>JBAJHW010000001.1:222189666-223389666 GCA_037013535.1 Intellagama lesueurii
TCTTGGTCCACATACTGCTGAAGCCTACCTTGGAGGATTTTGAGCATAACCTTGCTAGCATGTGAAATGAGTGCAATTGTACGGTAGTTGGAGCATTCTTTGGCACTGCCCTTCTTTGGGATTGGGATGTAGACTGATCTTTTCCAATCCTCTGGCCACTGCTGAGTTTTCCAAACTTGCTGGCATATGGAGTGTAGCACCTTAACAGCGTCATCTTTTAAGATTTTAAATAGTTCAACTGGAATGCCATCACCTCCACTGGCCTTGTTGTTAGCCATGCTTTCTAAGGCCCACTTGACTTCACTCTCCAGGATGTCTGGCTCAAGGTCAGCAACCACACTATCTGGGTTGTCCAGGACATCCAAATCTTTCTGATATAATTCCTCTGTGTATTCTTGCCACCTCTTCTTGATGTCTTCTGCTTCTGTTAGGTCCCTACCATTTTTGTCCTTTATCATGTCCATCTTTGCACAAAATGTTCCTTTAATATCTCCAATTTTCTTGAACAGATCTCTAGTTTTTCCCTGTCTATTATTTTCCTCTATATCTTTGCACTGTTCATTTAAGAAGGCCCTCTTGTCTCTCCTTGCTATTCTTTGGAAGTTTGCATTCCATTTTCTGTAACTTTCCCTATCTCCCTTGCATTTTGTTTCCCTTCTCTTCTCTGCTATTTGTAAGGCCTCGTTGGACAGCCACTTTGCTTTCTTGCATTTCCTTTTCTTTGGGATGGTTTTTGTTGCTGCCTCCTGTACAATGTTACGGGCCTCCATCCATAGTTCTTCAGGCACTCTGTCCACCAAATCTAGTTCCTTAAATCTGTTCTTCACTTCCACTGTGTATTCATAAGGGATTTGGTTTAGATTATACCTGACTAGCCCAGTGGTTTTTCCTACTTTCTTCAGTTTAAGCTTGAATTTTGCTATAAGAAGCTGATGATCAGAGCCACAATCAGCTCCAGGTCTTGTTTTTGCTGACTGTATAGAGTTTCTCCATCTTTGGCTACAGAGAATATAAACAATCTGATTTCGGTATTGCCCATCTGGTGATGTCCATGTGTAGAGTCGCCTCTTGTGTTGTTGGAAAAGAGTGTTTGTGATGACCAGCTTGTTCTCTTGACAAAACTCTATTAGCCTTTGCCCTGTTTCATTTTGAGCTCCAAGGCCAAACTTACCTGTTGTTCCTTTTATCTCTTGACTCCCTACTTTAGCATTCCAATCCCCTATAATGACAGGAACGTCTTTCTTTGGTGTCGGTTCTAGAATGTGTTGTAAGTCTTCATAGAATTGACACATCAGATATCAGCTGTGCCAAGATCAGCATTTAACCAACTTAGATGGATCAGCCAGTTGTGCCCCTACCTAGACAGTGGGTCTCTGACGATGCTGATACATGTGCTCGTGATTTCCAAGATTGACTAATGCTCTCTACATGGGGCTACTTTTGAGGCTGACACAGAGATTGCAGTAAGTGCAGAATGCGGTGGTCAGAACTGGCATCAGGTGTGAACAAGTTTGATCACATCTCTCCAGTTCTGATCCACCTGCATTGGGTCCCTGTTGCTTTCTGGGCCTGGTTTAAATTCTAAGTGCTAGTCTACAAAACTCTTAAAGGTTTCCCCAAGAGCATTAGCCCATATCCCCTGACCATCACAGGCTTTACTTCTTCAGGTTGCCATGCCAAGAAAGGAGATGATCACCAGAAACCATGCCTTCTCCTTCCCTTTGGAATAGGCTCCCAATATAAGTATGCCAGGCAACCTCCCGTCCATCTTTTAATTTAAGAGGATGCTAAAGATGCCTCTCTTTCAAGAGGTGTTTAGGGACATCCATCCCTAGGTCCTCTGTTGTTGTTTTTTCTTCCATCTTTTATTTCTTAGTGTTTTGTGTTGGTGTGGTGTGGTGGGTTTATGGTCTGTTGTCATTATATATTTTTCTTTCAGTTTGTTGTAAACTGCTTAAAGTAGTGCTTTGTACTAAGTCAGCAGCATACAAATAAATAAATAAATAAATGGAACTCAGTGCATTACTCATTACTTCTCAGCAGCCATGTTACCTATAAAATTATCACTGCCTACTCACACAAGTAATTCTGTTACATGGTATTCATGTGTTCTGTTGTCCAGCAAGATGGAAAAATACAGAGAAGTACTCTCTGGTTCCTTTTAGTGGCCAATTCTGATATTGCATATTGGAAATATAAGAAATACAAAAAAGAATAGTTCCTTTGCCACTTAGGATTGATGAAAAAGGCAAAAAAACCTGAGAAATGGCTCTAAAAATACCCTTAAGAATAGCTGTTGAATGTAACATCTTTGTCTCATTTAAAAAGTAAGTTTCTAAGTATTAGTTACATTATTTCTAACACAAAAAGTGACTGGCTGCAGGTAACCATGCTATTCTTAGCTAGTTTTGTGGGGCACTAAAAATGTCAACTACACTACATGAGATTAGAAAATGAGCTTTTTCTAATCACATGGTAAGATAAAACCAATTAGAAAAGGGCCTACCGCAAACATGAGAAAGGCCCAGAGAAGTCTTGAAACCTTGGGAGCAGGGATAACGGCATATGCCCGCAGCTGTGTCATATCGGTGTCACCTCCTGTAATATCTGACCAGGGCTATTGATTTTTGCTCCTGTAATATTTGAACAGGGCTACTGCTTGCTATACAGAACTAAGTGGGGAAAAAATTACACAAAACCGTGTCATGCATAAAAAGGAAGTTATTAACATGAAGCAGCACAATTCTCAAAGGGAGCGGCCCAGCTGATTAGCCAAAAAGCCGGCTGTAATAGGGAGGTTTCTTACACATCACCTGAAAGCTAAAAAGAAAGGTTGCATTTTAGCCTCATTTTAGAAAGAAGTCCAGGAGGTGGTTGCCACAATAGGTAATGGCATTCTAAAGCGAGTCAGGTCCCGTTCAGTCCTCAAAGGCTGCAATTTTCATCGCGCTTGCCTAAGAGTAAGTCCTCATCTGATCCAATGGGGATTACTCCTGAGGGGACATGATTAGGATTGCATTTTAAATAACGGCTTCCTGGACAGAATTCTACTCTGTAGGGGTCACTGCATCAGTAGTACGTAGGCTACCACTGAACACCAAGCTTTTTGTCACTTTTGCATTTTGCAAATTTCTTCGCTTTGCTTGGTGATTGGGCATAGAGTGTTAAACATGGGCTTCCTGTGTAATCTGCTTACTCAGACATGAAGCTGTGAAGGAATAGCCTTCCTATGGGAAAATGTGTTATCACTGTCTAACTCTGGCCTTAGCATTTGCTGTTGCTTGGCTCTGAGAGTAGCATTGGGTCAATCTGACTGAGCATCAACCAAAATAGCAGAGGCATATGCCCACTTACAGAGGTCAATCTTCTTTTGAAGGTATTTTCTGTATCAGGGATGGGGGCCATACAAGATGTTGATGGACTACAGCTTCCAGCATTCCACATCAGTGGCTATGCTCGCTAGAGCTGAGGGGTGTTGCAGTCTAACAAAACCTGGAAGATCACACATTATCTTTCCCTGACCTATATGAAGGGCCATTCAGTCCAGATCCAGTGTAACTTTACAAAATTAAACTCTACAAAGGGAGAGGACGGTCCCTGAAATTTCCCATCAACAGTCAGTAGCCTCGTGGTGCAGTGGTTAAACTGTAGTATTGCAGCCCAAACTCCGTTCACTGTTAGCATTTGATACCAACGGATCTGACAGCTGGCTCAAGGTTGACTCAGCTTTCCAACCTTCCAAGGTTGGTAAAATGAGTACCCAGCTCATGAGGCGGGGAGACAATGTATAGCCTGTATAATTTTAAAAATTGTAAACCGACCAGAGAGTGCTTTAAGCAATATAAGAAGCACACTTTGCTTTTTTTGCTCTGCTTTAGCACCTGGATAAAAGATTGAGCATTCACACAACTCTAAGTCACAGACACTCCCCCACCACCATTGGTGAGGTGTATGGCATTTGTATTCAAGATACAACTATTGTTTCTAAATTAGCATCTGTAGACATCAATTGCAACATTTACTTACTTACTTACTTACTTACTTACTTACTTACTTACTTACTTACTTACTTACTTACTTACTTAGTTACTTACTTACTTACTTACTTACTTACTTACTTACTTACTTACTTACGGCAATGAATTTCCTCTTTCTTAGAGATGCATACATGGCCACCTTGGACCAAGGGGGTAAAAGCTTCATGATTTTTACCAGTGGGCACCACATGATGGTGGTGGTGACAGGAACTGAGCAGCTGGTATGCCGTTGCTAAACAATGGACAGCAACCAGTGCAGTGATACAAACTGGCAATGTGTGTGTGATAACGTTGTAGCTGACTGGTAGAAGATATAGAACAGACAAAACAAAGTACTTCTTCTTTATGCAATGCATACATTATCATCAATGTAAAGCATTTGCTATAACAGGACAACATAGTGATAATGACCACAGATATAGATGACTTGAGAGGGGACTTAGGTAATTTTATAGAAAATATGTCAATCAATAGCTACCGAGTCCAAAAGCTATATGAAACTTGCGGGTTCTGGTGTAAAAACCAATTACCCTCACATTGCACACATTAAATATTAAAGGTCTGAGGCAGTTTTGAAAGATTTTTTCATTTCAGTGGAAGAACCTCCTTAAACAGAAATCAGAGAGACTTTTAAAAATGTGACGTTTAGTCTGGATTATATCTCCATGGTGCAGAAAGAGAAGGAGAAAAGATATGTAAAGCAATAGTAGTGAACTTCCCTGAGAAACACTGACTGTGGCCACTGAAGGCCCTTTGACCCCCTCTAGGCAGGGCTGGGGTTCAAGCTGCAGGCCTTGTTTGGCAAAGAGCCCTCTCAGGGGCCAATTCTATGTCAGTGAACCCCCGGGATGGGCTTGCCCAACTGTGGGAGGCCACCACTGCACACTGATCACAGTGAGTGGATGGCCTGGAAGCCGGCTGTTATTTTCATGTCCCACAATGCCCTGGGGCAGTGTTAATTCAAAGAAAATGTGGGAAGTTTGAATGGCAATGGGTTCCAAACTTCGGCACCACATGCTGACAGAAGTGTCTCAGGAGAAATTTTGACCAAGTGTGACCAAGAATGCTTTATGATGATGACACCAGACTAGATTTTTGACAAGTGTGGTCAAAGCTTGCGGGGGGGGGGGGGTCTTTCACTTTCTGACGGGAAAAAACCATCTGAGGCTACATGATTATTATTATTTTTTTAAGGGTTGGGAGAGCTCTTAAAAGTGGTGATGGGGTAGATCAAAGCCCACAGCAGGCCATCCCATCACGTTTCTGTCTCTGCCAAGTCAAAGCTGCTTGTGAATGCAGTGAAGCAACACTGGAGTGTTCTGCATTGTATACTATGAGAGTAATATTATGATAGTAGCCAATATTATACACTAAAATGCACACGTGATTGGTTCAAATGCTTAAAAAAATGTATAGATTTTGAAGGGACAACTAAGAAGACACCAAGACACAAAAACAAATAATTATAAGCAACCCATGTAACATGATGTTTAACAAGCATGAACTGAATGTAGATAGATTGAAAAACTAATAAAATGTTAACAAAACAAAACAAAAAAAGAAGTGAATGGCCAACCACTTCTAAGTACTCTGAGTATTCCATGAGTCAGAATTGATATGACAGCACATGATGATTAGGATTAGGGTTAGGTTGGTTTTCGGAACATAAAATATTTTGCAAGTGTACATGGGTTTCCTAATAAAGAAAAACACTCTCCGAACCCTCCCCCCAAAAAACAACAACAACAACACTGGAGTGTTCTGGATATCTGGAGAAAGCCCAGACAGGAGCGTGTTGGATTGGGCTTAGTTCAAGGGTGCCTGCCTGGCACTAAAGTTGGATCGGAGGACCTATGCATAGCCCTACCCATAATTTGCATTCCTGTTTCATGGGTTTCTGATATCCTTATTTATTTACATACCACCTTTCCCCCTGGTAGAATCCAACGCAGGTTACAATTTACAAATAAATGGACAAATGAAAAATGATAGTGTGACACAACATAAACAACAAAATAAAATATAAGTAACCATGGCACCACCAGTGACCTTAATGCATATGTTGAAGGCAGTAGTCTGTTCCTGCATATGGTGGACATTTATGGCATCAATGCACGCTTCAACAAACAGTTGACAGCTGCACTTACCTTAACTCTAATAGCATACAGCAATGCCACATGCAGCGTGTGGCTGATGCCTATCACGGCCATTCCTACAGGCACTTTCCCCTTCACATTCAGTGTGTTTGCAAACACACACCATGTTGCTCTCCATTTGAAGTACATTGTGTTGGGCCATGAATATGGCAAACCCCGGGAAGGCAGCCCTCTACCCAACAAAACACAGTGCCTCAAAATATGCAAAACAAACAGCACATAAATGTAAAGACAAGCTTCCATTTATGCAGCATTTCTGAGAACCAAACAGACAATAAATTATGTACTTCAGGTCAAATTCTGTTCTCGCCTGTGGAGGTAAGTGGTATGCAGTAGGTGGGGGGTAGCCTGAGGTCTTTTTATTCCAAGCTGCACTTCAAGTCCTGCTGCAACAAACCATCAGCAACATCATTTGGCTCGTGCCGTTTGAATTTCAGAACGTAGGCATGTGCTTGTGTTGCTTCCACTGTCAGGGAAGAGAACACGGCATGCCACCGAGCTTTCTGGTTCTTACCATTTCAACTTCTGAATGGCCACACTGCAAGGTGAAACAGGACGCCCTGCAAACTATAACATGAATAAATGCAAATAAAGATCTGTTCAGAGTCATTTTTAGATTCCCCCCCCCCCCCACTTGCCTGGGTCAAAGGTAGGCACTAATCAAAGTGACCGTTGATGTCTAAGCTAAGAGAAAGTCTGGGCAGAAGGAGAATAGGAGCTGGGGGCCAACTACAGGCAGAGTCAAGCTCACATTGTTCAAGTTTTGTCGCCATTTGCTATCCTACCTCTCTCCTTTCATTCTGGTTGGTCAGAGGCATACAAGAGTAGCCTCACAATTGGGTCACGATTTCAGAGAACACAAGCCAATGGGAAGCCTGTTCCTGAACACCACTGACAAATAGGAGGAAGACACAGGATGATAGATAGCAGCAGGGGTGAGGGGGAAGAATGAAGAGCAATGGCAGCACCATTGTTGGCAGGCAGCTGTGAACTTTGGAAATCACGAACACAGACAGAGACACTGTGCCTATCCCTGACCCCAAACACAAACTGCCACTGGTTGGAGCTGTACATGTTTTGGTGGTGCTTTTGAGGTTGATATTATGCTGGTGGGTTTTTATTTACTTTATCTATATTAAAGTCACTCTGATAACAGTTTATTATTGGGCACCTAATGGAATAATCGTCGTCATCATCATCATCCTAACCATCATCTTAGAACTGCAGAGCTGGAAGGGACCCTATGGATCATCAAGTCCAGCCTCTGTCAAGGAGGAACAGAGGGGAATCGAACTCCCAACCGATGCCTAAACCCCTGAGCTATATGGATGAAGGAATAAATAAAACGACACAGGAATGAAAGTGTAAAAACAGTTCTCATAGCAGCTAGAGCCATGTCACACTGATCTGCCTGGCAGCCTGCTTTCTTCTGCTCAGTAGCCGTTTTTACATCAAGGCGCCAATGTGTGCATTTTAGCTCTAATCCTCTATCATATATTGCCTGTGCTGGCAAGTAGCCAAATGAAGTGCCATATCTCTGGGTCAACTGGCCACCAAGCTGTCAGTGACAGCTATTGCTGGATCTCCAACCTACAAATATAGGCCAGTTATGACTGAAGCAGAGCCCCCACCGGCCACATCTGTCTCTACAGGACAAACTATACTGCCAACATCTGTAACATTCTAATGCATACTCTCTGTCTTGTATAAGAAGGGAATCAGAGCAAGATAGATGGTGTGTTGTGCTTATTTTTATAGGAAGAAAAGAATATTTCACCAAAAAAAGCAACAATACAAGGGAATCTCTTTTTACATAGAATAATAATAATAATAATAAAACAGGGTTTCAAATGGACTTCCAAAAGTCTCTACCAGAGTTAAGCACCGAGTTGACAATGTGAACACAATAATCCAAGGCTTCAAATGCTAATTCCGCCAAACTCTTTAGGCATCCTGAATATTCCAGTGGCGCACGCGCGCACGCACGCACACACACCATGCACAAATACAAATGATCCACACCTTTGAACTCCACCAGTCTCCTTTTCTCTTATTCACAAAGCCATTCTCTCCCCGTAAGCTCTTTGATGCCTGCTCCCCAACAGAGGGGGACCCTTTTTGAAAATACTCCCTTCCTGGAGTAAGCACATTGGGGGTTTAATATTTGCCCCTAACGATGGGTTCACTTGGCTAAGCACCATTAAGCATCAATATATACATGGGAGACTCTCTTTGAGAACTGCGGCTGTATTTTGGCAAGGGGCGCACATGGGACCGCATGCTGACACCCTTCACAAAAGTCCCTTGTTATTTAAATCAGAACCGCAAAGCTACTCCTGCCCTCCTCCCCTAACTCAATAGCCCCTGATGGGGGCTTACTCTCATTTACATAATGTTAATTGGAATTACATGCACACATCAAGAAGTGAATATATTTCCAGATGTGGTATCTGAAAGCTTTTTATTCCAGCAGCTTTACGTTCAGATAAAAACATGCCTTATCAATGGATCTTATTAAAGCTGAAGAAGAAGAAGAAGAAATAATTAGCATTAGTATTACTGCTGCTGTTCTCTTTGCCGCCATGCAACCACCACCAGAACATTGGTGTGTCTGATCCTGCCCCATTCCAAGTCCTCAGGAGAAGCTGTGTTAATTTCAGGAATAAAAAAAAACCCATATATTTTGCAGTTCTAATGCAGATGGCAGAAAAAAGGGCCGTCACAAGGCATTTTCCTTCATTTGCAGTTGATATGGTTTGTATCCCTTTAATGAGGTATTAAATCTTAGTGGAAATGGGGGGGGGGGAAGGAGTGGAATGAGATAAATTGAGAGTCAGCAGTGGATCGTGGTGTGGGATGCAGGTTGCTTACTGGCAGGTCATGTAAGATCAGCTTGTAAAGCTAAGTCTCATAACAACTGAAGAATACGCTTAGTTTTTTAGAAAGAGCACGCCACTGTCATACCCAAAATTTTGGGCAAAAAAACAGTTGAATTTTAATAATAAACAGAACTTTAGAAACCTGACCTTTGCCAGGTCTTTACTTTTATATTTATGGACCTGAGGCTTCCATGGATTGAGACTATGTAGCACCTTTATATGTTCATATGTTCATTTATTTCATCATCACCATCATCTTAGAGCTGCAGAGCTGGAAGGGACCCTATGGCTCATCCAGCTCTTGTCAGGAAGGCGCAGTGGGGAAACCGAACTCCCAACCTCTGGCTCCACAGTCAGAGACCTTAACCCCTGAGCTATCCAGCAGATTCACATGCCTTCTCTCTGTTCTAGCAACTAAGTTTCAAACAAATCGGCTCCCCTCAACTCGAAAGGCAAATACAAACTGCAGGTAGAATCCTGATCACCTTGAAACGAAAGGAAAATGCCCCTCACAGCCTTCAGTTGGTCAGACACCTATTGCTATTATGATACATCATAAGACTGACAAAAAAAAACCCTTAAGAAAGGCTACCTTGTTTTATTGGCTAATTACAAATTTCCTTGCATTCTTCTGGTATGGAAAATCCCTCCGTCCTTCCAGAACGTCATAGATTCCATGTCACAATAAAGTGTGCATTGTTGAGCTGATCAGACAGCTGACAATATATTCCATTTTTTATACTTGGTTAGTAACATGGTACCCCCTGGTCTGGTTTCTCTCAGGGTTATTTTTAGTTTGGACGATATCACTTCAAACTATTATTGACATTTTTCATGGTTTTCTATGGTTTTCATGATTGGATGCAGAAAAATGGGGTCCTTTCACCCTGACAGTTTCTTAATGGCATTGGACCTTTTTGAATGGGCGAGAAAGCTATCCTTGTGATTTTCTCTCACCTCTAGTGCAGGGGTTGGGAAATTGTGGCCCTCCAGATGTTGTTAATCTACAGCCTCCATTGCTTCTCACCTTTGTCTGTGTTGGTTGTAGAAGTTAACAGTCCAACAAGATCTGAGGGGCCTGATCTAGTGCTCCCTCACAGACATGGGTTTAGCCCTCCATCTGATGTTTGTGAAAAGTAGGCCATAAATGGGTATTTAGTTAAGGAAATGATGTGACAAACTTACAACAATAAACCTTTGAGTATGCTGCTCACCTCACGTTTTGGGTCTTATGGGATCACAAAGGTGTGAGGTGAGCAGCACTGGGCCACCCACTAATTCTGCAGTTCTGTCAAGGGCATATTTGGCTAGAAGGTGAAAGGAAATGGAGTTCAGGGAAAGGCGCCAAAGAGGAGGAGAGGGTTATTTGCTCATAAATAAGCTACTAGTCCTCATGTCAGAATTAGGGTAACCCTACTCAGCTTTATTTTGCAAGTCATTGCTTCCCATTATTCAACCATAGCTCCTTACCAAGCCTAGGAAAACCACTCACTGATGTTAAACTAAAACTCACTATTGGCAATGCAAAATTAAAGCAGACATGCTATTATATCTGCCTATGCACATACAAATATTTGTGTTTGTGTGCCTCTCTTCATCATTATCTCTGTTTAAAACGTTTTTTTTAAAAAATTAATCGTATTATATTGCTGTTAATTTATTATATCTTTTTTTAAAAAATTAGCGTGGAAGCCAACTTCAGAGTATCATGGTCAAACTGTAGGAGAGAAATTTTAAAAATACATATACATATTTAAAATACACACTTTAAGATAAATAAGCCAATATTATGATACTTCTACAACAGATACAATAGAAGACAAACCCAGAAAGAACTCAGTCTTTCTTTTATATAAACGGGTTTGAAGGCAGCTCCCACCAATCAATACTACACAATCAAGAGTTTTAAAATAATGCCATAGAAACAATATTAAAAGCAATTAAACACATATCAAGATGATTAAAAACAATTTTAGAAACATTTTGAAACACAGTTTTAAAAAATCTCTAAGTTTAATAAATACAGCATTCCTGAGACACTTCCAGAGACCTGGGAATATCACCAAGTCTTTTTATCCTTTAAGTGATGTGGTGTGAGCAAGGAAGCCTGCAGCAGTTGAGACCTCTGAAACAACAACAACAACGACAACAACAAAGGTGTTCAATCACACACACACACTACACAGCCGTGCTAGTCCAAGATTAAGAGTTGAGGGAGAATGAGAACAGCCATTCCTTCTTTGTGATCATTCCCCTGCCTGCCTCAAAGCTAGTGTCACAGAACACCTTCTCCTCGTCTGAGCTGCAAAGCACGTGCAAAGCCGCAGTGCTGCCGTCACAGTAGTTTCACAACCGACACAGGGTGTTTTTTTTTTTTTAAAGAGGAAGCCCACTGTTATAGGAAGAAGCAAAGCCTCCTACTAACAAATGCAAATAAAAGCAGAGATAAACGACATTGAAGATCATCAGTGGTTGGTACTCATTTGGAATAGGGACAAAAGGGTTGCATTTCAGCACTATGGTGCTTGAAAGGCTGAGAAATGATCCTTCGAAAGAGCCTGTAAGCACTTCTCACATGGTGTACCTTTACATGAGAAGGGTGATGTGATCTTGGCCAAATTAAATCTATGTAAACATATGCTTAACTCTTCCAAATGGGACCGTCAAGGGCATAACTTCAGCTGTGTCACACTCATCAGATTGCATGGGTTTAATCAGAAAAAGATCTAGAGATCTCAGCCTTATGATCTTTAGTACTGCATTATATAATAACATATTAAGTATGATTGCTAGAGAAAATCCCATGCAATAAACGTGTCATACTGGAAATATCTAAGCATGAGATAAAATGGCGTGTACACAGAGGTAATAGTAAGGGAACTGTGTTTTTGCTTTATGGGCATGACTTTTAGACCAATTAATGTTTAAAATGCTTTAAAAATTGTTTTTTTTTAAATGAATAAAAATGTGTATTGACATCTGCCAGATAAAAGCCAAGAATGGAAAATATGGGCAAGAGAGAAGGAAGAGGTAAGCCACCTACTCTATTTCCCTGATGCATTTTCTAGATACTCCTTTCCTGTCTGTTTCTCAGATTCTTCGCATCTGGTCCTCAACCCTGCCTATTTTTATCCTGGAGACTTAAAATGGCTGCCATAATTTGACTGTTTTGCTTTTTTAAGAAAGAGGAATCCTCATTTCTCCATATTTTCTGTCTCTTTACAACCTGCAAATATTCTTGATGACATGTTAATTTTTTTTAAAAAAGTCTAATCTTAATGGGGACGACGTCCCAAACCATGTGTGACACAAATACGATTTCCTTTATTGTATAGAATTAGATTCTCTCCGGGTGGGTCATACTCTGAGCAGAAGTGTTTTAGGCTGGCCTTCTTATACAAATATTGTGGGAGCTGATGAATGTCAAACCACAGGGCCCTGATTTTGTCTTCTATTTGATCATGATTACTTAAAATGCTTAAATTTTAAACTGTGCTAAAATTTAAATAATTCTATTAGACACAATTGTTATTTTATTAATATAATATTCTCTGAGGATATTCCTAACCTCCCCCACTTTCTGATTATGAGCACTTGGCAATTTTTTTAGACAGTGTGATGGATGCGACTCTTCTATGACAAGAATTTTAACAGCCCTTCTCCAGCACTCAATGCGCACCCAATTATGCGTCTGAGCTAGTAACCTTGAATTTATGTTGCCATGGTGACAAACTGGTCATGCATTATGGATTATCATTGAAATTCTACACCCCTACCTAGCATAATGAGAGTTGGGGACTTAATCAAATCAGCCATTCTGTGTGACACAAAGTGAAGAACTAGCTCTTATTGTTCCACAGCTAGAAAGGAAGCAGGGCCTGATCGAGTGGCAGCTGCAGGCCTGCAGTCTGATAGATTGCCCTTATATACATTTGTGAATGTATAGACAGATGGTTTTCAATGCCTGGAATTTCTAGCTCAGGAAGCAGCTGTTCGGATAACCTCTGCCATCTCACCTTGTTGTCATGGAACACTGAACAGAGGCTGAGAATGTGGATGGATACATTGACAGTCTGGCTGAATCCACTCTACATGGCATCTTTCTTGAAACAGATGAGCGGAGGGCTCAAACTGAGATGGGGTTAAGGTGATATCAGGGTGGGAGGAGGAGGAGGAGGTAGCTGAAAAAGCTGGGAAGCTGGGAGAGGATATTGGAGTATCTTTCATTCCTGTTTCTGCTTTCCTGCAATGCAGATAAGGGACAGGGTCAGGTGGGGGAAAGGGGTGCCTCTGGTAAATCATCCTCTAGGATTAATCTGGTTTGCATTTCCTTCATCGTATATATAAAGAGAAAGAGAGCTGCACAACACATGCAGGGATGTCTCCAGCAATTTGGACGCCTTGAAAGGCACCCGAGTTGCACCTATCTTCAGAATCTTTAGCATGCCCTTCAGTCTCAGAAAGACAAAATGAGAGCTTGAGCTGAATGAAGGTCACAAGAAAAGCAGGTGGAGCGGTGGGATAAAGCCCAGTCAGTTAGAAAGCACAGCTCTTTGTACTTACTGTATACATGTTGGAAGAATCAGATTGCAATTCCTAACCCAACCCACCCTCCTCAAAAATACTGGCATTAGAAATGTGTAAACACTTTACTCGCCACACAGATTCCTCATTCACAGTCAAGCCATCGGGATGGACAGTGGGACAGATGCCATATTAAAATACGTTTACTCTTAAACCTTTAAACAGCTGGATAGGAAGTGTGTGGATATTTGTCTTTTGGTGCAAAAGGCACTGCAGGTCCATCTGTTATTATTTTAAACCGACTGTCATAATGCATGAGCTATAGGCACACGTCCAACTGTACACATGCACAGACTAGTCAGGCATGCATAAACCTAGCCTTAGGTTGAGGCTTTGGGCCCCAGGAAACACACATGCAGCAACTGTTCTTGTAGGGAGTCTTTCCTCCTCTTGGACTGAGATGAATGCCTCACATATTTTTTTTCCTTTTAGCAATGTTCACAGATTTCCCTAGGCTTTCCAAAATGGTTAGCATATTTACAGATTTTGAATGCTTCACCACCACCATCTCTGCAGCTATTAAAAGCTTCTGGATCAACAATTTATCCCCTAGCCATCAGATACTGCAGGGGGAAACTCAAGAGGGAGCAGAGAGGAACTCATCTTTTCCAGTACTTTATAGTCTCAATTAGGCACCAAAGCTGTGGTTTCAAGCTTTCAAATTTATCTCCAGTCCATAAAATTTCCACCTGATCTCAGCCAGTCCCTGTGAATTCTAATTCTCTTACATTTGCAATTCATACATCGGATCAAAAGTGTTCATCCTGTCACACAAAGCGTGTGTGTCATTTGCCATGCAAGTTTGAAAACATTGTTGGCAGTTGACACAGAGTATTCCTTGTACCAGATCTGGTCAGTGACACTGTTTTAGCATTAAGAAAATGCTATAAAGGAATAAATGTTGTGTATCATCTTGCACTAAATTCTGCCACCCAGCCACACATCTACAGACTGATTGGACAGTATTAGATTTCTGAGGAATATGCCTCAAAACCTGTTTCAGAGGATTTCCCCTGCTGAACAATGTGGGAGGCGAGACAGAGAAATTATTATTATTATTATTATTATTATTATTATTATTATTATTATTATTATTATTATTATTATTATTATTATTATTATTATTAAAAAACACCAAGCACAGTCAATCAAAACTATAAAAACATTGACTGGTATTATATAACTGACACTGAATGATTATGATGATGGTGGTGGTGGTAGTGGTGATGATGATTATTGTTATTGTTATTAAAAAAACACCAGGCACATTCAATCAAAATTATCAAAACAGTGACTGGTATTATATAACAGATACAAGTTTTAACCAAAAAACTAAGTATCTGTTAAATATTGGCACAGTATTATGCTGTTCCTAATATTGCCATTTTTGTAGCTCTGATGGTGTTATTTCTGAGATCTGCAACTGCTTATAGTACTGTGTGAAATTTCTTTATATTGTTCCTAAAGCCCTGATGACTACGGGGACCACTGAAGTGTGTTTCATCCACAAGCGAGATTATTTCAATTGCCAGGTGTCTGTAGTTTGTTAGTTTTTCCAATTCTTTATTTTCAACTCTGGCATCCCCTGGAATTGCAATGTTAATGATCCGGACAATTCTTCGTTCTATTACTACTATGTCTGATGTGTTATGTTCAAGGTGTCTTATCAGTTTGGATCTGGAAATCTCACAAGATCTTGACTTCTTCAGTTTCTGAAACCTTCTCTACAAGATGTTCCCATGGGTTTTTGGAGGCTGGCAAGTTATATTTTTTTGCAGAATGACCAGTGCACTAATTTTGCCACTTTATCATGTCTAATTTTGTAATCTGTTTGTGTAATCTTTGGACATTCGCAGATGAGGTGTGACACAGTTTCATCCTTTTCTTGGCAGAGTCAACATTTGCTGTTAGCACTAATTCCTTGGATCTTAGCTTTCATCACGTTGGTTTAGAGAGCTTGTTCTTGTGCAGAAAAAATCAGTCCTTCGGTTTCTTTCTTTAGGGTCCCCAGTTCTAGCCATGTCCATGTTGAATTATGATCATGCTTTCCATAAATATTTCTCAGATGTTGTTTATGTAGTGGTTTATTTTTCCAATTGTTTAATTTATTTTCAAATTGTTGTTTCTTATATTGGGCTTTTGTTTCTATTGTTTTCAGAATATTCTCCATTTTCACTGCCTTAAGTAATTTTTCTCTGCTTTTACTGATATTATCATTTTAGGCTTCTTTTTTCCTCCTTGACTACCTGATGTATTTGCAGTAATCCATGGCCTCCAAGTTTTCGTGGTAAATATAATCTGTTCACATCACTTTTTGGATGTAGTGCATGATGCATGTTCATTAGTTCCCATGTTTTTTGATCCAATTCTTCTAATTCATTTTGAGCCCAATCTATTATTCCAGCTGGGTATCTAATTACTGGAACTGTCAATGTGTTTATGGCTTTGATTTTATTTCCACCATTTAATTTTGATTTTAAGATTTTCTGCAGTCTTTTGATATATTCCCTTTCTGTCAGTTCTTTAACGTGTGTGTGCATGATGTTATCTGCTTCTAGTATTCCAAGGTATTTGTAATTTTCATCACTTGAGAGTGATTTTACAATATTGCCATTTTTTAACTCTATTCCATCTAGTTTTTGGATCTTGCCACGGTATATAGACAGAGATGCACATTTGTCAATTCCAAATTTCATTTGGATATCTTCACTAAATATTTGCACGGTGTTTAGCAGTGATTCTAACTCTGTGGAACTTTTTTCATATAGTTTTAGGTCGTCCATGTATAACAGATGATTGATTTTTTCTGTTTGTTCTGAAATATGGTAGCCCAATCCAGTTTTATTTAAAATTACTGACATGGGGATTAGTGAGATGTTAAACAGCAGTGGTGACAAAGAATCCCCTTGAAATAATTCTCTTTTGATACTAACTTCCCCAATTTCTTCACCATGGGCATTAAGACAGTTTTCCATTTTTCCATGTTTTTCTTAAGGAACTTCTGAACGTTTTTAGTAATTCCAAAAAAACTTTAGGCAGGTGTTAATCCAGCTGTGTGGCAATGAGTCAAATGCCTTTTTATGGTCTATCCAGGCCATGTTAATGTTTGTTTTTTGTCTTTTTTGCATTCTTCAGTATCATTTTATCAGTAAGCAGCTGATCTTTCGTACCTCTTGACTTTTTAAAGTTCCCTTTCTGTTCAGTTGAGTACGGTCAACCCTCGACTTACAAACTTAATCCGTTCCGGAAGGAAGTTTGTAAGTCGAAAAGTTCGTAAGTCGAATCAGCATTTCCCATAGGAATGCATTGAAAACCAGTTATTCCGTTCCGGCTGTTTTTGGTTCTTAGGTCGAGGGGCGGTTTGTAACTCTAATCATTAGTTCCCATAGGAACTAATGCAAATCCGGTTAATCCGTTCCTACCACTAAGGGCAGAATTTTTTTCTTTTTTTTTTCCTTTTAACCTAAGATGACTTAGGCTTTTTTTCCGGTTCGTAACTCGAATCTAAGTTCGCAAGTCGAGTCAATATTTTTCTATCAGAGCGGTTCGTAAGTCGAAATGTTCGTAACTAGGGCCGTTCGTAAGTCGAGGGTTGACTGTATAGGGAGTTTTCAATTAAGTAATGATATATTGATCTTGCAAGTACTCCTGTGAGGAGCTTGAACATTGTTGGAAGGCATGTAAGTGGTTGATAATTACTGGGTTCGTTGCCCTTTTCATGATATTTTATTATCAGAAAAGTGTGGCCTGTTGTCATCCAATTTTCAGTTGTAGAACATTGACGGAGACTTGTTAGATGCTTTAACCAAAATCTGTGCAGCTCATCTGGACCAGGTGCATTCTAATTTTTCACAGCCTTTACTTGCCTCTTAATCATTTCAGTTGTAATTACAATATCATCCATTTGTTTTCCTTGAATTTCTTTACAAATGTATTTAATCCACAAGGTGTTTTTATTAAGTTCAGTTGGGCTTTCCCACAATTCTTTCCAAAATTTTAGAGCATCATCTTTACATGGGCCTAATTTATTTTGCTCTGCCTTTTCTCCTAGTGATGTATAGAATAATTGTTGGTTATTTCAAAATTGCGTGTTTTCTCTATATTGTTTCAAGCGTCCATCATATCTTTCAATTTTCTTTGCTGTAGCTTTTACCCGCTGTTTTAATTCTTCCATAGTTTCAACAATTGTTTTCCTTTCTAGGTCATATATTTTGCATAGTGTGGCTTTTACTTTTTCATTTTTAAGTTTTGAATCTTTCAAGTGTTTTAAGTTGCTAATGTCCGCACATAATTTGTTTATTTTTCTTTCCAGCCAAAATTTCCATTTTGGAGTGCCATGAGTTTTCTGGTTTTTTTGCAGCTTGTAACCAAGTTCCATGGTTATTATGGTAGTTCTGCTATACATGAACTGGTTTGTTTCCTTTAGTGTGTTGGTTGGGATTGTTCTGATAACTACATTTGCGACATTCAGTAGATCTTTTACTGGTTCACCTTGTAATTGGCGCAAATTGGGGAGCCTTTGTCTTTTTGTATTCTGGTTAATTTACTATTTTTTTCCCCTCAGTGATGTTTGCTATTCTGTCAACTCATAATTTCTGGCTTGTTCCATATGTTGTTCCTCTATTGATATGTTTTCTTCCACTACTGTGTCTACCTCTACCCTCCATTTGTCTTCCATACTATGGTCATTGTTCTGTGTTGATTTTTATTTTGCCACCTTTTCTAATTCTTGCAACTCCAGTTCTGAAAACACTTTACTCCAGATGATAAACCTTCTCTGGTCCATTAATTGTTGCTCAGTTATGTCACTACTTGTGTGTTTCCTTTTCCAAATTTCCATCATTCTTTTTTGAAAAGCACAGGCCGTTGGGTTTGCCTCATAATAACATTTCATAATTTCTCACTTTTCGGCGAGAGTCCAAGTTTTGTGTTTACGTTGTTCCAGTAGATTTGCAGCAGCCTGTCCTAGTTCCTCAACAGGGTCTGCTGAGCCCTGTAACTCATTTGTCACCAGATGTCCAGGGGCTATAGCATCTGACGTGGTCCTTGTTGACCCGGGCGATGACCGATCCGGTATGGATTTCTGTTTACTTCCTCTCATCATAATTGATGGTTGGTGGACACAGTGGATGCTTCTCAGCTTGGGAGACCCTTCAGCATAGCTCTCAACCTCACTGAAGCACGCAAGCCCCTCGACCTCAACAAGGCCTGTGCCCATGGAGGGGATGATGATGATGATGGTGGTTGCTGCTGCTGCTGTTATTGTTGTTGTTATTGTTATTATTTCCTGCACTGCCTCCTAAACAAATCTTATATAAAACATAGAAATGAACAGAGGGTCTAGTCATATACAGGCTAAAACTAGCAAACTATATACACACTAACTTTGGGGTGCCCCAAGAGCAATACATCACACAGGGACTTCTTTACATTTACAGTAACTTCTGACTGATGCTTAAAGTTAGTGGAGCACTAAGAACCTTTCCAAAAAATGAAAGTGTAAAATGCCACCTGTGCTTTTACTCTTCTTCTCCAGCTTTCCACCATTGTGATTTCTGAAAAGAAGGAATCAGTTGCATGAATTTTTGAAAACTCTGTTCTCGGACTCCGGCAATGCCTCCTCTTTTTCTTTCCCTCTCTCCCTCCCTTAAACATTTCCCTACCTTCCTCCCCATTTTATTCTCAGTTTTATATATGGCTTTACACCTTTGTTGCTTAAGGCAAAGCTTGGCATCCTTTTTCCTGCTGGCAACAGGGGTATGATATTGTGCAGCAATATCAAGCCATTCCCTGGCATTTTGAATCATGGACACAGAAGCATAATATCCTACATTGTAAAACAGAGGGTTTTTAAAGAATTGAACTTCCTGGCTTTTTAAAATGGAAGTTTAAGTATACACACACTGCACACAAGTTCCAACATAAACTTCCCTCATGTAGAATTCCTCAGTGCCAGAGGATCCCAGAAGATGCAGACATCATCTGTACTATGGTTGCTGGGAGAGGACAGAAGCAATAGCTAGGATATGGCTTCACTCCTTCTGTGCCAAAATATTTTGAAGGGCTGATTTGGGTTTACTGAAATGGTGAAGTGAATATGTGAGCATGAACAATGGGGAAAACACTTCGCAGATACAATTGCTCGGATTAGTTGCGGCATGGGTGCTATAGTTGATACAGTCCCTGCAGATGTCATTTGGTCCCTGCATGTCCGCTATGAATGGATATCTTTCAGTTTCGACATCCTGAAGATTTGGACAGAATCCTTCAGGGATAAATCCCACCCTTGTTCTTCATGGCTCATGAAAAACGCTGAGGATGCGGAGGACTGGTTGAATGGGTAACCAGCGTGGCAAATGCCTCTGTACAATAAAACATGATTCCAACTTGTCTAAGGAGGTGGTGGTGAGACCTTTGTTTAAAAAGCCCTCTCCCCGAACCCTACCATTTTGTATAATTCCCAGCCAGTCTCCAGTAACCCATTTTTGGACAAGGCACTGGAAGACGTGATGGCCTCTCAGCTCCAGGGTTTCTTGAATGAGATGGATTATCTACATCCATTTCAATCTGGCTCTAGACCTCACTATGAAACTGACTACTCTGGTTGCCATGGTGAATTACCTAAACCAGGAACAGGGTGTGTGTGTGTGTGTGTGTGTTTATTGGTTCTGCCTGATCTCTTGTTGGCTTTCAGTACCATCGGCCATGGGATCTCTCTGGAGTGCCTCTCTGAGATGGTGTTTGGAATCATGGTTTTGCAGTGGCTTTTGTTCTCCCTGCAAGGATGCCTTCGGAGGGTGGTGCTGGAGGGTTCCTGTTCAACAATGTGAATATTGTCTTGTTGGGTCCCTTAGGGCAGTGATCCCCAACCTTTTTCAGTCCGTGGACTGGCTGGGGAAGGCGGGGCACCCCCTGCGCTTGTGCGCATGCACAAACAAGTGTGCGTGCCCGCTCGCACAAGTGTGTGTGCGCCGTGTGAGCGCCGCGCTGCCGTTTGCGCATGCAAGCGAGCGCTCGTGCGCATGCGCAAACGGCAGCGCGGCGCTCGCACAGGTGTGCTTGCGCTCATGCACATGCGCAAACAGCGGCGCGGCGCTTCTCTGGGCACGCTTGTGCTCGTGCGCATGCGCAAACGGCGGCACAGCACTCGCATGGGCGTGCTGGAGCGCACGCGCGGTTGTGCGGGGGTGAGTGCATGCGGGGGGGCGGGAGGTCTGTCTTGGCGGCCCGGTCCAGCTCAGGCCACGGACCGGCACCGGGTCGCGGACCGGGGGTTGGGGATTTCTGCCTTAGGGCATGGGCTCGTCCCCATGGTATTCAGCATTGACATGAAACTGCTCATAGGTTTGGAGTGCAATGCCATCCGCAGGCTAAGGATGGCACCCAACTCTATTTTCTTCCTTTTTGTCTATACCTGAAGGAGTGCTGAGATCTGCGAAAGAGGACTTTTTCCACAATCCTGTCACCTTCCGTCACATTTGGCGGGATCATTTGGCCTTTTAGGTGGCCACAGCCAGACTGTGAAAATTCCTCTGGGGGTGGAGGAGGGTTAGGTTGGCCGCCTTCCTAATGTTGTTTCTGTGGCAGACTAAAGCCTTCCTGTCTTGGGGGGGGGGGGCGTCCACAACTGACAATCTCTGAAAAGCACGGCTGTAAAGGGTATTTTGCATTTTTTCCCCTTTTATTAATTGTATCTATGATTGTGGAGATTCTAAAAATAGTTTTAAATGGCACTGTGTTTTTAATATGATGACTGACATAATTGTATTTTCTTTTCTTTTTTAATGTATTAGTGGGGTTTTTAGTTGTACTTCTTAAAAAAATAATGTAAATCACCTTGGGACCCAGTATTTTGGGAAAAGATGGGGCACAAATCAAATAAATAAATAACTATGCATTGTTGTATGTAATTTTCTCTGACATAATGTATTTCACTAATATATTTTCACTAAAATACATGTGTCCCCCCCCCCCCCCCTTTCCCTTGAAATATGTCATTTTGTACTCTTGGAGAAATCTATCCAAAAATTCAGAGAAATGCAGCAATGAAAGTATAAGTGCCCTTCCATCTGTGTCTTGGTTTGGAAAATACTAATTAAGTGTAAAAATGTGATCTGAACCAGTCTCCATCAGTCCTAGATACTGTAGATTATTTGAATGTCTTGTGAGCTGCCTTGAGAGGTTAACTTTGAAAGACAACCTAAAAATACCGATGTAAATGACTAACAGAATGTAGTTCCTAATGGACATGAGTTGGAAACCTGTTCCTGGAAATTCTGATGATATGAATTGAGGTCATTCTCTCCTAAAATGCAGCTACATGTGGATGGTGAAAAAGGGAGGAAATGGAAAGGAGTAAAATATCTACCTGCCTAGTAACCTCCTCGACGTTTTTTTATGCTGCTGCTGCTGTTGTTACAGTACGTGTTGTCAAGTTGTATTCTACTTATATTGACTCTCATAGGGTCTCCAAGGTTTGTGGGGTATTTAAGGGGTGGTTTTACCAGAGCTACCCCTTGCCCTTGGAGTTTCCATGGCCAAGCAGGGATTCAAAGCCACGTCACCTGAGTCCTAAATCTATCACTCTAGCTACCATATCACACAGTCTCTGACATATTACTATTGTTAAACATGTATTGCTGTCAATGAAGTCACAATGCATTGCGGCTGCACTCCAGGATATTTTTTAGTCCACTTGGTCCAAGTGAAGATTTTGGGTTTTTTTTTTTTTTTTAAAGAAATCCCCCTGGGCATATAGAGATAATAATCACATGGTTCCCCTTACCCCAATTACGGCTTTCAGACAAAGCAAATTCACACATGAATGACAATCACATTGTTAGCATTTCAGTACATGAAATTCAATGTCTTAAATTGACTCTTTTCAAAATCACAGAGAACTTTTTTTTAAAGTGCATTTTAGGTGCCTCATACAAAGAGGATTTTTTTTAAAAAAATGCAATGAGTATATAAAACAAACAAAACATGTGTTTAAAGGAAAGCATGTAGAATCTGGTATCTCTAGGATCTTTTGCAAATCCGCATATTAAATAAAAGAAGGAATTTTCAAAAGATGCTTTCCCAGAGACCTGCAGAAAACAAACCTGCTCTCGCTTTGGGCCACAGAAAAATTAACTCGTGGTATTATTGTTATTACAAGGACCAGGTGACTGGTCGCATTCTAGCCCAAAGTAGCTTTAGTTCTCCTGCTAAAATATCTGAAGGCTCATAAGAACATTGCCATAATCCTCTGTACCAGGCTGTTCTCATCCATAGTCTGGCTTCTGCTTAGCTAATCCTTTTCCTGCCACCCTGGGCTGATATTTCCTTTTCAAACGAGAGGCCACCTTGTCAGTACCTTTAAAAATGGTTATTAGAATACTGTGACAATGTTAACATCAATAAAATCTGGTCCATGTGTGCTGTGCAGGGAGACTGCAATACTAACGCTAATTATTTCCAACTCTGCATTGAGTCTCGTTGTCTTGAAAACAAGACTACTGGTTTTGATCCGGTAGATGAATCAACTAAATGTTAGTTGATTCATTCTTTGAAAAATAAATCAACTGGTCAGGGCAAATTTTAATTGGAAGGACTGTGAATTAAGGGAACACGTGTGCATTTTTAATTTTCCTTTACTACATATGTCTGATAATGGGCTTTCCTTGATACCTGTCTTTGTTAAATT
Organism: Intellagama lesueurii; assembly: GCA_037013535.1. Taxonomy (NCBI): domain Eukaryota; kingdom Metazoa; phylum Chordata; class Lepidosauria; order Squamata; family Agamidae; genus Intellagama; species Intellagama lesueurii. The sequence goes on from JBAJHW010000001.1 coordinate 222,213,011, forward strand.
GTAAATGGTGTCATACTTCCTTCAATATTTCAACAAAGTCCCCAGATTAAAATAATTGCAAAATATCAGTGTAAGGAGTATCCACCAGTTGTAGAATTTCCTTCCTGCAGAAGTTATGTTGCTTTTATTGTTCATCCCTAGATAGTAGATCAAAACTGTACTGTTCTTCTGTCTTTTCAGTGATCAATGCTACTTTTTTATTTTAGCAAGTTCACAGGTTTCATTGTGACATATGTATGTCCCCAAGTTTTATTTTAGGCTTTGTTGTTTTAATTCCTTGCATTTTATTCTTTCCATAGTTTTATCAAAGACATAAAACGCCTGAAGTTCAAATCCATCAGTCACATGTAATCAGAAATTAAAAGTATGGATTGCTACAACTGATCATTCAGATAAATGGAAAATGAAGTTCAGTTATTGATTGATTGATTGATTGATTGATTGACTGATTGACTGATTGATTGAGCTTATAGACTCCCCGACTTAGAACACTACTTGGGGCAGTTTACCTAATGAGGCAAAACATGCAACAACTAAAATAATTTTAAAAATCAAAATGCATGACACCACTAAACTAAAACCAAAAAAGGTGACCTAAGATTAACATCTGATAACTTATATAAAACCAAGATATGTAAATCATAACATAATATGCAGTAGTATAATAAAAATAATCAATAGTGGCAATAACGTACAGGTCTCAGAAATTAGCCTAGAATGTTGCCAAAGGCCTCTTTAAACAGTTCTGTCTTTATTAATCTTCTAAAGGAGTAAGGAGAAGAACTTCTTGGCTGAATAACCAACATATGATTCGCCACCTCCAAAATCAAAATCGCCCTCTTTATTCATATCAGAACATTACACAATTCAAAATTACAGACATATCTGAAATGTAGGTAAAAAATTTAAAAACCCCAAATGTTAAGATAATTAGACTATTTTGGACCAGAAGTGGGCCATTTCAAAAGCCTTATCTCAGACATTTGCTACATCTTCCATTGTACATGTGGTGGGGCATAAATTGCATGCACAGAGGTGCTGCATGGATTGAATTTCTCCACAGTCACAGAGAATTTGTCCTGTAACCAAGCAGCCTCATTTTATTTGATTATTTTTTTATCTTCCTACTTCACTTTGAAGTCTATTAAGTGACTCCCAGATGGTTCATCTCTGGTCCTGGTGGGAGACACTCTTTGACATTCATCCATTCAGCAAGGTGTGCTGTTTTTGTTCTCCATAATTTTAGCCTTTCCTCTTCTGGTTTACTATTTAGAGCTCGAGAAGTGTGCAGAAAACTTGTCCTTGATTTTAACTGTTGTCTAGGGCAGAGGTCGTCAAACCCCGGTCCGCGGCCCATTGCTAATCCGTGGCTTGAGCCCGACCAGGCTGCGAAGACAGACCTCCCGCCCCCCCGCACGCACTCTCCTCCCCACAGCTGCTTTGCGCACACACACGCGTGCCAGAGCCGGCGTGAGCACTCCCTCACCCCTTCACGCATGCCCCTCGCGTGCAAAGCAGCTGTGGGGAGGGGAGTGCGTGCGGGGGGGGGCGGCGGCGGGAGGTCTGTCTTTGTGGCCCAGCGGCGGCGACAGGGGTGGCCCAGAGCCAGGAGGCTGAGCATGGCCGGGTGCTCCAGCTGCTGGCCTCCCAGTGGCGGCGGCGGCGATGGGGGCGACAGGGGTGGCCAAGAGCCGGGAGGCAGAGCATGGCCGGGTGCTCTGGCTGCTCGCCTCCCGGCGGGCTCCAACAAGGCCGGGGTCGGCGCTCCTTGCCGCCCTCAGCAGGCCGATGCCACCGCTGGTGCCTCCAGCTCTGGAACCGGCACCAGCGGCTGCATTTGAATTTCCCACGGAGGGCGGCGAGGAGCGCTGACCCGGCCTCGTTGGAGCCCGTCGGGAGGCGAGCGGCCAGAGGGAGCCCCCCAGCCATGCTCAGACTCCCAGGCTTCTGCCACCGCTGGCGCTGGCACGCACTCCCTCCCCCCTTCAAGCATGTGCCCGCGCGCAGGGGCGGGGTGGGCGTGTGGGTGGGCAGGTGCTCCTGCGCATGCGTGAAGCGATGGGGGAACGTGTGCGTGCCATAGGCGCGCGCGCTCCCCAACCACTTTGCATGCGCATCGGAGAGCGTGAGCGCGAGGGGCCGCCCCACCTCCCTCAGAGGCTACTTCTGGAGGGGCAATGTCAGCCAAAAAATAAAAGTAGCCCACAATGTCCAGCCTCTGGTAGAAGAGGAACAAAGTTTCATCATAATCTTTTTCAAGTACATAATAAGTAGCGGGGTCAATAAAATATGTATACAATCAATCAACCAATCAATCAATCTGAAACTCTGTAATCAGTTGACAGCTTCACTTATTTTCTCCTCCTGTTTTTCTTTCATATTAATTAATATTCGTGTCTGTGCAACAAAACCTGAATGTAGAAGTAATTAGTTATGAATAATATAGCTGTCTGTAGTGAGTTGGCTTTAGATAACAAAGATACAATGGTTAGATTTAAAAGTAATGCAGTGAACAGTTACAAATTTACTTTTGCATATACCGTTTCCCCGAAAATAAGACCTAACCTGAAAATAAGCCCTAGTATGGTTTTTCAGGATGCTCGTAATATAAGCCCTACCCCAAAAATAAGCCCTAGTTAAGTGAAACCCCGCTCTCCACCATTGTGCAGCATTGTGCAGCAACCAAAAGATGACATGACTGTAAAATAAAACATCCGCTGAAAATAAGCCCTAATGCGTTTTTTGGAGCAAAAATTAATATAAGACCCTGTCTTATTTTCGGGGAAACACGGTAAGTAGAAACATATCTACTAGTTACTTATGTAAAAACTAGTTACTTTCAAAGACATTTGCTGAAGTGTATTTTTATTGCAATTCTAAAGGCATTTTAGTAGACATTTTTCAAGTTTTGCGATATTCTCTTATGAGTCCTCAGTGGCAAGAGAAATATGGTCTTGTTTCAGCTTTTGTTTTCATGGTTTGAAGGTCCAGGATCAGAATGGATCACTAGAGCATTTCTCTCTATATTTCTGGCTGTGCTAGAAAGGATAATCACATGAACAGCACACAATGCAAGGTGCTTCCCTTGTGAATGGAGTATGGATAATTATAACTGGTTGTGTGGTTGCTACAATATAAGAAAGAATTTAAAACAATCTGTTAAAAAGGTAATTCTAAAAGCTAAAAAGAAAATGTTACAGCATAAAGTGCTTATGTTTTGGGTTCAGCTCCTGAGTTTTGCTCTCTTTCTTTTTAATTCATGTGAGTGTTGGGAGGTGGGGTAGGATGAACAGGTGTGCTCAATTCCAAAATTCCAGCTGTCTTAAACTGTGTAATGTCTCCATTTTTCTCTACTGATTGCTCTTACTTCTGTCCACAGGGACATATAAATACATGTTATTTACATACATATATATTTATGCATGCGTTTGATTTCATTTATATCCCACATATGCAGATTGAGGTGGCAGGTCCTCAGAAGAAACACACTGCACACCATATTGATGGGAAATGAAGGGCCCCCTAATAGGGCCTTCCTTCTGCAACATCTCAAGTCTTCACATACACACCTTTCCAACAAATCAGAGTGAAACAAGGTGGTGCCAGGTGAGAGGTCAGCGAGGCCAGCTTCTCATGCCCAAATACACTTGAGGTGGAGCTGGCCAGGAGACCATTCTCTCCTGGATACATGATCAAAATGTCTGGTGCATCATGCTACAGCAGTATCTATTGGGAACATTTGGTTTAAAAAGAAAGGGGGTCTAGGAAGTTGGTTATTTCTTTTAGTTAGCATAGTATAAGGCAGCAAACAACAACAGAGAAACGTGGAGAGATCTGCCCAGTCTAATCGACACTTTCCCTGGTTTTACATACAAACTAGCACTTTGTGTGATAAAATCACTCTAGAAGCAATTAAAGTAGAAAAAGGTATCATTACTTACAGTTATCAACTGTAGTTATAGTCAGCAGAAAAGGGGGGACTGGAGTCTCTAGTATGTAGGAGACCCTGCATGCTTACTGTGTGGAGGATGGTCAGAAGAAGAAGAGGGCTATCAACAAAACAATTAAAGCAAAAACCAAACATGAAGAGGGGACAGGGGCTTTTCTCAAATGTCAGAGGCAGGAAATTTTCCAGGAACATGAACAGAACCATAAGGTCCTCCTCAATCCCTTCTGAAATGCAGATGGGATGAGGAGGAGCACAGACCCTAGGCTTAGCCCTGGCTAGGCAAGCACAAACCGCCTGTCTAGGGGTATACTACCATGCATGTACAATTCAGATGCTGCAACGCAACCTGTAACTGACTCAACATGCTCCTTGCTCAGCGCAGACTGGAGTACTTGAGGACTGAATTCAGCAGTATCCCCAAATACGTCAACCACATAGCTGTGCCTTTGGTCTTATCTTTAGTCAGTGGCCCTGAACAGAACCTAGGAGGATCCTGAATGATGGCTGAAGGTCATTTTTCGTCTGACTGCATGGGATGGCCTGATTGATCCATGCTTATTATCAGACTGCATTCCCTGGGCATTTTCTTCAGGAAAACTTATCTTGCAGGCACATCCCTATGGTTTTGGATCAGGGGTGAAAGGAATTGGCCACCAACCCACTCAGTTGCACAGTCCTTGGTGATTCTGGCTATCTTGGACATGTCTCAGGCAGATTTCAGATTGCCAAAGACCATGGGCCTATTCATGGGCCTATACAAGGGTTATGAAAACTCTGGGTAAAGTCTGGGTATTATGTCTCAACACTCCAGGTGCAGTCAAAGAATAAAGAGGAGAGCAAGCAACCCATATTGCTATGTCTTCGCTTGTCTTCCTCAGAGGCCGTTTGGGCCATCTATTCTCCCATCTTTCCTCTTCCTGGGGTTGGGCTGAGACCTCCCCCCCCCCCCCCGAGGACTGTTGGTTGGTCTGCAGACCCACATTTATAGCAAACATATTCAAACTCACGGTGAGCACCTTGGCACTTCTCTTGATGGTACTTTCAGCATGCCTGGTCGTAGTGTCTCACCTTGCCAGGCCACTTGTCCCTGCTTTCAACTATACCCCACGTATTTAAGCCTATCACCAACCACAGTTTGTTATTTATGAAGTCCCACACAATGTTCTGGCTGGGAGATACCTTTTTCTGAAGGCTTCATCATAATCCATGCCTGCCATCCTCAGTGCCAGAGCCCTGGTCCCTAGCATATTGCCGAAGAGATTAGACAAGTGTTACCCCTCCCCTGACAACAAGTCCTTCTCTGCTTTCTGCTGGCTATGCCCTCCACTGCTAGTCCTGGGGTGGTTAGCTATTAGCCATGGTCAAACGACTCTTGCTCTCTAGGATGAGTTCCTCCTAAATTCTTTTGGCTTTTCCTCTGTACCTTCTAGTTGAGGAGTTTCTGGCACCTCCTGAAGCAAATGCCAACCCCACCATTTACCCTCTTTGAGGGCATCCTACTTTCAAACTGCAAGAGACAATTCCTTAGGGATGAGCCTTTTAATCAAAAGACCCAAAACATGAAAAAGACCCTCTTTCATGTAACTTGTGTTGATGATTGCTGAGAGCCTCTAAAACATGAATGATTTGTGTTTACCAAAGAGGGGGTACACAAAAGTTTTCTGTTTCTTTTGTGTACCATCTTTTGTGTAACCCTTTCACCCTTTGTCCATCAAATCTCCTAAGAAAATTTCCATCCAATAGCATCATGAAGACACTCAGTAGCCAATCATAATGCCTTGGGGAGAACATGAAGAATTTTGAGTCTGTAAAAGAGCCTCAAAACCAGTGAAAGCTACTCTTTTCTTGGTGGGATTACTGTGTGCTGAGTTCCTGGGGCCCTGAATCTTGGCCTGCTGCCTCCTTGCTGTGCCTCCACCTTAGATCCTTTCTTCTTTGAGTTTTTGCTTTTTTGTTGGGGGGAGGGGATATTTTCTAAATTTTGACTATGTTTACTGCTGCCAAGCACTTTGCCTGTGCCAGCATACATCCTTGGGACTATTTTTTGAACCCTCCCCAAATTTCTTTGGGGATTTCCCCTCCATCCGTCCTTTTTTAAAACAAATCCTTTCTTTTCTTCTGCTGCCTCTGGCCTGCCTGCCTGCTGCCCACTGGACTCAAAGAAGAGGAACAAAGGCATCACGTGGTAGTGGAAAGAGATCTCTAGTAGTTTTTGTTGGCAGTGGAGGACTTGATTACAATTTTATCCTTTATTTGCTAACTTGGTTTTCCGGGATTTGGGGAGAGGGGTCTGGGTATGTACCGTATTTTTCCGTGTATAAGATGACCCAAAGTATAAGACGAACCCCCCTTTTTCTAACCCCAAATTAGAAAAAGCAGGGATCAAAGGGCTCCCTTTTTGCTAAGCCCTGTGCCTTGGCAAAAGGCAAGGAAAGCGGCTGTCAAAATGACTGCCGCTTTTCCTCGCCTTTTGAGAAGGCACGGAGGTTAGCAAAAAGGAAGGGGAGCCGTTGCTCCCTTTTTGCTAACCTCCGTGCCTTCTCAAAAGGCAAGGGCGCGCTGGAGCCGTAGACGGCTCCCCTTCCTTTTTGCTAAACCCAGCGCGCCCTCGCCTTTTGAGAAGGCACAGAGCTTAGCAAAAAGGAAAGGGAACAACGGCTCCCCTTCCTTTTTGCTAAAGCCCCGTGCCTTCACAAAAGGCAGTGGTAAAGAGCTGCCTTCCGTGTATAAAACGACCCTCATTTTTTTCTCAAATTATTTAAGGAAAAAGTATCATTTTATACACGGAAAAATACGGTATGTTTATTTTGCTATTTTTCCCCCTGTGGGAAAGGTCTGTGTATCCCATTTGTTAGATTTTTTAAAATTGTTGTTAATTTACCACTGTTAAATGTTTGTATTTTGGTGTCTTTTGGGTCCTGTTTTATGTGGTTGCTATGTGCCTGTGTGCCATTGGGCAGTGTTAATGTGATAATATAAACGAGTGCCTGCATAGGCTTGATGATGATTTTTCTTTCTCGGGTACTGTTGCCTGCTTTTGGAGTAGATTGGTTCTCTGTTGCCTTGCCTCTGTTTTTCTGGAGTCATTTTTAAGGCTTCTTTAGGACTTTCAGAGTGCCAGAAAACACAGATGGGAAACCTGAAAGATATATTTCCTTTTGAATAAAAGGAGCAGTACACACACATACAAACACACACAAATGAAAATGAAAGAGGCACCACCCAAAGTATATATATATACTGTCATGGAGGGAAGAATCTCAGGCCATTGAGCTGCAGCGAAGGGTAAGGCAGCTGCCATGCTACTCAGTCAAGGCAACAAGCTAGTCCAAATTTGGGGAGCGGGCATTTCCTAAACGAGAGTTGAGCATCTCATCTAGTGTGACATTACACTAGGGTACAATTTAATGCACTCAACTCAGAAATAAGTCCCAATACTGTAACTTCAATGGGCTTTACTTCCAGGTAAGTTACATAATGTACAGGCCTGTCCCCTTAGGCACACTTCAGTTCCTTGAAATGAATGGGACAACTTAATCATGAAAAACATTATGTCCCACTGTCCTCAGTGCATGAATGCAACTAAGGCTTGAGTGAGCGTAGGTCTAAATATCTAAATCCTAAGGCTTAGAATAATTCTTCATTTGCTTTATCTGTGTTTAGTATATAGCTGTCTGTTTCTCTGCCTGTCTGCCCACGCTCTCTTCTCGCTCTCGCTCTGTAGCACACACATTGTACACATACAAACACAAACAGATATTCATATATAATCTTGTCTGTACATTGCAGGCAACAATGACATGCTGTTACAAAACTAAAAATACCTTCTGGTTGAGTGCCTGGTAAAGCTTAGTTGTACAAAATATTTACCTTTACTACCGTGTTTCCCCGAAAATAAGACAGGGTCTTATATTAATTTTTGCTCCAAAAAATGCATTAGGGCTTATTTTCAGGGGATGTTTTATTTTTTTAATGTACAACAATCTACATTTATTCAAATACAGTCATGTCATCTTCTGGTTGCTGCACAAGGGTGGAGGGCGGGGTTTCACTTAACGAGGACTCATTTTTGGGGTAGGGCTTATATTATGAGCATCCTGAAAAATCATACTAGGGCTTATTTTCAGGTTAGGTCTTATTTTCGGGGAAACAGGGTAGAAACTACGCCATTTCTATAAAAGCATGAGAAAATATCCTGTTGAACAATGCTCAAGGAATACAGAAGAATAATTGTTTCACATGAATAGGCAATTAAATACTATGATGGAATGAATGAACTTAGATACCCAAATGTCACTTATCTCGCTCCCTCTGGCCCCTATATGTAACCTGATAGAATAAAAGCTCTTATTCTGTATACATTTACTATGCCTGAAACAACTAGACGGCTTGTATCGCCTGACAACCTCCCCAAAATGTGAATGCTTTTCATATCTCAATCAATTTCCACGGAGGTTCATGAATATTTGGGTGAAAAGAACTTTTCTTTAGTGACTATTATTTTAAACAAGGGAATTTACGCTCCAGTTCTAAGATAGTTCTAATACAACCAAAGTTTAACACATTGGTCTCAACAGGCAATAATTCTCCTATTAAACTAATGAGAATTACAGTGCAGTGAGTAACGTCTACTCAGAAGGCGGCCTCATGGTGCTGGACAGGCATACTCCCATGTAAGCATGCACAGGGTTACTGACTAAAGCGATATCACTTTGGATAGATTCTTATTCACGTTTGCTCAGACACACAGACACACACCCCCCGTACATCCTGGTTATATTTCATTTACAGTGAAATCTCCCTTGTACAGCTCTCTCTGCAAACAGGGGTGTTCAGGATACCTCCCAGAACCACTACCTTCCATATTCCAAAGGGATTAAAATACCAAAATGCCACAAAATCTCTCACAGCATACAGACTCAAAAAAAAGCCTGCCATTGAGGAAATGTGGACAAGGAGGTAGGGGGAACAAAAAATCCAGTCCCTCCAGGCAGGGAATTCCACAGGCAGGATGCTGTCGGAGAAAAAGCCTTTTCATGCATTGCCACAAACAGTGCCTCAGAAGGCGGGGGGAAGGTGCCAGAAGGCCTCCTCAACAGATGTTAGAGGAAGGGTGGAGCGGAGGCCATCGCTCAAAGATGGAGGGGCTTAGCCGACTGGGAAATATATACCCGGCTGTAGCTGACAGTGGTTCCCTCAGACATTTAATTGTCCTTTAAAAAATGGTGGGTTTATAAACACCAATGATACAGGAGCTATTATTATTATTATTGTTATTATTGTTGTTGTTGTTGTTAAGAAGAAGAAGAAGAAGAAAGGGAGCTTTTTGCTCAAGAATATTAAGGCTTCATTCTCACAGGGATGATTATTCCTTAGAGGAAGCCCTGGCTCCAGTGGAAAGGCTTCATTTGCGAAAGGCATTCCTACTTAAGTATCCATGGGGGGAGATTCGCCTCCGCCCATCCTAGATTTATTTCTTGTTTTAAAGTATTTATTCTTTATTTAGTTTATATAAAGTATTTTTACCCCGCCTTTCTCCTTAAAGGGACCCAAGATGGCTTGCATCATTAAAAGGACAATGATTGTACACAGCCTGTCATACTGTGCAATAGTGGTGTGAGCCTTGCACACAAATTGTGCTGACAAATTACTATGAATAATTTGTAATCAAACCTGCAAAGATTTCTGTGGATGCCATTTTTCTTTTCCCAATTGGTGGGGGATTCTTCCCTTCTCTCCATCCCACCTCCCAGCTTTCCCCACTCAGTCAGGCCCTCGGATCCTCTGCGTAGCGCTGCTGTGGGAATGAGTACACGGAGTAGACAGCTTCCATCAGACGACATTGCAAGCAATTTAATATGGATGTGAAGATGTCTTGCCTCACCTTACCACTGTCAATCTATTAGTTTAAACAGCACACCAAACCAAGGCGGTCCATCAGAGAATATCCACCCCCGTCTGAGAAATCTCTCCAGTATGGTGAGACTGAGACTCGCAGAAGAATTTTTTTCCTCATTATATGCAAAATGCCGACGCCCAAAACTACTGTGTTTCTCCTTTGTGAGACCAAACCCAGACAGACAGCAAGCACAACAGGACAGGCTGGTTGATGTCAAAGACACAAACAATTCAATCCTACTGTTTTGCAACAAGGCAACCATTACTGCTTTTTCCATCACTTGTCGTGTATAAAAACAGTTTTAGAAATTATTGAATTTTGTTGGAAGTACATGGAATATTTGATTCCCTTAAGAGGAGAAATAAATAAAGAGGAGCCAATGAATAAAATGAATAATAGTAACAACAATACTTGATCTGAAAATCTCATCTCATTCGCCTCGACTCAACCCTGCGGCTATAGATAGATTTTTAGTATAATATGAAATATTTTTCATGAATTGCCTTCCTTTCCCTTTCCTTCCTTCTCATAATCCTAAGTGCCAGTAAAAATTCAGCCACAGACTCTGAAAAATATTTTGAACAAAGAGCTTGTCTCTCCTGCTTTAAGTAATGAAAGTAATGTAAAATTCCTATTCCTGTCAATAATGGAGGATTCATATTCCTGTCAGGGTCTCCTGGTGTGACTTGCTCAGCTGTAGCCATACCTTACAGTCTTGGGTTACAGGAAAAAGCTGATGCCACCATGACTCTGTTCTGTGTCTGCATGGCTGAGATCTACAGGGGTGATGCAATCCTGCCAGTTATCTTAAGGGCATTACCTCACCGTCTGTGTGAATCAGCATTATTAGATCTATATGAATGAACTCATCTTTGAAAGACGGTAATAAAAATCTATTGGTTCTTCTGGGAAGCAGAAGGAAACGATCTCATTTTATTCAAGACTTCATTCTGTTTCAGCGTTGCGGCACCCTATGGCCAAACCCTTACTCTAGATTTGGCTAGTTCAAATTTTCACTTAAATAATCTCAAGTCAGAAACGAGACTGAGATGTTACCATTCACTGACCTCATATAACTTGAACAGTGCACCTTTCCTCCTTACAGATCTTCCGTTCTCTAAACATAATGAGATTGATTACCCTCAGGACTTAGTCTGTAACTTGATACTGCTGGAAATATATGGAAATAATAGCTCTTTAACCCACTAGGCATGGCAACTGTGGAGCTGCAGTCCTAACCTGAGTCTAATATGTGTGATAGAAGCTCCTTCCACTGGCAAAAGGGAATCACATATGATATTCCTTATAGCAGCCCTGACCTTCTGAATGTCTGACTGCTTTTACGCGAGCCACCAGCTTAACTGATTGCCATCATGGCCGTAGGAAATAGGATAATATTAATAGCAATGTCGGGGAGGGAGGAAGCCAGAAAGAACCATCTCTCTCCCCCCCCCCCCATCCCTCAATTGCATACCATGGATTTCCTTGGCTATTCCATCCACTGATTACAATTATGATCCTATTCTGATCAAGCTTCTACCTTTAATAGGATACACATGTGCTGTAGTTAATGTTCTGGATGGTTTTAAATAATTGTTTTTTTGGCTCAGTAGGCACAGTGCAATATAGGACCTATATTCACAAAAATGTAATGGTTTCTGTGCATGCCCTTGGTTATGCACAACATTGCCTTATATAAAAGTTAGACTATGGGTCCATGTACTTCAATATTGTCAACTCTGTGTGGCAGTGGCTCTCCAAGATCTTTGAAGGGAGTCTTCCCTAGCCCTATGTGGGGTGACCGCTAGTATTCTCCTGGTGGTCTCCCATCTGAATACTAACCAGGTCTGATTCTGCTTAGCTTCCAAAGTCAGATGAGATCTGGTGTGTTGCAGTGGTACGTATATCGCATCCTATGATCTGATGAGATTGTAGTCGATAGTTTGACATAAAAAGATCAAAATAATGTAAAAAAAAAGATCAAATGTCACTGGGCTGTGGTTCTAATGAAAGTAAACATCCCAGTGGCCAGTTCCTTGGGTATGTGCTGGATTGCAGAATGACCATCATAACCTTTGCACCACGAGAATGGTTGGAACACCAATGTATGTCTAGAATGCAGAATCTGGGATGTGCTGTCAGCAGATCTAGTCTGTAGGTAATAAGCACATGAAAGCAACTTATCTGTTTCCCCAAAGCTCTGTCTACAGCTTCTAGTAAGTCAGAAAATGTATTGCAGTGTCCCAGTTTAGTGAATGGAATAATTGCAAGGACATGTGTTGCAAATGATTACAGCTAGGGGTGCACAGTAGACCTCTGACATCTTCTGCCCTGTACCCTTTAGAACAGGGGTCCCCAACTCCTGGTCCACGGCCCGGTGCCGGTCTGTGGGCTTCCTGGAACTGGGCCGCGGACACGGATCTCCGCCCCCCCGCCCGCACGGAAATCGCTGCCGCCCGCAGGCAGGAGAGGAGCGGCAGTGGCGGCGGCAGCACTGGCGGCGGTGCTGTGAGGAGCTGTTACGGCTGGCCGGTGCTGGGGGGAGCGGCTGGAGGAGTTGCCCTGAGGGAAGGTGGTGGCGCGGCCAGCCACCCACGCTGAAGTGAGGCCGGGCCCGGGACGGCGGTCCCTTCTAGGGGTGGTTGTGGCGGCGGCGGCCTGCCGCAATCTCCCGTGCTGCGCTGCCTCTGCGACTGCTCGGATGCCGCTGCCGCCAGGACCCGAAGAAGGAAGGAAGGAAGGAGGATGGACCGACGGGTGGGTGGACGGGCTAGCAAGCGGAGCGGGTGCAGAAGGCTGAGGTAAACCCCGTCCTCGGGTCCCCCCCCCGTGTTGCTGTCCCTGGGAGGAGGAAGAGGAAGAGGAGCCCGGCGCACCCCCACTCCATTGCCCCGGACCCCCGGCAGAGCAGGAAGAGGAGGCGAGGGGGAATCCCCGCGCACCGGGCCGATCCTGCACCCGCCTCCCGTTCCGCGCCATCCCCTCCCCCCCTCCGCTCTGCTCTCCCCAGGTGGCCCTTCCACCCGCAGGGCGCAGGTCGGCAGGGCGTCCCCGCTGCGGCATCCGGGGCCCCGACAGCTCCTCAGGCACAACACCGCCACCCCCTCCACCCCTACTGCTACTGTGACTACTACTACTCCTGAGGTGGTGCAAGGCAGGATCTGTGTTCTGGATAAAAAAGCTCCATGGGCCTGGCCAGGGCGGGCTGGGCGCCCCAGTTGCCTCTGGCAGTGGCCAACAACATGCCTGGCACAAGCCACCGGGTCTTAATTAGCCCTCCCTCCTCCTCCTCATCCTGCCCCCCCCATTAAGAGGGCAATGGGACGGGCTGAGGGGGGCAGGAGGAGAAGGAGACCCCCCTGCCCCACCATCCCCGGAACTGCGCAGGGATTTGTTTGGACATGGAGGAAGGCGCGCCTTTCAGGAAGCAGGGCGGTTGCCATCAGCGCGCCTTTCCAAAAATGAATCGTACCTTCTTGGGAGAGGAGAAAGTCGGGCCGGTTTCAGAGTCTTGTGCCCAGTGGCCAGACGGGGCCCGAAAGGGAGGGGCAGCTTCGCCCTCCCCTTGCCATGGAGCCCCCCCCGGGGGGCTTCTGCCTTCTCAATGGGGCACGGGGTGGCTCCTGCCCAGGCTGGATTGGGGGGTACCCGCCTTCCTCGGGGAAGGGCAGAGGGCGAGCCGCGGCGGCTGCAGGCTGGCAGGGAAGGGGGAGCGGAGGACACCTCCATGCAGGCACACATCGGAAGGTCAGTTCCTTCTCCCCCCTCCCTTCAAAAAGCAGGGGAGAAAAGGTGGTCCCCGGGAGGCTGAAGAGGCTTCGGACCGGTAAGGTGCTGCTTTTTAAAAAAGTTTTGGGTGGCTTTTGTTTTGTGGGGGGGGGGGGATTGAGGGTCAGTGTTGTTTTGTTTTTTGGTGATTTTTTTTTTTTTTTTTTTGGCAGTCCCAGCGTGGGACTTGCTCTGTTTAGGTATTTTTATTTTTATTTTGGTATTTTTTTACCATAGGCCCCCCTTGCTTGGGAACAAGAAGAATTAAAGTTACCTGTTTAATAAAGTGTGGCTCTAATTAATGCAACACCTGTGTCTTGCCTCTTTATTCTGGTGTGGGGGGGACAAAGGGCACAATACATGTAATGTGCTAGATTCATAGCTATCCTCCAACAACCTACTGCATAACAAGTACCCCCACGCACGGACGCCCCCCATACCCCCCCATTCATGGACGCCGGCGGCGGCAGTCCCCCCCCCCCCCCCGGTCCTTGGAAGAATGGTCTTCAACAAAACCGGTCCCTGGCATTAAAAAGGTTGGGGACCACTGCTTTAGAAGACATTCCCACCTGCTCTGTCCTTGGGAAACAGACATGACTTGGAGGAGACGACCAAGCAGTCTGATCGTTTAACCTGTTTATGTCTGCGCTAAACACCAACATGGCAATCATCCTTCCACAGCCATACGCTCACTCAGTCCTAATTGTGCACAATATTTCCATAAAGTTTCATAAATTAAGCAGAGTGAGAGGACGAAGAGAAACAAGAATATGCCAGAATGCCATAGGTAAAGGTAAAGGTTCCCCTTGACAATTTGTCCAGTCGTGTCCAACTCTAGGCGGTGGTGCTCATCTCCGTTTCCAACCCATAGAGCTAGCGTTTGTCCGCAGACAATCCTCCGTGGTCATGTGGCCAGCGTGACTAGACACGGAACGCCATTTACCTTCCCACCAGGGTGGTACCTATTTATCTACTCGCATTTTTGCATTTTTGCATGCTTTCGAACCGCTAGGTTGGCGGGAGCTGGGACAAGCGATGGGGGCTCGCTCCGTCGCGTGGATTTGATCTTACAACTGCAGGTCTTCTGACCTTGCAGCACAGAGGGTTCAGCAGTTTAACCCACAGCGCCACCACGTCCCTCAGAATGCCATAGGGCCACCTAAATAGAGAGAGAAGTCTTTTCCTTCACATTACAGCTATGTGAAATGTCTAGTGGTATGGCTGCAAGGGGATACCTCACTCTGAGTCCTCCCTAATGCCTCAGTATTTTATTTTATTTTATTTATATACCACCCAGCTTAGTGAAAGGTCGCTACTCTGGGCAGTTTACATAAAAACAGAGAAATGCAAGAAGGTTAACCCAATCCACCCTCCAACCCCCTACCCCACAAAAAAATAACATCAAAACAGAACCCAATCAATACAGATGGACCCAATGGGAACATGTAAACATAATACATAATTATGGGTCATAAAATTAACCTCAGGGGAATATGTTGTTTAAACCCCCTGCACTGTATATAGTTCTGCCTTCACTGGTTTCCTGAAAGTTAGGAAGGAGGGGCCTTGGTGTACCTCCAATGGAAGACTGCTCCACAGGGACAGAGGCACAACCGAGAAGGCTCACTTCTTAGTGGACAGCCTTCTAACCTCCCAGAGCGGCCATCCTCAGTAACAAAACCTGGGAGGATCAGATGAAATAGGTAGCTGTTCTTAGGGAGAGATGCTCAGACAGGTGTCTAGGTGTTACTACTACTGATCCCTGATAAGAGTAGGAGAATTTTTTCATGACTTCCATAAAACCTCCCCAGGTATGGGAAGTGGCTCTGGTCTGCCTCTCTGATGGCAGCCATGTAGCACATTAGTTTCCAGAAGGTTTACATCTGAAGTGGTGGTTGTGGTGATGGTTGAAATCTTCTGAAGATATGAGGTTTTTCTCCCCCACCCCTGAAAGAAATTCAGAATCATGTCATGACTGCAAATGCTAATTTTCCCTATACATATTTGCGACTTGTGGTGGGACGAACTGAAGCCCTGAAAAAGGAGGCCTGAGTAAATGGAGAGGAATTTCAATGTCCATCTCCAGCGAATAAAAAAAATAAAACCGTTATGCTGGGTTGGCTTGCTTTAAAATGCATTTTCTTCCAGGATCTTAGTAAATGAGGTATTTAAATCTGGTCATGCTGCATGCACATGATACCATTCAAAGTTATATTACTTATTACTGTATAATATTTGCTCCCAGCCGTGTTTTGTTCGTTCCTTTCCTACTTCATTTGTAATTCCAAGAGCTGGTCCGGTATGTGTTTTATATTCTGCAAAATGCTCAGCAATGAATGACACTTGCTGAAGATTAATCAAAGCACCGCATGGTTAACTTACTGACATTTTTTGAACTGATAGTCTGGAGACCACGGGTCAGATCCTGACTGAGTGACACTGAAGATAGACCCAAAGAAATTGAATAGAATTTAAGTACTGGGCAAATTGAAGTCTGGCGGGTGTTATTGAGATGCAAATCCCATGATCCCTCATCATTGGCTACGGTGGCTAGCCAATGGCAGTCCAAGAACCTCTGGAGGACCACACCATGCCCTCTCTGTACTCTAAGTATAGCTCAGTCTACAGGAATCAATTCATTATGGCCTTAGCAAGACCTCTCAGCAATAAGCCATTTGATAACTGTTAGGAAGGGTTTAGGCCTAGAGTTGTCAGTTGAAAGCTTCCCATTCTCTTAAATTTCAGAGCCAAAACCTGAGACCAGAGACCCAGGCCTTGTAATGTCACAGGGATGGTCCCCTGTGATAGGGGTATTTTGGAATGTGACCAAAAAAAAGAAAAAAGCTCATGAATCTCTATAATGGTGCTCCAGTCCCTGGCCTTCTGGTGCTCAATGCACATACAAACATTTTCATGGCACCAGTTGGAAACTGGTTGGAATTGGGAGCCCAGGCTTTAAGCCCACCTCACACAAACAATTATTTTCTCTCCTCCAGTACAACTCACTCTGAGACTTTTCTCCTCAGCTAAAAATCTAGGGAAGCAATACACTGAGACTTCAGCCAGTGCCTTAACACCTGGCAATCCCAGTCTCCTGATCTTTGAGGATATACAGGGTATCCCCTCATTGGTTTGGGCCTTCCTAAACAGGAAGGTCTTTGTGTGCCAGAAAAAGGACACCAGGGAGTTGGCCAACCTAGTTTCCCTCAGCCGACAGTTCCATAGTTGGGAGGTAGCCACTGGAAAGGCCCTCTCTTGCTTTCTCAGCAAATGTGGCTCTGTAGGTGGTGGAACTGAACGAAGAGCCTGCCGTGCAAATCTCAAAGCCTGGGTAGGCTTGTATAGGAGAATACAGTATTTTGGGGAGCCTAGACCCAAATCATATAAGGCTTTATAGGTCATAAGTAGCACTTGAAATTGTCCTTGGTGCCAGATAAGGAACCAGTTTAGCTTTTGTAACAGCAGAGTTATATGCGCCATTTAACTGGTCCCAGATAACAGTCTGGCTGCAGGAGATTCCCTCTGTGTGTGTGTGTGTGTGTGTGTGTGTGTGTGTATGTGTGTGTTTCACACAGAGAAATCTGTTGTTTTTCAGGAACCTTTACTTTCTGAATATTTGCATCAGTGCCGCACGAGCATCTCTGTTGCCAGATTTTGGCTTCGCATGCTATGTATAATCAGCTATGATATTTCAAAGTACTCTTCTGGCATTGCTTCAATGTAAAGAAAGTTGCAAGATTCCAGCCCCGTGTAGGTATTCACATTATGTTTATCAACTAGCATCCAAGCTTGCGTACAACATGCAAGTCTCTGGAGCAAAATAATGACAGAAGGGGTAATTGCTTCTCCAGTGGAAACATAACCACATAGGCATTAAACACTCTGCTGAAGTGGCATGAGCGCTGACGAACTGCACATGCTGGATTCCGCTTAAGAGAAGAAATACATTCCACAGACAAGGTCAAGTTTCATGAACAGC
Organism: Intellagama lesueurii; assembly: GCA_037013535.1. NCBI lineage: Eukaryota > Metazoa > Chordata > Lepidosauria > Squamata > Agamidae > Intellagama > Intellagama lesueurii. The sequence goes on from JBAJHW010000001.1 coordinate 222,230,606, forward strand.
TCACCCACTTCGACCACCTGCCTGCTCAACTCATGGTCCAGGAGTGCAACCTTCTGGCTGTCATTGGCCTGCCATTCCCATCAGAACAAACCAGCAAAGAGAATGAGCGAAGGATTAACAGCATCTGGAGGGCCACACATCCCCAGTTTCTGTCACAGGCAATGCTAGAGATTTCCAAGGGGCGACTAGCATCCTGACTTTGGCACAGGAAGCTCATCCCTCTCAACTGTCTCATTGCTGGACCTCTGAAGTTACCTCTGAAGTTACCTCTGAGGTTATCTCAGAAGTGTGTGTTCAGCACATGTATTGTGTTCTCCGCATAGGATAAAAGGAACACTCTCATTCCACCACCATCCTTGTGACTTCCAACAAGAGAAAACAACAGTCTGAAGAGGGCATATCATTTTTATCTGTGTAGGCTCCACATGAGCCAGAATGAAGAAATAACAGGGCTTTGAGTAAGGGAGGGCAACATGGGCTTTGCTCCAGAGTGCCAGATTTAGAAAATATACCCGTTCTCCCAAACTTGATAGGAAAAGACAATAGTAATCCAGGACTTCCAGAGAAGAAAGACTGCATTGTCAATATACCAGGGCATCAAAGCAGAGCAGAGCAAAAATATTGATACACAAGTCCTCACTGAAGCAGCAGAGGAAAGGTCTAGCCAGGACTTGGTAGAGCAGCCCTCTAGCCTAGACCTGGAAGTGGGGGGAGGCATTCAGCCAAATGGCTGGTTTATGTAGCTCATGAGTAGACCAGGCTTCCCTAATTGGAGGGCAAATCTGCATGGCACTTGGTAGATAAAACCCTTAGCCTGCACATGGAAGAGTGGGTTAGAGCAGTGATCCCCAACCTTGGGCCTCCAGATGTTCTTGGACTTCAACTCCCAGAAATCCTGGCCAGCTGAGGTGGTGGTGAAGGATTCTGGGAGTTGTAGTCCAAGAACATCTGGAGGCCCAAGGTTGGGGACCCCTGGGTTAGAGGACTGGCCTACTCCAGCAGGAGGGCTGATCTACTTAAATTATGGGTAGGTCAGGCCTCTCCCATTGGAGGGCAGGTCTACCCAGGGCTTGGTGTGTTCTGGCCTACACCTGGAAAAGGAAAGTCTGTCTGGATGAAGATCTGGTTTAACAGGATCATGAGTTGACTAGGTCACCCCTATTCCTAGGTCTTGGATGACCATGACTCTTCATCTCACAGTACCCAAAGTCAGCTTATTAATATATATGTGACATGTTAACAATATTAGTAGATATAGATATAACGATAATAATCTTGTGTAGTCAAGTCAGTTCTGACTTATAGTGAACTTTGCCAGGGTTTTCATGGTAGAAACTCAGTACTCAGAAGTGGCTTTCCCATTCCCTTCTTCTGGGGGTGCTCTGGGACTGTGCAGCTTGCCCAAGGCCACACAGGCTGGCTCTACTTGCAGGAAGCACAGTGGGAAACTGGACTCCCAAACTCTGGCTTCACAGCCAAATACCTAAACCATTGAGCTATCCAGCCAGCTATATAGATAGAGATATAATTAAACAGCTCTGACAGTACTGCTGATCCCTGTGGAGGAAGGGAGATGCTGGTAAATTGATCGGCGCTGTAATTATATCTTCCCTTATTCTTACAACATGAATTACACAGGTGATTTAGGGATGTGTTTTGTACCACTTGGCCCAACCACCAACCCTGCCAGTTAAAGCTCTGAAGAATGCTGTCACTTCCACATGATGGAAGCAATGACAGAGAGGGTGATGCTACCATACTCCTTTCATCATGTGTAGAATGTACAAGCCTGTAGAATGCTGCAACAGGGCTACAGACTTGCAGGATGTCTTGTGGGAACATTATCCTTCCTGCCAATGGATTGAAGCTTTCCCTGATGTCTTCACTGACTTAAACACTGTTGCCTTCTCTTGCTCAAGGTAAATTTGGTGGCTTTTTCAGGGAATGTGGAAGATGATGTGGCAAATGCAACAGGGGACATTTCAAGCACCCAAGTGTTTTTGGGTGAATGTGCTTGAAGCAAAGTTTGCCAACTCTTAGGGCACTGGCTAAAGTCTCACAGAATTGTTGTGCCTCTCCAGATCTCCAGGTGAAGTCACAAATCTCAGGGTGAGCCATGCTGGAGGAGAAGACAGCTTAATTTTGTTGAGATGACATTAGAGTATGGGAATACATGTTCTCCTGTTCTTAGCTGTAATGAGGATTCAGTGGCTGGGCTTGAAGGTGTGTGTGTGTATGTATGTATGTTACTCCAAATAGCAAAAATAGACCCATGTTCATGAGTTCCCAACATTCACCTTGGTCGTCTCCTCCCCTCATTCCTGGCCTATTTGTGCAATGTAGACCAAGGCAGAGTGGAGCTCCAGAACTGTGCCTCACAAGCCTTCCTTCTTCCACAAGCCCTGGCATCAGTGGTGCAGGGACTGAAAAGTTTCCTCCCTCCCAGCCCTTGCCTGTCCTGCTTCTATGATGTCACTGCAGTCAGTTTCTGTGGTCTCAGGGTTTGGCTCTGAAATGGAATGGATGCTTCAGGTATATTCAAAGGATCAAGCCCATTTCAAAGTAAATGCTGCTGGAACTGCAAAGATAAGGGGTTGTCAGACACCTGGCAAGCTCCAATATGGGACAAAGAGGTGAAAAGACAAACTCCAGGAAGAGATATCTATCAATGGTGAATAGTTACAAAGGGTCTCACTTCCCTCCACTATTAGACGCAGTACGCTGGGGAGCAACTGTTTCCAGAAGGGAACAGCAGCAGGAGGGCACACTTGCATTCACATCTTTCTTATTGGCTCTCCATAGGTAACAGGTTGGCCGTTGTACAGGAACAGGATGCTGGATCAAAAAGAGTTTTGGTCAGATCCAACACAGATCTTCCTATATTCCTGTCATGAAACTAGCTTATCCTATTTGAGCTATGGAACGTTAATTCTCTTACATGGGAGAATGAATGGACTTTCCCTCCCACTCACCTTCATAGCCAGGCCAGTGTGATCCTGTCTTTTGGATTCTGGGTACCTCCTGATAGACATTCAAGTCCGCTTCCTGCCCTCACCTTGATAGGTTATCCATTTGTTTGCTCCTTGCAAAATAGAAGACAATGGCAACAAAGTAATCGTAATCATACCTTTCTGGCCCTGGACAGCATGCTTTCCCCCAGTGTTAGGCATGGCACTGTGGCTCTTAAAACGGGCAAGTGAACGGGAACTGCTGAAACCAGGAGCTGTTTGTCATGCAGATCCAGATTAATTGCTGCTTCACACTTGGCTTCCAAAGCCACAGAACTTCTAAATAAGGGTTACTTCAGACAGGTGGTAGCCACCATGCTGGAGGGTCTAATACGACACATTCAAACAGAGGCATCGCTACATGGGTGGCCTTTATGACCCTCGTTTCCTGTTAGACCTATGTCAGGTGGACCCTTGGAAAGCCTATTTTTCCCTTATTTGATGTTACCCGTTGGATAATCTTGTACCAGGAGAGGCTGCATTCGAGTGCAGGATGTTACAACAGGTGGTGCATCAATAGTTTTCCACTTGTGAGGTGGCTGATGGGGAGTGATGTAGGTCACCACCAACCTGGCCCATCCTGAGACAAGAAGGATTTTTAATACATGCCATGATGAGGATGTTCTTCTCCCCTGCAGGAAAAGATAACGTTAGAATTTACCACAATAAGTTCCTTTCTTACAGGTATAGGGCATCCTTCCTGCCCTCTCTCGTAGCACAATGCGGTAACTTGTGCTGATAGGTGCTCTTCTTTTGCTAAATCAGTGATGGAAAAAGCTGCCTTGAAAGTGGTTCAATTCCTGTTCTTCATTGTCATAATATCTGGTTATTATCAATTTCATTTCTTCTTCACTAGCTTTTCACTTAATGGCTGAAATCTTGTTGTTTAGTATAATGTCACACCAGAATAAGCCTAATAAATCAGTGGGGATTTTGTGAGTCTCCTCCATAAGTTCCATTGATTCGAGTGGGCCCGGTTAGTTTAGATTAGTAATTCACAACTAGGGTAGACTCATTTGAACTGATGAAGGACCAAATCCCCACTGATTCCATGGGCCTGCTCTAGTGCGACTTGCTATGCTAAGCAACAGGATTTTGGCCATTGATTTCAGAAATGTCTGGTTTAATACATATCTCTGGTTTTGAAAAATAAGCAGAGCTTCAGGTGGTTTCTCTCCACTGGGGGAACTGAAACCCAAAATCTGAGCCAATCAAGGTGACTGGGTGGGACAGTCCATGATAATGATGTCCTTTTATCCATGAATAAAAGGAGTATATTATGGAAAGTTCCAATATTACCTTTAAGGAAGACAGATCATGTTTGTAAGTAACTTTTCAGAATGATAAATTACATTTAGCCTTATTTCACCTTTATTGTGGAACTGCTTTTTTCTTTCTTTCTTTTTCTTTTCTTTTTTTGCCTTCAAAAAACTGTCCTAAATATTATTCTCTTTGGGAAATGAAGATGATGTAACATAGGGATCTGTGGTATGAAAGAACAGCTATAGAAAAAATGCTGAAGCATTTGCATTTGCCTCGGTTAAATCCGACCATGAGCAAAAACCATGTATATTTGAAGAATGTCCAAGCCGGAAGTAAAAATGGCATAACATGAATAATGCCTGGGTAAAAAATGCATTGAATCACAACACTACAAATCCAATCATATGATTACTTTCAGATTCTGTCTGTTTCATCCAGTATATTATCAATTTAATTGCTTCACGTGCAGCCGTATAATACATTCAGTCAGTCGCACTGTGAGGTAATGGAAGCATTTGTAATAAAGCCCCTCATTATGGCAGCAGAGGAATCTCCGTCATTATTGTGTCATGGGAATGGGTTTGTTCCGCTAGAACTGTTTTTATATTTACAAAATCTCTGATATATTAAGGTTTAGTACACTAATTAGATTGTACATTATAGTACCTGCACCCACAATTTCATTTTTGTTCACTGCCGGTAAATGCTGTGCTTGCATATTATTTTGGTATTAAGAGATGATGCCTTTTAAAGCAGTGAATATAATCACACACACAAAACACCTTTTGCCTTCCTCATCTTTGTGGTGATAGGCAGTCCTTTAGCTCACAACATATTATAAAGTGCAGCATTGCATCACACCTACACACACACACACACATCGAGAGAGGGTTGACCCACACAAAATATGGAAGATAAATGCTTGAATCCATTGACTTAAGAAAACCTTTCTTAACAATTGTCCCTATCTTCAAAAAGGGCAAAAAAGAGGAACCTGGGAACTACAGGCCAGTCAGCCTGACATCAATCCCAGGCAAAATTCTGGAACAGATCGTAAAGCAGTCATTGTGCAAGCACCTAGAAAACAATGCAGTAATAACTACAAGCCAACACGGATTTGTCAAGAACAAATCCTGCCAAACTAATTTGATCTCGTTTTTTGATCAGGTCACCTCCCTGATAGACAGAAGGAATGCTGTAGACATAGTATATCTTGACTTCAGCAAAGCTTTTGACAAAGTGCGCCATGATATTCTGATTAGCAAGCTAACTAGGTGTGGGCTGGATAGATCAAGTGCCAGGTGGATACACAGTTGGCTACAGAATCGTACTCAGAGGGTGATGATTAATGGGTCCTTCTCTAACTGGGAGGAGGTCAGAAGTGGCGTAGCCCAAGGCTCAGTCCTGGGCCCGGTGCTCTTCAATCTTTTTATTAATGACTTGGATGAGGAAGTGCAGGGAATGCTTGTCAAATTTGCAGATGATACAAAATTGGGCGGAATAGCTAATACCCTAGAAGACAGAAACAAAATTCAAGATGACCTTGATAGGATGGAGCACTGGGCCAAAAGCAACAGAATGAAATTCAACAAGGATAAGTGCAAAGTACTGCACCTGGGAAAAAGAAACCAACTGCACAGTTACAAGATGGGGGATACCTGGCTCAGCAAAACTACGAGCGAGAAAGATCTTGGAATTGTCGTAGATCACAAGCTAAATATGAGCCAACAGTGTGATGTGGCTACAAAAAAGGCAAATGCTATTTTAGGCTGCATTAATAGAAGTATAGTTTCCAAATCCCGCGAGGTTCTAGTTCCCCTCTATTCAGCACTGGTTAGGCCTCACCTTGAGTACTGTGTCCAGTTCTGGACACCACACTTCAAGAAGAATGCTAACAAATTGGAACAAGTTCAGAGGAGGGCAACAAGGATGATCAGGGGGCTGGAAACCAAGCCTTATGAGGAAAGGCTGAAAGAATTGGGCATGTTTAGCCTTGAGAAAAGAAGACTGAGGGGTGATATGATAGCACTTTTCAAATATTTGAAAGGCTGTAATACAGAGGGGGGGCCAAGATCTGTTCTCGATCATCCCAGAGTGCAGGACACGCAACAATGGGCTCAAGTTAAAGGAAGCCAGATTTCGGTTGAATATCAGGAAAAACTTCCTGACTGTTAGAGCAGTACAACAGTGGAACCAGTTACCTCGGGAGTTGGTGAGTGCTCCAACACTGGAGGAATTCAAGAAAAACTTAGATAAGCTCCTGACAGATATGCTTTGATTGTATTTCTGCATTGAGCAGGGGGTTGGACTTGATGGCCCTGTAGGCCCCTTCCAACTTCACCTTTCTATGATTCTATGAAATATATTAAGAAACTGGAGGGGGTAGGCTATTTTCTGTAATTTTTTTATATTTCCTTCTGCTCCACATACACACAAATCATACAAAATGTGTCCCACAATGGGGGGGAAATTGCAGGTGTCTGTATTGTGCCTGAAATAGCAGCTTCTGTACTGGGATTTTGAAATCCTTTGAAAAGTTGTTGTTGTGTGCTTTTGTCCATGTTTACTGGAGGATTCTATGAAGTTACAATGTAAAGAAGCTTGCTTGAGAGATGGTCTTGCATTTGACAGAGCTACTGCTCTGTTCAAAACTGGAGGTCATTGAAATGGATTTATATCAGGGGTCCCCAACCCCCGGTCCATGGCCTGGTGCTGGTCCGTGGGCTTCGCAGGACCAGGCTGTGGAGACAGATCTCCCGCCCCCCACCCGCACGCATGGTGGGCGTGGTGCGCTCACGTGCATGCGTGGGTGAGCGGGGAGTGTTCGCGGATGGGCGTGGCATGCTCGCAGGTGTGCCACGCCCATCCGCGCATGCACACGAGCACGCCACACCCATCCGCGAATGTGCCACGCCCACCCATGAGCGCGGGGGTGCCCCCACAACCGGTCCATGGTTCCGAAAAGGTTGGGGACCACTGATTTAGATAAATGGTTCCCAACCTTGGGTCCCCACATGTTCTTGGACTACAACTCCCAGAAATCCTGGCCAGCACAGCTAGTGGTGAAGGCTTCTGGGAGTTTTAGTCCAAGAACATCTGGGGACCCAAAGTTGGGAACCACTGATTTAGAGTAAAACAGACAGACACACATGTGATTTGCTTCTGAATATGTGATTTTCTTTGATGAATAAGCTGCTATCCACAAACAAGTTCTCTGGTTGTGGCTGTCTCTGTCTGTTTTGCAATGATGGAGGCACTTGGAGAGCAAACAGTGACGTGAAATAATTGCAATAAGGCCATATGACAACACTGCAAGGAGTTAAAATGTTGTCTCTAAGAAATAATAATAGCTGAAGTAGAAGTGGGAATGGGAGATTCAGTAATATAATTTCTTCCAAGACTTATGTAGATATTCATCCACTTCCATTGTCATCATCGTTGTCATCATCATCATCATCATCTTAGTACTGCGGAGCTGGAAGGGACCCTATGGATCATGGAGTCCAGCTCATGACAAAGATACCTGGACTCAACCCCTCAATATCCCCAGGGGCATGGCAGCACTCCAGACTTCTGTATGTTCATCCCGAAAACCTTTATAGGTTTTTTGTGACCACGTTCTGTTGAATGTGGCTTCAATGCTCCTGTGAATGGCAATTCTACTGTAGCAGGGTTATGCACATGGAAGCAATCAATTGCCCGTGTGGGACTGGAGACTAATTGGAAGCACAAATATCAATACTTAGATACAATTGTTCCAAATCCAATTACATGTATACACAGCTCCCAGAGTACAATGTTCCTTTGAGAAAATCACATACATTTTTCAGAGCGAGGAATGAGTATGGAGTATCCTTCAGCTCTATCAGTCAAAATGCTGGTTAGGGACTTGGGAGGTCTAGGTTCTAGTTCCTTGGGCCATGAAAACTCACTGGGTGACCTCTGGCCAGCTATCTTCATCTCATTTCTTAGGGTTGTTTGAAGGATGAAGGTAAGTAAAGAAAAGTGTCATGTATCTGTTTTTGAGCTCATGGAGGAAATGTGTGATCTACGTTGAACCAAAAAAACCCCAATAAATGTCAATGATTTTCTGATGAAAGTATATGCATGCAGCCAAAGCCATTAAGCAGGACCAGGAATTATACATTCAACACAACTGGTCACATGAAGATTTCCCAGCTAAGCAGGAAAATGTGCATGGGATCTATGCTTATAAGCACCATGGATAGATTTGAATGCACATTTGGCCATTAAACACTATTCTTTCTTTATTCCTATGTTCTAGTTCTTCCAATAATTAAAACCATAACTGTAATATCTAGGGCAGAATCAAGCTGGTGCTGCCAAAGAGACCAGACCAATGGAATCATTGGGATTTACATAGGTGTTGGCTCATTATTTAGTAGTGGTTTCAATGGTGAGCATCCTACTGTGTGTCCCACCAGTGTAGTAATGCAACATTGTGCTGCTTGCAGGGCAGCTGCCATTGTGCAACTGATGATCTCCAAGAAGAAAATCTATTCTCCACTTGTGTAGTGACAATTACTATGTTGGTGGGACTTTCTGGTCAGGAGTAGCTTGATAGGATATGGACCCAAACAATGGTTTACTCTAGCTAGGCTTAGCAATTGGACGTAGGCCTTAGTATTAGATACGACTTGGCCTCCTTGCTCAAAGCATTTTCATGTTTGCCATGTCAGTAATCTAGGAATGCGAGGAGTACTCGCAATATTTCTCATTCTTGCTGAGTTTCTGATTCCCGCTGCACCAACTCCTAATGGAGATTTCCCCCCTTCATCAGTGAGATTTCCCAGCTTCCAGCCAAAACGAGACTCCTGTCTTGTTTTCTTTGTTTTTGTTTTTGCCCATTGTTCTGTGCAGGAAACTGCCGTTATTGCATTGCTGCATCACTTCCAATGAATCCTGCACAAGGAAGATCTCATCCTGCACAGGACTTGCTATAGTCCTGTGCAGGTTGGTGTTTCTTTCCATCTTTCTGCCTGCCATTCCTCATAGGAATTATAACTGGCATTTGTGCCAGAAAAAAATGACCCCCAAATTTTTGAGAAATCACATGATATTTCCCATAATTGGAGGGAGGGTCAGAGAGGACTTGCATGGAGAAAATTTGATCCGAGGAGGAAGCACTGTTTTTTCCCTGGTTCCCCTCTTAGTGTGTGAAGCCGTAAAATTCACATCCCTACAATAGTCCTTAAAACATCCTCATAAGTTTGAACAACACTGCTATTATAGCATAGGAGAGAAGGAAGCAAGGCTTGTGGAAGGAAGCAAGGCTTGGTTCACACCCACCCAGCTGGCTAAAAATGCTGGAATTTCATGTCTCATGATTCCTACATTAAAACCTATGCAATACTATCCTGGTCTAGAAACGTAATACAGTACATATATTTCAAAGCAGGTGCAGGGAAAAATGACTTCTGCATTGTATTCTGATTTTTGTACAACCTCTCCAGCCCAAACATTCAAAAGAGGGATTTGGGACTAGATTTCAGGAAATGCTGTCTTCCACTTTTAACTCTCTGATCTCTACTTCCTTCCTGCACCTAGTGTTACTCTCAGGGTCTACCAGTTAGTCTCTTTCTGACCTCCGTTTCCCTCTCACCTTTCTAAGAAGGAACCATGTGGTCTCTCCTCCTCTCCCAGGTGGGAGCACATGGCTATTGAGCTAGGATTAGCATTTAGGCTTTCCTGTCTTAAATGTAACCTTCTCAGTAAAAGCTTAGTCATATGATTTTGATTGCTTCTTCTGCCTTTATTGTGATATCTGTAGTAGGACTGATCACCTGCACATCTATGTTGAGTGCACTCTGCCACAGAAAGAGAAATGTAAATACTTTTCCTCTGTCTCATGTTGTGGATACACACAACAAAACATATTTACAATATGACTGAGGATCAATAACATGATCAGAAACGGAACTCCATGTGAATTCTATTGCTGAGCCTAACTTTTGTTATGCTCCTTATTTCAAGCTCCCAGATAAACAGCGCTGTAATATGATTCAGCTCCAGTTAAATGAGACATATGCAGATACCACTGTTCTCAGCATTATGCAGCCTTCTTTGTATCCAGTGGTTTAAGGTGCAAACAATGTACCAGATGGAGGCAGGATGAGACCTATTAGATGCCTAGGCATCTAAAGATGGACATGAGCCACTCAACTGTGTCAGCATAAGGGCACTCTATCTGCCACACAATGGATGACATTGCCTTTTCCTTTGATTGAAATGACTTTGCTCAAGTCACATCTTAATATGATTTTGCTAATGAAAATAACATTTTTTACCCCAAACTCTGTGGAAAGAAACCAAAGAATACATCACTAAGGGAAGAAAGCCACACAAGCAAATCCTGCACACCAAAATTAGGATTAGACAATATAGTTGACAGTTGCAAGTGAGTGTGGTGGCTGGTGGAATTTCATTGCCTTTCCCAGAGGAAATGTTGCTATTCACTATTCAGATCTCCTCTTTTTCATCACAACGTCCACAATTGTTCCTTTTGGATCTTATTCCTTGCACTATATCAAGACTGCTTTTGTATCTGGGAATGGAGTCAGTGTAAAAAGGCAATCCCCAATTTCTCCAGAACTTGGACCCCTAATGCAGTGGTTCCCAACCTAGGGTGATCCAGGTGTTCTTGGACAGCAGCTCTCAGAAACCCCATCCAGCACAGCTGGTGGTGAAGGATTCTGGGAATTGCAATCCAATAATATCTAGGTCACTCAAGGTTGGGAACCACTGTCATAATGGATCTGGCAAATGCCTCCCTCAGACAGAAGCTGAGGACAACATGGAGTGATCTCACAAACAGAAGCTAGCTTTCGAGTCCCAAAGGATCCTTCATCAGGTGGCCATTAAAGAACGAGACGTGACAGAACTGTCTGGGGACAATGCAGAAGAAACGTTCCCAAAATTATGGCCAGACGTATGGGCCAGGCTCTTTTGTTAGAAGCAACTTCTCCATTTTGAAGCAAATCCCCCAGCCCATAAAGGACAACATGACTTTTGTCTTTTCCATAGACAAGAGTTCCTTCCCCAGGCTGGAAAAAGAACAGATGGCAATGTATTTATTTTTAATTTCACTCACCTGCCCACCAACGTCTCTCAGAAAGCTTGCTTGGGAGTTTTTGGGCACAGTAGGGAAAGAGGGACTGATTGAACTTATGCTTTCTTTCCCTTTTTTTTTTTTTTTTTTTTTTTTTTTTGTGAGCAGAACTCCACCCAGGGATGCTCCCATCATCTGATACTCTGGATCCAACCCAAAGTCTATGAGGAAATATTTTCCAGCTTCCTTTCTTCCATCAGGCTCTGAAACCACAAGCAGTAAGAGGGCATTCACAGACACCAATGTATATTTTTCCTGGATTTGAAACTAATATCATATCATTTAAATACAAGCTGGTCGAATTTGGTACTAACAAACGTCTGCATAAGTGATAAAAATTCAAGTTGGACATAAAATATACCTAATGTCCTTATTAGAAATGGGAGGGGGAAAAAGAAAGCTTAAAGAAATAAATGGGGATCCCACATGCACTTCATAGAAGAATGGATAAGTCATAGTGCTTGTTGGGTATGAGGAAGGGAGAACAAACACAGTGTACGTGGAGTAAAAGGGATCATGACAAGACCCATGTTGGTGATGCTTCAGTTAGTGCAATAACAAAATAGCTGTCTTTCAGATCTTTTCTAATCAAATGCCTGGTTATAACTTCTTGATTTATCAGTTTTCCATCTTCAGCAAGTTAGTTAGTCAGTCAGTCAGCTTTTTGTTTGTTTATAGGGATATGCAGAAGGAAATCAATCATGCAAACCTGCCCACCTGCACAATCCAGAGCCAACGGGATGAGTGTCTAGATGGGGCCTGAGTGCCAGCAGCTACATTCTCAAATCTCAAGGGGATGTGAGAATAACCAAAAATGTTAGATTTAAGCCTGTTCTGCACATGGGTGGAATCACCTTCCAGTCTGAGGTTTGACCAGATGCCCTGGACCATCTGCAGGTCAAATTAAAAGGCAAGGACAGGTGATTCTTTCTTTCTTTCTTTCTTTCTTTCTTTCTTTCTTTCTTTCTTTCTTTCTTTCTTTCTTTCTTTCTTTCTTTCTTTTGGTAGGTGGAATGTAATGGAATCTCCATGTTGCCAAGATGTGTCCAGATGTGTCTGGAAAAAGGACTGCACACACTTCAAACGTTGCATAAACACAGCTTAGGCAATGGAGAGAATGGGCTCAAGCGCTGCATACATTTTTTTTTTTTTTTGATGTTCATAAAATGTGTGTATTGAAGAGAAGCAAGCCCTTCAAAAACGATGTCCTCTCACTTCATTAAACAAAAGGGTGTGATAGGTGGACACTGGATATGGGAAATGAAGGTAGTCGATGGATGTAGACTTTGTAGATTTACAAAGATCAACTGGCCATGTAGGTTATTCATGCTGTTGCAGAAATGAAACCACATAAAACATGTATAGGGCTTTCCTGATAGCAAAATTCGTTTATCTTATTTCCAGGCAAGGGAATGCCAAGGGATTGCTGGAAAGCAATTTAGTAATTGCCAGTCTGGAAAAAAAAACATGCCACAGCAGAGTCTGGGAAAACAGCACCTCATCACCAAGCCCTACCAGGCAGCATCAGCACAGATGAACAACAGTCCAAAAGGGGAAACACGAGACAGAACAAGAGGCAGTTGATGTTCACTCATTGCAAGCAAGCAATAATAATAATAATAATAATAATAATAATAATAATAATAATAATCTAGCAATTGGGGTCTGGCTGTCACCAGATGACACAGTGGTAGAGAGTTTGTTCTCAGCACTGAGCCTCGGTGAACCAGAAGTTTCTATGTTGCTATTGGCAGAAACCCCACTCAAGGCTCATGTGTAGGCCACCTAGCCTTACATCTCCCTGTGAGCAGAGGATTGTTCTCACAGAGACTGTTTACTCCTAAGGAAGGCTTTCCTGATGAAGAGACCACACTTGGAACTTCACAGTTTATCTGTGGTTGTGTCCAGCCCGTGCCTTTATTTTTCTCTACTTTCATGGACTTGAAGAGTTCCCAGATCCTAATCTGAATCAGAGCCTGGGTCTTGTTTCTCAGCAGATGTGGCTTCTTGGGTGCAAGAGGGCCCAAAGTTTATACGGTCTGCAGGATCTTCATTGGGGTGTGGATGGGTGGGGTCGGTCAACTTCATCATCCCCTAGAAGACTCCTCCAATGAAGGCATGGCACCATTCATCTATGTTTGCTTACCAAGCCTGCTTCCATTGATTGGCAAGCTTGTCCTTGGGGAGACTGGAGTTGGGACAAAAGTCATCTACTCAGAGGTCCTTTTGGATAAACGTGACCCCTAAAGGGAACAGGCTTTATCCACCCAGAGCAATATCGATGAAGAGCAGTATTGTACACTCTGGAATCTTCTCTCGATGTAATCCAACCCAGAGAAGAAGTTGTGTTTTCTTCTGTCCACATATCCTTGAGGTGAACCTTACCAAGACCTTGAAGGCTGTTTTCAGGCCTGAGCTGCTTCACCTTCACTCATCTGCCTAAATAATAATAGCTAATTTCTGTTGGAAGAACTACTCAGTTGTGTGTTAGGAGTCCAATGCAGTCCTCATAAGGGCCCCGTGAAAACGCATATGCACACCAGATAAAAAATGGTGGGGAAATTACCAGTATATATACTTTCCTGCTCTGTTATTCTCCCCAATGATTTGGGCTCCCAGTGAGCCCATCACAATGCACAGAACTCATTTCACTAATACATCCTCAATGTAAAATAAGTCCATTTCCAAATAACGTTTAAGCCATCCAGTTTCTTTTCTAGGGTGGTTTTATTAAAAGCATAACAGCTTTGCCCTGTGTATCTTAATGATACGATGGCCTCTGGGTAGCCGTTTTCTCTCTTCTGGTTCAAGTAAAAGAACATGAGCATTGCTCCTCTACCATTCAAAACAAGATAATGAGCCATTTCAGACTGCCCTTTCCCTACCAAATATTTAACAGCAAATGCTGACCTTAAAACAACTCTTGTGTTTTTCAGGTGGGAGCAGTTTGTAACTGGCAGTGTATCAGGGCATTAGAATATGTTCAAAGTCATTAGATTACAGAAGCAAAGGAATTATAAAACCATTATCCCTAGTTATTAGTTACTTACTTGATTACAGAGTTCATGTCCGAGGGGCCTTCGCAGTTTTACTAGGGCAACCAATTTCTACTAACCAAAGGGGAAAAAAATAGGGAAATGTTTTAAAATTAGTGTTTGCATTATAAAATGTGCTGGGATTAGAATTAATTATTTGCGTTCACTCGGACACAGCTAGAGCACACGTTCCCAGAGTTTCTACAAGGTCTGCTTGAAAGGACTGAAGCTCACCAGTCTCAAAAAGGACAGGAAAGGAGTAGAATTAGTCACAAAATGGCAGCCAATTGAGGGATACTTTGGTGTAATCAGCTGGCAGTTGGTGATATCAAGTTCTCTTGATAGCTAATCTCACTTTTGAATTTGAGAAGTCTTTGCTAGAGTGACGTCCATGGGGCAGGAAGTTCCATTGTCCAGATTTTCCCATACAATAATACATACATTCACTCTAGGGGTATTAATACTCAGCCTCCGCCTTTTGAGAGCCAGTGTAGTGTAATGGGTAGAATACTAAACTAGAACTCAGGAGACATGGGTTCAAATTCTTGTGGAATAGAAATGGAGGCTAGAAATGGTAAAAGCACTCCTTAAATTCCTCACAAAGCCCTACAAGGATTGCCGTAATTCAGATGGTACATAACACACATATTTCCCATTTTAGGCCGAATTGACTGGTCTATAAACTGTAAGTGGAGAACACTTCATTTTATGTATTTTTCCCCACAAGCATTTCAAAGTGCTTTTACTCATCTTCTGTCATTTCTCCTTTTCTATTTAGTGAGTGCCTGTCCCTCCAAATACCCGGTTCCTTTTGCATCTCCTTCTTAATATGTTTATGTTTTGTGTGCTTCCCTCTATCACCTTCTTTCCTCATAAATTCCTTGGAAACCTTCTGTGGCCCTGTTCCTAACAGAAAAAGGTTGCCTAGCCACCTTCACTCAGTTCTGTCTTCCTTACCACTACCCACCCTATGTTTGGGCAGAACCGCATAGCTTTCTCTTCCTCTGGCTTTTACAGGGCTCCCCAATTCCCAGTGCCATTGGCTAGTGTCAAGTTGTTCTGAGGTCAAAGAGGCAGCCATTGCCATGGCCTGAAAGCCTGACAGTATCCCTGAGCTCTTCTCCTTTACTTCTTCCTCAAGCCATCGGTCTTTTTCAACCCACCCATCCCCATCATTCTTTGTCTCCTTACTTCCCACTTGGCCAACCACCCTGTCTGTCCATTGTCTCTTAGCTCTGTTTGCTCTTCCTTCCTTCTTTCAAAGCATGCTACTGCCTTGCTGCCAATCTCATCCACGCCTATGAACGGCATACTGTATGCCCCTCATAGGGTCAATCCAAAGAAGAGGTCATAATGCAAAGCAAGCAAGGCAACACAACTGGGCAGGGTGTGGTACTGAGGTCCACAGCACTCAGACCCACTGTGTTTGCCAGCTTCATGTTTGAGAGAGAAAGTGAGCTGGCACAATCTGCTAAATAAATAAATAAATAAATAGAGATTGCTAAGCATGATCAAAATCTTCACAACTATCATTCAGTTTTGCCATAACAACAGGTTTAATCAAGCTGTGCTGGATGAAGTTGTACTCCTCCTGAAAAATCAGATTTACAGCTTGATTGTGTTCCTGTATTTATCCCTGAGCCTGGATACTCAGGTCTTGATGGTGGTCAGGAATACACTTGTACAATTAAAGCTGGTGCACTAGTTGCATCCATGCCTGGAGATATCTGACTTGGCTACAGTGGCAGGTGCCTTAGGGCTCAGTCACACTGCCGATTTCCATCGATTCCAGTCCCAACTTTTTGGACATTAATGTAAAATCACATGGTATATAAATTAGTATACATGTTCACTTTGACTTAAATTACTTCACTGTGTTTCTGGTAATTAAACTGTTTGGGAACCTACGCTGTAATTGACTCATTTTCTGTTCTGTTTGAGGAGCACTCTTGGTTAAATTTTCTTTGGTTTTCAGGCATCCTTTAGAATGCCTTCATTTCTCTCTCTCTCTCTTTTTAAAAAAATAAAATTTAAGTGGCATTTTGGTAAAATGATGCTGCATTAAAATTAAAAAAATATATGGATGGTCAGCAGTGTACCTTCCATCTGAAACCAGCATGAACCAGCATGTTTGCAGACCATGTTTTCAATGTCATGTAGTATTTCTTCAGTTTTGGGCATCATTTGGAATGCCTACCTTTCCTTTTTAAAAAAAAAAAAATTAAGTGGCATAGCGATACAGTGATGCAGTGCTAAAGTAAAAAATTAAAAAATCAGACAGCAGTGTCCTTACCATTTGAAACCTGCAACCGCCCAGCAATTCTTACATGAGGCTGCCTTTGAGGAGTGTTAGAAAATTTCAGGTGGGCCAAAGGAGTACAACCAGTCAGCTGACACAGCCTGGTTATAGGGAACTGTCAGGATCTGGCCTGTACTGGCCTGGGAGCTGCAGGATCAGGGACAACCTGAGCCAGGAGTGGCCTGGTGTTTTCAGGCTCAGGCCCTGGCCTGTGTAGCAGCTGCTGGGCCACTCACGAGCCTCACCTGGAGGTAAGGCCTATTGAAGGAGTGGTTCTCCCTCCGAGAACTGGCCTCAGCAACAAAGATCTTGGCCGTGCTGTGTTTGCTGCTTCTGAGCGTCAGTGTTCCAACATTCCTGCCCCTGCTCTTGCCTCCAGTGTTCCTGCCTCTGCTTGCCTTCTGCCTCTCGATGCTTTGCTCTGGCTCTGTGTTCTCAGCCTTGTGTTCCTGCCTCTGCTGAAGTCAAGACCAACTGCACAGTGAGTGCCTTTGGATTTGATACTCTGCATGGTGGACTGGGTCCTGGTGCCCTTGCCCCTGGTGAGGGGCTGACTGGGATACCATGGATTGTGACAACTACCTTCCTACAACAGCTTCACTGGCTACTCATCCATTTCGAGACACAATTTGAAGTGCAGGTTGATTTTAAAATCCCAATAGGATGTGGGAATAGGCTGTCTGAAAGACCATATTCTCCCATCCAGGCCCACCCATCCAACTTTCAAATAGAGGCCCTTCCCCCAGTCCCACCACATTCAGAGGCCCATCTGACAGGGGCATGAAAGAAGCTCCTTTCTACAGCCACTCCCAGACACAGGAACCCCTTGCCTGGAGAAGCCAGGCTTGTCCCTTCCTTGTTGTCTTTCTGGTGGTAGGCAAAGACCTTTTGATTCAGGCAGGTTTTTAGCCATTCAGAGCCTCAAATCATAAAACTTTAGCCTCTATGCTGGCATTTTGCTATTTGAAGGCATAATAGTATTAATAATTTTAACTGACTTATTTTAAAGTGGCTTAATTTTAATTGCATTTTAATAACATGATGAATTTATAATGTTATATATATGGTGGATAAAGAGAGAGAAAGAGAGGCAAGCAGGCAGACAATAGATGTGCTTAAACTGGGCTTTTACATTAATCTAGTATTTCTATCACATTTCCTTTTAGATTAACACCACATTCCTTCCATGTTTCCTGGGAGCCTTATCTCGCCTGCAGGCAAAGAGAACCTGTGGCCTGCAAGCTAGATGTGGCCTTCAGGAAGTCAGACCTACCAACTTCTCAGCAACTTTATCTCCAAAAAAATATTGGGATTCCCATCTTCCACGCTGCATTGAGCCAGTGAGGAAGACGTTTGGAGAGAAGTTCACTACTGGAGCAAACCCACCCTTCCCCAATATCAAACCCCCCCCCCCCAGGCAATCACACTGGGGGCTGCATGCAAGCCATATTTTGGCCTCTTCTGCTTTGGGTTCCACCGCAGACACACTGATGAGACGGAGCCCCCAGCATACTTCTGCAAAACCATTTTGCCCTTTAAAAGAAAGAGGAGTCCCTTCCACTGACAAACAGTGGTTCCCAGACATCTGTATGTCCCTGGACGTTGCTTGGCTTCACGTTCACAGATAGGCATGAACCCAAAAAAATGAACCAGGAGATTTGTAGAAAATCACTGGTTCATTGGTTTGGGTTGGTTTGGGTTCATCCAGCCCAGCGAACCCGAATTGACCCAAACTTTTTTTTGCGATGTTACGCACTTCCTGGTTCCTTTCCCCTGCCCCCACAGTCTGCTCCCTGCCCCCTTCCCACTGTCCCCGTCGCCTCCCTACCTGATTCTGTTGCCTGTTCCTCTTCGTCCTCTGCCACTGCCATCTTGAGAGACAGCCAGGCTGGCTGGGAACCTGGGCCGCTGTCTCTTGAGATGGCAGCAGAGGAGGAGGTAGAGAGGTGACGGGGGCAGTGGGAAGGGGGTAGGGGGCAGGCTATGGGGGTGGTGGGCTTAGTTCCCCCCCCAGGCATGAACTTTTTTTAAAAAAACAGACGGATTTGTGGTTTGTTTTTAAAAGTTCAGATGGTTCGTGGTCACAAACCACAATTTCTGTGGTTCGTGCCCATCTCTACTTACATTACAGCCTTCCTGTTCAGGGCGACCTAAGGTCAGGCTCCCAGGTTTAGAGTCCGTGCCTGAGCAGAACTTGAATGAAATGTTGATCCAGTTGTGTCCACTGCAATTTAGAGAGCCCAGTACATGACATAATAAAGATAAAACTGCAATTAACGTTTGTTTTGAGGATTTTAAATTTTTCCTTGCTCACATTACTTGTAGTAATGTTGTTAGCTGCTGGTAGCAGCATCACCACCAATAGCAATAACAGCAACAGATTATTAACTCAGCCCCACTGACGTCTTCTTATGGATCAAAGCATTTCTTTGCTCAGATGGTTCCTCTTTCAGTGTGAGAGGGTGGCCAACGTACATCAAATAGGACATTTGAATTTCCACCTAGCTAGAGTAGAGGAGGGATATATTTTCTGAGTCCTGCCAGAGAAAGGATCTGTCCAATCATCCGAATCTTAACAATATTATTCAAGCTCCATTCTTCAAGAAAGGCTGGTTGTTGCCTCCACCACACTTCTTTCCTCATCTACATCTAAGCATCCGGCAAGGCAGAGGGACTGGAGAAACAATGCAAGGCACAGACATTGCAATGCAGGTGGGAGGCTGGTTGATTTAAACCCAACGTGAAAACAGAGGAACTCTCATTTTGTGGCTGACAAATAGGGTGGTAGCAAAACGTGTGGCCAGCAAAAAGGTTGAGTAAAAGGAATAGCTGGAAGAAAAGAGCCTCCATGCTTTAAAGTGTAGCCACCAGTGGCAAATTTCCAAGGCCACCGGATCCCCAAAGAGGTATTATCACATTTCAAGACTCCTGACATGTATATTTAATCTTCCTTGAAATTGGGTGATTATGCATATACTGTGTGCCTGGGAAAGTTTTTGCTCTGGGGGACTTTTAAACATAAACATTTCATCTAGCCTGCTCTAAGCCAAATGCAGGGGCTTGTATTCTCCTCCCACCCTAATCTCTTTCTTTCTAGTTTTATTTGGCTTATCCTCCTGACAAGCCAGTGAAACTAAATGTACCTTATGTGAAAAATAACTGCCAAGGTGCTCTTGCGATCTCTTCGGAGTAAAGGGATT
This sequence comes from Intellagama lesueurii, assembly GCA_037013535.1. Lineage (NCBI taxonomy): Eukaryota > Metazoa > Chordata > Lepidosauria > Squamata > Agamidae > Intellagama > Intellagama lesueurii. The sequence continues at coordinate 222,250,540 of JBAJHW010000001.1, forward strand.
GAGCACGGGAATAGGAGCGGTTCCTGCAGCCCATCTCTCACCGTATGGCTAATGGTTTTGATGGCATGGGGGAGAAGAGTTTATAGGATTTCTTTTTCAGTGCATGTTCGCATCTCACATTTTAATGCCTTCCATAAATAAAAAATGATGAAATGCCAGTGATTTTTTTTTTTTTTTGCAAAGTGTGCATAGCTAACTTTGTTCTGAAATTTGCCTATATATCCACGATTTGTAGCAGATATCTCCCTCTATCCCACTCAGTCTCGGGCTGATTTCCTTGGAATGGATATTTAACCAGCAATTCATCACTTTTGTTGCCCAAAATAAAACACCGAGTGAGCAAGCAGCAGCCCCAGCGACAGCAGTATATGTAGCAGCTGACCTGTGCTGAGAAACAGAGGCTGTCATTCCGAGAGAAGCCAACTATTGCTTTATCTGAGATGCATGAAATAGTTTCTGGAACCAGAGAGCTGGCAAGCCCGTCTCAATCCGGGAGTCATGAGTTACGGGGCCCATCAAGCACTTGATGGCTGTTTCTGCTCCACAGTTGTACAAAAGGGAAGGGGTGTTGTTAAGAACCTAAGAGACAAGAGGACGCAGCTGATAACTGAACTAAGTGCTGTTTGGCGAATGACAAATTGTGCACCTCAGTGTAGTGTTTATCTAAGTTCTGGATATTCGAGGCAGCAGCGGAGGTATTTTCTTTCCAAAGGGCTCGTTCCCACTGTTTTACCGGGTTCTCCTTAAAAAATGAAAAGGAAAAAAGATTTATATTTTAGCGTACAAATGAGATATGTACACACACAATGCACTGTGCCAGGACAGCAATTTTTTTTCTGTTCCCCGGCCAGAGGTTTGTTTATCTGGGGGCTGGAATCAATACATCGGAATCAATTTTACATATTTGAATGCCCCATCCACTTTTTTTTACAAAACATTCCTGCTACCAGATAGCAGGAATTAAAAAAAACAAAAACAAAACCACAAACACAAAAGTGCCCAGCTTGCTGAAAAAGCCAGTGCCCTTCTGGTCTCCTGGCCTTACTCGCATGCCCTCTTGCCACCCCCCTCATCCACCCACTCGGCCACCCCTCAGGCAGTTGTCCCTGCGCCATCCCCCCCTTGCCTCTCCCCCTCTCATCCCCCTCCCTTTCCATTCTCTCTTGCACACACCCTCTGGCCTGCCCCCCCTGCCCCCTTGCTCACCACCCTCCCACCTCCCTGGCAACTGGCCCCACACCCTTCCCTCCCAAACGGCTCCTGCTCACTTTTTTTATTTCTCTCACAAGAGCTACTAGCACTGAGGCCTCTGAGATTTAACTCCTGAAAAAGCAATGCATTGAATGAAGTGATAAAATGGGGTTTACTAAACTTTATTTGCAATATATCTGGATAGAAAATAAAAGGCTATCCTGTTTGCAACAGGCTTTCCACGAGAAAGACTTGCACACCGGCGTTGTACGGCCTAGGTGTCCTGCTGTTTCGATTCCTCTACAGGTGGGGCTTTGTGGAATCTCCATGCTAGAGTCTCCTCCAAATTTCGAATGGGTGAAAAGCCTCACTACATGCCTAACACTATTTCTGCTGCAACAACTTAAAAATAAGATTTGTTTTACAAATCAGAAACAAAGGAATGGTTTTGTTTCAGGAGCTTATTTTAGTGAAGACCCTATCATTTGGAAAACGAGCAGTGCCAAGAAGTCAGATAAACGGGATCCAGATCAAATCAAGACTGAACTTGGCACTTAAATGATTAAACCGAGGCTATAGTGCTTCCCAGGGTGGTGTCATGGATAGAGTGGCAGACTGGCACTCAGGAGGCCTGGGTTTGAATCTCCATTCAACTATGGAAATTCACTGGGTGCGTGGAACTGGTAAATATCTTGCTTATCTTGAATGCCCTACTAGGGTCACTATAAGTTGGTTCTGACTTGATGGCACATAACTAACTGTTGTACTTTGGATGCACCATGAGAAGACAAAGATTCACTGGAAAAGACAATAATTGAAGGCAGTAGGAAAAGAGGAAGACCTAATGTTAGATGGACTGACTCAGTAAAGGAACCATAGTTTTTAGTTTGCAAGATGTAAGCCTGTTAATGATAGTATCTTGTGGAATCCTGCTGGCTAAATGACAAAGTGGCTACATGACTGAGGTGGGAAAGCTCCAGAGACAAGGGGAAGGAAAAGAAGGGAGAATTGAAAGAAGGAAGGAAGAAAAGAAAGAAGTATATACACATAGCTCATGAAATGGAACCTGATGGCTGTTTTCATGAGCCACATGAAAAGAAATGCATGGCAAAATAGCCTGGAAGAACCCCAAGTTGACATTTGAAAGTAACGGAGGGGAAATAGTATTTTTATTGCATTCTAATAAGGTTGCACGTGGTGGTGCTGCAGGTTAAACCGCAGAAGCCTCTGTGCTGTAAGGTCAGAAGACCAGCAGTCCTAAGATCGAATCCACGCAACGGAGTGAGCTCCCGTTGCTTCTCCCAGCTCCTGCCAACCTAGCAGTTCGAAAGCATGTAAAAATGCGAGTAGATAAATAGGTACCACCACGGTGGGAAGGTAACGGCGTTCCGTGTCTAGTCACACTGGCCACGTGACCACGGAAACTGTCTTCGGACAAACGCTGGCTCTATGGCTTGGAAACGGGGATGAGCACTGCGCCCTAGAGTCGGACACGACTGGACTAAATGTCAAGGGGAACCTTTACCTAATAAGGTTGCATAGAAAGGTGTTGCTCCCCCCGAATCATCAGCTTTTTCTTTTCCTCCAGCTGCACAGCAGCCATAGCTGAACTTCTTGGAACCTACTTGGAGCTAAGAACTACACTGCAGTCTGCCTGTTTCTTGTTTGTGTTTCAGTTCCTGTGACAAAATACGATCTCCTCAGAGCAGAAGAAATCCTCTAGCTGATCTGAGAGCTTAGGCCTGCTGACTAAGCCTCAAGCAAACCCATGGCTCTTGTATCTGTCATGCCTTGGGGTGATTCTTCTTCTGCCCCCCCCCCCATCCTGCCTTACCTCCCAGTGCCCTCTGGAATCTCTCTGCAAGCAGCACACTGAGAGATAAACAAGGAAAGAGTGGAGCATTCCTTCCAGAAAGCACAATAAGTAAACAAACAAATAAAAGACCATTAAGTAGTCAAACAGGCTTTGTTTTCCCTTCCCTTGCCTGAACTCTGTGTTTCCACCCAACAAGATCCAAACAAAGTAAACAGAATGGAAAATAAAATGGAAGTGTCTACAAAGCAGTATCAGATAGACTCTCTGGAAAGTTACACCAGCTCTACCCAAAGGAGGACTCATGAAGCTACCTGCAATGCACTTGCCTTATACACTGGAAACCACCAAATGCTTCATAAATTTTGGTCCTTTGTGTAATAATTTTACTGAGCATGGGGTTGGTTGTTGTGATAGTCAGCTATGTACCTGGACGAGTTGCTGCATCTCACCCTCAGTTCACCTCCTGCTTCACCTCATATTCATTTGAAACCTACTTAATAACCTTTGAACTGCAGAGCTGGAAGGGACCCTATGGATCATTGAGTCCAGCCCCTGTCAAGGAGGCCCAGTGGAGGAATCGAACTCCCATCCTCTGGCTCTGCAGCTAGATAGCTAAACCAGTGAGCTATCCTTAGTCCTTCTCTGATCTTGTCTTGTCTAACACCATCCACACCCTGCTAACTGTCTTGTTGAGACCCTGACTGACCTATATCTTTTGGTGGAGTAAGCATACTGTACAACATGAAAGTCACATGACAAGCCCCTACATTATTTTTAGATGTATTTATCTTAGAATGATTTTATCACACTGCACTAGTCCACTAGATTATCGTATCATATATTGTTGGCCTTTAGAGCCTGCATCTTTTACTCCGCTGTGCTGCGGCCACTGCTAATCTTGCTTCTCTTCTGTTGAGTGCTATGGGTGAAGTTCACTGGGCTGCCCTGCCATACAGACTTGCCTGGAAATCCCATTGAATTCAGTGGAGCTGAATTCTGTGTAGAGATATGCAGAATTGTGCTACCTGTGATTAAAGAAGTCTCCTCCTGAAGATCTTCCCCTGAGCTATGTTCCTATATTTCTCATTACACCTCTCTTTTTTAGCCACCCTCCCTATTTCCAAGTGAGGTTGCCCAAGTGCGAATGTGCTGAACGGGACTGAGAAATCAGGAGAGGTAGTCCCCCAAAGCATGCAGGGAAGTTGTGCTCTTAAAACAAACCCCCAAACAAAACAAACTGTTCAAAAGCTGCAGGAACTGAGGACTGCGACATGAAGAACAGGGAGCTGGAGATAGCTAGAAGCTGGGAGAGGGTGGCAACTAGTCTCAAAGGAAACCAGCTGTTTGGCCTCCTTACCAAAGTAGCTCCTGAGCAGGGAGAGCTGAAGTTTTGGAGTGAGGGATTCCCCTGTCTTGGTCCAGAATCTGTCCCTGCCTCCTTCATGCTGAGACCAGAAGCGGGTGAGGGAGAGAATTAGCTATGGAGAACCTGCATCCTTTGTTGAGTCTCCTTGAAGTTCTGTCCCATCATCCCCTTCAAAACCAAGGGTGCTCCTCTACCATTTAAAGGACAGGAAAGCTGTATCCGTCCAAGCTCTAATGCCTCTACAATCTCTGTGAGCCACTTGGTTTCGCCCATTGAGCAGGGAAATCCGTAGGAAGGATCTGTGACTGTAAAGTTTCATTTTGAAATTGAGAGGGAGAGGTGGCTTATCAGCAGGTCAAAACCAATACCCAAAACCAAACAAGCACTTCAAAACACTCACAGGATACAAACCCGATGACACTGAAACCATTTACAAATGCAACAGGACAGGAGATGAGCAAAATATCAATCCGGATCAGTCTGAAAGGCTTCCCTAAAAAAGAAAGGTCTTAAGTTTTCTTCGAAATGTCAAGAGCGAGAGAGCCAGGCGGAGCTCCTCTAGAAGCTGATTCCATATTCTGTTGATCACTCCTGACGTGTTGTGTTGTGCTTTTTTGTGAGCTGAAATTTTTATTACTATTGTTCATTTTGTGATTTGATTTAAAATTTCACATCTTTGCAAAGCTCATGAGGCATGCAGTGCCCACTGGGACAATGAGCCCATAGAACCAACCCAATGGTGCACCTCCATCTTCTAAGCCCCAGCTCTGTCTTGAAGGGATTGGCCTTATACTCTCTAACTTCATCTCCGCCATAGAAGCACATCAGACTGACCTTGGCCTCCCACTTTGGGAACCCCCTCACATCAAGAGCAACATCTCTCCCAGCTCTGTATTTGTCGGCTCCAAACATACTGAGACATACACTGTAAATACAAATGCAAACAGCACACACATCATAGTAGCACATGTATGAGTGATTTAAAGCTCACCTATTCGAAATGTTTTCCAACAGGAATCAATTCTCTGAAGAGAAAGAGATTTCTCCTGCCAGATGTGTTACATGTAGTAAGTGCATTCAGAGTAGGAAACAACAAATTAAATCCACAGGTGCCCTTCGGAACTGACACAATGTACACATATTTCGACATTAAAAAAATACATAATATATACATGCACTGTGACTAAAACATTACTAACCTCTTTAACCCTCATGTATCTAGATAAAACAAAGAAACAAAAACCCCAAACATGCACTGAGTGAATTGTGGGGTATTTTCTGAATTCCATGAGAGTGTCAATGTATTGAGGCTTAGCCAGAGGGTTATACTTAGGGTTAGGGTTAGGGTTGTGGTTAAGGTTAAAGCAAAAAAGCAAAGTGTTCTGCTTATATACCTCCCCATAGCACTTAAAGCACTCTCTGGGCTTTTTACAAGTTAATTATGCAGGCTACACATTGCCCCCCCCCCCCCCATGAGCTGGGTACTCAGTTTACCAACCTTGGAAAATTTTAAAAGGAGAATGCACAGTGAACCTTGATCCAGCTACCTGAGATTGAACCCCAGGGCGTGAGCACAGTTTTGGCTGCAGTATACCAGTTCGACCACTATGCCACAGTTAGAAATCAATGTATGCATCTTGTATTTCCTGAACCTTTTGGGAACTCCAGTGCTGTCTCTAAATCTGGCCAGTATACTGCCAACCACAGTGCTTCTACTTATCATCGTGGTTTGCTGAAAAAATATGGCATGGGACTTCTTTTGTCTCCATGTGTTAGATGGGACAAAATGTACTCTGATAGCAAAAGGCAGTAGATTTCTTGGGAAAATATTAGTCCCAGATGGAAAGGTCTGTAAAACAAAATGGCTATCCATGTCCAACGGGTGGAAATTGGGGACATTGTTTATGGTTGACCAGGTGACCAACTACTAGAAAGCTGGTCTAGTTCTGTGTAAATTTTACAACAAAATGGGACTTTGGGAACCTAGAACAGCCATTCTCAACCTTTTTTTGCCCACGGCCATTAACACAATATGAAAGCAATATAGGCTGAACCAGGATTATACAAGTCACATAACCTACCTTATAAGGTGGTGTGTGAAGGATTGTTTCCAGTCTGTGGTCCCCTTCAAATGTGACTAGGGGCCCGCAGGGGCTATACGGCCTCCATTGAGAATGGTTGGCCTAGAATGTGCCATCCTGGTCTATAAAGATTAAATACTGCATTGTCCTCTTCACTGGTTCACTGTGCATTCTCCTTTTAAAATGCATTTTCATATTTTATTACCCCTTTAATGAATACACTACTATGGGAAGTTTACAAATTAAAATTCAGAACCCCACACATCCCATAAAACAACACAATCAATATGGGGGCTCAATGATCCAGATATAAAATCAATAGAAGAAGGGAAAGAAAGCACAAGAAAAAATAAAAATAATATTAACAGCATTTATTTATTTATTACTTTAATTTATATACCACCCCATTAGTGCTGAAGCACTATTCTGGGTGGATGCCATCATTCTGTTGTTTTTCAAAATTGCACCTCCAATATTGTTTTTTTTAATAGTCTTGCAAAAATGTTTTTTCTAATATTCTTTGTCCGCCGAAGTCTTCCTTTTCTGCCTCTGGTGAGGAATTGGTTACAGCAGAGAAGCAGACTTGAACTCCTGCTCCTGCTGTGTTGCATTTGTGCTGCAGCTCATTAGAGGAGAGAGTGAAAACCATGTCAGCCCTCTCATGAGGCTCTGGAGGAGTAAGCATACTGAAAGAATGGCTTTCTCTGACACTTCAGATATTTTGTGGTACACTTGCCTAAAAGATTAACCACAACTGCTCTGTGGATTCAACAAACTATAGCCTGTAAAATAATCAGGTTTCATTTTATTAATCATATTTACATCCCCTCCTTCCCTTAATGAGATAAAGACCTCAAGGTGAAAGGCCCCTTCTCTCATGTTATCCTCACAGGAGGTAGTTAGTTATCCTCTGAGGTAGTTAGACTGAAAGGCAGTGACTGACCCCCTCCTCTCCCCTCCCTTGGACATGTTTCATGGCCAAATGAAGACTAAAAGTCCCCCCCCCCCACCTTGTGCTGGCCAGAATCCCGTGGATTCATTCCACTCACACCATTCTCCATTGTGTGAAAAGTTCAACAGCTACAGAGCACACATAAGGAGGTGTCCAGCACTTCTTTACCAAAAAGGAAGTCCCATTCTTATCAATGGACACTCTCTGCAATCACCACTCCACAACAGAGTTTACATAGAACTGTGTGGGTTGTGTTTTACACTCTGCTCACAGGTAACAGGATTCTGGTCACAGAATGAAATATTACGAACTCTTGGTACTAGAGATGGGCATGAACCGCCAAAATGGTGGTTCGTCTTGGACTTCCACGAACCACGAGTTTATAAATTTTCCTGAACAAACCACAAATTGGGACATTGGTTCATTTGGCATTTTTTTTAAAAAAAAAATTGAGGCCTCCCCACCCTCTTCCCACTGCTTCCGTTGCCTGCCTACCTTTTCCTGCTGTTGCCTCCACCACCACCACTGCCATCATTGCCATCTTGAGAGGCCACTGGCTCCTGCAGGTCATCCGGTCTCTGTGCATGTCCCTTCCTCTCAGTTGGAAGGCAGGGACATGTGCAAAGGCCCTCCCCACCTCCCAGCTGACAGGCCAGCTAACTAAATAATAATAATAAAAATATATATTTTTATATTTTTAGTTAAGCGGCCTGTCAGCTGACTAGGAGGCCCTTGTGTACGTCCTTGCCTCCCAGCTGAGAGGTGGGGACAAGCATAAAGCACACCCCTACTGGCTGACAGGCTGGCTAACTCTCTCTCTCTCTTTATAGTTTTTTAGTTAGCTGGCCTGCCAGCTGGCCAGGAACTCCCTGTGCATGTTCCCACCTCCCAGCTGAGAGTCCGGGACATGCGCAAAGGCCACCATCCTGCATTGGGGTTCTCAAGATGGCAGCAACATCAGAGGAAGAGGAGGCAGGGGCAGGAAAAGGTAGGGAGGCAATGGAGGCAGGCTGGGGGGGGCAATGGACCAGGAGATTTAGAAATCACCAAAAATTTCATTAGTTCAGGAATGTTCAGGTTTTCCAGTTTCAAGGAACCTGAACTGAATCAATGAATTAGCGATTTTTGATTAATTTCCCGGTTCATTTTTAACTTCATGCCCACCTCTACTTGGTACACAAATATAACAAGACAACCCAGCCCGAGATGATGATGATGATGATAGTAGTAATCTAAGTAATCTTAGAACTGCAGACCTGGAAGGGACCCTATGGATCATTGATTCCCCCCCCCCCCATCATCAAGGAGGCCCAGTGGGGAATTGAACTCCAAACCTGTGGTTCCGCAGCCAGATACCTAAACCTCTGAGCTATCCAGCAGTAAATGTTTATGTTTTTCTTCAGATGATCTCGTATTCTCTCTTCCCATGTGAGCTCTTCATGTGAGCAAGATTTTCCAGGATTTTGGCTCATGTGTAGAGCCTCCATGTGAGCAGAACCCTTTTCTTTACAGATGTCACTCTCCATGTAACACAAGAGCGGGCAGGAACTAGTTGCCCCTCTGTGTTGCCAAGAACTTAAGTAATGATAAACCAGGACTTCTCTCTCTCTCTGTGAAATCTCCTGAAAAATCTTCTCTGGATGGTCTGCATCTCTTCTGCTTAATTCACTTTCAACAATGCCTAACCAGATAATTCAAAAATATTGTAAACAACTGTAATGTCCTAGTGGAACACAGTTTGAACGGATCTTTTAACTTTTTCTCCAAACTCTGCCTTTTCAGTGTTAAGACATTCTACATGTCTGTTCTCTACACTCCATACATGTATAATCAGTTAAACAAGCTCAGAGTAATAATTACTAATGAACCAAGTTTTAGTAGTTTTAATTTCCCCATGTAATACTATCCCCATCATGTTTTGCAACAAAAATGTGTTTTTGCTTAACTGGCTTCCTTTGGGTTGGCATACAAACAGAAGGAATTCCCTGAAGTCTACATAAAGATAGCATCAAATTGCTTTGACCACGGAAATGTGACTTTGTCCCTATTTACATTACTCTAATCAAATTCCAAGTTGTTTTCAGAATGCCAGGAGGCTTGTAAGTAGTCTTAAGATACTGATTGCTAGATCTACTTACTGTAGATAATATTCTTTTTTAACAATAGTAGATGTTTCACAAATCAACAGAAACCTGAAGGTAGAAATCACGGAATTTTGGTCCCTTAATCTGATCTAGCTGTTCTTTTTTTTAAAAAATTACCATCTATTTATGGCTGATGAAACCGACTACTGTTACCATTGCTGTTGCCAGAATCACCACGTTGGTTTGTAAAGAGGGGATGAATGATGAGGTCATCAGTACAGTCCCTGTCTGATTATCATGCAATCAGATGGTATGGTAATATTGCAGACTGATGTAGTGCAAATATTATATAAAAAAGAAAAGACCTCTTGTTTCACAAAACGAAACATTCATAATTTGTGTGAATGAATTTTACTTCATGGTTCATGTCTCATTGCATATGACCTTTGGAACTTCCTTTCCTCAGGACCACGTTCCGAGGTTGCCTCAATATTGTGTACAATTTCATATTAATGCCAGGGAGATATTGATCTCAAAGTAGAGCTGGCATTTAGATGACAGGGACATGTGATGTTCAAAATTGCTTTGGTGTGTCTTAAAAGTTAATCCTCGTGCAAGCTGAAAGTGGCCATTTGTTTCTTCTGTGATCACTCATGTGTATGGTTTGAAATTCAATGTTCCTCTGGATTCTTTGAACCTAATAGGAAGCATAATTTGAAGGATTTGGTTTCTGTTGAATGTGATCATTTAAATAAGACATTAAACATATGGCATTGTTAGATCTAACCAGCTCTTCCCAAGAGGCATGTCCAAGACCTCTTCTCCTCGGCAAGGGCATTTACACACACGCAGACGCAAGATGGTAAAGGATCTCTCAAAATAAACACATCATATAAAGCCCAAATACCCTCAAAGGGCTTCCAGATCTCCCATTTGTTTCACGCTGCTTAGTTCCTTGCTTTTAAAAACAGGAAAAACACTGAGGGCAAGGAAAACAGACCTGTCATGGTAAGACTTGCCTTTATTCTATTTTCATTTGGGACAACGACAGGCATGTTGCAATAAACAACCATATTCTGGAGACATGTGGTTCTAACTCCATTTGGTAACATGGTGGAACACTGATATGTCCATATTTGGTGACTCCCATGTGTATGGAACACAGCCTGAACCAGCTAAGCTAGCCTGTTATTCTCAGGTGAACAACAATTAGCATGTAGCAAGTGTTTGCCTTCCAGTACAAACTAGCTTCTGTACAAATGTGTTCTGTTGCTCTTTAGAGAAAACTGTATGGAATTGGTGTGTCTTATACTGCTGTTTTGGAGGGTTTGGGGTCTTAAAAATCATATTTAAGTACAAATTAGAAATTAAGAGCTTTGTGGCACAGTAGTTAAACTTCTGTACTGCAGCCAAAACTGTGCTCATGACCCAGGGTTCAATCCCAGGTAGCCGCCTTAAGGTTCACTCAGCCTTCCATCCTTCTGAGGTTGGTAAAATGAGTAGCTAGCTCGCTGGGGGGGGGGGGGGTGTAGCCTGTGTAGTTAACTTGTAAACCACCCAGAGTGTGCTTTAGGTGCTATGGGGAGGTATATAAGCAACATAGCCTGACCTAATGTAAAGGCAGCTTTCTATGTTCCAGGTTAATCTAGATGTCAAATGTTAGGAATTGGTGTCTAAATGTTCCTACCACAAGCACTGTCTAGTTCACTGAGCACAGTTCCCATCTTTGTGGAACAGTAAGGGCAATCCATAGGAGGTGATCTTGGAATCACTCATTTACAAGAAGATTATTGAGATCTGCATAGAAAGGTGACCACATTTTTAAAAAGCCTTTCAATTAAACTCAGGAATTGGTACAGCAAAAAAACCTCCAAGCCAACCGTCAAAGGGGACGCTGAGGCCCCAGGATTAGAGCTGGACAACAAGGGTGGGGACTGCTTTGGCTTGTCCTGAAGGCTCTGCTTTCTTCAAGGTTTCTTAAATCCCCCCCAAGGGAGATTATCTCTCTCTGGCTCTAGAATCCGACTGGCAAATGTCGGGGCTCTGTCAGCTGGAGAAGGAGGAGGCAGTCACATCTTAGGAGAAAGGCAGAGAGTTTGGGGCGCAGATGGGGCTTGATGGATGCTAAAAGGGAGGCATTACCTGCTGAAGTCACAGAGCAGCCACAATTATTACAGGTCTCTGGGTTCATTGTCAATTAGAGTGGGCAGTTAAAGGGAACAGCAGCTGTGACAGATGGCTCGGCTCCAGCAGCATTGTGATAATGGGACCACAGCCAATTCCAATCATTTCATTCCCCTTTCCTCACTGAAAGAAAAATTTAAAAAAAGGTAATAATGATGATAATAATAATAGTAATAATAAATAAGATAAAAAGTCTACACGATTGTCAATTAGTCACAATGTAAATCAGAACACCTTGTATTTACAAAGTCATTTCTCTGTTCTTTTTCAATTCTTAGGGTTCTCTCACCCTCCCGTACAGAAGTTGGCTATTTATTTATTCAGACTAATTTCAAACCTGCTTTTTGGGGCTAAAGACATTTTATGCTAAAATCTTTTGTTCAGTGGGAACTTACCATTATGCTTGTCTCCCAACTGAGCAAATTCTAACCAAGTTGTCAGCATTTTAATTAGGGAGCTGGACCAGAGACTGGTGCCTTTAGACTTGCTTACAACACATTAAACGCAAACACACACACATACACACAATTATTTTGCCATCAGGGAATCTAAACAATTATATGTATGTACACGTAGATAAAAGGAGAAAAGCATGGTGTCCCTTGCCTGCTTCTGCTTAAAGCCTCCCACGAACTTTACGTACTATTCAGATTTAGGAGATAGCCTGGTTCCTTTTATGGCACCTATGGAGATCAGGCATTAAAGATTTTAAAGGAGGCGTCCCCTTTGACACTAACTTTACAGCTTCCATTGGCAGTAGATAAAGACAGTGAAGTGGCTATTATCAAGAGTTATGCAAATGATTCATCACAGGCTGCAGGAGAGGGAGGGAGAGAAAGATCAAGCAAAAATTGCCTCCTCTTTTCACTTGGGACAATGCATAATACAGTACAATAATAGAGGCTAGATCAAGGCTGGATCTTTAAATAAAGTATCTCAGCAAGCAAGCCAGGCTCACAGTCTGAAGGGTTGTACAACACAAGCTACACCTAATGTTTAGCAATAGCAACAATTTCTTTTCTTATGCACAAGCAGGCCCGTGAGGGGCCTATATGGACTGAGACCCCTATTTCCCCCTTAAATTGATTCTCCACACCCCACACAGGGGCTAAAAGAAGAGAAAAACTCTATGGGTACAAATGGAAGGGGGAACAGCTAGATAGAGTAAGCTTCCTATACATACTCTGTTCAACAAGCCTGATCTGGATTGGGAAGTGGCCCTGCACATCTACTTGTGAGTGGAGATGAGGGTATTCATATATGAATATCCCCACACAGCTGGAGTTAACGAAGGTCCAGCCCCTGGGGCTGGACCGTCCAATCACGCATCCGGCAGTGGCGGCAGCCCCTCTCTTCCTTCCAATCACTCTAGAGCACCACTCAGCTAGTCACTCGGCAGCCTTGCAGGGAGACTCGTCCTCCCTCCCTCTGCCAGGAGTGGCTAGCCGAACGGGAAGAGAACGGTGCTCAGGAGCGATTGGAAGGATGAGCAGGGCTGGCAGCTGTGGGAGACACGAACTCAGCAGGCTGATGGGCTTTGTGGTGATCACCAGATAATAGGATAGCAAAGAGTCTCTTAGAGATAGACGTTAAAGAAGTCAGCCACACACGCAGGGATCTCTGCCAGCAGTACTCCTGGTGGGCGACTCATCAAGGAAGCAGAATGAGAAGTCTTCTTCTGGCCCCTGCCCCCAGGAGACTGTCCTTTTATTAACATTACAAGGTCACAGGTAGTGACAGCATTACAGATAGTAGACAGGGTTCAGATAGGACAATGGTTACATCATGTTATTAGGATTGGTCTGGGGAAAAGCAATTAATCAAGCCCTCTATGATTGGCCTAAGGAAAGGCCTCTATGGCAAGCTCTCTATGATAATGAGAAAGAGGAAGAATGGTGGCAGCTCCTCCCCTCAGAAGCAGCCACAGGATGCTAGGAGAGTTTTCTCTCACTACAACACCCATGTGGCTTACCAAACTTGGGAATGGCACCCCCACAGGCAGCAGCAGTGGGTGTGTGAGTGGATGGGCCGGCCCCAGGGGCCGGACCCTTGTTAACTTCTGCTGCATGGGAATATCCATATTTGTATATGAATACCCCCATATCTACTTGTGAATAAAAAAGAGCCCAGTAGTTAAACTGCAGTCCTGCAGTCAAGCCTCTGCTTGTGATCTGAGTTTGATCCTGATGAGTGCCCTAGCACCATGGGATGGTATATAACTTGAAACAGTTGTTGTTGTTGTTAAAATGTAGCTGCAAAAAAGTTAGGTGGCTGGAAGAAGTAGACACCACACACAGCTCAGCAGTATGCATGATGGCCACAGGAAAATATTCTAAACCTCTTACATAGTACAGTATTATGAATGGATATGTATGAGAAAAGCTCTGTGTAAGTGCCGGCTCTGCTTCTGGTTGTCTCCCAAGTGAAGTCAGTCTGGCTGCATCTGTGCAGAGCTTCTAGCAAAGGGTCAAAATGTGTTATGTTGCCAGGCCGTGGGTTCTAAAACAGCTTTCAGACTATTTTAAAATAATGTTTTGCTTCTGTTTGGTGGTTGTTTTTTAAATTATGATCTCACTATATATTGTTTTAGGGATTATAATGGGCAGAATTTATAAACAGTTACGTAGATATTTTGTTCACAAAAAAAGCAGAAAGAAAGAAAGAAAGAAAGAAAGAAAGAAAGAAAGAAAGAAAGAAAGAAAGAAAGAAAGAAAGAAGCAGGCAGACAGGAAGGAAAAGACCTTTCATACACCTCAGGCCATATGAGGAGAATGGATGAATAAATCCAGCAATGATTTATTTTCCCAAGAAAATGTACAATGGTACAACATGGACATTAAGGGGGAGGAAAAGAAGAACATATGGCAAGTAAAATATTCAGCTTCGACTAACTAGTCAAGTTTATGTAGTGCTACTAATACTCTGCATACTCCACAACAGCCAAATCAAAGGTCATCTGGACCGTAATGATAAAGTTACGGGGTGGGTGGTGGTGGTCAAACTGACACAGAGATATTAAATGGCTCAGTAGAAACTGAGATATTGAAAGATATTTTTTGTTCTCCATGCAAAAAAAAGGAAGCTGCAGAAGGACGATTGTCAATTCCCTCAAGGACAACCGGCACAGCTTTCAAATACACCCTTCCAAAAACCCTCCTTGGTTTTAGGAGACAGATTAAAACCTGGCTTTTCTCACAAGCTCTTTATGGCCTTACCCAAGAGTCATCTTGCCAATTGACTAGATTTCCTTTTTTTTTCTTCTTTGCTTATGAACTTGCCCTGGTTTTGCTGCCTAATATCACTGTATTATTTTAAAATATTTTTAAATATTCAACTCGTTATTTTTTGTTATTATGTTTCATACAGTGGTGCCTCGACTTATGAACGCCCCTACTTACGACCATTTCG
Organism: Intellagama lesueurii; assembly: GCA_037013535.1. NCBI lineage: Eukaryota > Metazoa > Chordata > Lepidosauria > Squamata > Agamidae > Intellagama > Intellagama lesueurii. Next base: position 222,265,622 of record JBAJHW010000001.1, read on the forward strand.
AGTTACGAACAGCTGCGGTCGCAAAATTTTGCTTCTACTTGCGACCGGAGCTTCCACTTACGAACAGAAAAAGGCAGGGGAAAAAGGCGGGAAATTCAAATTTCTAACTGTAGGTGGCAACGAGGCTGCTTCTTTCTAGCTCTTTCGCCCCGGCAGTTAGAGAGTGTGTGTCGTCGTCGGAGGCTTGGGACTGCCTCCTTCTGCTTCGGAGTGAGTGTGTGTGTGTTTGCAGGGAGGTAAGGTGCTGTTTTCTGCTTTTTAAAAAACTGTTCTGGGTGTTTTTGCAGCGTGGCTTTGAGCTGGGTGGTGGGATTATGTTTCTATGCTGTGATGGGTCCTGGGGGGTTTGTGTTTTTTTGGGGGGGTTTCCCCCCATTTCTGATGGGTCTTGGGGGGTTTGGTTGCTTTTTGGATTTTTGACTTTCTTTTTTAAAACAGAGAGACTGCCTGTTCTGGGTGAGTACACTGTATTTACTGTACAGGGTTTTTGCAGCTTGGGTTTGGGCTAGGTGGGGGGTTATGTTTCTGTGCTCTGATGGGTCTTGCAATGTGGGTTTAAAATGTGAAAAGTAGACTGTAATACTAAATTAAAATTAAATGTGAAAATTAGACTGTAATTTTAAAATGTAAAATTTATTTATTTATTTTTGCATTCTGTGGCTCCTAGGGTTTGTGTGACCTCTCTTTGCTGGTCTGTGCTGCCTGGCTTGGTGTAAAATGGAGTTTAGACTCCAAAGTCTTTTTGTTTTAAAATCAGAAAATTTCCTGCAAGGGTCTGTGCTGCCTGGCTTGTTGTAAAATGTTTTTTTGTTTTAAAAGGTGTTGGTGGGTGGGTTTAAAAGATGTTTGGTTTTAAAATGTGTTTTGTTTAAAAGGTGCTTGGTTTGGTTTAAAATGTGTTTTGTTTAAAAGGTGTTTGGTTTGGTTTAAAATGTGTTGGTGTGAAATGTGTAGTTTTAAAATGTGTGGGTTTAGCATGTGTGGGTTTAAAATGTGTTTTAGACTCCAAATTCCCCCCATTGTCTTCTCTCTCTCTGTCTTCTCTCTTTTTGTGCTTAACAGCACAAACCTTTGTCTGAGGGGTCTGTGTGCCCCAGTGATGACTTTCTTTCTTTCCTCTTTTCCCCATTGTTCCTTCCCTCCCTCCCTCCTTTCCTGCCCTTTTTTTAACCTAAGTCATCTTAGGTTAAAAGAAGAAAAATTCTCCCCTAGTGGTAGAGGACGGATTAACCAGTTTTGCATTAGTTCCTATGGGAATGAATGCTTCGACTTACAACCGGCACCTCTACATACAACCAAAAAACAGCCGGAATGGATTAATCGGGTTTCAATGCATTTCAATGGGAAATGCTGATTCGACTTACGAACATTTCGACTTACGACCATCTTCTGGGACGGATTATGGTCGTAAGTCGAGGCACCACTGTATTTACTGATTATTTGGGTGTTATTGGGACTGTTCGTGTTGTGTTATTATGATTTGTTTGCTGCCCAGAGTAATGGCTGTGCCATAAGTTGGGCGAAATAAATAAATAAATAAATAAATTTCCAAGAGCCATGTTTAGCGTTGTGCAGGTCTGTGGTTTTGGACACAAATTTGCTCACCTCTAATTTATTTATTTATTTATTTATTGCATTTATACCCTGTCCATCTAGTCAATTGACTACTCTGGGCGGCTTCCAACATATATATTAACAATATAAAATATAACAACATTTAAACATCAATAGTAGAGTTATTCAAGATGGAAAGAGATAAGAAAAAAAATTAAAAATAAAAATAAATCAAGTAATAACTGAAGGGAAGGCCTGCCTAAACATCCAAGTTTTCAGTTGGTTTTTAAAGATGCCCAGTGAAGGGGCCGCATGGATCTCCGGAGGGAGATTATTCCAGAGGCGAGGAGCTACTGCCGAGAAGGCCCGGTTTCTTGTTTTTTCCTTCCGGACCTCCCTCGGCGTCAGGCTCCCCAGCCTCACCTCTTGACTTCGTCGAGTGATACGGGTAGATTTTGGTGGGAGTAGGCGTTCTGCCTAACCATGTTATATTACATGGCCACTATATCTTCTCCATGACATTATAATTTTCTGATGCTCCTTGTACTATATTGTCATTGTCCTGTGAACAACATGGATAAGTCCTGATGTGATAACGAGAATCATCATCACAGCCTTATTTGGTTACCTTAATTATTCATGTGAGGTGTGTTTCCAGGCTCCCTCCCTCCTGCTTGTTATTGGTTTACATGTGTGGAGAGTGATGATTAGGGAAGGAAAAGTGCCGTGATGTGTGGATGACCTCCATACAGTTGGGAATAGAGATGGGGGTATTCATATACGAATACAAATATCCCCACACAGGTGGCGATAACAAGGGTTGCGGACACCGTGATTCTTCCAATGGCTCCGCAGATCGCGATCGGCTAGCCACTCCTGGCAGGAGGCGGGAGGACAAGCCTCACTGCAAGGTTGAAGAGTGGCTCACAGATCGCAATCTGCAGAGCCATTGGAAGAACCGTGGCGTCTGTGGCAGCGGCAGATTGGTGTGTGGACGGTCCAGCCCCATGGGGCTGAACCCTCATTATCGCCACCTGTGCGGGGATATTCATATTTGTATACGAATACCCCCATCTCTAGTTGGGAACCCTGATTTCATAGTTTCTAGACCACAGAAGTGTAGGAATGGGGGTGGGGTGGGGGTTCCCACATATGTATGTTGAAGGGAAGGCCATGCGTAGTGGAAGTTCTGATAGGAATGGTGGAAAGTGGTGGTTGCATTTTGCCATCCACCTAGATGTCCCAACACAGCTGCCTCTTAAGTTGGGGTTTACACGGCATTGGAACACATTTACCAGATTCCGTGCATGTCCGTTTCCATAATCAGTTGTCCTAGAAAAAGCTCCTTCCTCCTAGGGTTACCATATTCAAATTCTACACATCAGGTGGGCGTTTTCCTTGCCTTTTATGCAGATTTGCATATTACGAAACTTTGGCGCATTATTTGCTAAGGCCGCTAGTTGTCTATCTACCCATATATTTCCACCCTGGCATGATTTGGATCATTTTTGTAGAGACCCCGATCAACGAGTGCCAGCATGGTTAGAAGGTAGGGCTTGGCACAGGAACACACAAGTTCAAATCACAGCTGATTCCCAAAGTTGGCATGGCTTTCCGGCCAATCAGTACAGCTTAGCCAAACATCCTCCCTTGCAAGGTTGTTTATGAAATAAAATGCCTAGAGGGAAACTGTGTAAAGCCCATTTGTACACTGCTGGTACCTTAAAAATAAAATGGCAGTTTGTTTCCTTGCCATCAGTCTTTATTGGTGGCAACAACAACAACAAAAAGAACTTACAGATGCATGAGAATACCACTCCCTCCCTCTTTCTCTTTCTCTTTCCCTTTCTCTCTTTTTCTATGTGCCCGAGCAAGTGCCCCTCCATTGTGGCCCCGCCCATCTCCTGCTGCCACTTCTTGATAGAAATCAGACCTCAGCCACTGCTCCTGCTGTTTTGTTTCATTGCTATGGGCTTTGTTGTAGGAGCAAAGAGAATTAAAAGCACAGCCAGAAAAATGTCTTGTTTGGACTATCCCACTGAACCTCTCAGTCAGAATAGTCGCTGATTCTGTTGGCTGGGATATTCTACCATCTCTGCTTCCTAATAAATGCAGATATGTCTATCTCCTGTGTATATTTACAGAGGTGTACAATCTTTTTAACTCATGAAACTTAGTCAGACATACATCTAAGCAAGCCATTCAAAGAGCCATACCATACTCCCAGTACAAATACCTATAGTGTGTGTTCTTTGAAAAGAACCTCACTGTTTCCTTATGATTGTCTGGAACCGCTTCCCAGAAATCTCAGATTCACAGGAACCATAAGATCAAGAGTCTTAGAAATAATAATAGACAGTTGTAACAATTCCTTGTCCTCATTATTCCTCTCATCCTCATCCTCTTTTCCCCAACTCTAGCTTTTCTCAGAGTAGCACCTATTAAGCTCTCAAATAAAAATTGGATGTTTTGGGGTGAAAACCCAGTAAGATACACAATATTATAGTTTGAAAAAGTTCTTTTTGGACTACAGCTCCCATTGCTTCCCTGCTTTCTGTGAAGTGTTTATAGGCAGTACCACAATAGATTTTACCTGGCTGCAAATAGGCTGTACCCAGGGTCTCCCACAATTGCAACATTTATCTTTGAACTGAGAAAGGATAAGTCTTTAACATATTCAGTCTGTGAGGCCCGTCAAATTACTTTATTCATTGGCTAGTCACACTGCAAAAGTTACTTCTAACAAAACAATTGGCCCAAACACTGACAGCATGTTTTGCCTTATATCTGGGCATGAACTGGGGACAGTTCGCGATGGTTTATGATTCATCATTATTCACAAACCACAAACCACGAACTTTCCAACAAAATGAACCATTTTGTGGTTCCTGTGATTCAGTACTTCCATAAGTGGTAGAATAGTCCCTGCATGAGTTAGAGATGCCAAACTCACAGCAAGTCTTCAGCTGACTCTTCTTCCCATCACTTCTAAGTTTGGCAAAGATTGGATTTGGGACGTCCAAGTTATAGCCCCCAAAGCAGGTCCATCCAGGAAAATGCTCTTTAGCAGCTGGCTAAAGAGCACTTTCCTGGGGAAATCTGCTTAGGGGCTATGACTTGGATGTCCCAGATCCAATCTTCTCTAAACTTGGATGGGGTGAGGAAGAAGTCAGCCCAAGACTCAGTCCAAGTTTGGTGATGATTAGGTTTGGGATGTTCAAGTTATAGCCCACATACGAATCACCAAAGCCGATAGTAGTTCAGTGTTTCATTTTGTTCTGGGCAGGCCCATTTCTCTGAAGTCCCCTGAAACAAACCACAAAATGGCCTGATTTGTGGTGTGTTCCCCCCCCCCTTTGTGATTCATTTTGTGTCCATCTCTAATTACAGTTCTATAAGAGCTAAAAATATATAGGCTGCTACAACATGGTCAAATACAGCAGGATTTGCTCTGCGCATAAAATGGGTGAATTTGAAGTATTTTTAACTGACCATATGATGCAAAGGCTGGTTCAAATCAGCCCAGCCCTTTTTGCTCCCAAAGCTGCTCTCTCCCCCCCCCCCCCGCTACTGTGGGGGCTTTTATTTTTTCAAGCTGGAACAATTTAATGGGCATTTTCCTATGGGGTAAGTTGTGATACATTCTTGTAAAGACAGGGAGCATGTCTGTAGGTGGTGTTTCAATGACACAGGCAGGACTGGGGGAACACATCCCTGCATTATTTCCTCTTCCCTGATTGCCCTCCGATTTTTTATAGATATGAAATTGACCTTAGATCACCCAATGACCATATCGCTGGGTCCTCATTGTTATTTCCAACATTTATACCCCACCAAAGGATCAGCAGAGGTGGAACCAGAGGAAGGAAGGAAAGACAGGGGGACTGTGGGCCAAATTGCATCACATTGAGTATGAGGAGTGAACTCCCGAATCAATCTGCAGCCCCTGTGTGAGCACTGACAGTGATTTCAAATGTAATACAGGCGGCAAATCAAACTGCAGCAAAGTTTAGTGTAATTGATCTCTTATGTATAAAAGAAAAAGAAAAACAAAGAAAGCTTGGAATCCGGGCCAGCTGATGGTCTAAACAGGCATTGGGTGGCGTGCTTAAAATCTGCATAAAATCTGAACAAACAGATAACATGGGAATTCTACTCTCTCCCCTCCCCCAATGCTTGCTTGCATCACTCTGTGACATTACCAGCACCTCTTCCCCCAACATCTCCGGTTTTGGCTCTGAATCTCAAGAGGGGAATCATGGTGGGATGGCAGGAGGAGAGAGAAGGAAAGGCAAGGAAAAGCAAAGCGAAGCAAAGCATTACTTCAAAGTGACTGGACTCTTGGAGGCAAGATACTGCAGGGAGGAAGAGAAGAGATAGGCCAAGATTTTTCATTTCAAAGTCTAGCCAGGGCTCCTTTAAAATTCCGGGGCTAACATAAAATGTCAAGCAGTTGTATCTTTGGATCTTAGGCTTATGATCCTTCCTCTGTTTTCTTTTAAAAAGAAACTGCATCCGGGGCCGTTGGGGACCGTCAGCCCAGACTGGGTGATGATACAAAGGGAGCAGGATTTTAAAACACACTGTGCCCTGTTTCAGTGTCAGTCACCACTACTCTCCCTGAAGTGGCCATACGAGCTGGGGGATTCTGGGAACTGTAGTCCAACCCCCCTTCCCATGCTCTAGTGTTGAAGACCATATTTTTTTTTAAATTTTGTCTGGTCAATCCTTAGTCCTCAGTCTAGTTTCAAAGGATCATTTCAACCTTTAGTAAAAAAAACCCAACAACAAGATCCTCCCTTCTCCACGAAGAGAGGTGGTGACACTGAAAGAGAGAAAAGGCGTCCCCCTCCCTAATTGTTTCTTGAAGGCCAACAACTGCAGACTCTCTCTTCCTCTCTCTCTTGTTCCCCCCACCAACAGGCAACGGCCAGATGTTACCTACTCTTCTAGGCAAATTCTGCATAGCATATATAGTGGATAACCAAAAGGATCTAGGGAAGCTCTTATTTTAACCAAGTGTTTAATTAATTCGAATGTATTTATTTTATTGGCTTAGATTAATTTAGGAGTGATCAAAGGGGGGACATGATGGTCTGATTTACTCAGGAAAGAAGGAAGCCAGTCAACCACAACCACGACAAAAAACACATTCTACATGTGCGTCTTTGGCTCACACTAGTTTGACTCCAATACGGATATATCTGATTCCTACGGGTGCAAACAAGAAAATAATCGAGCCCGTAGCAACCATTTCATATTTCCATTTAATTCCACTCTTTGTTTGTTCTCGGCCCATGTGAATACTTTATGCAACAAGGCACATCCCTGCTACTTTGTTCTTTTTTTATATATTCTTAGAATCCATGTAAAAAGCAGTTACAGTTTTCCAGCAGAATAAAATTAAAAGAAATCTGTTATGTTTGTGCTTTTCATTTAACATTGGTTGGGACATCTGCCAAGCTAATATAGGCACTTCTCTGCACCCTGAAAAACCCAATTAGGAATTGTTCAGAGTTTGATTATCAGTCAGAAACATGCATACAGAATTATTCATTAGAGACCTACTGAGAGCAATGATAAAGCACCAGACAGCTGAATTATAGAGTCTGCCAGTGCCCACACGACAATTTTACATTTGTTTCATAAAGGATGACTAACGAAATCTCTAAGATGTAATTTGGTGCCCACTGGAACTATACTTCATTATGGCAGATATCGTTCTGACTCTATTTAAGAGGCTGGCGAGTGTTTTATGACATGATATTGTGCACAAATACAAACCACTAGGTGAGAAGTTACATCGCAGGCACACATCGCAATGGGCTCAGCCAAACTTGGAGCACAATGTTGTTTTTGTTTTGCATTTGTTGTTAGGATATTTCACACATACAAGCAAGGACGATAATAACTGGAGTTCAAGACTCTTGGTGAAACATTTTTCTGACAAAGAGGCCCCCATGGGAATAGGAGGGAAGAGAGACAAGGAGAGAAAAGCAACAGGAGAAAGCAGAGACGTGGCACCTTTTCCCATTTATTTCAATATTTATATCCCACTTTGTGTTTGCATACTTATCGTGTGATCACATGGGGAATAAATTGCATTTTGGACTGCCTGTCGAGTGATCTAGTGCAATCTATTTTCTGTCAATCAAACAGTCAGCAAATGGTGCTCCAGCGTGACCCCAATCCGTGCCCAAGCTGTACCTTTTTTGATCCAGCTGTAGGGCTACTACTTTCCGAGGCTAGACTGGAACAATTCCAGAGTGGATGGAAGGTCACTTTAAGGGAGATCGCTCCGTGCAAAGTGACTTTTCTGCAGCAGTCAGATAAGTGCCTTTCCTGTGGTTTGATGGCACCTTATTTACTTACACAAATTTTTAATGTGTTACTGGTGAGTAACAGCCCCAATTCACAGGGAGACATGTCAGATTGCAATATTAAAAAAAAAACAGGAAAAATCAATACAATTCTGAACATGTGTGCAGTTGTTGTAAAAGAAGAGGAAGGCAAATTCCATGTTGAGCATGATTAGAGAAGGAATTGAAAATGAAACTGCCAATATCATTCTACCATGACATAAATTAATGGTGTGACCACACATGGAATCCTATGGTTACTGCCAATGAGAAAAAGATATTGTAAAGTTGCAAAACCTGTAGAAAAAGTCAACACAATGATAATGGTCAATTTCCTTAAGATGTATAAAATTATACATGATGTGAAGGAAGTGGGTAGTGTAGCCTATTTTCCAGAGTATAGGTTACACCTTAGGACAGTCAGATGTTGAGATACACCCTTTTTAAAAATAAGAATCTACACAATCAAAGGCTTTATTATAATCTATAAAACACAAATTGATTTTCTTCTGAAATTCTCTGGTACACTCTAGTAGCAAACATATATTTGCACAGCAAGCTCTAGTACCTGTGGTTCCTTGAACGTCTGATGTTTCTTTCTCCGTATCTCCAGTCTCTGTTATAAAATCTTCAGCATGTTTTGCTTACGTACGAAATTGATGCAGTGGTTCTATAGTTACTGAACTCTTTGGTATCTCCTTTCTTTGAGATGGAATATATTACAGATTGGGGCTTCATACTCATATATGAATGCAAAGCTTGCCAGCACAGGTGGCAGATCCAATTAACACTCACCCCCAAAACCCGCTGGACCACTTACTACGCTGTGTGTAGCACACATAGCCAGCATCATCTTCTGCACCCCAATCGTAGCAGTAGCCTGGCTGCCGCAGCCCCGCCTCCCTGCTCACCCAGTCACTCTGCTGCTGAGCAGGGAGACTCATCCTCCCTCCCCCTTGCTGGAGTGGCCAGGTGAGCAGGGAGGTGGGGTTACTGCCACGATTGGTGCACTGAAGAGGATGCCAACCACTCATGCAGCATGCAACACAGTAATTGTTCTGGCGGGTTCTGGAGGTGGGTGTTAATCAGGCCAGCCACCTGTGCTGGCGGGCTTCATATTCATATATGAATACAAAGCCCCCATCTCTAGAATAGATATAGAATGTTTCCCTTCTGTGGGCCATTGTTTTCTTTTCCTTGTTTGTCAGCAATAAATTCACACTCTCTAGCCTGAAATAGCTCTTTTGGTATCCCATCTTTTCTTGGTGATTTATTTCATCCAGTTGCTTTGATAGCAGCCATCATTTAACTTTTTAAAATTGCAGATTCTTTGTCATAACATTTTTTACTGCAAGAATCTATCATCTGTAGACACGGTGAACATATGGAGGGCCTTTCAATTGCTACCAATCATGATGGAAGCATATTTTCCCAGTCCCAGAGGCAACAGGCCTCCCTCACGTGGTTGATGGGAAGATATTTCCATTCAGTGGCTACATACCTAGCTCTACTCAGGCCCTGGCTCTTTTCTACAATATTTGCTTTTCCAAGGCAAGTGTCGTTCTCTGAGAACTGGAGCAGTTATTCCATAACAAACATGGGTGGAGGGAGTGGCGCCAATGCGCTTGTGGTGCCACTGAATGTATCTATTCTGCTTCGGTGCCATCTCCTATGGGTGTTACCCCCACTGGGATCACCACTGGTGGCCACAACATGCACCCACAAATGGTTTTATCTAAATATCGTTCCCTTGAAAATTCCTACTGCATCTCATTCAGCAGACCCCCTCATCAGACAGATGTTCCTGTGGGATTCAGTGTTCTCCTATCAGCAGTGGCAGCTGTTAGCTTTATGTGCTCTGGTCACTAATTAGGATTCCCAGCCAAATAGCCTCGTGGGACCTTCAGCAGCTGCAGCTTTTGTAGCAGGAGTCAGTCAACTCAGCTTTCACAGGCCAGGTGGAAATGCACCAAAGCAGGATTGTCAGGTCAACAGCTTCTCATCCCTTGAGATTTTAGAGCCAAAATTTAAGACAAAGCAGGAGGTGGACCCTAGTGATGTCACAGAATGCACAACCGTGTGTAACAATCACAAAATAATGTGTGTTTCCATGTGTGATGCAGATTTCCTCTACTGCATCCTAAATAAATAGGCACAATCTGAGGATTGGGAGAAACTGCATGCCCAGGCTTGCAGAAAACAACTTTCTTCTCCTCCAGCACTGCTCAAGCGAAAATTCCCCACCACCTCCTCCAGGAGGCCCAGGAAAAAAATAGCAATTCCCAATGACTTCAGATGGTACTTTGAGAGCCGAGAGTTCTAGGCCAGCCAGAGAAGCAGGAACCAGGCCTTAACACAGCATGATGATCTTGATGTGATACCAAGGGCAACTTCAATTGCTGGGAGAAGAAAGATTCCATGGGATGCTGGTAGTAAAGTAAGTATTCAAATACTTTTCAGAAGCTTTCTTTTCTTTCCTTTTTAACAATTATAGATCAGTGGAGAAATGTGGGCTGGGATGGAAAAGTGACACAGGTTGGAAATAGTTCCTAGCTCAACCTTTGGTGGGCAAGTTGGCAGAGTACCCAACTAAATATCTTATTGTATTGTATTTTAAGTTATAATGTTGAGTATATGTCTGTTCCTTTATACTGTTCTCAAGTTTATGTCAATATAATTTAATGTTGTTTTATTATAATAGTTGATTATTGTTTTATTCTGTTGCAAACCGGCCAGAGTGACCTCTGGCTAGATGGGCAGTATATTAAACAAACAAACAAACAAACAAACAAACAAACAAATACCCTTCAGCTGAACAGGAAGTGTAAGGAAGTGAAGAAAGATCAAGAGGTGTGGGGGGGTCCTCTTCTGTTTTCAAAGGAGCTGCTGGCTGATGCCCTCTCCTGATCTCGAAGGAAGGAAGGAAGGAAGGAAGGAAGGAAGGAAGGAAGGAAGGAAGGAAGAAAGAGGCATGATTGCACAATTTTTATGAGCTTGATCATGAGCTGCCAGGAGTGCTTCCAGCAGTGGCTGGTGGTGGTGCTTGTGCTCGGTGTGGCAGAGAAGGCATAACAACAAACAGCTGGCAGAGTCAAAGGTGTTAGTGGCTGCTACTTCCCTTTTCGCTTTTCCCCATCTCTTGCACATTCTCACAAAGGGTGATGACACTGGACATTCAGCACAAAGGGCACACGGGTGACCCTCAGTCTCCTGCCTCTTCTTGGGATGGCTGGACGCAGCTTGAGGTGCTGCAGTGTCCCATTTGCCTTAAAGGACCAACCACCGCTGAAAATCAAAGACTATTGAAATTGCAAGGTCATGATTTAAAAATGGGTTGCCACGCATATGTGTGGTATGGGAAATTTAAAGAACAGTCACAGTTTGCAGAACATATTCTGAGGCAGGCACTGTGCTTAGTATGGCAAAAATTTCAAATGCAAACCTATAAGAAAATTCCAATATGGGGAGCACCAATAGAGGCATTCACATTGAAAGTATTGAATCAGAAGGGAGTGTTACGTATAAAGATTTATTAACTAAAGATCAGAAAAGACAAACAAGACCTAGAGAAATTGGGGCTAGCTACAGATTGGTGGTCAATGCTGAAACTAGAATCAAGATATAAAAAGGAAAAAAACATGGGCTTTTTTGAGGGGAAAGTCCAGGTGGATGAACTATGGATAATGAGAAAATAATCAAAAAAATGTATATGTATCTATTAGAATATGATTTAGAGGATGAGAGGGTGAAGGAGGTGATGGTAAAATGAGCACAAAACTTTGGGTATAATATCAATATTGATGAATGGACAAAAATGTGGAAAGATAATTATAAAATGATCAAACCAGTCAATCTTAGAGAAAATATCCTTAAAATGTTTCATAGATGGCATTTTACTCCAGTAAAATTGGCAAAAATGTCAGAAGGGATCAGTAATGTTTGTTGGAAATGTAAAAATAATCCAGGGACTTATTATCATATATGGTGGTCATGCGAAAAGGCAAAAGCATTTTGGTCACAGGTTTGGGAAATGTCACAAGAGATTGTTCAGCAAAAATTAAATTTTAAACCTGAAATGTTGCTATTGAATATAATGCCAGAAATTATTGAGAAGAAAACAAAATATAGTCTACTGTATATATTTACTGCAGCTAGGTTACTCTGGGCCCAAAAATGGAAGAACGGAGAGACACCAACGATGGTTGAACTATTAAAGAAGCTATTGGACATTGCAGAACTAGATATGCTTTCAGAGACACTACGGGATCAACCAAGAGACTTTGTAAAGGAAAGCTGGAAGCTGATACATAATTGGGCCCAGGAAAAGACAAGAACTTAGGGGAAGAATTAGTTTATGGCGAATCAGTGCTCACTAGAAGCCTTTGATGATACTTAGATGACCAGACAACGACAAAATCTCTTATCTATAGGGGTAGTATGGATGTCTAGTTTTGATGTTTTTTGTTTATGGTTGTTAGGTTTTTAGTGTTTTTAGTTTTGTATGTTAGGTACGTATGAATAAAATAAATAAATAAAAAAAGAGGACCAACCACCGCTGAATGTTTCTCCAGTCCACCCTTCATGGTGCACCCTGTTCTTCATCACTATTTTCAGTTCCAGATTTCATGGAGTGGTATAAAAACAGGGCTCAGAATCCTATTGGTGTTCATGTCACGTTTCTGCAACTTGCCACAGCTAATTGCGTTCACTGGTGGGTGCCAGGGACCTCACAGTCACATGCTTGGCCATGATTGGACAACTGAAATGTGTCCCAGCATCTTGGCAGTTTGCCATGGCTGGCTGTGGCCAGTTATGCAAATCTTATGGAAACACCAATAGGGATTTCAACCAAAGATTTCCACAGGATCTAATTTATACTGGCATTTAAATTCTCAATATCCCTTATCCCTGGATTTCTTTTTCCCTCTCTTGCCACTAGTTCCCTCCTACTTTAAACTTCTCTCCGTGTGGGATCAAACACACCGGAGGGAGGAATTATAATCTTTGTGTCAGTCTTCCTCAGTTTCATGTTTCAGATAGTCCTCAGCCATGATGAGGGGATAATTGTCATCCTGTGTTTCAGGAAAACCTATCCATGCTGGGGGGAAAAACACGAGGTTTTTACTTTCCAGCTTTGGAGAAGATTTCTGCCTACTAGCTTTATTGAGACAATTGCAAAACCGTGCAAGGTAAGATATCAGGTATCCATGTGATCCCATCAAACGTTGCTCAGCGTCATTAGTTACTCATCATGTCTACAGTTAAAGTTAAATAAATAAATAAATACAGACGCTTAGCTCAGAACATGTTCAGTCTATTTTATGTATGAAATGGACTACAGTCCCTGAACGTTTATGCTGAATAAAACCTATTAACCTTTGTGGTAAGGATGTAACAAGTATGTGCTAAATTTCTCATTCTCTGTGCTTTTTCCAAGTTTCAACATGCAGATATTCCTTATTTTATTTTATTGTTGACCTCTTAGCCCTGTGTTCTGTATAGAAAGCTTAATGCTGTTTCTGATAAGCCGTGTACATGAAAGATGCCATTCTGCACAGAAATAGTTCCAGTCCTGCACTGCTGGGAATGATGCATAGGGAAGATGCTGTTCTGTGCACAGGAAAGGTACCATTCCATGCAGCCACAATCTTGAAGAGCTTCGCTTTTCTTCCAGGAAAGAAAGGGGTGGGGGGAGAAGACTGCAAGATGTCTGAGAAATCCTGTGAGATTCTCCATAAACTCTCTTGGAGGGGAAGAGAGAATTGCATGGAAACATCTTGCGGCAAGAAGAGAAGAGTGACCCTGCCACCCACCCACCCCATTTCACTCTGTGAGGTCACAAGAATCACACCCCTACTTTAAGGTGCCACAAGACACTTGGCTGTTTTGACAAAACCCTCTGCCTGTGCTCCAAACAGCCTTATGTTTATTGGCTCACAACTTGCAACGTTGTTGACCATGGGCACGACATCAGACTCTGGGTGCAACTGTGTGGACAGGAGCATCCCGTTTGCTTTGATGTTCCTAAAACTGGATCCTGGGTAGTTTTTGCCGCTGACATCATTGTAATCATCCATACCAAATACAGTTAAGTCTTCCACTGCAAGAGTTCACACTTCACTTCCCAATCGGTTCAGTTTCCTCTAGAGCACAGGCCCTCTTTCCCATGCCTTCCTTTTTTCTTCTTCTTCTTTTAAAAATATTTAATTATTTTCAGAAGTGACATAGTGCTTATCTCACAGAGTACTAAGTTTGACAAGTATAATTTTAAAAAAAAACCAGGAAAAAAGCACTCAGCCAAAGGGAATGATTTATCTGCACCCCAGTGAAGATTTCAACAGTGCCCTAGGGTGCACCCACGGCTGCCCCTTCGGACTGAGATAAGACAATCTCATGTGCCAGAGAATGAAGGAAAGCGATGCCAGCTGAATTGGTACAAAATAAGCCACCACCCCTGACTAAACAAAAAGAAAGAAAAGCCAATGGAAAAAGACCTGGCTTTGGTGTGTTGAACTTTACATTGTGAAATCACCGGTAAATACTTCAATTTTAACCAGGCCAACTCTGACACAAGCCATGGGTAAATGGCAGTGTGATCACACTCTCCATTGGACTTCAGACCCCTAGTTCAAAGGAAGTCCTGCTAATTTAGTGGCAGCAAATCTCTCCTCGCCCCCGAACATTAGATCCTAGTGTCAGCCCATTTTAAGCTTGATTTTATGCAGAGGACCTTAACTTCCAGAACACTGGCCTCTTTGTAAAATCATGATAAAAACAATTAAATTGATAGAAGAACAAATTCCACAAGCACTTCTGATGTGATTTTTAAAAAATACTTGTTATAGTGTTCTCTGACCGAGGGTGAAAAACTAAATCAGCACATTAGCAATAAACTGTGAACTATTAGAAACGATGAGCCACTTTGAAAGATGTACATGTCCGTGGCAGAAGGAGGCATTAAAATGCAAATATTCCCTTTACTGGATCTTCTCTCATCCAGGGTCAGGAAACACTTGTAGGGATTTGCTCTTGATCATCACATGGCCAGCCAAGGTGGCACCCTTGAGCTGGCACCGAGGAGTCACGCAAGCATCACCTATGCTGCGAAAGCCAACTGAGCATGATGATAATTGCCTGATCACCATTAACAGGTGCCTTGGGGGCTATATAAATACTAGCTGAGGGGGAGGCCCACAGAGATGGGTAGAGAGGAGGTGCTTCATTTATTCCCTCGCTGCCACTGTCAAGAATAAATTCAGCTCTTCAGAGCAGCTTGGCCTCTGCTAAGGAAAGCTCCCATAGGCACCTGTGGCGGCTTCTGTATCAATGCAATCATCAGCTTCAGAGATAGTTCTGTGGGGACCATGGTGGGGAGGGAAAGAGAAACAGCTTGGAAAAGTTACTTTTTTTGGACCATAAGTTCTATAGCCCCTTAACCAGTTTGACCTGTAGCAACTTGCCAAGTGGAAACAGCTGAGTTCCTCTTCCCTTCATCTTTGGTCTTCTCTGCCTTTCCTAGAGATGTTATTTGCATGGGTTGGAAGGGGAGTGCATGCAAATACCATTCACATCTGCTTTGCTCCTAGAACTTACAGTGTGAGCCACAAATGCACCCGATGATGGCCCCAGGACTTCAAAGACTGCTCTCATGGTGTGAAAAGCAGCCAAACTGAAGGAGATCACACTTTGCAAAAGTGAAGTGAAAGACAGTATTGTCACAATATTAGAAAAGAATTAAACAGACATAACATTAACTAATTGGTAAAAACTGTTCTTAAAACACATTACAAACAAAACACAGCAGCCTCATTTTAAGAGCCCCTTCTGAGGCAGCCAGTCGCTAAGAGAAAGCCTGCCTGAAAAGAAAGGTATCTACCTGCTTGCGGAACGACAGCAAAGACCGGACTTTCCCATCAGAAGGAGTTCCATACTTTTGGGAGGACGACTGAGAAGCCCGCTCCCGTGTCCCCCACCAAAGGCACCAGTAGGGCTGAGAGAAAAGCCTCCCCTGGGGATCTTCAAACCCAGACAGGTTTATATCAGGAGAGGCAGTCTTTGAAATAGCTTGGACCAAAGCTCTTTAGGTCTTTAGGCTTTATAGGTCAAAACCAGCACTTTTAGCTGAGCCCGGAAACAGATTGGCAGCCAGTGGAACTGCAGTAATGATGTGTGTGTGTGTGTGTGTGTGTGTGAGAGAGAGAGAGAGAGAGAGAGAGATTTCTGTAATGAACCCTAGTAAACAAGCTGGGTGCCACATTTTGGACCCACTGAAGTTTCTGAACGCCTTCCAAAGGAGCCCCATGTAGAGTGCATTACAGTAATCCAAACAGAATCTAAGTAAGGCCTGTGTCACTGTGGCCGGATCAGACCTCTCCAGGAACAGGCACAGCTGGTGCACTTGTTGTAACTGTGCAAATGCGCTCTTGGGTATGGAGACCTGGGCATGGAGGCTCAAGGATGAAGCCCTAGGTCTGCACCTGTACATTCGAGGTTTGTGTGTGTAACTCCATTCATCACAGGCTGTATTCCTATTTCCTGATCTGCCTTTCGACATACCAGGGGCATCTTTCTCTTGTCTGGGTTATGTTTCAGTTTATTCATCCTCATCTAGTCTGTTATTGATACCGGGTACAGGACAGATCCTGAAGCTGAGGCTCCAATACTTTGGCCATCTCACGAGAAGAGAAGACTCCCTGGAAAAGACCCTGATGTTGGGAAAGTGTGAGGGCAAGAGGAGAAGGGGACGACAGAGGACGAGATGGTTGGACAGTGTCACCGAAGCTACCAACATGAATTTGACCCAACTCCGGGAGGCAGTGGAAGACAGGAGGGTCTGGCGTGCTCTGGTCCATGGGGTCACGAAGAGTCGGACATGACTTAACGACTAAACAACAACAACAACCAATTTAGAACCAAAATAGCTTAGGTCGAAAGGGGAGACAGAGCTGGGTGTCATCCACACACTGTTGACACCAAACCCCAATCCCTCCTAGGAGTTTCACGCAGATGTTAAACAGCATGGAGGACAAGACAAAACTCTGTCCTTCAATAGCCAGAGCAAGGGACAGGAGTTCCAACATCACTTTCTGAGTTCTCCCCTCCAGAAGGTGGTGCTAGGGTCTCCTGTACCATGCCACCGCATTGAACAGTGCACCGCACTGGAGCCACCACAAAACAGTGCCTCCAAGTCCCATTCTGGAGAGACAGGTCAGAAGGACACCATGGTCGATGGTATCAACAGCCACTTTGAGGTCCAGCAGAATCGACAGGGACACACTCTCCCTGTCCAGTTCCCAGTGTAGATCAATCACTTTTAGCCCAGCCATTTCCCTTTAAACTTAGAAAAAGAGAGAAAGTAATAAAAAATAGTCACAAATCATGCAGCAGGATGAAGAAACTCCCTTCAGTCTGTGTTCTTTCCATGCTCTTTCCATGCTCTCTCTCTCCCCCCCTCTCTCTCTGTGTGTTTGACAGATGAAGACAAGAACTGGTGTCTGAATGGCACACCAAGGCTTTGAAAAGTATTGGCCTTAACAAGCTGCTGGTGGTATGATTTTTAGCTAAGCTCCAGTTTAGGTAGCAAGATATCTGGGGTCAGCTTCATTTACTTGTACTTCAAACAATAATCCTCCTAACACAAAGATTGATCAGGTCACTTGGCCAAACAAAATGAAATGTGTGTCTGCGTGTGTCAGCGAAGGGAAAATGGCCCCGATGGTATCACTGCATAGGTGACACCCTGAAGCAGAAGAGGAGTGGCTGCAGAGTAGAAAAAATAGAAAAGTGTGGAGGCAAATACAGTGGGCTGTGCTCAGCAGGACCAGTTGTACCATTAGACAGAGCGAGGCAGTGGCCTCAAAGCAGCAAATTAGGGATGCTGCAGGAAGGTAGCAAACGGCTAGTTTCTGTTTGCCTTTTTTCTACAAGGAGAAGCATGTGTGAGACTTTCTTCCTTGGTACCCCAAACAGTTGGACTATTCTTAGGTTCTGTTCACATTGACTTTGCTCACAAGTTGCTGCTTGGCCTCAGGCAGCAGAATGTCTGGAGCTGGCCCTGATACTCAGCTACAGGAGGATCCTGGCTTGCTCCAGTCACTTAGAAAGCTTGGCAATTGGTATTAATACATTTCAGTTCCTGAAAATTCACATGAAGCTGTGGGAGTGAGGATGAAGTTCATGGACGAGTTAACATAACAGCTGCAGCTGTGTTTTAACTCCAGTGAGGAAGATATCTCTCTTCTACATATTTTCAGTAGGTTAAAAGAAATGTTCAGCAGCTGAAATGGTAACCTTAGAGTTGCTTTCAAGATGACGGCTGTAGGTGCTGCATATCCTAGCTGGCATTCTGTGGAAAGGATGTTCAAAACTCTGCGGTGGAACAGTTCTTGATGCAAGGATTCCGTGTGGTGGCAAAAGCAGCAGGAGGAGAATGTTGACCGTATGTAGGAGCACTACCACTGTAAGTCGTGATCATCAGTCTCCATACGTCTACAATTTGAACAAGGGCTAATGTAACCCCTGTAAAATAGTAGTTCAGACTAAAAGGGAGGGACTAAGGCTGCGGTCAAGGGACGTGGGTGGCGCTGCGGGTTAAACCGCAGAAGCCTCTGGGCTGCAAGGTCGGAAGACCAGCAGTCGTAAGATCGAATCCACGCGACGGAGTGAGCTCCCGTCGCTTGTCCCAGCTCCTGCTAACCTAGCAGTTCGAAAGCACATTAAAAATGTGAATAGATAAATAGGTACCACCACAGTGGGAAGGTCACGGCGTTCCGTGTCTAGTCGCGCTGGCCACGTGACCACGGAAACGGTCTACGGACAAACGCTGGCTCTACGGCTTGGAAACGGGGATGAGCACCGCCCCCTAGAGTCGGACATGACTGGACTAAATGTCAAGGGGAACCTTTACCTTTACCTTAAGGCTGCGGTCACACAAAAGAAATGCTCCCCTTCTTTCTCACGTCTTCTGGTTCCTACATAGTTACGTGTTGTGGTCACGTGGCATATATCCTGTAATAGTGGTTCATACTTTTTTAACTTCCTCTTTCAGCTTCCCCCACTGACCCTCTTCTCCCTTTCTCTTTACAATCCTCAACTATGTCAAGCCCTATTTGACAGAAGCATACCAACGAGCCGACATAATACTTTGAAAATTGTTTTAAGAAGAAGAAGAAGTTGGGGCACCGTGAGAGGCCAGCTATTGGGAGACAAGGACCCGCACGCCAGATGTATAGGAAATAAATCAATTTAGGAGAACACGCTCCATGGAATGCAGGTAGTAATGCGTGATGAAATGTGGAACTAAAATAGTAGTAGCCTCCCAGAAGGCTGGATTTGATGCAGAGATAGCACATAGGGGAAACAAAAGAATCGGTAATGACTGTACGTCATCTGAACCCCACCCCCAAAAAAGAGTCAAAATTCACAAGGAGTAACTCGGAAACATTTTGGAAGTCTGACCTCAGCAAAAGAAAGAGGAGGGCGGTAAGAGATTTGAATCAGAAAGAGTGAGGGAACTGAAGAGGCCGGAGCTGCTGTTCCTGCTTGGACTACTGAGGCCCTTGCCAACTTGGTTTAGGTATAATTCCTGCATGTTTGTGTTAGAGGGGTGAATCTACATGGGGAATTCATGAATTGCATACAATGGAATTGATATTTTATTTTAGGGTTTTGAAGATTTCACATGTGGAGGTGATTCTTCTATGTATTGAACGCCCAACCCAGTTGAGGAAGATGTCTTGAATTTTCATCTGAATTTGAATTCAAAGGAATACTTGAACTTCGAAATTCTGCAAGCAACTTCTGGATTGGTGTTGTCACCGAGGACTTGGGTATACAAATTATAGCATTTTGTTGTGTTTTTTTAATTGTTCATGTTGTCCATTATATAACTGTGAATAAGAAATGACTCATTTTGTGAAACTGTGTTTGGAAGTTTCAATAGTAGATATCTAAGTAAGCAAACAGCCCCACAGAACTTAACAGTGTTACAAAATTGGCGCTCAGAGTGATGTGAGGCTTGTGATGAAATTGTAAACACAAAACTGCTGAAATGGAGTTGTGCAGAAAGTTGGGGTTTGATATGCACAGAACAGTAGTGCTGACTGATATGTGGGTGAGAGGAGAGAAATTAAGAATGCTATACTTTTATATATATATAAAAGTTTCTTTTCAATGGGGGTAGGATTTTGGGTAAGGGGATTTAGGGTTAGGGGGGGTAGGTATGGATAGGGAAAAGGTAAAATTCCAGAGAGTGAGATAGTACATTTACATCAACTTATACAATTATACTAGAAAGAGAGATGAAAAGAAAAAACAACAAATGTTCCAGTATTACTATATTTACTAATCTATCTTTTCATATGTTTTAATTTCCCTATTTGTTATGTATTAATTTATTTTTATCGTGTTTTTAATATTATGCCTTATATTGTTGTTAGCCACCCAGAGTGGCCTGGTTGCCAGATGGTGCGGGATATAAATTCAAATAATAAATAAATAAATAAATATTCCCTAGTTGGACCTTCACATTCTTCTTTAGTCTATGCTTTACAGCCCTTAGAAACATCTCTGACCACATTAGGCCTTGGGATTTCTGAAGGTGGTGGTGATGCTGGTTAGTAGAATGCCTCTACTAATGATCTGCCATTATCAGAATCCATTATTTCCTGCTTTACCCATTTCAAGAGGCATTCAGCTGTATGCCCTGTATTGCTCCATGGCAGTACTGGCAAATTGGTGATTAATTCTCCAGCTGCTGTGCAGAGCTTTTAATAATCAGAAGGTGTGGAAATACACATACACATGCACACCCACAGAGAGCTAGTGTACATGAACGGATTAGGAGCAAAGCCCTGTTATGAAGATTCAAATCGTACAGAACCTTCTGTCACACTCATTGGTGACTGCATAAGTGGGTCGCTGGAGTGGCTGGCCCCTGTTCGTGTGTGTGTGATCATCTATCTATCTATCTATCTATCTATCTATCTATCTATCTATCTATCTATCTATCTATCTATCTATCTATCTATCTATCTATCTATCTATCTATCTATCTATCTATCTATCTATCTATCTATCTATCTATCTATCTATTAAAACAGATCTACACACACTATCCATATTCATGGTATCTTACTGTTTGTCTGTCACATGAGAGAAATTCTCCTCATCCTTAGAGCTTTAATTAAAAATAATGCACACCATTCAGGATTGCTGCTTCTGATGGTGGTGGTTTGCTGGCAGAGATTTTGGAATTATGTCTTCAGGTCCTTTACAAAGTATTGGCATCAGCAGTTGTTGGTCCATGTGGTCATTTAAATACAGTACTGCTTTCTCTTGTAGGTACCACGTTGCTTTAGTTGTCCCACAATTGCAAAAGTATAAAGAGAAAACGAACTGTGGATTGCAAGGCCTGGGCACAAAAACACTTTCCAATACAGTTGGGTTTTTTTTAAAGGAAAGAAATAAAAAAAGAACCCTTCTAGCAAGGTGTGCAGGAAATGCTATAAAATAAAGCTGATTTTAAAAGGAAAAAAGGAAAAAGAAAGAAAATCTGCCTTCATAATATCTTCCACTCTCTACATTACTCGGTTTTATCTTTGCACCCAAGTTTGTCATAATTTTATGAGACTAGGAATGATTCTATTAAAAACAATTCATAATTTGCCATCTCTGCGGCAAACGCAAGGACAGAAATGTGCATCGTTTTTAAAAGTGTGACAAGGCGAAAGAACTTGCAGGGTCATTTTGCTACTTGAAACAAAGCAACAAATTATGTCCCCCCCCCCCCCAGTCAAAGTGCATAGTATCCAAAGTTAGCCAAGTTATTTTGGCTTGGGGGTCATAACCCCCTCAATCAGCTTTCTGCATAGTCTCTCCCTGACAGAAAATGTGCAACAACCTCGGAGTAGCTAACTAAGAAAAACTGCAATCCAAACCTGCTGCCTGAGGTGGCTGCCTCACTCTGCCTAATGGTGGGGCTGGCCCTGGGAACCCCTATGTCGTCATAAATGCCGTTCACATGGTATAGCATACAAGTATAGCGCACAGGGCACTGCGGTGCGCTGCCTTCAGCAGCTCATCGTTCCTGGTCGGTGGCCTTTACGACTGGGTACGCCAATGTTGGTCTAAACGTTATTGCAAACAGTCTGAAGCACATCTGTTGCTTCAGGCAATGCCTTTCTTGACAATTGTCCAAATGATGAAAGACTCCTCTGTGTCCTTCAGGCCCTCAAATCTTAATTCTGCAAAATCAAGGCAGAACCACTGAGGTCCATGAAACGAATCGGTTCACCCTCACCCCTCCAAGCATCAGTACTCTTTCTGAAACAAGCAAACAAACAAAAACCCAAATAAATGAGTCCATTTGTTTGGAAATTCTGGTTCTGAGACAAACAATGCTTTTTAAAAAAAGCTGAAAATACCATGAGAAGAGAGTGGCTTTAAGCATCAGAAGGATCTGAGGATAAGACTGTGGCAGTTTCCTCAAAGAAACTAGAAGCTGCTTATGAACACACGAAGTGACTTGCAAAACGGCATTTTGGAGAGGCATGGAACGCTTATGCAAAATGCCACGGCCCTGTCAAAGTTTTTGCAGGACACATTTGGGATGGCATGCACAACTTACTCGTGGATTTATTGCTCCTAAATAATGCAGTGATCTCCGACGCATGCCACTAAAACATTTATATCCCCCCATCCTGTATGTTGTATAAATATTTATTATGATAAATTATTAAAAGGATCACATGAATATTGATTATTATTGCTGCACAATGTCCTCTGTGTGTGTGTCTGAGTGTGCGTGTGTGTGAACCATACATGCTGGTTGGGTAACCCTTTGATCACTTATTCAGGGAACCATCCCGGTGATGGTCTATGGGGCTACTTGAGATTAAACTATTTAAAGGCTGCAGTTTGTTCACTATTGCAAGATGTATAGGCACACATCCTTATACCAACAGCTGCCATTTTGCAAAGGAGCGTGCATAAGCTGTAAAGCTATTATTTCCATTATTTATAAATATGATATACACTAGATGGGATACATTTAAGGCTCAACATCTCTGTGCATGTTTTGCTCTTATCTCTGTGACTGTAGGTGACAGAAACCCAGAAAGGTTGCAGATTATTAGAAGCAAACCAAGGAAGAAGCTTTGAGAAGGCTGCGTATTTATTCATGGTGATACAGAATCTGAGATTAAAAGAAGCTTGCAAGCTGGAATTGTTGCTTCAGAGTTTTTCTTTTTCTTTTTGCACTGCCAAAGAATAACAGCAGTATTTTTTTTAAAAAAAATGATGTTATTGTTATTTTATGTCTTAACACAGACATGGGGAACCACCGGCCACACGCCATCTCTCTCCATCTCACTCTTTTTCTCCTTGCCAGGATGAGAAATTCTGTGAGAGATTAAGAGAGGGGCATAAACAGGCAGGAGGAAACACGGACACAGCGGCCCAACCACAGAGCACGGCAGGTAAAACAGAGGTGGTGGAGGGGCATAGTTTGGAGCCCACAGACTATGAAGACCCCCTGCATCACAATTTTTTAAAACTGAGATATTTACTTCTGGAAAAGTGAAATTTTCGCTTCGCTTCAGGGGTGTGAGATTCTCTTCTGAAACAAGGCCCTGTCATGCCTATTGTTTGTTCCTCAAAACTGTGTTTGAGAAACCAAAAGTGAGCTGGCGGTGACTTCTTGTTTTACAAAGAAGGGGCTGTTGCTGAGGCCTGTGAGAAGAAATGACCCAAAAAGGGCAGGTGAAGAGGCAGGCGTTGACATTTGAAACAGGTGTTGGGAAAGGAAAGCCCAGAAGATGTTGGATAGCACTCTCCATCACTGGCTCTGCTGACAAGGGCTGAGAGAGTCACAGTCCAACAACATCCAGAGGGTCACGTGTTCCCCTGAATGTGGGCAGGACCCACTGCTGGATTTCCACTGGTAGATCAGCAGAAGCCAATATAAGTGGCAGAGGGCAACACCCTTTCACTGCTATGGCTCCCAAGAACCCCCCCCCAAAAAAAACACCCTCAAAAGTACTGGTTTTAGAGGTACCTTTGGGAACACCAATATATTTCATCACACCAGTCCTGGAAACCTTAGGCTCCTGGACGCTGATGATGGATGAAACGTGCATCATCCCCAAACACTGTTCATGCCAGCTAGGAATTAGGAGAGTTGTAGATCAAGAACTTCTGCAAAACCAAGGCTGGAAATGGCTAAAGTAAGAAGAAGAATCTCCATAAGGTCACTGTGTTGGATCCAGACTTAATCATCATAGAATGATAGAACTATGGAATAATGGAGTTGGAAGGAACCTATAAAGCCATTGAATCCAATCTCCTGCCCAGTGCAGGAAACCGAATCAAAGTACATCTGACAGATTGTCTCTTGAATGCCTCCAGCACTGGAGTGCTCACCACCTCTTGCGTTAATGGGTTCCATTGTCACACTGATGCAACAGTTAGGAAATTTTTCCTGGTATTCAACTGAAATCTGGCTTCCTTTAATTTGAGCCCATTATTGCAAATCCTACACTTTGGGATTATCGATAATAGATCCTGCCTCTGCTTTGGATGACAATCTTTCAAGTACTATCTCTTTTCTGTATCTCTCCTTTCCATCTAAATCTGAGGGAGCTGTTTCAGGTCTAGATCAGTGTCTGATATCAGTAATGGACAGGATAAGGGCAAATAAACTGAAACTTAATCCAGACAAGACGGAGGTGCTCCTGGTCAGTTGAAAGCAGATTAAGGAATAGGGATGCAGCCTGTGAAGGATGGGGTTATACTCTCTCTGATTGAGAGAGTGGTGATGGAGCAGCCACAGATGTTCCTGGAGGAGACAGATTGCCTCAAGCTATTCTAGTTGAGGTTTAGGCTGCACAATGGGACTTATTTTGCACTGGTTGCACTGCATGATAACCTTTTAAGGGAGGCTAACAGAAGGGCTTTGACCCTGTTGGTCCTTTATCTCTCAGCAGCCTTTCAAACCATTGTGTATCCTCCTGGAGAGGCTGTCAGGGACCAGAAGTCCAGCACTTCACAGGTTGAAGCTGATCCTGGACAAGATGGAGATCTTCATGTTAGGGAGTTCCCCTGATCATTAAATGGAACTGTTCCTAGACTGGATGGTGTTGCCCTCTGTCCTAGGGACAATGTGTGCAACCTGGGAGTGATCTTAGACCTGGCCCTTTAAGTGGGTCAAATATTGACCATGGCTAGGTCTGCTTTTGTCAGCTGCAGCAGATTGTTCAGTTGCACCCCTTCCTAGACAGGGGGTCCCTGACAATGCTGGTTCACATGTTGGTTGTCTCAAGGATTGACTACTGTAATGCTCTCTACGTGGGGCTTCCCTTGAAAGTGACCTGTAGACTACAGCAGGTACAGAATGTGGAAGTCAAGTTGATTACTTGAGTGAGGAAATTTGACCATATATCCCCAGTCCTGGCCCACCTGCATTGGTTACCAGTCTTATCTGGGGCCTGGTTCAAGGTCTTAGTTTTAACATATAAAGCCCTGAACAGTTTAGGACCTCATTACCTGTCAGAGGATCTCTCCCATAGAAATGCTGCCCATTTTATCCAATCCTCCCAGGCTTCATTGTTACAGGTGGCCATGCTGAGAGAGGCAAGGAAGGCCTCCACCAGAAGTCGGGCCTCACCAGTGGTGGCCCCGCACTTTGGAATGGCCTCCCTTTAGAGATCCAGCAGACCTCCTTGCTCCAGAGTTTTAAACAAAAACTGCTTAAAACCACACTTTCCAAAGACGCCTTTAAAGATATCCTCCTCCTCAGCTAGTCTGCTCTGTGACCCATGTGCTATCTGACATTAGCTGTCATTATTTAGTGTTTTAGTCTGTGTATTTATCTGGTCATGTTTTATTGGTTTGTGAACTGTTTTCATTGATTGTTTTTGTTTTGGGTGGAGTGGATGGGGGGATAGGGTTTATGTTATATTGTAATGACTGCCCAGAGTAGTGGTTTGCACTAAATGGAGGTGGTATATAAATGCTAGAAATAAATTAAACAAATAAAAATCACAGGTGCACAGCTTGGGTGTGCTCCTGGATTTGTCTCTGAGCCTGGATGCCCAGGTTTTGGCATGGCCAGGAGTGCCTTTGCCCAATTAAAACTAGTGTGCCAGCTGCACCCATTTCTGGGGAGGTCATGGTAATATATACTTTAGTTACATCCCTTTAGCAAAACGAAACACTGAACTTTTTTCCCATAGGCATTTCATTTACTTTGGCAAAATGAGATGCCCACCTGCCCGCTTCCCACTACCCACATTGCCTCCCTACCTGCTCCTGCCATCTCCGCCACTGGCACCAGAAGCTGGCCACTGCCTGTGCACACCTACCCACGATGGTGGTGGCAACGGCAGAGGAGGTGGAGGTGGAGGCAGCAATTGCTGGTAGGTCCCCTCCCCACTGGCACAAATTGGAAAAACAAACCACAATCCGGTTTGTTGTAGGTTTTTCAGGCTGTCTGGCCGTGTTCTTGAGGTTTTTCTTCCTAACGTTTTGCCAGTCTCTGTGGCTGGCATCTTCAGAGGACAGGAGTCAGAACTCTGTCAGTGCTCACAATCCAGTTTGTTTTTCCAGAGGTTCATGGTGGTTTGTGGTTAGCCACGAACCACCACAAACCACCAGTTTTTGGGTCTGTGTGCAATTCTACTCACAAGTTGTAAAACTGCTGGGATGTGTCACCAAATATTCTTCAATGTCCTCAGGTCCCATGGGAGACATCTGAGTTCCTTGATCATGATGCCCTTCAGACAGAGGTTTTGAAGTCTTTTTTGTACTGTAGCGAAAAATAGGTTATCTAGTATTTTGGGTGGCTTCTCAAAGTGATACGAGAATGCACAGGGGGAAGACCATAGACAAGTACAAGACTGTCTTGTACAGAGACAAACAGTGGAAGAGGAAAACAGAGAGAAGACAGAGGATTCAGAACATGTTATCTCTCCTTTCAGAAAGCCTTCCTGGGTGCAGACATGCACGGTGGTGCAGCTAGTGTTCTGCCTCACAAACAGAGTTGCAATGTTTTCCCAGCCTTCCCTTCCAGCCCTAATGTGCTGTGCACAAAGCAAGATTAACTGCATTGGCAATATTTGTGTCGGAATCGTACTGATTAATTTAATATTCTGATTGGATGAGCAGCAAATCTGTAATGGCTTTTACTTTCTCTAGCAAGCGGCTCAGAGAAGGTGATAATGAGATTAACATTCAGGGGACCTGATTTGCGTTGCAATGTATTTAATTACAACTTTGACACCACTTCGTATGCATTACAGCTTGGGCCAAGTGGTCAGAAACAATCATAGACACATTGATTACAATTTGCCAAGGTTTGTTGTACTTTTTGAAACTGCGCATTCTGAAATTTCTACTGGATTTACCAAAATACTGTTAT
This sequence comes from Intellagama lesueurii, assembly GCA_037013535.1. Classification (NCBI taxonomy): domain Eukaryota; kingdom Metazoa; phylum Chordata; class Lepidosauria; order Squamata; family Agamidae; genus Intellagama; species Intellagama lesueurii. Next base: position 222,292,949 of record JBAJHW010000001.1, read on the forward strand.
CATAGAAATCTGGTTTTTTATCTATCTATCTATCTATCTATCTATCTATCGATCGATCTATCGATCTATCGATCGATCTAGATATAGATATAGATATAGATATAGATAGATAGATAGATAGATAGATAGATAGATAGATAGATAGATAGATAGATAGATAGATAGATAGATAGATAGATAGATAGATAGATAGATAGATAGATAGATTTAAAAGGTACAAAGGCATAATCTGCTAAAAACGGCTCTTACTCATGAATCCCTTGAGGATGTGGCATGAACTTCATGTGCACTTCTCTTTAACTTCAGTGAGTTTGTACGACAGAACCTGCTAGTAGACTGTGCTCTAAAACAAGGAAATACCTCTGAGCTTGTTGACATAAGAGGCATAAGGTACTAAGCAAATATCAATTTATAATTTCATAATACTTCAGCAGTTAGTTACACACACACTCTGACTGAACTCTTAATTAACTATACACCACAATAGAGATTTGCATCTGAAGATTCCAGTGATTATTTCCTCCCACTCCCCCACCCCTCAGATTAAGAGGGGATGTGTATTGATTTGACTGGTTTACACAAACTCTGCTTTCAAGCACCATTGTGACCTTTCTAATTTCATGACTCCCTGACTGAAGTATCCAAACATTTAGGACATTCCTCAAAGGTGAAATTTCAAGCTTATGCAAATGTTATTAAGATTCATGCGTAACAATAGTTTCCCCAAACATAGAGTGCTCATGTTTTGAAGGTTGGGTCCAAATTCAGGAGTGTACACCTGGACTAGCAGAAAGGAACTTCCCCATCCTTTCTTTCCTCCTGAGGGTAGCCCATCTGACTCCTTAAAAATGCAAGGAGGAGAGAGTACCAGGGGAGACCCTGCTAAATGGAGCATGTTGTGGGGTGGAGGGTAGCGAAGGGCAAATCAGATGGTTTCACATGTTACCAGAAGGCTTGGATACTGGCTGGATAATTCAGTGAGTTAGGTATCTGGCTGTGGTGTCAGAGGTTAGGAGTTCAATTCCCCACAGGGCAACCCAGAAGAGCCAGCCCGGGTAGCCTTGGCCAAGCTGCACAGTCCCAGGATGTGGGACCGGATGGAAAATATCCATGATTCAAATTATGATTAGATTAGATTAGGCATCCTTCAGTCTCAAGAGACTATGGTAACGTGCTCTGAATAGAGGACTTGGAACAGCATCTAGTGTGGCTGAGAAAGCCAATTCGAGAGTGACAATCCCTTCCACACTGAGGACAAATACAAAACGTCCCCTGTCCAGCTCCCTGATTTTGCTGGTTTCGGGACTGCCTCTTTGCCTCAGCCTGCTGGACAAGGGTCTCTTCAAATTGGGAGAGGCCATGCTGCACTGCCTGCCTCCAGGCTGAACGCTCCGATGTCAAAGTTTCCCATCTGTTGAGGTCCATTCCTAAGGCCTTCAGATCCCACTTGCAGATATCCTTGTATCGCAGCTGTGGTCTCCCTCTGGGGCGCTTTTCCTGCACTAATTCTCCATACAGGAGATCTTTTGGAATCCAACCATCAGCCATTCAAATTATGAAGTTCCAAGCTAATGGATTTCACTCTAACAAAACTATACAACACTGGGCCATCCTCCCCCCCCCCCACATCCATCTTCTTAACTAGCCTGGAATTTGCCATGGGTGTGAAAAGAAGGATGAGAACTTCTCTGTGCATCAGTCTGCAGCTTCTTTCCTACAAATGACCCTTCCTACACCTGCTTCTCACCCTGGCAGCAAACATCACATTGTAGGAATCTGGTATTGGCCACTGCAAAGCCCTCATTATCAGAAATGGAAAAGGTTATCTTTTGGGGGGATTACAGTTTTCGGGATTCCCAGAAAGCAACATTCCCCATTTCTGCTCATGACATTCGTACCCTGTCTAGAAGGCATGGATAACACAGCTATACCTGTTGAACAGCTCTGCTGTATGCAATGAAGAAACAGCTATCTGTATCAGTTTTCTTTCTTGGCCACATGTTGTGACCGCAGTTTCAGTTCTCAGATGCAGAAATGCTAGCAGAATGTGGATAAAAAGCTGAACAGGGCACTAAGCTTTCATCTTCTCCTTGGATCCATTAAGTGTTTTCAAGAAATATGGTGAAAAGCCAACTTTGTCAGCTCCCACTGGGTTCCTCCCAGATGTTTTAGATGGAGCTGAGGTTGTAACATGAGACTTTGTAAATACTGCACAGTGTAACTCATCACGGTATCTGTGACCTCTGCTTCTTGGAAACATAACTTGGAGCTTGATTTGAAAAAGAATTTACTCTTAGAAGCTGTTTGCACTTGTGGATTCTAGTCTGCTTCACACATCAACAGAATTGCCGGTTGTGCTATAATTGTGAAACTCTTTTTTTCTCTCATGTGAAGATATAAGATGCTGGCATTTCTCAGCTGCATGTTTTAGCTCCAGGGGAAAAACCTGCAAGGGCTCTATTTGAGAAATGACAGTGTGATCATACAGGCATCTAGCGCACTGTTTGGTCCACTGCAGGGATGGGTTGGTTCACTCCTTTCTCTGACAATCACATGGCGTAATAGCTGGAGTGAACCAGCCTGCCCCTGAAGCATCCCTAGCTGTTTGACTCAGAGTGACCCTAACAGGGTTTTCAAAGTAAGAGAGGTATTTAAAGAGTGATTTAACATTGCCACCCCACAGTGAGTACTGATGCACTGTAAGGCACATGTTGTTGTTGTTTAGTCGTTAAGTCATGTCCGACTCTTCGTGACCCCATGGACCAGAGCACGCCAGGCCCTCCTGTCTTCCACTGCCTCCCAGAGTTTGGGCAAATTCATGTTGGTAGATTCGATGACACTGTCCAACCATCTCGTCCTCTGTCGTCCCCTTCTCCTCTTGCCTTCACACTTTCCCAACATCAGGGTCTTTTCCAGGGAGTCTTCTCTTCTCATGAGATGGCCAAAGTATTGGAGCCTCAGCTTCAGGATCTGTCCTTCCAGTGAGCACTCAGGGTTGATTTCCTTCAAAATGGATAGGTTTGTTCTCCTTGCAGTCCAGGGGACTCTCAAGAGCCTCCTCCAGCACCACAATTCAAAAGCATCAATTCTTCGTCAGTCAGCCTTCTTTATGGTCCAGCTCTCACTTCCATACATCGCTACTGGAAAAACCATAGCTTTGACTATGTGGACCTTTGTCGGCAAGGTGAGGTCTCTGCTTTTTAAGATGCTGTCTAGGTTTGTCATCGCTTTCCTCCCAAGAAGCAGGCGTCTTTTAATTTCATGGCTGCTGTCCCCATCTGCAGTGATCATGGAGCCCAAGAAAGTAAAATCTGTCACTGCCTCCATATCTTCCCCTTCTATTTGCCAGGAGGTGATGGGACCAGTGGCCATGATCTTCGTTTTTTTTGAAGTTGAGCTTCAGACCATTTTTGGCGCTCTCCTCTTTCACCCTCATTAAGAGGTTCTTTAATTCCTCCTCACTTTCTGCCATCAGAGTGGTATCATCTGCATATCTGAGGTTGTTGATATTTCTTCCGGCAATCTTAATTCCGGCTTGGGATTCATCCAGTCCTGCCTTTCGCATGTTGTATTCTGCATATAGGTTAAATAAGCAGGGAGACAATCTACAGCCTTGTCGTACTCCTTTCCCAATTTCGAACCAATCAGTTGTTCCATATCCAGTTCTAACTGTTGCTTCCTGTCCCACGTATAGATTTCTCAGGAGATAGATAAGGTGGTCAGGCACTCCCATTTCTTTAAGAATTTGCCATAGTTTGCTGTGGTCCACACAGTCAAAGGTGTTGCGTAGTCAATGAAGCAGAAGTAGATGTTTTTCTGGAACTCTCTGGCTTTCTCCATAATCCAGCGCATGTTAGCAATTTGGTCTCTGGGCATGCACATTTCCACATACTTGTTCTCCAATGGACAACTGTGTCCGTCAGTTTCAAGCAGAATGGCAAAAATCCTATTGCACTGTGAGACCAGCTGAAGGGACATAGTATACCGCACAGTGACAAATTGCTGCTGATTGATAAATCCCTGCTTGCCTTCCACATTGCACACTAGTAAGGCAGCTAGTAAATTAGCAGCAGTTTGCCATTGCAGGTTATGCCTTCCACTGGAGTATATAACAGGAAAATATATGGATGTTTTTTCAAACATGCACATGGTTTTGTGTGTCTGTAGTTTTCTCCTTCCAAAATGCACCACAAGCCTTCAAAATGTATGGATTTCTGCACCAAGACATGCTCCATTCTATTAGCCACCATAGAAGCCAAGAAATGGCTACTTCCATTCCACACAGCAATGCAAATCATGTTTCGTTTTGCTGCCGCTGCCAGCCTATCACCTTTGGACAACAGAACACTTTGCTGCTTAAAAAATGGCTCTTTGAAGTAATACTGAGACTCCGTACATAATGGAAAATTACATTTCAAGCTCATTTGTGCTACCAGTCCTTGACTGTTGCCAAGATGGTGTGTTCGGATATGCGGTTGTTGTGCTGGAGATTGTAAACTGTTGGTCTAAAGCAAACGTCAGGGGCATGCAACCTCTTCTGCTGTTCAGACATTATGGACTACAAGTTCAATAATCCTAAACCCGGATGCTAAATAACTGGAGGCGGTGTGACTCATCTTCGTAAGGATCTGGAGGGCAAATGTTGCCCAACCTGACACGCAGAAATCTGCTCCTCACATAAGGTGGCAGCTCTGCCTTCCTCTGTCTACCACTACTTTTGCTCACTTGCCTTCCTGTTTCAATTCAGGGATCTAAACTCTAAGCCTTCAATACTCTTCGCTCCTCTAAGTTCAGCCTGGTGGCCTGAACTAATACAAGAGACAGGCCCAAGTGGCAAAAGTTTTCTTTCACTTGATTTGCCAGCCATCTTCCTCAACTACCTTCACACACTGCTCTGTGTGGCAGCAGTACCTCAGCATTGACTCTAACATACTTCACTGTTCTGGTATTGTGTTTCTCCTGCAATGTGAGCATTGTGGGTCAGATGACACTTAACATGCAGCTGAAGATCACTATTTTTAAAACCTGAAGTAAGCATATAACATGTGTCAAGCGCGAATGAGTCACGTTGAGATTATACTGACCCTAATAGGGCTTCAAGGGAAGTGAGATATTTAAGGAGTGGTTTTAACAGTTCCACTCCCCCACTGAGTTTCCATGGTTGAGCAGGGATTCAAACCCAGGCCTCCTGAGTCTTAGTCTGTCATTCTATTCAATATGCCACACCGAGTATCCAGAAACAGGTGAGCAGGCAGTGAAGTCCAACAGATGTACATTTGTTGCATTGATCAGTGGTCTTGATGTGGGACAAAACATCCTGAGCCACAGATTTATGGGCCCCACAATGCCTTCCAGTCACACCCTGGACATTATACATCTGCCTGCCCAGCATAAGCCATTTCTTCTGTTAGGCATGTTTATTTTAATTTGTTGGTAGAAAATCCAAGGCATCTTGATTATTAAACTGCAGAGACCTGGCATTTACTATCCTACAATCAGAGCTAATTGCCTGAGTCTATTTACATCCATCAGAGCATTGCTTTATTACTTTCGGACTGTGTGTAAAATGAATAAATAACGTCACTTCAATCACTGTTCAGCTTTACTGCAGGAGATGTGGTGGATAATCTGAAAATAATGTGCGGACTAAAGTACTCTCCACCAGTGGACATCTGTCAAGCGATAGAGGTTCACAATCTGTGCCATGATGCCGTCCATAAACATCTCTTGCCCCTTGTACTACAGCAAAGGTTGTTGGGTTTAGACCTCTTTAAACATGATTCTGATGTGCTCTTCTCATGATCACTAGAAGTATTGATTTACTTTTCAGAAGGAGAGAGAGAAAGAGCATGACTTCTGCTGTTGTTATTTTAAAATAACTCTGAAGGGTCATACAATTTGCTTTGCAAGGCATTAGTATGATCATCCTCAGCTTGGTGCTTCTTCAAAACAAGATGTCATTTATTTCTTGAGCATGGAAGGCAACTGTACTGATTTCTATTATGTGGTTCACACCAATGTATACCAATGTATACGCTGTGGTGAGAACCACAGGCAGCTCAATAGCTCCTTAAGTACCTGAAGGGGCATAGGTTGTGTGAATCTCTCAGTCTGAGGCCCAAACTACCCATTACAGACAATCCATCATTAGAGATGAAATCATGTTGGTGTTCAAGGGTCATGACTGAGGCCGTCTTCCTTGTCCAAGAAATCAGACAAATAAAAGAAGAACATGCTTCTGGCATAAACGCCAACCACAAACCAAAATAATTTGCAAATTACAAGAGGTGAGAAATACATTTGCTCTTCCCCTCACTTGCAGTCAAGACATGGAGCATATCCTCTTCCAGTGATGAATTATCCAGAACGTAGAGTTTGGTCCCTCCCCTCATTCATGTTTTCATTTTCACAGTGCCTACACTGGATCCTGTAAAGGTCACCACCACCATCACCACCATGAAAATGCATTTATATTTCTAAGTGCATTTTTCGCAAAATAGAGACATAGTGTATTTTTCAAACCCGGCATGTCGGAATTTTTCCATTGACTGAAAACATATCTGTGCACCTTTTTTTTTTAATGTGCATTTTTTTAAAAAATTGTTTTCATTTTGCAAATCTCACCACAAGCTTAGGAATGATCAGATTTCTAATGCAAATTGTTTTCAATTTGACATTCATGCCTAAAATGTACAAACTGGGTAGTGTCGTATTAAAATCAGAATTCAGACTATAATATTTAAAAAGGGAATTGTTGCATTACTCTTTACTTTTCTGCAGCCGGGTTGCCATATTCCATTGCTCCAGTGGTACAAGTAATTCATTGTGATGTGTGCTGCCCTTGCCAACAGGCCAAAAAAAATATAGAGGGTCAGAGTCCTATGGACTGTTTATACAGTATGTGTATTAAGTGAAATCATGTAAGTCTTTGTGGCAAATTACCACTAATTAACAAGGTGCTGGCTGTGTTCCTGGTCACATGCCCATTCCTGCAATGGGCATGTAAACAGGAACTTGACCAGCATCTTGTTAACTGGCAGCAAAAAGCCACAGTGATCCATATGGCTTCACTTATGCATGTGGCAACTGCCTATAGGATTCTTGCCAGGGAAATACTCTCTGGTCTCTTTTAGTGGCCAATTCTGAGATAGCACCTTGGAAATCATGATTCCTTAGAATTATTCACACAACAACATACTTGAAAATACCTCTCAAAATGCCTTTAAAACCCTCACAGCATAACGTTTGAAGGTGATCACATGTTGCTTCTGACACCTAAGTGACTTAGATATTATTTATTAACATTAAAAAACTTTTCAGTTATTTGTTATATTACTTGTTACGCAAAAGTCATTACTTTTGAGTAACTTTGTTCCTCATAATTTGTTACTATCCAGCTCACATTAAAAAATGAACTTTCTCAGTCATTCCTAGTGGCAAAGATTTGCTACAAATCATGATAGAAATGGAAGGGCCCCTTTAGATATGGCTATTGGCAGAGTTTGGACATTTAAGTTTAAAATCTTTAACTATACAGAGGAAAAAGTTCAGGGACCTACAAAGCATAATTAGCTTCAAGTCTCCCTTCAGTGGACCACCCTGATTGTTTAGTTCTCCTCAACTGGCACATACTGTCTCAATAATTCACTCAGAGACACTGGTAAGAGAAAAAAATTAAAATGGTGTGTTTACTAATAATTCTTCATAGATCAAATCAAACAGCACTCTGTACAAAAATATTAACTGGTTACATCAACAGCATTTAACTGGTTAACTAGCTTCATGATGGACTCAACTACATGGCTGAGAGAACACTGGCAGACTACATTGCTCCGTCTTCAGACTGCCTGACCAAAAAGAGCAAGAAAAGAAGACTTGAGTAGAGAGGCGTGGCTCTCCTCAAAATTCTGAGGCAGAGAGGGAACCATTGGCTGCTGTTGGGTTGATTGACATTTACTCCAGTCCAGAAAGGTCCCCCCGCAAACTGATACCTCTTAAAGGGAACATGCAAGGCTGCAATAATTCCAACAATGGTTGCAGATTGGAAAGCTTACACTCTGGTTTATTTGTCCCAGACAGTGTTCCTGTGTACTTCCCCATTCAACAGATGAAACATAAAACCATTCTAAGGACAGGGAGTGCTAAGGATGTACTCCTGCACACATTCTTCAAAAAGGCAGTGTCTTCTCCTTTGGTTTTGACTCGTGGTACAAACCACGCTAAACCACAATGGACAGTGGCGGAGGATCATATTCATAATGGGCAGGTGTGGGGAAAAACATGAGGAACCATGCATGCCAAGAAGATGAACTCTGCAACCCCAGGAGGAAATGGAGAGAGAGAGAGACAGAGAGAGATTAAACTGAATGACACGTTAGAGACAAAAGGCATCAATATGAGATGAGATTCTAGAATTAGTTTTCAACATGAAAACTAAGGAAATAACAGAATTTTCGTGACAGAAAAAATCAGAATTTCCAAAGCAGCCTTTCTCCTGGCCAGTGCCCTAATGGTGTGCTGAACCATAACTGCTATCATACACATACTGGCTGAGAATAATGGAAATTGTAGTCCAACATATCTGATAGTTATTAGCTGGGGAAGGCTAGAGTATTGCAATACCACTGTCAAGGTTAGAGATGGGGATGAATTTAAAAAATGGCGATTCATTTTGATCCGTTATTCGTCAAGGTTATTGGATCAACGAATACGAATATACGAATATTCTTCGATGAATCAATCCGTCGATTCATCTGCACTTTAAATGGCTATAGCACTGGCCCCCGATGACCTAGAGACACCAAGTCTGCAGGGAAGCTTCCTCAGATGCATTTCTACAATGCCGGAATGTTTGGTGAACATTGGATCACGGACCCCCGAGTTATATAGTCACAAAGAGGACACCCCCAGGAAAGCTCCCTCCCAGGTACCTAGAGACTCCAGAATCACAACAGAGCTTCCTATGTCTTTCCCCAACACATCTGCCAACTTTGGTGAAGATTGGATATCGGAACTCTGAGTTATTCACCCACAAATTGGGTCACCCCAGGAGAGTTTACCACACGGCACAGAAGCCCATGGCATTGAGGGAGTTATATTTAGCCCCAGCAGAATGAGAGGTCCCTTTGGCAGAGGCATGCATGAGGCATCGAGTTTGTCTTCAGCTCAGCACAACATTACATTGCCCTCCCAACCCCGGAATAAAGACGCAAGACAAAATAGTATGGGTTAAAACACAGGCCACACTTTATTGATTGTAATTCAAATTTGCCATCCTTTGGCAACGGGGGTCCTGCTGTAGTACGGAAACAGGTAAATCGCAGAGGTCTCCAAATACCCCTTAATCAACAAATGGGCGAGTCCCCGGCCCCAGGTTCTCGCGGCCTTAAAGACAGCAAGAACCCGTCCGGCCGCAATTTGACCACCCCAGGACCTCGAGCCATCTTTACTTGATGACTGTTGGTCCGGTAGTGGCCCAGCGCATCTTTCCCCCCAAGCACTGTAATCGCACGATCCGCAGCGCTGGGAGGTTTGATGGGCTGCTAGCTTACCTAATTTTGCAGTGGGACTCACCAGAAAAAAACTGTTTTTTCCTCACTACCCGCCAGTGTGACCGGATTTCCACCACAAAATTACTGACGCCCGGCTCTAGTGTGGGATAGGCGAAAAATCCCCTCATCCAAAGGCCAATCAGGATGCAGGTCAAAAATTCCCCAAAGGCGACCAAAAAATTCACACTGGAAATTAGGGCGAGCGGGTGGGTGCCTGAAAAAGAAGAGGGCGGCTAAAGGGGGATAACTTGGCGTTCCCCCCTCTCTTCAGCCACTATCGTGAGACCTTAGGGTCTCGCGCTATCCGTGGGGGGAGGCAAAGGGCGAGCCGCGCTGCTGAAGCCTCAGCTCGGCAGCGGCTCCAGCATTTGCCAGTGAAGTAGAGTTTGCCCTCAGGAGGACTGGAGGCAAGGAGGTATTTGGCAGCACAGCAGGCTTTTTGGCTCCGTCGGGCACTGAGGAAGTTGGCAGCAGGAAAACAGGCTCTTTTGGCCCCATCGGGCACTGAGGGGAAAGGCAGCAGGAAAGCAGGCTTTTTTGGCCCCATCAGGCACTGAGGTAGTTGGCAGCAGCAAAGTACCGTGTCTTGCCCCATCGGGGCAATGAGGCAAAAGGCAGCAGAGCAGACTGTGGTCTTCTTCAGCAACATCAGATTTGCCTGCAAAGGAAAGGGTTTTGCCCCCAGGAGGCAACTGAGGTTGCTTGCAACTTCCAACAGCACCAGCAGCACCATCAGATGAACAGGGTCGGTGCTACTAACATTGGTTAATCCACGGGGCCACGGAGCTGTCGGAAACAGATCAGCTCTACAATCTGAAGCCGGGCAATGGGGCGATGGGGCGACAAAGAACTGGTCATTTAGAACTGGAATGATGGGGATTGCTTGCAACTTGGCTGCTGAGACTGCCCGGATATGATAAAGATAGCCCTCGGAGGTTTGGCGGGGCTCTGCCGTCTGAAGCTGGGCAATGGGATGACACCTGGACAGGCTTCGGGTGGGGCTGAGACAGGCCCTCTTTGGCACAGGGGATGCCTGGACACGGACATGCTTTGGGTGGGGCAGAGCCTGGCCTAGGAGACTCACCTGTCCACCAACGTCTAACTAGACTTGCTGCTAACCTTCAAAGAAAGAAAGATGCTCAGGTTCAAAACCAGACGAGCTCTGCCGTCTGAAGCTGGGCGATGGGGCGACACCTGGACAGGCTTGGATGGGGCAGAGCCTGGCTTTGGGTGTGCCAACATGGCCGGACAGCCCTCTGTCTTGGCACATTATGGGCGTCACCCAACACTTTGCTCTTGTACACTTTAGTTGTACAAGAGCAACTATTTATTCATTTTTCTTACTGCTCAGTCTGGGTCTGCCAAGAGAGCTGGATGGCCCTCTTCACTTGTTTGGGGGTGCCAGGACCGGCTCTGGGTATGCCAGCCAAAAGGGTTAGATGGCCCTCTTGGCACATTTGGGTGACGCGCAGACAGGCTTTGGGTGGGGCAGAGCCCGGCCACGCTGCTACTACAGCGGTTAATCCGCGGGGCTGCTGGTGAGCTGAGCTAATTCGTTTGGGTAGTTTGTTCCAACTTCTGCCTACCTACTGAGTTGGCATGGGACTGAAAGCAGAGTGTGTTGCCCCATCTTGCACTGCGGTAGTGGGCAGCAGCAAAGTACCATGTCTTGCCCCATCGGGCACTGAGGAAGTTGGCAGCAGCAACATAGAGTGTGTTGCTGCATCAAGCACTGAGGTAGTTGGCTCCAAAGTAAGCGGGAAAGCATGTCTTAATAGGCATCGGGCACCGAGGCAATTGGCAGCAAAGTAGGCTTTGCCCATTGGGTGTGTAGTGGCAGAAATCTTCAACATCGATGAGCAAGAGGGTGGCGTTTGCCATCAAGGTGGCATATGAAACACAAGCCTCCAGAAAGAATTAATTATTTAGTCAAGTATGCTGTTTTTGACTACCAGGAAGGGCTTGGGCCGGCCCAGCCCTCTTGGCACAGGGAAGCCAGGAGGACAGCTTTGGAAAACCAGATGATCAGCTCTGCAGTCTGAAGCCGTGCGATGGTGTTGTTTGTTTTGTTATTGATGAAGAAAAGGGATGGTGGTTGTTGTTGGCACAAGATAAACTCTGCAGTCTCAAGCTGTGCAATGGGGCAATGCCTGGACCGGCTTTTGGGCCCCATCGGGGCACTGAGGTAAGTTGGCAGCAGCAAAGTAGAGTGTGTTGCCCCATCGGGCACTCAGGCACATGGCAGCCGGAAAGCAGGCTCTTTTGGCCCCATCGGGGCACTGAGTCAAAAGGCAGCAGAACAGACTCTGGTCTTCTTCAGCAACATCAGATTTGCCTGCAAAGGAAAGGGTTTTACCCCCAGGAGGCAACTGAGGTTGCTTGCAACTTCCAACAGCACCAGCAGCACCATCAGATGAACAGGGTCGGTTCTAACAGTGGTTAATCCTCAGGGCCGCGGGGCTGTCGGAAACAGATCAGCTCTGCAATCTGAAGCCGGGCGATGGGGCGACAAAGATGCTTGTTTAGAACTAGAAAGCTGGGGATTGCTTGCAACTTGGCTGTTGAGACCGCCCAGATATGATAAAGATAGCCCTTGGACGTTTGGGGGGGCTTAGACAGGCCGGCCCCCTTGGCAAGGGTTGAAATCCAGATGAGCTCTGCCATCTGAAGCCGGGCGATGGGGCCAAGCCCGGACCAGCTTTGGGTGAGGCAGAACAGACAGACCTTTTGGAATGTAGCCCAAGTGGAAGGAGCTGCAGTATTAGGACATTGTTCATTGCAACATCATTGACTTTTTGCCCCATCAGGCACTGAGGAAGTTCGTAGCTGGAAAGCAGGCTTTTTGGCCCCATTGGGGCACTGAGGCAAAAGGCAGCCGCAGGAGACTCTGGTCTTCTTCTTCTGCAACACCACATTTGCCTGCAAAGTTACTTAAGTTTGTCCCCAGGAGGCAACTGAGGTTGTCAAAGCAGCAGCAACAGCAAGAAAATGGGGTCCGACTGCAAGGTGCTACTAATGGTGGTTAATCAGGGTGGCCGCTGGGCTTCTCGAGCGGAAGATCAGCAGTTCGAATCCATGCAATGGGGTGACCTGAGCTCTTGTCCCTTGTTCCTGCTTCTGCCTACCTACTGAGTTAAACTGCTGCTGAGCCACTAGGCTTGTTGATCGGAAGGTCTGCCAACCTACTCAGGCAGTAGCCCGAGTGGACTTTGGAGCACCGTGTTGGCATGGGACGCACATGCACACACAACCAATTTGGGGAAAGGAAAAAAATGATTCTCCTAAAATAAACTTTTGAAAACTGAATATAAAGGAAAAGAGATTCCACAGTCACACGACGACAGTTCCCCCCATACCAGATGATACACACACACACACACACACAAGCCTCCAGGGGAAAAAAGGTTTGATTGATTTGAATTTGAAATAAAATTAAGCCCTTCTGAAGAAGTAGCCTAAGCTACCTGAAATCCCTCCCCAAATTCCCAGTAAAGTTGATGATGATTGATGAATGATGATGAAAAAGAAAAATATAAGTCTTTGCTTTGCTGCCGCAAAAGCGAAATCGCAAGAGCACCAGCAAGCAGCAACTGTTCTCACTCCGGAGAGCACGAACAGAAGTGGTGAACGGCCGGACGGGAAAAGCTTATATGAAGCATCTGTAAAAGTAGATACACCTTTCAGCAGCGCTATTGGCTGCCGGACATTCCAATCCAGGATCTCCATCCTGATTGGCCAGAGCTTCAAATTGGTGCCAGCAAGCTCAGAGAGGCCCCCCAAAGGGGTAACAAATATAGATGAATATGAACGGATTGACGAATAAAACCGAGGAAATATTCGTCAAGCCATATTCGTCCTGATTTAAAATTTTACAAATACGGATCAACGAATATATGATGAATCGGCTATACAGTGGTGCCTCGACTTACGAATTTAATTGGTTCTGGAAGATGGGCGTAAGTCGAAATGGTCATAAGTCGAAGCACCATTTCCCACTGAAATGCAATTAATCCGTTCCAGCCGAAGAAAAAAATCACACACACACACAAAAATCACTGCAAGACTCATTGGAAACGCGATTAATCCCTTCCGGCCGAAGGGGGGGGGGGAAATAAAGAAAAGCAATCAAGCATGCAAGACCCATTGGAAATGCACAGAGAACAAAGGGACCAGGTCGGAAATGCACAGAGAACAAAGGGACCAGGTCGGAAATGTACAGAGAACAAAGGGAGCAGTTCAGAAATGCACAGAAAACAAAGGGACCAGGTCGGAAATGCACAGAAAACAAACGGAGCAGATTGGAAATGCACAGAGAACAAAGGGACCAGGTCGGAAATGCACAGAAACAAAGGGAGCAGTTCAGAAATGCACAGAAAACAAAGGGACCAGGTCGGAAATGCACAGAGAACAAAGGAAAAAGCAAGGGAAGCATGCAAGACCCATCGGAAATGGGGGGGAAAAATCCCAAAAAGCAACCAAACCCCCCAAGACCCATAGGAAATGGGAAAAAACAAAAACAAAAAACAAACAAATCCCCCAAGACCCATCACAGCACAGAAACATAACCCCCCAGCCCAAAACCACGCTGCAAAAACACCCAGAACAGTTTTTTAAAAGCAGAAAGCAGCACTTTACCTTACCAGGCAGCCTTCTCCGATCGCATTCTCTAACTGCTGGCGCGAAAGAGCTACAAAGAAGCAGCCTCGTCGCCACCTACAGTTAGAAATTTGAATTTCCTTCCTTTTTCCCCTGCCTTTTTCTGTTCATAACTGGAAGCTCCGGCCGCTAGTCGAAGCAAAATTTTGCGGCCGGAGCTGGTCGTAACTCGAAATGGTCGTAAGTAGGGACATTCGTAAGTCAAGGCACCACTGTATTCGTCAGAAAAACTGATCCATTTTTTATATTCGTCCCCATCTCTAGTCAAGGTATCTCTTGAATAAGCTAATCATCTGAATTTGTTTCGTCTTCTCATTTCCCTTTAGTGCATTTTCATTGCCCTCCTTGCTAACATCTCACATTCTTTACCTAATAACTGTGCTGCTCCCTAGATTGGAACAACCACATGACAAGACACCACCACATCACTGAGCATCACTCTTTTATTGTTTATAGAATCACATAATTGGAAAGATGAAGCAACCCAAATGTCAACAGCAGGGAGACAAAAGGAAGGAAGGAGGGAGTCAGGCAAGATAAAAGGTAGAATATGGTCAAATGCGTTTAAAAATATACTTATTTATTTCATTCATTTTTAGTCCACTTGTCCATGTTTTTTTTTAAAGAAATACTCACTGTGTGTAGGCATCCTTCAGTCTCGAGAGACTATGGTAACATGCTCTGTATGGAGGACTTGGAACAGCGTCTAGTGTGGCTGAGAAGGCCAATTCGAGAGTGACAATTCCTTCCACACTGAAGATACAGTCTGTCCCCTGTCCAGCTCCCTGATTTTGCTGCTTTCAGGACTGCCTGTTCGCCTCACCCTTGCTGGACAAGGGTCTCTTCAAATTGGGAGAGGCCATGATGCACCACCTGCCTCCAGGCTGAATGCTCAGATGTCAAGGTTTCCCATCTGTTGAGGTCCATTCCTAAGGCCTTCAGATCCCGCTTGCACTACTCACTAGAAACACAATTAAAATAGAATATAACTATGCAGCGCAAAACATAGAACTCCCAGCAATGAGAGGATAACACTAAGGAGGCATCACCAGACAAATGTGAACTCTTAAATTAATATCAAAGGCCTATTTAATCAAACATGCTTTGAGTGTCTGTCTGAGAGGGAGACTGCCTGGATCTCAAGGGGGTTTGTGAGTAAGGTACTTCTATCAGGTCATCCCTCCCGTGTTGTCCTCCCACCCTTTGAAAACAAAGCATAAACAGAACACAGTGACTGCTGTAGAAAGCCAATGTAGCACAGTTCTTAGAACAGGGGTGGGCTGTTTCTCCAGTTGTTGTTGAACTGCAGCACCTACAGTCTTTCACCACTGGCTGTGCTGGCATTGGAGTTGCAACCCAACAACATCTGAAGGGCAAAGGTGAAAAACCCCACTCCACTTTGGGTATCCTTGTTCCAGCTGTTCTACCTATCACTTTAACCTACCTGTCTGGGTTGTTGTGAAGCTAAACCCTAGGGAAACACAGAAGTATATCTGTCTTCTTGATCTCAGTATGCTTTTATTTTGAGCAAGCGTAATGAGAAGGAGGTCCCATTGTGATCCCTTTAGTTCAAATAAAGCAAAGCAAAGCGTGCTGCTTATATACCGCCCCATAGTGCTTCAAGCACTCTCTGGGCGGTTTACAAGTTCATTATGCAGGCTACACATTGCCTCCCCAGCAAGCTGGGTGCTCATTTTACCGACCTCGGAAGGATAGAAGGCTGAGTCAACCTTGAGCCGGCTACCTGGGATTGAACCCCAGGCCGTGAGCACAGTTTTGGCTGCAGTACAGCAGTTTAACCACCCTTTCCTGGGTTTTGACCTTGAAAAACCCAACTGTAAATTCTCGGTTGGATCAGAATGTTGAGGCTGTGGGGAAGATATGGTGAAAGCTTGTTTGGGCAAAGAAAACCAATCAAAACTTCAGGTGCTATGCTTAGAAAATTAGAAGCCATTGTTTGGGGATCACTGCTACTGCTGAGAGAGATCTTATAAATGCACACCTGCTGGAGTACTCTTGTGAAATTATTTCCAGAGCTCAGTGCTGCCATTCCTCTTCTTCATAAGGCTGGTGGATCATCTGCAGGAGATAAGGGTTTACTTCTCTCTTCACTTGATTATGGAAGTCAACAAGTAATATTAGAAACATTCATTTGTCTTGTCTGATTATAATTCACCACAAATACAGAGCAGAACTATCAAGAGGAGATAAAATATTATTTTGCTCGTCTCATGCAAACTATAATAGTAGCTGACAAGTACTAGGTCTGAGATATTTATTTTGTGGAATGGAAATAGTGATTATGACTGAGTTGTTTTACAAGATCATGTTCTTCCATACACACTGTATCTTTCTTATGACTGAAAATCAAGATTTTAAATCATTCACCATTTTTACTGACAGTTATGGCCCATAAAATTACCTTTAACTGGCTGTAATTTCAACACACATAAACACACACATACCCTGGCTTGCAGTACTTACATTTCTAGAGGATACCTAGCAAAATGTATTTTGATTTTACCATTTGATAATGCAATGTAATATTTCTACTGGAAAGACATGTCTCGGCATGCTTTATGTTCTCCATTCAAGTTCCTGAAGACAGGAGGAAATCTTGTACCCACTTACCCGTTGAAGTCATTGAGACATACATCTCACTGTATACATACACGTGCACATAGAATACTCATGTATAAAAACCGCATTATATATGGAGGTCAGTCCCTACACATTTGCATCATGGAATTATAGCTGAGCATATCACATGGGAAACAGGCATCCATCCCAGAATGTGGAGAAGCTATCTATGAGACGACTGTGAACATCCTTATAAATACTAAATTGACGAGTGCACAAGAAATGCAATTCTTCCCAAAGACCAAACCAAACCAGAAATCAAAGTTTCAGATATATCAGAATGTGAACATAGTTCCTGTGCAAAGTGCAGAGAATTCAACACACCAAGACATGCCCCCAAATCATCTGGCAATATCACTCTCACATTGCCCACAGGAAAAGGGATGCCGAGCTTTATATATAAAAGGCCAGCCTGAATGTTGACAACATGAAATCCAGCAGTCGGGGATGGTCTACTACGGGATCCCCACTTGCGTTCATCGTTGTTCACAAAGAGACAACAAGCAAGTCAAAGTCCCAGAGCTAGACTCAGTTTTTCATCAGTTAACTGCTTCTCCTCCAGTCACAAAGCAATTATCATGGCTGGGTTTTTAAAAATAAGTTTTGTATATATCGTTATTTTGGAAACCACGCTTTCCACATATATTTGAACAGAATGAAGGCATTCATTGAAACCGCACAGTGAGATGAAGATACATGCTTAATCGTGATACATGGAACTAGGGGTACTTCCAGATCCCACTGTTCTCAAGACCTGAGAATGAATCACTCACTGGTGTTAAGGAGGATCTAGACATAATGGTCTTCCTTTAGCAGCCTTCCTATTGTGACTTCCTTTTTTAAATTATTCCTTACAAAAGAAGATTCATTAAGGAAACATGATGCCTGAGCAAGAGGATCCCTCAGTCGAGACATTTTCCCACCTGTTAAGGTGCAGAAAGTAGCTGATGAACACTCAAGAATGCTTTGGATTAAGACTCAGATTCCGCCTCACCCTCACTCGGTGGCATGGAGTAACGTCAGTGCTCTTCTTTTTCTTTTCTTGGTCTAAAATAAGAACTCAGTCTTCACTGGGGCTCCAGTATGGGGGGGTGGGGGAGTAGGGAGACTTTCACAACCCACTGTTCCAGATCAGGGACTAACATCTGCATTCTGCAAAGGAAGAAAGCTCCCACTGAAGCAAATGGAGGCCTTTCCCCCACTACGCCAATTGCGGGCAAAGAGAATCTCACTGGGCAAGGGTGCCAAGGTTCCTATCTCCCAAGAATCAGGATTCTGCCCCAGTGCTTACTTTTGACTAAGAAATCAGCATTGGAAGAGTTGCCTGCTATTTACGAAAGCAGCTTGGAAAATACATAGATCCAAGGACCTTGGGTTCTTTTTAAGAAGAAAGGCAGGATATAAATGAATGAATGAATGAATGAATGAATGATCCAAAAGATCAAACGATCAAAGCTGCTCATTGTTGTGTAGCATATATTAAGAACATACACTGAGCTTCTGCACAGAGTGAGCTAGTGATCCGACTCTTTCAGGCTTGGAGAAATCATAAGTTAATTCTGGGACCCTGTTTATTCTCAGTAATTTATTTAGAATACTGTTGTTGCTGCTGTTACAGTTGTTGTTATTAATATTATCATTGTTGCTTCTCCTTCTCCCCCATTTATAATACTCAAAATATTTGGAAGGTACATAGCTGCATTTGTCCTAAGTGCAGTTATCTACCCTCCAAATATTTTTGACTACAACTTTCATAATGCATGTCTCTCAACCATCCTGGCTGGGATTTATGGGGATTGTAATCCATAGCATCTAAGTGGTTCCAGGTCTCTTCACTCTGTAATGTATTCATGTGTCATACATCGGAACATTTCATTGCCACATAGACTTGTTAAAATGTTTCTTTCTTTCTTTCTTTCTTTCTTTCTTTCTTTCTTTCTTTCTTTCTTTTCTTTCTTTCTTTCTTTCATTCACTCACTTTATTATGTTCCATCTTTCTCTCAATAGAGGGACTCAAAGCAGCGTACAACATTTATATGTATACAATAAATTAGGAGATGAGCTTTAGCATACAATTAAACCCAAAGAGTGTTAAAAAAAATAGTTTAAACAAATGAAACTGCCTGATAAAAACGTTCTGATTGAAATATGCTGCATTACCACCACCCCCATTTAAAAATATACAATCCTGCAAGGGGATTTAGAGGTCAAAAGCCAATTTATACAGGAAGGTTTTCACCTGCTGGTGGAAGGACTGTAAGGAGGGGGCCAACCGAGTGTTGCGAGGCATGGAGATCCACAGGCTTAGTGGCCGCAGTGGGTGCCCTGATAATTGGGGAGGGTGAGTTGATGACATTCAAAAGCTGCATGCCTTGCCCCTGCCTCTCCCCCCCCCCCCAATTCAGCAACCAGTTAGAGCAGTTAAGGGGTCATCGTGAAAGATAAGAAGCTGGCCTCCTCCCTCACCAGCCCCCCTGTAATTTGAGCATTGGCTACAATTAAGGCCACGCAAATTAAGCTTGCTTAAGGGCATGTTGGGTGTCAGCCATGATATGCAAGCCCAACTGGTTATTTGTGTTAGGATACATATATAGTTATTTGCTATACAGCAGTTTTAATGTGGCCACATAGCGCTTTGCAGCAGGTCAGGCAAGCAAGAACACACATTGCCTGTCCTCCAACTCATTGTGATCTAACTACAAATTGTGAAGGGGATAGAGAGAGAGAGAAGGACAAGGAGAAGAAGCGGAGAGATCTTGAATGCTGTATTCCATCAGCAGGCATAATTAATAAACATGATTTAAAAGCAAAGTGCACACAAATAATAAAGTTTTGACTATTTGCATGATTGGGATATTATTAACCATAAATCAAGACTTGAAAGAGCCCTTAGTTCTCTGAAAACATTCAGATAATGATCGAGTGTAGGTCTGATTACAGTCACACATTAAACTAGAGGAAGACTTCAAGTGCATTCCTGTTGGGGTAGTCATAAAAAGAGATCAAAAGGGAAATAGAGACAGGCTGAGAGGTATATGTTAATATCTAGCTAAATGTATTCGTCCAGCATCATTTTAAAGATTTTTTACTAGTGGCATAAATTTATTGGAAGCAACGGATAAGGAAAATACATGAGGAACATTAAGAGGGAAGGAACGCCAAGTAATCTGACCGGATCTGTTAAAAACAGGGGGAAAGGACATGAAAGACTGTATGTGATGTTTGCTGAAACAAACAGAAATAATGGAAAATTATTTTCTCTAAATTTTCCTACTGACTTTTATTCAAAAGTACGTATATTCAAACTGTAATGGCTGTCTACAACCTATTGACATTGTTTGGTGATTGGAGGTGTGTGTATATATATATGTTTTATTGGCGATTGGAGATGTGTGTGTGTGTGTGTGGTGTGGTATGCACTCCTGGGCATATTAGTTCCCATATACATATACATATATATATGGGAACTGATATGCCCATGAGTGCCCCTTTCCATCAGATCAGGAGATCACACTAGCAGAAAATGGACAAAAGTGATGTCAACCCAGTTGGAACAAATTTAAATCAGTCCTGCCACCTAAAAAAAAAGAGAGGATGATTGCTCAGAGAAGATGACTTCATAACAGGCTTCCATGCATTGAACTTTACATTGTGTGGTCATTGAGTTTTAATTCAAATTCAGCTATGCCCAACCCAACATACACTGCAGGGTAAGTGGTCAATGTTGTCGCCCCCTAAGTGAAGTTAATTTCAGACACATGAAGCTAAAAGGATATATTTTAAAGCATTTATCTCACCGATCAGATACTAGTGAAATTATTTGTTTATTTATTTGATTTATATAATGACCATTAGCAAATCACCACTCTAGGTGGTGTACAACAAAAATAAACATAAATTATATAATTAATATTTACACTAGACTATCCCACAGAGAAATAGCAACCCAAGATGGTGTAAAAACAATTTGAAAACGTACTACTCTCTTCAACAATGCTGGGGATAGGGGATCCAGACCCCCATGTAATCTGAAATCCATGTGTAACTCTCATGCTCCCAGAAACATAACTAGGAGGGAGGGAGCGAGGAGAGAGAGAGAGAGAGAGAGAGAGAGAGAGAACAGCTATCTGTATTGGACTTCTCTTCCATAGAGTTGCCAATCCTTTTCATACAATGCAATGAGCCTTAAAGGTCCTTATGACCACCACTACCCCCCGTATATAGGCTGAATTAGATATGTTGTGTTTGGGGGCATGTAGACCACCTGGTTCTGGGTGGCCAGAGATACAGTATTTATTGAATATTTATTTATTGAAATATTTATTTATTGAAAAAAAATCAGTGTATAACCAAAACTGTGCTGCTCAGACCCATGCAATTCAAGGGAGAAGTGTGCAATGCTCCAATCTTCCTCTCATCCTTCCTCCACTGTCCCAGCTACTTGGGGGGAAGCCTTCCCAAAAGCTTCCCTGAATAGCTTTGTTTCTAGCAGTTTTTCGAAGATATGAAGGGAGGGCGCCTCCTGTAGCGCCTGCGGGATAGCATTCCATGGAGACAGCGCCACTGCCTAGAAAGCCCGGTTTCTGGTTACCATTTTCCGGGCTTCTCTAGGAGTTAACACCCACAGGCATGAGGTCTGTGAGGTTATACAGGCAGCCAAACATGGCAGAAGACATTCAGATAAGGTTAATGTGAGCCACATTTTAATGTATATCTCTAAAAATATTTTAAAAGATGGCTGTAATTTCTCTTATTTGACCGAGATAATTATTCACATTTGCCGAGTTTCTCCTTTCGTCAAAGTATTCTTTCAAAAAAAAAAAGTGTACCAATCGTTTTATGATGCTTCATTAAATGAAGGTCACATGAAAGTGAGGACTCCTGAAAGTTTAATACTTGCACAGAAAAGGGAATTTTGGCAGGTGTCATTTTCATTCTCATCTTTTCACAGCAACCTGCCCATCTTACCTGAAACTATTAAACCTGAAGTGTCCTGATTTCTTTTGCATCTGGCTACTCCAATTGAATGTTAGCTTTGCCATCTTAAGAACAGAATCTGCTGCTCAGTGATAGAGGTTAAAAGGTATGAATGATCACTGCTAGAGATGGGCACGGCTTAAGTCATTCTACATTGTATGACTTGCGCTGTGTGGCACCACAGCTGCCACACATTCCCTCTGACCGTCCCCTGGCTGGCTGCCCCCCCCCCAAGCCTCCGTGTGCCACCTGGGTCATCCTCTGTCACTGGCTGCCCAGTCCTGGAAGGACCTCAGGCTACCCTTCCCCACCTCCTCCAGCAGATGACCACCCAATACCTGTGTAGGGAGACTCCCCATCACACCTCCTCGCCTGAGTCGTCGGCTGCCAGAGGAGGCAGGGAAGGGCAGCCCGAGCTCCTTCCCAGACTGGGCAGCAGACAACAGAGAACAACTCAGGTGGTGTGCGGAGGCTTGCAAGTGGGGCAACTGGCCAGTGGGGTGGTTGGAGGGAATGTGTGGCAGCTGTAGCACCGCACAGCGCAAGTTGTACAATGCAGCACAACTTGAGTTGTGCTCATCTCTAATCACCGCTACAGCATACAGGAAATACCCCAATACGGAAGCTGTCAACAAGTGTCATGAGGGAATGTTGACAATCTCTCACACAGCTGTGAATGCCCCCAAATAGGAAGACAGACTAATGAATGCAGACAATCACCTGAAGGTTATTGTCTATGTTCATTAGTGTAACTATGTAATTTTGGAGAATAATCAAATGTACAAGCCAGTAACATCCACTTATTGCTTGTCAACAAGATCTTTCTTTTGGGCATTGATGGGTAATATGCTGAAGCTATTTATGCTGCCTCCAGTAGGTTTGGCTGGGAGGGGCCTTTCTGGGCTGTGGTGACTGTCAATCAATCCAGCAGTAACCAATTGTTCTTTTACTGCCTCTGATTTCAAAGACAGCCATGCTTCTCTAAGTGTTCTTTCCCCCTCTTTTTAGTCTGCTGGCAGTTAGTATGCAGAGTTGGTTAAGCAGTTAGTGCTGTTAGAATGTAGTCTGCAGGAGTGCTGGAAGCAGTTTGTGAGTCTGTTGAGGCCTTCTCCTGTAAGCAGTCATTTTTGTACAGTATGTTATTTTGATCTATTCAAGTGTGAGTAAAGAAAACCTTTTTATTCCTTCTCTTACCAATATCTCAGAGTGCATTATGGAGACTGTAAGTACCAGTTGATGAGGGAGACGTGAAGCTAATTTTGCTGTGTAAGTCCCTTCACTTTTACTGTGCATCAAGAGGTTTTAAGCCAAAATTCAAAACTCTGTGACATAATACACATATGAAACGATGTACTCTGAGTGTTCCACGAAACTCCCTGTGTGTCTGTTTCTATATTAAGGCTTTGTGAAGAAAAGTGAACCTCATCACTCATCAGTGGCTTATGAGTTAGATGGAAAGGAGGTAAAGTATATATAAGAAAGAACTCCTGCAGGAAAGCAGTGCAAACCAGTAAGGTGGTATCTAGAGATGGGGGTATTTGTATTCGTATATAAATATCCACACACAGCTGGACTTAACAAGGGTCCAGCCCCTGGGGTCGGACTGTCTACTGATGCATCCAGCAGCAACAGCAGCCCCGCTCATCCTTCCAGTCGCTCCCAGAGTGCCGCTCTCTTCCCGCTCGGTTGGCCACTCAGCATCCGTGCAGGGAGACTTGTCCTCCCTCCCCCTGCCTGGAGTAGCTAGCCGAGCGGGAAGTGAGAGGCACTCCGGGAGCAATTGGAAGGATGAGCGGGGCTGCCGCCCCAGGGGCCGGACCCTCGTTAAGTCCAGCTGTGCGGGAATATTCATATTTGTATGCAAATACCCCCACCTCTAGTGGCATCAAATACGATTTCAGAAAAAGAACAAACCACCTGTTTCTTTTGTAGCCTATGAAAAAAATCTGTATAAGTAATTTCACTGTTTGTGGTTTATACATCAAAGAACAACGATAATTAAATTATATAAAGCAGTAAATCAGATGTTTCCAGAGAGGCCTCAGTTCGGTTCAGAACAAGCCATTTATACTTTTGATAGACGTCCGTATTCACCACATCATAGACGTGGCGCCTTTTGGCACTGATGCTTCTCCCCCGCTTCCTCTTTTCTTCTTGATGATGTGCAGTGCTTCCTGTCCTGGGACCCTGGGAATGCTCAGTGCCTTTCTCCCAACTTCCTTAATCTACAAAGACCAGCCGTAGCACAACAGGGCTAGTGTCGCACAGTAGCAGCATACTGAAAGAGTCAGCAAGGAAGTCATGAGTCCCAGCCTTATTATGTAGTGATGAACTCAACGGATGGCCACTTGTGAGTTCAGTAACACCCTGCTTAGTGGGCAGGATACATACCAAGAACATGGAGTGCTAGCCGAAGCAGCGCTAAACTGGGTCATCTTAACACTTGTGCCTTATGGCACAGGTGAAAACAACACTACCACCAGTGAGCATTAAGCGCACAGAAGAGGGGGTAAGTAGATTGGGCCTTCAGAGGAACTGGTGAATATCAGGCCTGTGGTGGCAAGCAGGGATTGCTGCTCTAGGATTACAGCCGTGGAACAGCAGGTCACAAGGAGAGCATCGGGGAACAAAGGCTCCAGCCTCAGCTGCCAGAGGTTCTGGAGGGATGAAAGCCGAGAAAAGAACCTGGGACATTCCAGCCCCTGTTGAGCACCACAGAATGGCCACCCACGCATGCACGCTGTAGCAAATCAGGGCAGCTCTGTGTGAGGTATTACAGTACTCTATTTTTAGAAAATCCTGGAAAGTGTAGCCATATGTCAGAATCGACTTGACAGCATGTTGCAGTTGTTGTTGCTGCTGCTCCTAAGCAAGCACAGCCCAGAAGTGGATCAGGACAAATGCATGCTGTGGGGGGGGGGGGAATTTAAGATCCCCCAGTCTGTGTTTTGTTTCAACCACCTTGCACAGGGATTTGTTTTTGTTTTGTTTTTTTCAAAAAAAGGGGGGGGGGAAGCCATGGGCAATGGGTTATTTTTCTTTTTTTTTAACCCTTGCAAAGGGTAGGGGAAAACGTTCAAATTAATGCTGGAGATAAACTGCTCCCTCCAAGCACGTGGTCCCTATTCAGATCTCTCTCACACGAAAGAAAAAAATTAAAAAGGGATATGAAATTGCATGCTAATAGTAGCACATCATGCAACTCTTATCAGCCATCTTTTTTATTATTATTATCTCATCTGAACAGATTGCACAGGTGCAAAATAAGATACATACATTCATGATAGTCTTAGCTGGCACTGAGATTAGGAGCTACAGAGCTTTCCTAGAGATATATTTGCGCATTGCAAGCTAAGGAATTTCACATTGCGAATCAGATCTTATTTTAAATAGTTTCCAAATGGTTTGCATTTAATACAGTAGTTTATTTAATTTTACTTTAACATTTTAACTTTTTTTTTTTACATGGATCACAGAATTCATTCTGGGATCCATGTAGGATCACACACCAAGAGAAAGGCAGAAGAAAATATACAATATAAAGCAATGCAACAAAAGACGGAACTTCGATGCCCTCACTAACTTTAACATGTTGGAAATGTTGTGGGATCCTAAAGAAAGGCATCCTTAGCCATTTATATTATAGTATGGGATTTTACTACCTGCCTTCCGAGTAGACATGGACTATTCATATTTGTATCCCTGGGGATACGAATACGAATCGTGGTACCACAGGTGCCACAGAGGCCTATTCCCTACACCCAGAGCTGGCCAGTCCACTCATCAGTCACCACATGGTGCTTGGGTGCTTTGTCATCATCGCCACGCCAATCTGAGAAGGAGCCCAGCCGGTGCTTCCCCGCCTCCATGTGCAGCCAACCACTCCGGTGAGGAGGTGAGATGGGGAATCTCCCTGCTGAGCTGATGTGTGTGGTCACCTGCACAGGGAGGCAGGGAAGTGCTGGCCAGGTTCCTTCCTGGACTGGCATGATTACGATGACAAAGGACCTGAGTGCCACGTGGCGACCGATGAGTGGACTGGCCGGTTCTGGGGCAAGGGAATGGACCTCCATGGCACCTGTGGGATACAAATACAAATAGTTCATATCTACTTGTGAGTTTTATGTGGTTGGCTTTTGATGTGACTACATTAGAAGAATGTTAGTGGATGAAAATGCTATGTTGCCAAAAACACATTAAAAACAGCATAAAACATAAGAAAAGCCATGTTGAACCAGACCAAATTCTTGTCTCATCTAGCCTTCTGCTCCTGGTATAGCCATCCAGGTCCTTCTAGGAATCCTACACGCACTTGAGAGACAGTCTGCCTACAGTACTGGAGAAAGCTTAGGTCTGTCACAGCAAGTAAAAAGAAACAGAAGCAATCTGATGAAACTGAAAACGAGGGAGAGGCAGTACTAGCATTTATTTATTTTTCTAAAAAAAGAGAGTCTGTTCAGTGAAAAAGCCTGAATTTCAGCCCGTTCATTATTTTGTGGCCTTCTTCTGCACTATTAAAAAGGAAAGTTGCAGCATTTACAACAATGATAATAAAAACGTTTAACAGCCATACTCATCATTGTCTTACATATAAATTAACAGTGCCCATAGGGAGCGTCATGACTAGTAGGCATTGGTAGCTACATTCTACATGTGAATTTGTCCAATCTACTTTAACAGCTGCTGAAATTGACAGTTAACGCGACTTCTTGTGATATCAGATTCCACACAGTTCAATTACACGCTGTGTGAAGGTATAAGTCCTTGTGTCTGTCCAATTACATTTCCCAGTATCTAGTATTTTGAGATGGTGAGGGGTCAGTTCTTTACATCACCAGAAGCTCACAGTTCAGGCAGTTGGGATACTCCTCTAAAATTTTGGTTGAGGCACCCCAACGTCTTGTACCACAGGCTGTTATGAATATATATATATATATTTCACTATTATCTGTCGTTACTCACCTTTCATCACCCTAAACAGCCCCACATGTTGTAATCCTTTCCTCACAGGGTTTTTTTCCATCCTGGTACTGAGATTTCATCTTGACAATAAGTGTGCCAGGGACCTCAGTATTTACAAATTTGTTGTCAGAAATGAATTCCACTACCAAACTCTTTTATTTATGGATTCATATAGCCTATCTTACAAAGTCTAAGCCTTACATCATGACCAGGTTCCATGTTATGTTACTGTTATTTGCATTATATTTTAGTGCCTAGTGTTTGTTGAGTTTTGGTTTTAATTGCATGCAAATCACCGAGAATACTGGCCCAGCACTAATGGGGCAAATAGATAAATTAAAGTAAATAAATAAATAAGTAACCATTATTTTCTCTTAGAATAACTGAGAAGATTCAGCTTCAAACTTCCCTGTTCTCACAACTGGCAACAATTCCATGCAGACTGAGAATAAGCATGAAACCATAGGAACTGAGGCAACTTCCCAGAGTGGAACAGGAAAAATGGCTGTTTGGTATTATATTGATAGAATTTTGCTTACAGAAAAGCTGGCCTGATTTACACCAGTTAAGATGGCCGGTCTATTTTTAGCTATCTTTACCATTGAATGTGCTTTAAAAAAATCTTCAGAGACCCTGAAAGGTGATTATAGACCTTATTGATTAGTCTTGAACCCTGAATCCTTTCAATGACTAACATTTCTCTGTCAGTAAAAGGAAATACAGACCCCTGCTTTGAACAAAGACATTCCCAAGTATATAGAAAGCTCTTTTGGGAACCATTTAAGTGGTTGTGATTTGTCTTGGACATACACTACGTAAGGGGCCATTTTTTATTTTTGAACCACAAGATTGAATCTTGATATGGTGTCTCCCTATTGCAGCCTAAGAATCAAAGTTCTAAATTTCTCATGTAAATATAGCCCCGGGAATAGGTCCCAAAATAGGTAAGGTGATGCTTGTAATAACACCTTATTTACTTTGCACTTCGACATTAAAATAAATTGCTTCTTCTTTTGAGCAGAATGCAGCAGCACCACGTGGCAGCTTGAGGGAGATATCTATCACTAGATCATAATCAGATGCATTTTAGCTAGGTAGAATATGAATAATTTGCCTATTCAAATGAGGATAATTAGACGTTTATTGATCTTGTGCTGAAAATTATTCCTGTTTTAAGAGGCCTACACATCTTGCAGGTGTAAAGGTTTGGAAACACACACACACACACACATTTAAACAAACTTTGTATATAACATTTCAAAAGCTTGTACCCCATGTTCAATGGAAGACCTAATAACCAGGCATAAATATCTCATTCTTGGTGCAGAATCATCATTACCTCTAGGGCTGCCTTCAGATTCTTCTGATTGTTGGCAAAATTCCAATCAAGGCTGAAAGAGTCACCCAAGAGCTCCTTCTGGTAAGTGATGAACCTTATATATGAATCTCCTTGTTCACCTCCTGCCAAAGCCCAAGCAGCCCTTTAAGTATCTGTGTCCCCACTCGTTCTGCACGATTCCTACTACTTTTCTAATCTTGTGTACCAGTATTTCTAAATCATATACGAGAACCAAACATTCAGTGCCCAGGCTTCAAGTCACAGTTGTGCTGCTTGCTTTGGGGGGGGGGGGGGGGGCTCTTAATGACACCTGGAGTCATTAAAATAAAATAAAAAATATATATTAAGACAGCTGATCCAATGAGAGAGAGAGAGAGAGAGAGAGAGATATTTTATTTCCTTTTCTCTTACAGTTATAATGAAACCTTTTCGAGCCAAATGGTTCTGAATTGCTGCAGCCCACAGTATAGTTCTGTTCTGTTACTTTGGCAATTCATACGAGTCCCCTCCATTTAAATTTGAAATCTTTCATATTCTTTGGAAGCAAATACACGCTTACAGCAACGCAAATGGAAACTAAAGCGAGCCCTTCTGTGTGCTTCATCACTGGGGAGAGCGTCAAAATCGTTTCCTGGATAGCAATTTGCTTCTTTTCAAAGGCAGCCCCTGGGTCTCTGCTTCATTGCATCACACGACAAAAGCACAGTTGAAAGCCAGTGTTAAAATGATTGCCAGAGCCGAACTACTGCCTGTCTCCATTAGAGGGTGGTCCCTCCTCATCATGGCTGAATGCCATTAACAGCTTGAGGAGGCATGCATTGCAAGCGTGAGAAGGCATGCATTGCAGCTGGCTTGTGCTGCATTTCATATAGGAAGCAAAGCAAGGGCTTTAATCTACATCCTCCTCTTTTTACCCAGCAATAAAAGAAAGCACTTAAAAATGATGTGGGTGTTGTTTTTTTTACAAATTTTAAAAACAGAATAAAAGGGTACAGAGAGAGCACAGGAGAATTATGGCTTAAAGGATACAGAACGGACATGCTAGTTTTGTGTGTTAGTATGTATACATGTGCTGGAGAATCAGCAGTATGACATGCACACCATATTCTTTGTGTAGGACCACGTCATATGAAGCTGTTTATGTTGTTCCGAGTCCATGCATTCATACATGTGGGCCCTGTGTTTCAGATTCTGTTCATCCTACCTATTTCCATAAATGTAAAACATGCAGATCTATATGTACTGCATGTATAAACTGGGAACATGCTTTTTTTTTTTTTTTGGTAAAGCAACTTGTTCCTTGTACTGTGTTGTTGATTTTATTATTAAATAGTTTATTATTGGTTCTTTCAGGAATAATGCACTGGTAGCACATTACGAAAAAATTGCTTCCTTGCATTTGAAGAAGTGGGCTACAGCTTACAATTTTGTTTTCATTTGTACATTTGATTTAAAAGTAGCTTTAGCTAGTGACAAGGTTTAATTGTATTTAATTGTATTTTTTTGTATATATTATTTTACGTTGTTATGTTTTTATTGCGTTTTGCAAATGACCAGAGAGTGACAGTATTAATGGGGTAGTATAGAAATTGAAATAAATAATTTTTAAAAAATGTGCTAAATAAAGCATATTAGCTTCTAAGGTACTACAAGATTTTTTTTCTGCATCCGACTAACATGGCTACCCCAAATAACATTCAATTAAAAAAAAAAACCCATTAAAATATAAAATGGCCAAAAATTTTCATGATGAAAACTTTCCTAAAAGAATCCTTTAAAAAAGAGAATGACGCTAACAGTTGTTACATTTTTTTAAAGTGTCATTATGCCCCCATTACTCCAAAAATTATATACAAGTCTGTGCATGCTTCCTCTAATTTGGTTCGGAGGCTGATCCCTTTTTGGTCCAAAGAGATTCAGACTCTCTCCAATTCAGTTCAGGCTCTGAATCTAAATCAGTCCAAAAATTCAGCTCATCAGAACTCCCACTGACTTGCATGGGAAAACAAAAGTAGTTTTGCTTTTGCACTGACGTAAGAGATATTTGGAGAGCCGACAGAGCCTACAGAGGACAATAAAGTGGCCAAATTTGAGACGGCTAGTTTGGATTTATCTACTACTACTACTACTAACAGCAACAGCAACAGTGTGCCATCAAGTTAGTTTAGACTTACGATGACCCTTTTCAGGGTTTCCTAGGCAGCGAATACTCAGAAGTGGTTTACCAGTCCCTTCTTCAGGTGGCACCCTGGGAATAAGCAGCTCGCCCAAGGTGACACAATTTCTAGGCCCATTGTAAATTTTGCTTCTTAAAAAGCAACAACTATTCTTAAAGAAACAAGAAGAAGAATGGAAGTCTTAAAAGCTTTACATGTTAGGAACTGAATCACAGATGAACCAGTTAAAGAACAAGCATTAGTTTGGGATGAAGTGTGGTCAGTAGGCGCTGAGCAGGAAGCATGGATTAGAGATGGGCATGAACCATCCTAACTTTTTTTTTAAAAAAAAAAGAACCATGAACTGGTTTGTTTTTTTAAAAATTGTGTCTTTTAAAAATAAAAATAAATCCCCTTCCACCTTCCCACTGCACCTACCTTTTGCTGCCATCGCTGCCATCTTGAAAGGCAGCCCGGCCTTCCTCTCTCTCTCTCTCTCTCTCTCTCTCTCATGCAAGTAAACACCAGCTGTGAAAAGTCTTGAGAACAAAGGACTACATAGCCCATACCCATGTCCTCCACACTTTCTTTCCTTTCTTTCTAAAAACCTAGTTAATTATACTACTTAGATGGAGTGTGCATGTGGGAGATAAAAGTCTGCAGTCTTGTGCCTTGGGCAGAACGTTACTTCAGGATCTTAGAGTTCAGGAGTGTGCAGATTTGTGTTTTGGACTCAACTCTCAGAAGAATGCCTGAGGCATTCTGAGAGTTGTAGTTCAAAAACACAAATCTGCACGGCTTTACTAGAGTTTGTATATCTCCCTTCCTGCCCCTTTGGTTTTTCTTTTCTTGTTGATATGGTGGCATTGCTGTCAAGGTTCATAACACCTATTTCCTACTTCTTCTTTCTTCTCTTCTCTGGCTGGAGAGAGGGAAATAATTCTATCTGAAATAATTCTGGTGGCATTGTGTAACCCCAACTCACAGCATGGCTGATTGTGTTTCCCCATTTGCAGGAGTGGAGCTTTTAACAGAGGTCTGGAAACATACAAATACTAGCATGGAAATAGATCAAGCTGGATGATTTCCAAAATGGCAAAAATTAGATTGGGCCCCAAACTGTGTACCTTTATTTTGGCATGGACTGGATGCACACCAGTGCACAGATCTAATAAAAATGACAGTGCTACTTCTGGTTCTTTGTGTTTGCTTTATACATCAAATATGCAATACAATATAGAATTTGTCTTCTGAAAAATACCAAATTTGCTTCTTGGCACAATTAAGGTGAATTCAGGTTTACACACAAACCTAATAACGAAAAAAAATCTAAAATGATTCACATGGTGAAAGCAAATTCAGAAATGTAACAATAGCAATTGGGTGGTGAGAGGGCAGAATACATTTCACTACCTAAAACACACGCAGATTCACACACAATAAATAAATTAGCAAATACAGGATTCGGATAAACTATTCTAATTCACAGTACAAAGCAGTGGGAAGCAGCAAGAGATGGAGAGTTAGCACCATCAACAACCCTCTCACCCCACCAGCTGAATGATCTGTCAAGTCCTGCACCAGCCACTAAATGAAGGAAGAGCTGTGTGAGGTAATTGAATGTATAAATTTGTTGACCTTGCACAATCCCTCCCTGCCAAGCACTGTGATTGGACAGTGGTGGTGAAATTCTTGCTTCTGATTGCTTGTTAGAGCTGTCAGTAAGCAAAGGCCAGCTCCACTCTCATCCACTTTATTGTACCACCTTGTCATTCCTCTTATTTGATCATGTTGGAGACACACAGCTGTGTTTTTCTCGCTCATCTCAGACATCCAAATTGCAAAATAAGTCCAACCTGCTTTGATTCCTTCATTTTTGCTCAGAAACCAAATCTGGCCATTCCACTTTGATCCAGGCAAATCACTCCAAATTGAGCCAATTCAGTTTGGAATTTGGGGTTCAAGCACAGCCTCAATTACAATTTGTGTTCTTGGTAAAATACTACTGCTAAGCTCTGGAGCAATCTGGAGGGAATTAAGTGCACTTATTCATGGGAACTCATCTGGAGTCAGATGCTTCAAAAATGCATTTAAGTCTTATTTATGTCAAGGGAATTATATGAACTTTATTTTCTCAGGAATTTGGCCTTTCCCTCGCATGGTACAATTTTTGGACTGTAACTATTTTAGTGGTGATTGGGTCATATACGCTGCCTTCGGAGAAATGTGTATGAATGAATTTGATTTCTAAGGCCAGTCACAAGGAGGAGCAAAGAGCCCAGGAGCTTTAATGGGATGGCGTGACACACCCATGGATCACTTGTGTTGAATCTGACATTCACACAATGCAACTGGAAGTGAAAGAAAAGAAAGAAAAGGTTAGGAAGATGAAGGGAGTATGCTCTTTACTTAGAAATGAACCTTCCTCACTTTTCCCGTGGTAAAGTCATTGATTCAATCATCAAAGTATTGTTGCAGCCACAGCATCTCTCATTTCTGATTCATGGAGCAGGCAGTATAAGGCAGAGAGAAGAGATGAAAAAAAAATATAGAAAGGGGTAGGCCCACTGCAATGCCCTTTTAAGAAAGAATCAAGAAGGAGCATGTCCATTGCTTTATAAAGTGCCTCACACACTCCCTTCCTGATGACTTTTTAAGGAAGCCATTGGAGGCTTTCTCCCAGTGACAAGAAAAAAGAAAGGAAAAAATAAAAATAGAAGAGAACACTCAACTCTGCTGTTGCTAGTGCCTGACCAGAAGCCCTTCTATCCTGCCTGCACCATTCAGTTTATGACCTGGCTTTGTCATTTGCATTCCTGTGAATGGGGTCTTCAGAGAAAACAGGAAATACAGAAGTACCATTATGGCCCCAGACAAGGAAAAAAGGTGGACGTTTTCCAAAAGTGTACAGGGAAGGGGCAGTATTTATTCAGGGATGGAATGGGTCAGAGGGCTGCCACATGTCCTTAGGTCATATAAATGACAAACGGAAGATATAATAGAACCCAACAGAATCACCTTCCTGTGAAGAAATATTCAAAAGATCCCAAAAGCAACTAGCCAGCACAGTCAGTGTCTATCCTTCCTGAAAGATTCTGGGAACTGTAGTTCTAAATGTAAATCACCGAAATGCTCCCTGTGAATTTTGTTGATTTCAGCCAAAAATAAAAGGGACAGCCTATTGAGCATAGTTTGTACTAAGAATGTACACAGCAAACAGGTGTGTTATTGTTTTGGTTTGGTTTGGAGTTTTTTTGCTGGAGGGTCTTTATTTTTGCGCCTTTCATACAACATCCTTTCGTTAAACACAAAAGGGACTGCCTCCTTTGGGTTATTTTGTTTCATTTCCCCCATTCCTTTTCTGTTTGGCACTCATCCAAAAGCAGTAAAGAAGCCTTAAAAATTATTCCAGAAAACCCAAGGCAGGACAACAGAATCAGTGTACTCCAAAAGCAGGCAACAGTACAACCAACAACTATAGCCACCAAAAGAAATAGCCTCCCTCAGACACCAAAATATGCATCTTTAACAGAATAAAGTATATCAACACAATTAACAAAACAACATTTTTTTAAAAAATCAGTCAAACAGGGAAAGTATTAAACACACACAAAAAGAAAAAAGAATAGCAAAATAACAGACACTCCCCAAAATCAAGATTTCTTTACCTCCACCACTCAATCTGTTCTCTTCTCTTCTATGAATCCAGCCTAGTTAGCAGAAAAAATAATTTTCAAAGACGTGGAGAAATTCTTCCACAAAACAGAGGGGGGGGGGGAAATGAAAGGATCTGTTGATAGATGAACAGATGCAAGCAGCAGGCAGGCAGAAAGGCAGCACAAGATGGAGGATACCAGGAACTTGTACACCTACAAGGAAGAGTGAAACAAAGAAAAAATAACACCCACAGTGGTTCTACCCAATCAACAATAACAACAACAACTTATTATGGCAAAATTAGTGCACTGCTCAATATGCAAAAAATATAACTTGCCAACTCTCAAAAACCCATGGGAACATCAGGTAGAGAAGGTGTCAGAAAACAATGAAGTCAAGGTCTTGTGGGATTTCTGGATCCAAACAGACACCTTGAACATAACATACCAGACATAGTAGTAATAGAATGGAGCAATGTCTGGAAAATAGACATTGCAATTCCAGGAGATGCCAGAGTTGAAGTTAAAGAATTAGAAAAACTAACAAAATACAAAAAAAACCTAACAAAATGCTAACATGCACTGGATTATGGAGAAAGCCAGAGAGTTCCAGAAAAACATCTACTTCTGCTTCATTGACTACGCAAAAGCCTTTGACTGTGTGGACCACAACAAACTATGGCAAGTTCTTTAAGAAATGGGAACGCCTGACCACCTTATCTATCTCCTGAGAAATCTATATGTGGGACAGGAAGCAACAGTTAGAACTGGATATGGAACAACTGATTGGTTCAAAATTGGGAAAGGAGTACGACAAGGCTGTATATTGTCCCCCTGCTTATTTAACTTATATGCAGAATACATCATGCGAAAGGCTGGACTGGAGGAATCCCAAGACGGAATTAAGATTGCCGGAAGAAATATCAACAACCTCAGATATGCAGATGATAGCACTCTGATGGCAGAAAGTGAGGAGGGTTTAAAGAACCTCTTAATGAGGGTGAAAGAGGAGAGCGCCAAAAATGGTCTGAAGCTCAACATCAAAAAAACTAAGATCATGGCCACTGGTCCCATCACCTCCTGGCAAATAGAAGGGGAAGATATGGAGGCAGTGACAGAATTTACTTTCTTGGGCTCCATGATCACTGCAGATGGTGACAGCAGCCACGAAATTAAAAGACGCCTGCTTCTTGGGAGGAAAGCGATGACAAACCTAGACAGCATCTTAAAAAGCAGAGACCTCACCTTGCTGACAAAGGTCCGCATAGTCAAGCTATGGTTTTTCCAGTAGCGATGTATGGAAGTGAGAGCTGGACCATAAAGAAGGCTGACTGCCGAAGAATTGATGCTTTTGAATTGTGGTGCTGGTGGAGACTCTTGAGAGTCCCCTGGACTGCAAAGAGAACAAACCTATCCATTCTGAAGGAAATCAACCCTGAGTGCTCACTGGAAGGACAGATCCTGAAGCTGAGGCTCCAATACTTTGGCCATCTGATGAGAAGAGAAGACTCCCTGGAAAAGACCCTGATGTTGGGAAAGTGTGAAGGCAAGAGGAGAAGGGGACGACAGAGGATGAGATGGTTGGACAGTGTCATTGAAGCTACCAACATGAATTTGACCAAACTCTGGGAGGCAGTGGAAGACAGGAGGGCCTGGTGTGCTCTGGTCCATGGGGTCACGAAGAGTCGGACATGACTTAACGACTAAACAACAACAACAAAATACAGAGATCTGGCAATCAAAATATCTCGGTTGTGAATGGAACACCCTTTAATGCCCCCCTTAGTCATCGGGGTTTTGGAAACAATATAAAGAAATTTCACATGGTAATTTAAGCAGTTGCAGATCTCAGAAATAACGCTGTCAGAGCTACAAAAAACAGCAATATTCGGAATAGCATATATACTGCACCAATATTTAATAGGGTTTTGTTAAAACTTGTATCTGTTATATAATACCAGTTGATGTTTTGTAATTTTGATGGACTGTTCCTGGTATTTTTGAATAATAATAATGTGCCATCAAGTCAATTCTGACTTATGGTGACCTTTCGCAGGAGTTTATAGATAGAGAATACACAGAAGTGGTTTAGTATTTTCTTCTGGGAGTGTCTTGGGACTGTGCAGCTTGTGTATAACTACACAGGCTGGGTTTTCTCCCTGGAGGCACAATGGGGAATCCAACTACCAACCTCTGGCTCCACTGCCGGATTCCCTGAGATGTTCTGAACAACTGCTAACAGCAGCCTTTTTGAAGGTATTCAATGAAAAATTTCCCAGGCAATTTGACAGACAAGAGGTGAAAGAAAGGACAAACAAAAGAGGGAAACATGAAAAAATGAAACTTTCAGGTCCATCTCTTTTGTTAATGCAAAACATTCATGTTTAAGAGGTTCTCTTTCAATAATCAATGAAAAAAATGCCCCCTCCCCTGGTGTGTGCATGTGTTTAACACAAAAGTCTCATCCCTGTTTGGTAATACTCGAATGACCCAGGAATTAATTTTACATGACGTATTTCCCATTTTGGGGAATGTGTTATTATGCCCTTGATACAAAATATGAGTCCAGCTTCCTACTCCTATCTGCTGACTAATAAGCATAGAATTATGGCCGTGAATCTTGAAACCTCTCATTCTCAGGGAAAAAAACTGGAGAAAAAAGGGCACTTATTTTCCCTTGCAGTGAGACTTCTCTGCTCAGGGTTGTTTTACCAAACAAATAAATCTCACAGAAAATCTTGTGGGATTTTGCACAAATGTTGTGGGTATTTTTTTTTCTTTTTTAAAAAGCCAAACTGATAGCATCTTCACTGTGAGGATTCATCTGAAAAGGGCAGAAGAAACATGAAGCTGTGTGTGATTTGGTGCTCTTCCCGCAAAGAATTACACCTTTCCTATAAAGGATTCACTGGAAAGGGCATTAAAAAAGCACTGAACGCAGTTGTTTCTTGCACTGACCAATTTATTTATTTATTTATTTATTGGATTTCTATCCCGCCCATCTAGACCAAAGGTCTACTCTGGGCGGTTTACAAATTTAAAAACAATAAAACCAAAAACATATATTATAGGTCCAAGATGGCGAAGTATAAGAAATTATGCACCAATGGGAAACAACAGAAAAAAAGCCAAAGAGAAAATGGCACCTTTTGTGGGAAGCCTGGAAATAATTCTGGGGAAAGTCTTCATGAACAGTATCAACACGGAGCAATTGGGAAAATCAAAAGTCTTTGCCACATCCTACCTGCAATCCTGTAACATTTTTATGGGAGTAAATCCTATTGAACTCCAGAGGATTTACTTCTCAGTAGACATTAGAAGCACATGCAATGCTGAACATCAAAGTACCACCAACACATTTAGAGTAATCTTTTCTTTGCAACCTCTGCCAATTCCCCCCCCCAATAGCTAATGCACAGTGTTTCACTTTTTCATCTTCTGATTTGCTTGTCATATTTCCTCTGACCATGTGCTACTCTTAGAATAACAAACAAACAAACAAAAATCATTGTATTGTGTGGTTTTTCCACAGCCTCGCAATACGATGGGGGCATATGCCTAATCTCATATGCACCACCACGTACAAAACACTCTGCCTATCTGGAAGCATGTATTTGTATAACCGTATCAGTGTTCAGTTGGCTAGAGCGGTAAGATCACATTTTCAGCAGTTTTAAGCAATTACTTCAGGATCATTACTCCCTGCTCAGATTTCAAAGGCGCACAGAATTTGGGTCCTGCTGTTCCTCCACTCAGTCTGCTCCTCTGCCAAACCAGCACAGACTTTCTCTCCCATAACCACCCTCCGGAAAAAGGAAAAGAAAAAAAAGACAACAGAATTGTCATAATCTTTTCAAAATACACAAGTGATTGGTACTCAGCACAACCCAATCCCTATGGCCCCATATGCAAACGAGTCTCCTTATTAAACAGAGGGACTTATTAGAATCCAGCCTTGATTAGAATAAGAGGCGAGGTCTGCTGTCATCAGGGGTGGAAAGCTTCACACAGCTGTCGTACGCAAGTGGCTTAATGGCCCTTCATTTCCCATGCAAGCCTCCTATTCACAACTGGCGCCATGTTGCCTTTCTGACGAATTACGTTTAAAACGATCTTGGACGGCTTGCCTTTGCTTCACGCTGGAGCGTATGTTCCACTTGGTACGAAGGGTGTGAAGTTCACAGAGGAGAAATGTGAGGGCCTAGAATAAATACTACATGAACCCTGAGATGCGTGGTGGGCCCTCAGGAGTTCAGCAAATGAAATGTCTATCGGTCTCTGACACAGCAGATGCTCACGACAATTGGCAGCTTCATGCTTCATTATGCATGGATCAAATATATAGGTATGGCCTCAGGCTAACTCCCTGGTATATGCATGCTGGGGCGGGGGGAAGGCAAATGCTCTTTGCCCACATATTAGATACATGAAGGGGAAATAGAGAAGAGGGGAAATGTGTGTGTGTGAGAAAGAGAGAGAAAGAGGGAGAGACGAGGGGAAAATATGATGTTTAAGGCACTTATCTTCATATTGTATAATTAGCTTTTGAAAGTGTATTGCACCTCTTTTGTGTGATTTATTTGACAGTGTTTTCTTTATTAAAAATATGACTATTCATGATTAATCAGTTCACACAAAACATAAGCGGCCGTTTTCATGTTATTCACACGTACATGACTCACGTACACAAGCACGGACTTCTTAAATGCTGGATGAAGGGAGTCTTGGTGTTTATAGCAAAGTCTCAGCCGTTGGGGGTTTGTTGAATTTTTGTGAAGTCTGTTAAACATTGTTAAAATACACCATGTTCCTGTAATGAATAAAAGAATGGCAGAGAGACCTATCTATCGTCTGAAGAGATGCACATATCTCCCTCTACGACAAGAAAAAGTTCAAGAGGTTGTTCCACCTAAATTTAACCCATCCTAATTAAACTGGATACTTGGAACAGAAGGAACTCTCTGATAGTGTCAGAATAACAGGGCAGATGGGGACAGGGAGGAAATCTTTAGCATACAGTAATATATACTGGAATATATATAGTCAGTTACATATAATAGGCCCAGCCCAGTTCAAATGCAGGCTTTTAAAGACTCACTGATTTTTAAATTTGCATTTGACCTATTCTTAAACAGACATGTAAACCATTTTCCTAGGTTTCTGGGTATCCAAGGCAGCTGGCAAAAATGCATGGGATGTCTATGAAGTTGCCCATTAAAGGCCATGTGCCTTCAAAAGGCCGAAGTTTAGCTGGACCAGGCTCCCTGTCATTTTGTATCCTATCCTCCACTGTTCACTTTTCTGCTCCTTCGAATGGAGAGTAGAAGATTGTCTGAAGGGAGGATCAAAATAAATTAATGCAACCCTACAAAGCTGAGACATTTAAGAAGTTTAAGCCTTCAATCGGCAATTTATTTTTTTTAAAGCAAGGAGGTAAAAGGGAAAACACCAATAACGTTTCTCCCAGTGCTCTTTCCAGTGTGTTCATACAAGTTGTGGTTAGGAATGTAAAACCTGAATTTAAAGAAAGTGCATCTGGTAGAGATTAAGAAAGATAAAGGAGGGAGGAATCAGTTTGATGTGTACTTCAAAATGCTGTTCATAATGTAGGTTGTTCTGTTACTTGAAAAGAGGGCATCACGGTTCTTTTATGTCTTGTTTTTTAATCCCACACTTTTAAAGTGCCTTTTATTTGCTGCTGTGGGTGTAGAATTGCCTCCACCTCTGGCTTCAAATCCAGCTTGAGGACTCTGACTTTGGAGGGGCTTCCTTTGAATAAGCTTCTGAAGACATATTTTATCTTCTGTTTTACCCATCAATAGTTTCTGGGGATATATAGTTTTCTTCCATTGAATGGCACATTATAGCCCAGACACTCCAAGTTTACACAAGGTACCTCAGCTGACATGTCTAATGCTGCTAAAAGGAAAAGTGTTTTGCTTTGTTTAATAGCTCCGCTGGCAAACCAAATTTTAGGATATGTCAAATATAAGCTTTTTAAAACACCTGACAATCTCTTCATGCTTCACTTTAATAACTAAATGATGGAGCTCCAGCTGGAAAACTACCTGTGGAGAAAATGCATCCTTTGACACTAAATACAAGACTTTTTTTCAAATTCGGGGCAAAATCAGTTACAAAATTTGACACTTAGTCCAGCCACTTTCTGTTCCAAGACCAAAGTCAATAGGTGACAGAAAGCGATGGAAATTGGGCTGAATAAATTCAGCTAATAGTCCCATTTCAAAGTGGCTCATTAGTCAAGTCTTTGATCTACCAGAAGTAGGTCTGGGAAAACAGACTCAATACTGAAGTAAGATAAATGTTCCTGTTTGACTTGGTTCAAGTCTCCAAAACTCAAGCTCAACCTTATTCAGTTATCAGTGCCATCTTTGCTGCTGGGAATCTAATACACATAAGGATAGTGCAGGAAATGTCTGAGCCC
Source organism: Intellagama lesueurii (assembly GCA_037013535.1). NCBI lineage: Eukaryota > Metazoa > Chordata > Lepidosauria > Squamata > Agamidae > Intellagama > Intellagama lesueurii. The sequence continues at coordinate 222,333,331 of JBAJHW010000001.1, forward strand.
AAATTCCAACTCAGCAGGGATGTGGAGGGCTCACCTATTAGTAGGTGTGGCTTAAGGAACAAAGAGCATGGCCAAGGACAGCATAGTTAAGGCGTAAACAATGGGGGCAGAATGAGACTTACTGTTTAGCAATCTGGCATTTTCCCATCAAGCATACAAAGGGCTAAATACCTTTAACTGGTCTCGTCTTGCTAATACTAATCAGAAATAACGACAGAACATTTGCAAGCTGGATTGAGAAACTGCAGTAGCTGATGGATTCCCATGCCTGATTAATACTTATTTAATATTTTCTTAATTTAAAATATTTATATTCTACCTTTCTTCTAAAAAGGACCCGAGGCAGCTTACAGTATTCAAGAAGAAACAAGATTAAAAGCTAAAAACAATAAATTATTGCACTATTTAAAAATAATTAAACAAATGTAGTATTAAAACTAATAGATGAAACCAATACTGAAATAGATTTAACACAACAAAAACAGAATAGTCTAGTTTTTTAAAAAAAAAACTGATGTAAGGTACTGATAAAGAAGGGACAGTCTTTGGACATCAGCAGACTTTTATGTAACTCATCAAGGAAGAAAAAGCCAGTGAGGTCACTCCTGCAGAGTTATTGAGAGAACTTTCATAATAGTCTTTCTTTTCCCTGACCCTCTGCACCAAGGCAAGACCCAGCTATTTTGTTGCCTAAGCAAAGGACAGGATGACTCCACCCCCCACTTCCACGGCAACTTCCAGTTGAAGATTCTGTCAACTGTTGGGCTGGGACAAGATCCTCCACTGCACTTCAGGACAGAAGGCCAGCTTTCATGCCCCATATGAAGTTACCATATTTTTCCGTGTATAAGATGAAACTTTTGTCTAAAATCTTTAGATTAAAAATTGAGGGTTGTCTTATACACGGAAGTAAGGAGGGGGAGGGATCAAAGCGCTTTGATTCCTGCTTCCCCCCTCCACTTTTTGCAAAGAAAGTGGAAGGGGAAAGCAGGAATCATCAAAGCACTTTGATTCCTGCTTTCCCCCTCCACTTTTTTGCAAGGAAAGTGCAAGAAAGTGGAGGGGGAAAGAAAGTGGAGGGGGAAAGCAGAAATCATCAAAGTGCTTTGATGATTCCTGCTTTCCCCCTCCACTTTATTGCAAGGAAAGTGCTTTCCCCCTCCAGTTTCTTTGCAAAAAGTGGAGGGGGAAAGCAGGAATCATCAAAGTGCTTTGTTTAACTGTTTAAAAAAAGAAAAAGTTGGAACACTCACTTTTAAAGCTACAACTCAAAGGATGCCAGTCATAGTGGCTGAACATCTTGGGAGTTGTGGACCAAATAGGTAGGTTTCCCATCTCTGTCTGGCTCTAATCTGGCCAAGCCTCAATCTGGAAACTGTGCCTGTTTATTTAATAGACAAGCAGCTGGAAATTAATTTGGAGTGATGGCTTCTTTTGCTCTGTTTCTCCCTTGGTGCCAGCATGTGCTCCTCAATCTTGCCCAAAGTGAAACAAGAGTCTTGCTTCCTCAAGCAGGGTTGATGAGGTGGCAGAAAGAGAGAGGAAATCCATGGAAGAAACAGACCCTGTCTCCAGGTTTAGGGCTGGCAAACTGACTTACACTTCTTTATCTACACATACAGAGATCCACATGAGTGCCATCATAAAAAGAATGCTTTTCACACACTGAAGAAAATACTCACCCAGGATTACTTCACCTGTTCAACCTTTAGGAGAGTATTCTTCGCCTGGTGCTCCCCACATATTGCCCCATGATGATGGTGGCAGTGATGATAACAATCATAGGCAATCATAGCTGTGAACCAAACAGGGGGAATCCTTTTCCCTTAAACTTAGTGGCAAAATGTCCCCCTCCTGGTCCACAACATTGTCAATGACAACAATGACAACACTGGAACACAGAAAGATGCCTTATACTGACTGAGACCTCTGGTTCTTCTAGCCCAGGGTTGTCAGCTCTGATTGCCAGAACTTCAGACAGGATTCTCTCCTAACCACATCAAGAATTCCTAAATATTACCTGGTGGCCTCCCATCCAAATGTTATCCAGGCCCAATCCTGCTTAACTTTCCAGATCAAATGAGTTCTATGAACTCAGGGTGGTATGATGACAAGGCTGCTGATGGTAATGATATTTTACATTACACTTCCATTGTCTCATCAAGGAGAAATTTGAAGAAACTGCATATGGACGTGTGTATGTGTTATAAACAGTGCAGGCCTATGTAGTGGCAATGGTGGATTCCACCTCTGTTATCCACTCCTCAGGCTGGGATGCTCCAGGAGAGGTGCATTCAGCTCATGCTAGATGTTCATGTCTGCTGTGAGGCAGCTTCCCAAATGAGCCTCTGAATCAAGGCAGTAGCAAAACAAATTCAGGATTAGGGAACTGGCCTCAACTGCAGCTGTGCAAGCAATCTTCCCCCAATTTCCACCAGCTCAGTTTATTACTCAGTTCTGCTGCTTACATCCTTAGTCCTAGATAATCATAAGACAATTTAGCTTAGCAGTTCCTTTATCTCTTCCAGTGGTTACACTGTTCTAGTAAACAAAGAAAAATCTTCATCTGTTCAACTGTTATCACCAATTGACTAAGAAAATGGACTTTGTGGTATTCGTAGCTAATGTACTAGCCCCTTTCCTGAATTCCAATAAACAACTAAAGAGGATAGTGGCATGATGCCTACTATATATTAGAGCATTTCTGGATTTTGAATTTGAGGCTTAAGGAAAAGCATTATTTTTTAAAAACATAATTCTGAATATAGGGTGCAACCAGGGCCGGAGCTACCACTAGGCGAACTAGGCGACCGCCTAGAGCGCAGACCTGAGAGGGGCGCAAAACTGACCTGAGAGAGGCACTGTTTTATACAGACTAGTTTCTTGAAAAAAATGCAAATGAAAATTTATATTTTAAAATTTTAAGATAAATACCACAACAGTGCTATGGAATATAATTATTTATAAAGTCTTATAAAAACTTTCCATATACTGCAACCCAGGGGTCATTTCATAGAAAAAGGGCTGCTGGTACTCTCATTAGCATAACTCATTTCCATATATCACCTCTGGCATCAATGGAAGTAAGCAAAAAACCACTGGGTAAGTATAAATAAATAAATAAATAAATAAGCACTTTCAGAGTTGCCAGTACTGCGTACCCTTGAGTCCCCCCCCCCGAGGTAACTCCTGCTGCAACCCCTATTTCTTACAAATGTCCCATTGACACCAGCCACTGTGATCTACTTCCTGGGGTTATAAGTAGAGATGGGGACGGATATAAAAACGGATCGGTTTTTCCAACGAATATAGCCGATTCGTTAAATATCTGTCAATCTGTATTTGTGGGTTCCAAAGATCCCCACGAATACAAAGGGATGAATATTTACCCGTTTTTATTCGTACTTCGTTTTTTTTAAAAAAACATTCTGCCTACCAGCCGCTGAACAGCTGATCAGCGGCAGAAAGGCAGCCACCACCCCACACAGCCACCCAATACCACAGCCTACCCCCACCCCCTTCCTTTCCCTACCGTAGCCCTCCCCACCCCCACCGACAGCCCCTTACCTTAATCGAAGCTGCCAAGGTCTCTTGGCCTAGTCTGAGCCATGACACGTAAAAAGGGAGACTGGCTGCCCTTTGCAAAGATGGTGGATGCGGCTTGATTTAGGGTAGGGAAGCTGCAGCTGCCATCTTTGCAAAGGGCAGCCTGGATTCCCTTAGCCTGCCTTAAGGGAATCCAGGCTGCCCTTTGCAAAGATGGCAGCTGCAGCTTCCCTACCTTAAATGAAGCCACAGCTGCCATCTTTGCAAAGGGCAGCCAGTTTCCCTTTTTACACTATGTGGCCGCGGAGGCCTGATGGAGATCTCGGCAGCAGCTAATAAGGTAAGGGAGTGTTGGTGGGAGTGGGGTGGGGGCTAATGTAGGGAAAGGAAGGGGTGGGTGGGTAGGCTGTGGGGGTGGCTGGCTGTGGGGGGTGTGTGGCTGTCTATCGGCCTCCGATCAGCTGATCGGCGGCCGGTAGGCAGAATGGGCTTCTGTGCCATGTGGTAAACTCTCCTGGGGGGACCCAATTTATGGGTGAATAACTCGGATGCCTGATATCCAATCTTCACCAAAGTTGGCAGGCATGTTGGGGAAAGACATAGGAAGCTCTGTTGTGATTCTGGACTTTCTAAGTACCTGGAGGGAGCTTTCCTGGGGGGTTCTCTTTGCAAGTATATAACTCAGGAGTCCGTGATCGAATATTCACCTAATGTTCAGGAGTTGTAGAAAAGTGTTTGAGGAAGCTTCCCTGCAACTTTGGTGTCTCTAGGTGGTTGGGGTCCAGTTTTATAGCCATTTAAAGCAAAGACAGATTGACAGATCAATTCATCGATTCGTCGAAGAATATTTGTATATTTGTATCCATTGATCCGTTAACCTTGACGGATCACGAATCAAAACGGATCACCATTTTTTTATTTGTCGCCATCTCTAGTTGTAAGTCATCAAACAGGGCTAATGGACCGGCAGCAGTGGGGCAGAAAATTTTGGTGAAGATCCTGCAGCTTCCCTCTCTCACTTAGCTTTTGGTCTCTTTTAAGCTACGTTCTCCCAGTTATAACTGGAGACAGACTTCTAGTTTGGGAGGGGTCCACCAATGTTCCCTCTAAGCCAAGTCAGCTTGTGAGCAGAAATTCTACCTTGTGACCTCTGACCTGGAAGATCTACTAATCTCTTGCTCATGCCAACGCAGTTTGAGTATGAAGCACAAGAGGAGGCACCACAAGATCCAAAGTAGAAATTCAAAAAGTTTCTGTTATGCTGTCTTAGACATGGCCATACAATCTGTTGAAGAGAGATTCCAACAGCTATAACAATATAATTCCTTGTTTGGCTTCCTGTATGACATATACAAGATCAACAAAAAATGTACTGAAGATGTACTTAAGGCCTGCAAGAATTTGGAAAAATCATTGATGCACAATGGAAACAAAGATATTGATGCTGAAGATCTGTGCTGTGAAGTTATAGCAATAGCTCAAAGACTCCCAAAGTCTATGCCACCACAAGGAGTACTTCTCTTCATAGTGCAACAAAAACTCCTGGATAGTGTGCCTAATGTTTCTTTTGCTCTAAGGATCCTTCTCACACTTCCAGTGTCAGTGGCTAGTGGTGAACGCAGTTTCTCAAAGCTCAAGCTTATAAAAACATATTTACGCTAAAAAATGCTGTAAAGTAGACTAGTTGGTTTGGCAACTATATCAATTGAACATGCCGAAGCATCAGCCATTGACCTGAAGGAATCAGTGACAAAATTTGCAAAAGAAAAGGCACGCGAAATGAGATTTTGATGTGGCAAAAATAGAAATATTTAAGAGACATTACAGTTCATAGGATTATTCAAAATGATTTGTGTGCTAAAACTGTTTTGTATTTGAGAAAGAAAATTGAAGATTGTTCTATTACTTGTTCTCTCAGTTTTTTAAAATAAAATTTTCACAATTTCAACTTTTGTACTTTCTGTTTTTCCTACAATTTGTCTGTTTTTGAAAATTGGCTGGGAGGGGCGCAAGTAGTTAGTCTTGCCTAGGGTGCAAAAAAGCCTGGCCCTGGCCCTGGGTGCAACTAACAGGGAGGCTATCCTCAGCTGATTCAGACCCATTCAGAGTTTCCTATGGCAGTGAAATCACTGCTGTCATTCACACGAAATGTTTAATTATCCCAGGCAGTTGGGGGGGGGGGGGGCAAGAGTCCAAACCTCAAATTGCTACAATTCTCACTGAGATCTCAGGTTGTCCATCATCCAACACTGCTTTCTTCCCTGGCTCTTTAAAAACAATTGGCAAGTGATATAGTGCTCCAGATGTGGTTGGACTGCAATTCAATTCCAATCAAATGTAGCTAATATACAGTATATCACAGAAGTGAGTACACCCCCTCACATTGCGTTATTTTGAGGGGGCAGCAAATTTACACTGTTATACAAGCTGTATACTCACTGCTTTACATTGTAGCCAAGTGCCATTTCTTCAGTGTTGTCACATGAAAATATATACTAAGATATTTATGAAATGTGAGGGGGTGTACTCACTTCTGTGATATACTGTAGTTGATGATGAGGGATGAAAGGAATGGCAGTCCTACTGTATCTGGAGGGTGCCTATCCCTGTGTTGTATGTATTGGGTTGCAGGCAAGTCATCTGGGATTTACAGATCAACAAGATTGCTTACTTGTTCTTTTGCGTGTTTGTCACATTTATATCCCGCCTTTCTGCCAATGAGTTCAAGATTCTGTACTTCTCTCTTCTCCTTCCCACTTTGTTCTCATAACTAGTGGCAGTCTGTAGTCTGAGCTGGGAGTGGTGCCTCACCTTGTGGGCGAGCAAAGGCCAAAGGCAAGTTAGGTTGGTCTGAGACTGGTCCAGGTCACCCAATAATTTCATGGTTCAATAGGGACCTGAATCCTTATCTCCTGAATTCTAGCCCCATACTCTTAACTGATTACATAAGAGTCACATGAAGAGCATAATGGAAATATAACAGTGTCTTTCCCTCGTCTATGGGATCAAATACGAAAGCAGTGTTTCGTTTTTGATGTTTTTTGATTCCTACAACTTGCTACAGGCAGGTGGAGTGGAAGATTCCCTCTTTGTGGCTTCCTTTCTATACAATATACGTGATGCATTTTTCATTTGAGATCTCTAACGGATTTCAAAGTCAACTCCACAAACCCCCTGCAGACTTGAGAGCAAAGTCTTCTCACTATTTATGGCTCCTTAAGCCTGCTTTGTGACTATGGTGACCACAGGTCTACAGTTCAATTTAAGTAGTGCCTTGCTTTTTAGACATAGACCGAATCAGAAATGCACAAAAGGGAGCCTTTCCTAATAGATACAGTGGAGATCACTTGAAGGCCCTGTGTGCTCATGGTCAGAGCCTGAATTCCATCTAATTTTGTCCACCGCATAGCAAACATTTCTTCCTCTGAAGAGAATGGTTTTGAAAACTGCAAGCAATTCAAGCCAGGCACACTTCTTGTAGCATAAATCAAATGCCTCTCAGGTTTCTCTAATGCCATAGCAAACAGATAAGGTGATAATGTGAGAAAGGCAAGGGCAGGGACTAAGCAAAAAGACTTTATTGTACAGTTTCCTCCTTTAGAGCTAAAAAAGAAAATGAAGAAAGCTAACACTCAATTTACATCAAAGTGACTTTTTCATCCATCTTGTTGGCTGACAAGGAACATCTGTTTTGCAGGCAGATGGCTCCAGCTTTTTGGAATCTGCATAAAAAGTGTCCAGAGTTGTGTTTTTGGACCACAACTCTCAGGATTCCCCAGGCAGCATAGCTAGATGTAGGTGGTTGTGCTGTCTGGGGTGTTGTAATCCAAAACCATAAATCTGTCCACCTCGAATCTGTCCACCTGTAGAAGCCTTTTGACTCAAAGCCTGAAGAGCAGCATCCACTCAGAGTAGTGATGATTGAGATGGATAGAAACCATAGTCTAAATAAATAATTTTTCTAAGCTCTGGATACAAGGCTGCTTCCTAAGCCATATTATTAAAAATGACAGACCATCTCCTGGCACCACTATAAAATGTCCAAGGAGAAAGCCTTGTTAGTCTGTTGCAGAAAAAACAACCAGCGGACTTGTGCCCTTTCAAGACTCGTGAATATTATTTGGCATAAGCCTTCATCAGCTGCATGCCCACGGCATCTGAAGGAGCAGGCTACAGCCAGTGAAAGATGATGCCATATAAAACTTGTTAGTGTTTAAGCAGCCACAGGGCTCCAAGGGTTTTCTTCTAAACCTATATGAAACTCTCGCTTGCTTTTTAACACCAAGGAACCATGTAGTGAAATGTGTGTTAAATATAGGTTTGCATGGCTGGCTCAGGTGATTGCTGCCCTTGGTCTACATCCAGTTTGTAGCCCCATGTAGACGAGATCCACAGACGTTGGGAGCTCAGATATCTCATGGAAGTCTCATTGATTCAGCATTAGCTGGGACTAAAAATGGTATCAAATAGCGCATGAATGTTTTATAAGCGCCGGGTAGGTGGGACTCGTCAGCCTGGGAAGGCAGCCCATCTAGGAGAAGGAAAACTCTGATCCCAAACCCCCATGCCGTGAGGAGAAGGAGGAGGCACCGCCATCACCCATGCGGCGAGGGAGCAGGCCGCGTAGGTGGGACTTGTTAGCCTGGGAAGGCAGCCCATCTAGGAGAAGGAAAACTCCGATTCCAAACCTCCACTGCCTTGTGGCTATATCCACTGATGGAAAAGGCTTCAGGAGTTAACCTCGAGGCAAAATCCAGAGCCGGAGTCCCGGAGGCAGTTCGTGTCGTTCTGGCAACTCCTGTATTGGCTCTTGCCTTTCCATTGGACTATTTCAGTGATGTGGAGAGGGGGGATTTGCTGCTTGGGTAACAGCCTATTCTCCATTTTATTTTACCCAGGCTTCGTGCTCTGGAGAGGACACTCCAGCTTCGCATACAATGTCGAAGTCCTCCATACAGAGCACGTTACCATAGTCTCTCGAGACTGAAGGATGCCTATGATGATGGTTTTATAAGCATTCATGCAACACTTGACACCTTGCTTTACATCCAGACTTTCTATGTGAAGATGTCCATTTCTTAAGATTTCAGTACAAGCAATTTAATGTGATCTCTCTTCCTCTCACTGACATTGAAGAGCATATAACAAAATCATTATGTCCAAGGTTCCCTCTAAGCTGCGCAGCTGCGCGAGCGTGCATGACTCCGCCCCCCTCCATGCAGTGTTCCTCCTCCTCAGCGAGTGTTTCCAGGCCCTTTGGTTTCAGTGGCTGCGGAACCCCACATGGGGGGCAGAGTTACACAGGGGCAGAGTTGTGTGTGTGAAGGCCAGAGCCCCGCCCAAGGGGGCTTAAAATTAGAGGGAACGTTGATTATGTTTTTTCAGTTCTAATCAGAGAAATGTAATAGCTGCATGTTCTCCATGCAGTTGTACAAAAGCATACAAAAATGCATTTAACTGTTAGCTTTACTCTTATCAGGGTGACTGAGACATAATTTAACTGGGCTTAAATGTGATTTAAATTTGTGATAACTTAAGCATTATCAAATATATGAGAAAGATAATTTTTCAATAACATCCAAAAAAAAAATGGAGCACAAATAATCTATGCCCTCATATATTGTCTTCAGTCAGAGCCCAAAAGTAATTAATTACATACAGCTGGTAACTAGTACTTAATTACTTTTATCCAGTCAGTAAAATACAGCTGATTCAATAAAGGAAGCCACAGTCTTGAGTTTGCACGGCCTGAGCAGGGCTGTTGGTGACAGTAGTTTTTGGAGGTTATTCCTGCATACAGTCACCATACATCAGAAACAACTTGATGGGAGACAACAAGAATGAGGTATAGCGAGGGGCAGCTCATGCACTGAGTGGGGCCCCCACAAGCATCCCACTGCTCTGGTCATGAGTTGTCTGGGCATATAGGTACAGTGAGTGTCCTGTTTGTTTCTAACTGTACATGTGTGCAGTTCCAATTTTCCAGCCACTTGCATAAGGGGGAGTTCACTGATCCCCTTCACAAGTAGAAAACTCAGTTGCATCAAATGGAGCAATCTGGCCTGTGTAAGGTTGGAGGAGCAAAGGCAGAGCACTCTACCCATTGAGTCATTTGTTGAGATAGTAACAGTTTGGAATCCTTTGTGACACTGGGTATCAGCAAGAGGGAAGATTTTAGGACCCAAAGGGATTGTCTCCTTTCCATTAACTTATTGCTATTTTTTTTAACCTGAATCTGTCTTGACCCTCCTCTCTTCCTGTTCCCCCCCCCCCCACACACACACTCACTTCCTTTTGTTTGTTAGTCTCCTCATCTCTGACCTTGTGGCTAGCATGAAGCGCCATTCTTCCACATGGTTGAGACTCACCTGTCCTTATTATTTTCTTTCTTTCCTTCTGACTGTAACTACAGAAGCAACTGTAAGTAAAGATACCTTCTTTTCTACTTTAAATGCTTCTAGAATTATTTTATACAAACAAAGTGCTCATTGGGGAGGTAGTGATGAGACTGGGGTGATCTCTTCAGGTTTCTTACTCTGCTAACTAAAAGGGAATAACCAAAATAATTTTCCCAACATCATTATGGTCGGCATTTGCAATTAATATAGCTGCATGGAGGTTACCTTCACTCCTTTTGTGTCAGAACTGTCTCTCTTAAGATAGTTTTTAGTTATCTATTTATGTCCTGACTAAATGGTGGAGAAATGCTGGCTTGAGGTGTGCTTCATGCTGCTGTCTCATGCTGTTATACATGTTGAGGCAATAAGATAGGTGGATGGACCTTGAATTTGTGCCAGAGGTTATTTGCATTTGATAGTTCACCTCGCAAAGTAACAAAATTAATTGTTTTTCTTACTTTTCAGAAATTGGAATTAAATAGTTACTTTAAAACACTGTAACTAAAACAGCAACTTTGGAACTGTAACTAATCACTGCTTTGGAAAAATGAATTTAAGTAATTAGTTTGTCAAAGCTCCAGTTGTTCTATTGTATGAAGGGAAAAGAGTTTGTGTGTGTGTGGGGGGGGGGTTGTACACACTTGATGTCAAGGCAACCAACATCCTTAGAGTTGTCACTCAGCCAGCTGAAAATAATGGTGATTATAGTTACCGGCACTCCTGTTAAAACCTTTCTCTTATAATTACAAGACTGGCTGAAGATGCTGAACCGCTGAACACAGTAGTAAATAGATTTACAGGATTATTAAGGAAGCCTAATCCTTTCATTCTAAGACTTTCCATGTCAGCAAATAATTGTTAGAGAGAGAAACTAAAACTACCAACCAAAGACCCAGCGTAATGTTTCCACCCATGGTGACTTACCAGCAGGTAGGTAGCTGACATGCATAGGATCAGAGGATAAGCAGGAAACTAATGAAATGTTTTATTGAATCCAATCAAATGTTTGAGTTGTTTTGTGTAGAGTGATGATCTCACATCAAATTACAATAACTTTTACCATACACAGCATCAGTCTACCTGTCTGTTTATCTGCGTATCATATTTGATAGTGTGGCCAATATTAATGATGATGATAACTGTATTTTGAATTTTTGAATAATAATAATACTTAACACCACCAACAACATATCATCAAAATCAATTCTGACTTATCGCAGCTTTCAGGATTTTTCTAGGCACACTCAGAAGAAGTTTATCAAAAAAACTGTTGTTTGCATAATGATGTTGTAACCCACCCAGAGAGTGCTTTAGCATTGTGGGGCAGTATATGACCCAAAGCAACAACAACATTCCCTTTTTCTGGAGGCATTCTGGAACTGTGCAGCTTGCCCAACACAGGACGGCTCCCCTCACAGGGGGCACAGGGGGGAATCACAATCCCAACCCTTGGTCCCATAGGTAAAGGTAAAGGTTCCCCTTGACAATTTGTCCAGTCGTGTTCGATTCTAGGGGGCAGTGCTCATCTCCGTTTCCAAGCCATAGAGCGAGTGTTTGTCCGAAGACAGTCTCCGTGGTCACGTGGCCAGCGCGACTAGACACGGAACGCTGTTACCTTCCCACCGTGGTGGTACCTATTTATCTACTCACATTTGCATGCTTTTGAACTGCTAGGTTTAGACAGGGACTAAACTCCTCCATAAGTTCTATGGATTCTAATGGAGACTTCCTGTGCTGGAACTTATAGAGGAGTCAACTCACCAAATCCCTATTGATTCTGTGGACTTACTCTAGCGCAATTTCCTACACTGAGCAAAAGGATTTTGGCCAACCTTTTGTGCCATTAACAAACGAATGATTATAGCATGTTTAAGGAGGCAAAAATCTTGAGTATTTTGGCAAGAACAACTCATTACTGGTAATAACAACGACAGATCTCACCAACATGGCTACAAGGGGACATGTATTTTAGCAGTCCAAGGACAATCACAATGTTTCATAAATGTACTTATAGGGTGGACCAAACATTGACACAAAGCCCCTTGGCATTTTCTGTCTTGGCATCAGCTGCAACAAAGACACCTGACCCTGCTCTTGTGGCTAGCAGCAGCATGATCTATCAGCTCTGGGACTTAACAGGAAGAACCTTCAGGGACAACCTGGCAATGTCCTACGTTCAACCAAAGGCCTGACCAGCTCTAGATCTGGTCCTCAAAGAAGAGAGAGATGTATGAATGATCACACCATTATGTACTCTTCAAAATACAAACACTATAACCATCCAAATAGGAGCCAACATGGACCACCATTTACTATTAAGCTGCTCCAAATTGTTTCTGTTATGCAGGAACATAAAAATGCCCTAAAGAAGCAAAGGCCTTTGGAAGTATATGTTTCCTGGACCAAGTATAGGGCTGCTGAGGGGATGAAACCTCTGCTGGCAAGATTACCACCAAAAGGAATTACATGAAAGGGGAGACACCTTTGGCAAAGCTACTTTGGGGGCACAAGGCTGGGGGCTATCCCCCTTCCACCCAAGAGAGGGCAAGACAAGCTGGTCCAGCTTTGTTTGCTCTGTTGCTTGCCCAGTTCTGCTTGTTGTAGCCTGCGTTGCTATCTGATAATGAAGGGATGTGTTTCCCAAAGAGGAAGCATGGCGAAGAGGACCAGAGGTGGCATCTGGAACCATAGAAGGGAGAGAGAGGGGGATGAAGTGGGACATTATCACAGGACAGGAAAAAGAAACATAGTGTTGATTGCCCCAAAGTGTCCCACAATTCAGATATCCCAGATGGCTTGGGCAAGAGGCTTCGTGGGCTGAAAATGCTGCTGCCGAATGCCAGGTCAGTGGGTGGGAGAACAGCATCCATCCAGGATTTGCTCCTGGCTAAGGAAGCCGATCTGTTATTATAGAGATCTGAGCAGATGAAGCTGGAGATGCGTGGGGTCCATCACATTCAGCTCTGCCAGCCTGAGTTTTCTGTGCAGCAGCACAAGTTCTATGTGGTGGTGGGGAGGGGAATTGCAGTCATTTATCATGATCCAAGCCCTCTCATGTGGTGACCCATCCCTCAATTCGCTGGGGTTGAGTGTGTGTATCTTCAGGTAAGTGCCTAAGACAGAAAAAAGTTTCTGTTGGTGTATTACTGTTACCCAGGTTGGTCTCATGGATGCTGCTGGAATTCCTTGGGATTCAACCAAAGTATAGGGATATATCAACATCCCTGCCAAGATCATCTTGTCAAAAATGACTTAGAACTAAACATGGCGACAAATATAAAAACGAATCAGGATATTCATTAAATATCCCTGATTCATCAGATATTCATTGCTTCATATTCTTGGGGTCCAGAGACCCCAACAAATACGAAACTATGAATATAACCCCTTTATGTTCATCCCTTCATTCCCTATCTGCTTATGCCCCCGCGAATCAGCTGTTCCTCGGAGGCATAAGCAGAGAGGGCTTCTCCCTTCGGGCGGCTTGCTAAAGCCTGCCCAAAGGGAATCCCACCCCAGGGTGGGAGGAGGGGAAAAGGGATCAAAACACTGCAGGATTGCTTTGATCCCTGCTTTCCCTCATGACCCGACAAATGATGAATTGATTCATTGTTCGTCGGGTCACTGGGGGGGCAATTCGTGGTTCATGGGTTGTCAAGTTTGATGACCCACAAAGCAAGACGAAGCACCATTTTGGTGCTTTGTCCCCATCTCTACTTAGGACTTCATGTCCACCATAACAATAGTGGAGTCTGTCTCAAATGGAGCCTGGCTCCATTTGTCCTGCAGCTCTGTCCATTCTGGAAGATGCCTAATCTGGCTACACGGATACACATTTTAGGCCTTGGTCACACAAGGAAAATGTTCTGTAGTTCTTCCATTACTTTCCATACCTCTGTCGTATTGGATTGAGCTCATGTGATATATATACCAGGATGAACATCCCAAGCACTTTTAGCTACAGCAGTCTATTTCCTCCTATTTGAATCAGTATGGCCAGCTACACAATGTTGCCGGTTTATTTTCTCCCTATCCTCAACAGTCCATTCATGCCCTCAATTTTTTTAAAAAAATAATTATTCAGTTTATCGATATATTGATAGAAGTTTAAGGGGTTTTCTGTTTTGAGAGGTGTCCTCTGTTTCACTGGTTGATCCTGCAGAATCACATTACGCACAATGGACACTGGACCACTATATGTCACTGTACATCCACTGGACACTGAAAAATGGATGTCAAGTTACATGGGTATCATCTATCTAAAAACGTAGGTATAAATTCACCCAGTTATCAATCTAAGGGGCCACAAATACAAAAAAGGCACACTCTTGGCAGTAAGGGCGGTGGGCTCCGCCTGTACGTACAAACACAGAGACAGTTAGAAAGGGGTGACTGTAAAACTTTTTCCTTTCCACGTGGCCATTAATGACAACCACCCTCAGCTCAATGTATCATTAATATGGATTTTTTTTAAAAAAAAAATTCCTGGCTGTAATGTACTTCTAGCAACGTATCAATGTACCAGATAGGACAGGGAAAAATGTGAGCCTCAGTGATAGTAGCAATCTTACAGCCTTCTCCTCAGAAAAGAAGCAGGGTGAGTCATGCACACAGGCAAACCCAGTAAGGAATGGACCAGTATAACAGAAGTACAAAATGACACAAGCCTCTCAGGGAGTGGAAAATAAACTGCAGTTACACCGCTGGCAGAGAAAATATTTTGATTTTGACTGCATAGTATGATGAGAAAAATAAAATGATATAGCTAGTGGATAGCTGGAGAACATTTCCCTAATATGACCAGGGCCTTAGAGTGTGGTTACACTAAGTGTGTGTGTGTGTGTGGGGGGGAAATGACCGCATTTGACTCAGGTTTATCATGTTCGAATACATTTTTTAAAAAGTGACTACACAACATATATGGAAGCTCAGAGGTTTTTCCCCAGGAACTGTGTGGTTTTTTTTGTTTGTTTGTTTGTTTTGAAAGTGAGATATTTTACTGGGTGGCAAGTGGGTTGTTTATTTTAACTCACCTGTGAAATTGATTTAGATTTTTTTTCTATCTGTTATCTTGACATAGCAATGTGGCAGTTTGAAAGACATTTTAAAAAATGGCAGTGTGAGGGAAGAAGTACTCCCCCCCTTCACAAGCCCAGAAGCTTCAGAGCTTTGTCAGTGTCTCATCAATTTCTCTAGCCTTCCCTCTTGCCAGTGCTGGCTGCCTTGCTCCCCTCTCCCCCCCTCCCCTGGGGTCCTCACCCAGAAGTTTTCAAGGAGAGAAGGCTGATGTCACTTTAAAAAACTACTGAGAGAGGAGCCTCTGTCTTGCTTCCATGGGCTGCAGGAAACCTCTGGGGTTTTTTTCCCATCTGTAATACTGGGATATCAATATGTCAGTTTGAAAGAAATAAAAAACCCACAAATATTAAAAATAACACCACAGCTGTAGTGGCGAGTGGCCAGCATGAAGGTGGGTGGGCTCAGGACAAAGCTTCAATTGCAATGATTTTAAAAGTCCGTGTAGCCCCCTCAACCAATATACAACACAGCTTAAAAATGGATTGAAAGCTTTTCCAAGACGACACACATACTGACCCAATTACCATATGACTACCACGTGACTTTAACTGGATTTCAAAAGGCCCAATCCATCTCCCAATTTATTTTATAATGTAACTGTTACCTTAGTCACATTCCAGTGGGATAAAATTGACCCCGAAAGCCATGAAACCTAAAACATTTTTTTTCATTAAATTGAGACAGGGTCTGAAACACCACCACACAGAAACACCTCATCATAGTTAAATACTGCCTGGATCAAGGGAGTTGTTTATCTATATTCATACAAAGCATTTTTTCTTCTATGCCTCATCTGAAAAGCCTCTAGGAGCACAGTGCATAGATACCGCACAAAAGCTAAAAGGATTGACAAGGAAATGTTGTTTTTTTGTGCAGTTTGTACAATTTGCACTACCGTAATATTCTTGCAAATGGAAAATATCCTCTAGAGATTGAGAGAAAGTATGTTGTTCTCTCATGGACAATAATATATTCTTGCATTCTAGAACAAACAAAGCACACATTTACAACTCTATTTCTAACACCATAACTCAGATATAAGGCGAAGGAGGGGCTGCCATCAAAACTAGCCATCCTATGCATCTTTCTCCACCCTGTAAAACCTACTGATAAAAAAGGGTAATATTTGCTCAACTTCATTAAGTGGAATTCAAAGAAGGAAGAGACATTAGGAAACTTTCTTTGTGATATTGTTACATCTGGCATTTCATGATAGTGTTAGACATTTTGGGGAAGAAATAGCAGGTGCAAAGTTGAGTTTATTACACAATAACATTGGATTTGTAACTGACACTGGAATCTCTGCTTCCTTAAAGTATTTTTTTTTTAAGCTTTTAAAATATATGCCTCTATGTTGCTTCTGTAAGCTTAGTCATGTTTAGAGAACCAGAAAAACAACGAATCAGAGAGATTCATGGTTATCCACGAACCGCCCATGAACCCTGAAAGAACAAACCAGTTTGTGTTAGTTTTTCCAGTTTCTGCCTGAGGGGAGGGGCACCTAATGCCTCCACCCCCTCTTCTGCCTGCCCCCTTCCCACTGGCCCCTCCTCCTCTTCCTCCTCAGCTGAGAGACAGCTGGAGCAGCTCCCAGAAGAGAAGCCTGGCCACTGTAAGGAGGTGACAGGGGCAGTGAGAAGGGGGCCTCCATTTTGCCAAAGCAAAACTAAGCACTGACGTGGAAAAAGTTTGGCACTTCGTTTTGGCAAAACGACTTGCACGAACCAAGGCTGGTTCATGGGTTTTTTTTTTTCAGTTCGTAGTTTGGTCCATGCCCATCTCTAGTCATGTTTTATCTGGCAATGGCATTTTCTGCTTTGCATCTAGTTTCTATGTTTTGCTTATTTTATTATGCAATGGACCATTTTAATTTGCCTTACTTAAATGAATTTATACATGCAAATGACAAGATTTTCTCATCTCTGCAAAACACTGCCACCAGACATCCTATCCCTATCTATAAATGCATTTTCATAACACCAGTAAAATAGTTAGTTGCAACCCTTCCTCAGTTTGCTCAGTATTGCTCTGCTTAGTTTATTCATTGCTCTTTAGAGATTTGTAAGTTCTAGGAGAGATCTATACAGAATTTTATGTTGATTTGGCTTTTGCCATGAAGTTTAGTGAGATCAGATATTTATTTTTAATGACAGAAAACATAATAGTTCTCCTACAGGATTTTTTTTTTTAAAAAATATAGCAACATACTTATGGTAGGATCAGCATTTAATTATGTGTTAAAAAGAATGCTGCTAATAAGAATTATGTTAATCCAAAGATAGATATAATCACTATTTTAGGCATTTAACAAGATACATATGCATTTACTAACAGGATTTGAGGACCACCTGCAGTTGTAATCCCTTATGAAATATTGGTTCAGCCGAAAGGGGTGGAACTAAGAAAGAGAAGGGCTGCAAGTAAGAGGTTTGAATCTCAGAAAGAGTGGAAGAGTTGAAGAGACCAGATCTGTTTTTGCCAGTTGACTACTAAGGTCCTTGCCAACTTGGTTTAGGTATTATTTTTATGTTTGTGTTGGAGAGGTGAACCTACATGGTGAATCCATGAATTGCATACAGTTGTACTGATATTTTATTTCAGAGTTTTGAAGATTCTCCTGTGTTATAGATACCCAACCCAGCTGAGGAAGATACCTTGGATTTTTTTGTAGCTTTGAAATTAAAAGGTTACTTGAACTTTGCAACTTCTGCAAGCAAAAGTCCATATTGCTGCTGTTGCCACCATCTTGGGTTCACAAATTGCAGCATTTTGTTGTTGTTATAATTGTTCATGTTGTCTGCTATATGTATGCAAATAAGAAGAGACTTATTTCGTGAAATTGTGTTTGCAAGATTCATCAATAGTAAGCACACAGCCCTATAGAACTTAAAAGTGTTACACATACATTCAGATAAGTCACAGTATAGAAGAAAGGGGGGTGCCTTTTATGCCTCGTTTCTATTAAGACCCTGCATGTTACCATTACAAAACTTTCCAAATAGTGGATTACCAACACAGTGCTTTAAGATTACTGAGATAATATATAAGAAGCAGACTGGATGTTCAAAAAGTGCAATATAAATACTAAGGATTATTGACAGCTTTCCAAATATCCATGGGTATACTTAGAAAGACTTGATATTTCTGGTCATTAAAGCTTGTTAATATCCAGAAAAGGTTTCAGGATTGTCAGCTGAATATCATGGTGAGACATTTCATAGAGAGACAGAACAGAGAGGATTCTACATAATCTCTCCAGGATCCGGTTGGAAACTGTGTCGCCAGAGTGCTCTGCCTTTGCCGCAGTGATCCCCCGCCTGCATTTACGCAAACCAGAAGTTGCCCCATTGATGACAACAAGGATTTATGAAGGCTTCTGGAGTTTTATGGACCCCCCCTGTTGGGGAAAGAGGAACTACATGGGACAGCCCATTTCACCAATGGTTAGTAAGCAACAGGGTACTTGCAACTTAATGAAGCTATACACACAGACATACATAGACACATAGGCTAATGAGGTGTACTGCTTGTTATTGATTAGCTTTCATGGGCCTGTGAAAATGGGGGACAAAAAGCATAACTTCTCTTCAGATTCTCTTCATTCCAATTTGGGTTGTCAAGGCTGACTGGAAGATTGCACTCCTGTGTACAATTACTTGAGAGAAACCCATTTTGAATTCAGACGTCCAAATGAGATGAGGTGTGGGTAGCCTATGACCGGATCTCCCAATGCTTAAAAACAAAATTCATGGTACCTTTGAAGTGAGTGTGTGCATGTGCACATATTGGACTATGACCGCAGCACTGGGAAAAGGTTGTTTATCCCTTTTTTCCTGTACTGTTGTTTGGATTGAACGCTTCACTCCAAGGTACCAACAGCTCACTTAGACAGCTACAATAGGGGTACTTCTCTCTTCCTTACCCCCAATCACTTTTGGGAGGAAAGACTGCTATCAAGAGAATGTTGAGGTAGATACACCATTCCTTGTTGCAGCCTTCCAGCTTTAAAAAGAAAAGGTGAGATATCATTAAATGCAATCACATATCTGGTCTGTCGCAAGAAATTTGGCCTCACTTAATAAACGTACAACCATCAGACTTCAGAGGTACAGCGCATTATGTGTCCAAACACCTTTCTCAGTCAGTCTTCATAACATTGTCAATGTGCTAAGTTGACCAGTACCTCTATTTGATCATTGAACAGTCACAAGCAGGATGAGCTGGTAACTTTTTATGAGTTATTTCATTTTCAGTTATTCTGTTTCATGTATATGCTGCCTTTTTGTCAATTGAGGGACCCAAGGCGACCAGAGGTCAAACAAAGGTGTTCTTCAACTCAGAATTCTTTCTCCTTATAGATCTTGGCGACTTCTGTTCTTCTGTTGTGAACAGGATTCAAGCGCTATCAATATTTTTTAAAAAAAAAACAGTGCATGGAAAATTTTAATCTCCTCCATTCCAAGCTCTACAAAGAGTACGAAGTGCTCCCAAAGTATTAATATCTGCATATTATTTGAGAACGTAGCATGTGAGAGACAGTATTTATTTGGTCGTTTTAGCAGCATAATCCTGTACGAGAAAATATCAGCATAAACAAGCATCATTCAGGTCAGCATATTTTGCATGCCAAACAGCCATCCATCACATTGTCAACACACTCCAGCACACATTAAGGACCCATTAAAGTTTGCCTTTCCAATTATCTACTGTCTCTTTTAAGCACTCAGTGCAATGTCACATAGGTGCAAAGTCTTCAAATGAACAAAAAGTGGTTATTTTCTTCACATTACAGTATCAGTCTCCTGAGTCCATATCAGCATCAAATAACACGTGCTGTAAATGACATGTATTTTTTCCCATTCTTCTAAGGTCCTGATTTGACCACTGAAGAAAACACTGCAGGGGGTCAGTAGTCCTTCAAAATGTCCCCCAACTGCACCTCCATTTCATGCTTGGTCATTACTAGCTACACCAGTCAGGACTGCCTGGGAGTCCTACTCTAAAAAGTACTACTCTAAAAAGTGCTACTCTAAAAAGCATAGCTGACCAAAACTGTCTTGAAAATGTGGGGAGACCTTGGGCCCTCTAGATTTGGGCTTGGATCTGGACCTAAATATTCTTAGAGCACACTCAGTTGAAATTAGTGCTATTTCAGTCAATTATGATGAGCTTAGGTTACATTGCTTTCAGTGAAGCTGCTCTAAGAGTGACGAAGTCTGGATCCAGTCTACTGTAATGTCAAACACATTACAGCTGTATATATGTTGAGATAACAGGGTGCGTCGAGATACTGATCAGTGAGTGCTTGGCATTTTCCCACTGCTCCCCATATAGGGGTAGAGCCTTGTGCATGTAGAACTTTGTCACAGATGCTTCCTGCAAGCAGAGATATGCTGGATGAATTAATATTATGAATAAGGACCACATGTAGTCTCAGTTGCTTCGTCACAGAGCTTGGAAGGGTTAGAATTTGGGTAGCACCTCCCAGAACCTCCAGCTAGCTTAGCTAATAGCTTTGTATGCTGGTTGGAGGAGCTTTCCTTGAAAGCAATAGCTGCACCCGGATGTGTGTGGCAAAGGCAGCAGTAGAAGGTGCAAGCATGTGGACATACCCAGCTCTTCTTGTTTCAGTCCTGCACTCCTGCCTTCGACAGCATGACCTTTGCCCCCTTTCAGGCTGTCAATGAGAAGTGTTGACCATGGCAGCCTTGAAGCTGCCTCTGTCTCATTTTCCCAGATGCTCCTAGGCTTCAGTGCAAGATCACTACACCGGATGAGACTCAGGGGTATTTTGGTTTTTCAAAAGCAGTTTCTATCCAGCGACAAGATGTGTTGTTGTTGTTGAAAAGCAAACTCTACAACATTTATTCCAGGCTTCAGCCACAGCGAACCCTCTGGGGGCCATGCACTGATCCAGTTGCCCACCCTGAGTACTCAAGCTAGATCCATTTCATTGATTTATTTTATTATATTTAAGTCCCGCTTTTCTTTCTTCCAATGAGCACAAGGCAGCAAATATAGCTCTTCTTCTCCCCTCTTTGTCTTCACAACACCCCTCTGAGGTAGGTTGTTGGATAGTTCAGTGGTTTGGGAGTTCGATTCCCCATGGTGCCTCCTTGGCAGGGCTTGACTCAATGATCCATAGGCTCCTTCTGGCTCTACAGTTCTATCATTTGGTTAGGCTGAGACAATATGACTGGCCTCGGGTCACTCAGTGAGTTTCATGGTTCCTTGGGGTCTAGAATTGTGGTTCCCTAACTCTGAGACCAACACTCTAAATCAGGGCTAGACAACATGGAGCCAGCATGATCCCTGAACACTAAACATCCCAGAAAACAACAACAACAACAACTCCCAAGTCCTCTTGTGGCCACTGGGAGTTGAGGGTCAATTTTGCAATGCTTTGTGTTTCCCCAGGATTCCTGGTGCCTCTAACATTCCCCCACTTCAAAGATTTCAGAAACCTAGAGGGTTCAAGAAGGCCTTTTCAGTTGAAAAAAAATAGTTGGGGTTATGTCAATGTGGTCCTCTGAGATCCAGGGCTTCGGGGACGGGTGTGTGTGTGAACGTCTGGAGTTCAAAGACCTCTTCTCTAAATACTTAGGCTGGTACCCTGGTTAGGTGCATGACTGTCCCTGGTCTCACACTGCTTTTGAGATCAGCTGCACAACTGGTTTGGTGATGAGGCTCTGTCAGAACAAGTACATTGTTGCCCTTCCTCCTTTAAGAGGATGCTGGCCTTAGATATCCAAACTGCCATATTTTGTATATGTCAGTTGTCTGTGCCTAGTTTTGTCCCCTTTCAAGGACCTGGCCCTGAGGCCAGTGGCTCTTTCTCCTGAATCATCCTCCATATGTCCCGTTTCTCCCCGGCCTTTGATATAAACAAAACACAGAGAGGCCGGTGAGTAAAATATACTTCTATTGATTCATGCAGTGAATTAACAGGTACATACAGCAAAACCACTTACTCAGAAAATCATGTGTGACTGTCACAATAATTTTTATATAATAGAATAGAAATGCTTGGAATATGAACTGCACGCATGTAGCTTTTTCTTTTGCTACATTCAGAGGCAGAGATTTAAATGAAACAGCAAGATCATTGAGTGAGAGACAGGTAGGCAGTGAATAGTAAGTATTTCTCTATTGATTAAATACGCATTTTTGGCACTCATTTTAGTATGTGTTTGCATGCTACAAAAGAAAAGTGAAGAGAGCTATTGTACTTCTTAGCAGCCGTTTGTAAGATTTCTACACCAGAAAATGTACTTAGGGTAAGTTAAGACCTGTTTATTACAGGGAGAGCTGCGGTATTAAGCTCACACTTTAATCTTTGCCACTGAAATGCTTAACTTTGGTTTAATCGTACCCTTAGGGGGAGGTGTGGCAATCAGTATAAAGTCATTTATACTGTTTATGGCATTCCTAGGTGGTAGATGTTGCTATTCTCTATATCACATTTATTGTTTTTCCTAAACAGGATTTTTTTAAAGAAATAAAATATTTTTGTGGGGAAAATACATCTTACGACTAAAGATTTCATTGCATTTCTCCAAATCCTGTAGTTCTCTGCATTTTTCCCCATTCTCGATTCACAGTGGGTAGTAAGAATTGCATTGGCAATTGTATACATTTTACACAATGTACACATGCATTTATACATTTATCCTAATTTTTACACATATTTCCAAGGAAAGCATTTCTACGGTTTTTTAAAAGTATATTTCAGCTGTTTACATTTTAAAATGTGCACATAGCTTTGTGTGTACATTATTTCACCGAAAGGCAATCTTAATTCTTACAAGGTGGCAATTTTAGTCCTTAGAAGGTTTTGCAAGTAAGAATTGGAGATATCATAAAGCAAAAAACACCCTGTAACTAGAGAGCCAGATAACCAAGTTCAGTTAAAAGAGATCAATAAAATGGCACACTACAAACCAAAATCTTAGGGCAACTCATTGTCTGTAAGACGCTATGGATATCAAAAGACTTCCATGCAAAAGAAAGCAGAACAATGTAAGTGAAAAGTGTGTTTAAACAATTCGGGAGCGAAGTGCATCTCAATGGGAAGGGAACTCCACTCTGAGAAGGGCCTGTCCCTCGAGCCTGCCAGCTTATACAGAGGTCTGTAAGCATGAAAATTTTAATTCTTCTGCAGGTATGTACGGACATTGATTGCCCTTCAAGAACTGTTGCTTCAAACCGTTCAGGGCCCTTTGTTTACACTTTGAATTGGGTCTAGAAATGCATTGCCAGTCACAGGAACTGATATCACATGCACCGACTGCCCAGCTCCCTGGCCAATATAGAGATAGTTACATTTTGTACTAACTCAAGTTTCCAGACTGTCTTCAAAGGCATCCCCACATACAATGTGTTTCGGTAGGTTTGCCTGAAGAATTAGTGCCTGGGTAGCCAAGGCAAGATTAAGTATTCCTAGTAGGACATCATAGACAGCAAAATGGTAGAAGGAGCTTCTAGACACCACAGAAACTCATGGCTCCACCGTCCAAGAGAAAGCTCAATCTGCAAACTTCCTCCTTCGAGGGAAGTGCAACTCAACCTCAAGCAGATTGCCATCTTCCAACCAAATAGTTGAATTTCCAGTCTAGAAAGCCTCTGTCTTGCCAGGATCAATATTCAGTTTATTATGTTTCATTCACAGTACTAAACAATTTCCAGAGTTCCATACCCTCCCAAAGATCAGTAGATGGAAAACAGAGGAACAGTTGAGTGCCATCCATGTATCGTTGCCACACCTGATATTCAGTAGCCCCATAGTTATGGAACGTCCTCTGGCATTTAATTCAATATCTGTTTCAAATAGGCTTTTAAAACTCTGTATATTGGTGTTTCCATTCTCTGTTTTGAGTGTTCTATGAAGAGGGACAGGGAGATAATTTTGCATCTTTATATTTTATAATGCCTGCTATGATTTTATTCCCTGCACTGTTGTAAAGTGAATGCTTTATTACAATGCTGCTTTATTGATGTATGAATTTTTAATTTATATATGTGGGTTTTTTAAAAATATATATTGTGTCTCACTCTTAGACTTGTTACAGACTGACAAATTCATTTAATAAACACAGAAATACAGAAACATAATTAAACTTGAAACTCACCCACATTTATCTCACCAGTCAGCAAATGCCATGTTAGGCATGTCACTACCATTTCCTTCTTCTTTCATTACTGAATAAGGTAACGCCCACCCCCCTTACATAAGGTCAATATTGTGTCTCTCTTTGGTACATACTCTGTACACCTTTAGAGTCCTACCAACGGTAATTCAATTATTAAAAAGAAGCAACAACAAAACCCACTTTGCTTTATGAATGTGTGATATTGTGCTTCTGTATCCACAAGTCAAAATGTCAGGGAATGGTCCAATATTGCCCACGTTGCCAGCAGGAAAAAAGGATGACGAACTTTATATAGCAAAAGGAAGCCTTAATGTTGATGACACCAATGTCAGTAGTCAAGAGGGCCAACAGGATACCCTCTTGTATTCACTAGCGTTCACAAAGAGAAACCAAGCAGGAGAAAATACCAGAAACTGACTCTTTTTTTCATCAGTTAATCACTTTTCACCCAAATACAAAACAATAGGTATCTATTTCTTTTAGCCAAAAGTAATCAAAATGGCTAGAAGAAATGTTAACGGTGTGCACTCCAGGACATTTTGATACAGCTGGAAGGTATTGTGTTGTTAATCCCCAAGAAATTTACATGAATTTGGAATGCTTCTGCTCCATGCAACCCAATGCACAGCACTCCCAGCCATCTGTGTTGAGAAAGAAGTCTCAGTTATATTCCTTCAGATCAATCTTTTATGCTCAAGAGTGCAACATATCCAGATTTTGAGAGAAGGCTAAAGGAAAGGTATGGATACTTGTTGCAAAGTGCCACATTTTAGACACTCATAGGGGAGTGTCATGTGGGTCTTTCTTTGAACCTTTGGGGGGGGGAGTGAGTTGGCTTAAATCAGGGCATCTAGTTGGCTGTAGATTTGGGATTGAAAAAAATCTGTTAAATAAAGTTCAACACACACACATACACACACCTTTCTATATTTGGTGAGTGGCTGCTCTTCATCAAGATGAGTGGAGCAGCAAATATTATCAATTATTTTCTCAGCCTCCTCCTTAATATCAGAATTTATTTGGAACTCCCTCCCACAGGAGGCTAGGCTGGCCCCAACTTTGCTGTCCTTCTGTAAGCAGAAAAAGACCTTTCTCTTCAGACAAGCTTCCCATTAGGGACTGGCTGCCCAAGTGGGGTTTTAAATGAATTGTTGTGCCTCACTACTTTGAATGTGGTTTTGGTGTTGCTTTTGTTTACCACTTTTTAGTATGGCATTTGTTTGATCCTTTTTAGTAGTTGTATACTTACTGTTTTTAACTTTAAATATTGTCTTTTAATGATGTAAGCCGCCTTGAGTTCTTTTTAAGGAGAAAGGTGGGGTAAATTCTTTTTTACATAAATAAATATGAACCATCACCTTGTGTATCAATCATTGGAAGCATACAGGTTCAAAAACAAGATCAGCAGCAAATAGCAATTGCAGCTGGTAGCCTGCTTCAGCAAAGAAAAGGAAGGTTCCTAATGTAGATGAGAAGAAAGCAGAAAGACCTGCATCCTCTGAATCTGCAAAATCTAAGATCTACAATGTGAACTCGAAGCCACCATTCTCCATATGTATCTGCAATTAGTTCAATGGCCAGTTAAATCATAAGTGTGACTGATCATCTGGATGTATAAGCCCCCATCAATTGGCCCTCTGCCAAAGCAGGGGTTTCCTCATGGTCTTTGGTGATGATCTATATTTTCCAAGCAATAGATACCTACATTTGTTGTTGCTGTTGTTGTTTAGTCGTTAAGTCGTGTCCGACTCTTCGTGACCCCATGGACCAGAGCACGCCAGGCCCTCCTGTCCTCCACGGCCTCCCGGAGTTGGGTCAAAGTCATGTTGGTAGCTTTCATGACACTGTCCAACCATCTCGTCCTCTGTCGTCCCCTTCTCCTCTTGCCTTCACACTTTCCCAACATCAGGGTCTTTTCCAGGGAGTCTTCTCTTCTCATGAGATGGCCAAAGTATTGGAGCCTCAGCTTCAGGATCTGTCCTTCCAGTGAGCACTCAGGGTTGATTTCCTTCAGAATGGATAGTTTTGATCTCCTTGCAGTCCAGGGGACTCTCAAGAGTCTCCTCCAGCACCACAACTCAACAGCATCAATTCTTTGGCGGTCAGCCTTCTTTATGGTCCAGCTCTCACTTCCATACATCGCTACTGGAAAAACCATAGCTTTGACTATGCGGACCTTTGTCGGCAAGGTGATGTCTCTGCTTTTTAAGATGGGTTTGTCATCGCTTTCCTCCCAAGAAGCAGGCGTCTTTTAATTTTGTGGCTGCTGTCACCATCTGCAGTGATCATCGAGCCCAAGAAAGTAAAATCTGTCACTGCCTCCATATCTTCCCCTTCTATTTGCCAGGAGGTGATGGGACCAGTGGCCATGATCTTAGTTTTTTTTTATGTTGAGCTTCAGACCTTTTCTGCGCTCTCCTCTTTCACCCTCATTAAGAGGTTCTTTAATTCCTCCTCACTTTCTGCCATCAGAGTGGTATCATCTGCATATCTGAGGTTGTTGATATTTCTTCCGGCAGTCTTAATTCCGGCTTGGGATTCATCCAGTCCAGCCTTTTGCATGATGTATTCTGCATATAAGTTAAATAAGCAGGGAGACAAGATACAGCCTTGTCGTACTCCTTTCCCAATTTTGAACCAATCAGTTGTTCCATATCCAGTTCTAACTGTTGCTTCCTGCCCCACATAGAGATTTCTGAGGAGGTAGATAAGGTGCTCAGGCACTCCCATTTCTTTAAGAACTTGCCATAGTTTGCTGTGGTCCACACAGTCAAAGGCTTTTGCGTAGTCAATGAAGCAGAAGTAGATGTTTTTCTGGAACTCTCTGGCTTTCTCCATAATCCAGCGCATGTTAGCAATTTGGTCTCTAAGATACCTATATATCTTGTTGCAAAACAGCCTTGACAGTTGTTTTGTGTTCTGGTGAGAAGTGGTTAACTGATGAAAACAAGACTCAGGTTTTCAGATGTTCCCATGCTTGGTGTCTCTTTGTTAATGATAGTGAGCAGAAGAGGATATCCTGTAGACCTTCTTGACTGCTGACACTTGTTTTGTCAACATTCAGGCTGCCCTTTGCTATGCAAAGCTTGGCGTCTTCTTTCCTGCTGGCAACGCGGGCATGATATTTTGCAGCAAGATTGGGCCATTTTCCAGCTTTTTGAGTCGTGGCTACAGAAACACAATATCCCATATTCATAAACCAGAGGGATATTTTTTTTTGAAGAATTGGGTTTCCTGGCTTTTAAAAAATGGGAGTTTAATATACACACACTACATAGATTCCAACGGAAACTTCCCTCATGTCGAATTACCCAGGGCTAGAGGATCCCAGAAGAAGAGCACATGATTAGTCCTATGGTTGCTGGGAGAGAGAGAAGCAAAAACAGTTGGGATGTGGCTGTAGTCCTTTTGTGTCAAAATATCTTGAAGGGCTGTTCTAGATATAATGGAGAAATATACATAAGGCCTGAGCAGAGCTGTTACTGATAGGATATTTTGGAGGTCATTAACTCATGTAGTCACTACTCATCAGAAGTGACTTGATTGCACATAACATATAGGCACAAAAAATGCTCTGCTAAAATTGGGTACAGCCGTCCCTAACCACAAAGGTGAAAACAGTAATTTCACAACTAAAATGAATGAGATTCTGAATATTTGTTCTCTATTTTTTAAAATATATTTTAAAACATTTTTAAAACCAGATCCAGAATCCCCTTGCAAGCCTAAATCCCACTGTTCATCCAGGGAGGAGTTAAAAAGTTTTCCTAAGAGTCAGTGAACTAGGTCCTGACTGACAGGTTGAAAAGTTCAGATTGCCCCAGACCTGGACCTGACTTCCTTTTTTGAAACCTAGGTCACATTGCTTGGTCTCAGAAATCCTAAGATAGTGTTTACTGCAAGCACTAGGACAAAACACCACTGCTTTCTGCTTTTCTAAGATATGAGGACATATTTTGAATATGCATTATCAAATTGTATGCCAAAGATACATGGGAAAATGTTCCCCTTTCTGGAGGACTGTCACTCCACTACTTTCTTTAAGGCACGTAATGTGAATATGACTTGCTATGTCATCTATAGAAGCCTGTCTTCCTAATACTTGTATATGATTTAGTTGCACTCACTGGAGATTGTGATATTGTGTTACTATAGTCTCTTGCTGTGCTAGGAGGCCATGCCTGAGAGGTCATCATGAATTGCCGTGGAACCGATTTAGCTGCCAGCAACCGCCAGCATCTTCCATGGGATGCTACATCTATTTCAAGAGATTTCATTAAGGAAGAGAGTGCTGTCTTGTCCATCATCCGGACCACTGTGCTATTTTTAATTGGCACAAAGATGCTCGCCTTGTCTTTTACATTAAACCATCAATCCATTCTGACGTTGCCCTTCTGTCAGTAGCAAACAGGAAGCATAACACTCAGTTTATTGCATTAATAATTCAACATTACCCATGGTTTTTTGTTTGTTTGTTTTTTTCATTTTTTAAATTCTCAGGTGACTATTGGGGCCTTGAGTCAGGCCACTAAAACGATCTCCAGTGAGTCAGGTCATCATGTTGCCTGGCAACCATCGCCTGGATTGACAAAGGCAGGACACCTTACCATGCCCTCCCCCTTTCCCCACCAGCCCCCTCCCCTCAAGAAATCAATATGACAGACGTGATGTTGGTGATGGGAGATTAGCTGGGAGAAAGCATAAAAATTGCTGGAGTCGAGCATTGCTGAAGAGAGCCTATTCAGGAGACTCCCTCTGACTGCATTACTTCCCTGCAGCTGTGTCATTATGGCTTCCCCTCGAACAGCAGCATTCATTAAAGTATTATTTACCAAGGCATTGCTTTGTATAGTGTGTACGCCTCCTTTCAGGGCTGCTGCCTTTCTCCTCAGATGACTGCATTCAGGGGCTGAGCTGGGGAACCGCTCCATCCCCCCTCCCATTCAATTCCACAAGCAACAGGATATTCCCCCCCCCCTTCCCTCTTTCACTCATTACTCAGACCTAATTTTCAAATCAGTCTTGGGGAGACTTTTAAACGAAGGTGCAGTGAATGTGCCCTTATAATTGCCCATATTCCCTGCCATAGGTTTCAGTATCATGTAGGTTCTCTGTTAACCCCTGTCTTACCAGGCCGGAATGCAAGGGGAAGCTGTGACAGTCAGCTAGAAATGTAAGCCTCAGGGGAAATGCCCCTGCATTCATTAAGTATTCTAGGCTCGCATACTTCAAAGACCCTGAAGGGTAGAGGTTGGTGAACATGGGGATGTAGCTTTTGTTGTGTGGGAGGGGTTATTGTAGGGAATCTTCTCTTGACTATCAACTCTCAAATGGTCTCTCTGAAACAGCAATCTAACCCTTCTCAGTTGGCTCTTGGTTAATACAAATGATGAAGAAAGTTATGTCATTGGCTACATTTCCCAACACGGCCATAATGTCAGCAGGTCTGATCTCCAAGGATTTTTTCTATGAAGAACGTGTTGACTGCAAAACAGAAATGTGGGGTGGGAGAGTAGATGTTGTCATCTGTAATAGACCCAGAAATTCTTGGTGCCTCTTTTTCAGGTCAGGTTTGGCTCCAGGTCAGGAGTAAAGGTGGAAGCCTAGCCACTGCACAAGTATTTCTCAGGACTCCTCAAAGTAACTGTCCAGGACATGATGCTAAATCCAGTTGTGAATTCCCACTATGGTAGACCCATTCAGTCTATGGGACTTACATTTGCATTGAATAAAATGTCTAATCCATTCACTGGGTCTATTCAAGTCCCTGAGTCTGGACAGTCAGGTTTCAGCCATGGCCAGGACTACCTTTGCACAATTAAAACTAGTGCACCAGCTATGTCCATTTCTAGAAAGGTCTGATCTGGCCACAGTGACACATTAGTTACATCCTGGCTGGATTACTGTAACACACTTTACCAGGGGCTGCCTATGAAAACGGTCAGGAAACTTCAGTGGGTCCAAAATGCAGCAGCCAGATTGCTGGCTGGGGCTGGTCACAGGGATCACATAACCCCCCTGTTGCAGCAGCTCCACTGGCTGCTGATCCATTTCCGGGCAAATGGAAAGTGCTGTTTTTTACCTATAAAACCCTAAACAGCTTGGGCCCAGGCTGTCTCAAGAACTGTGTCTCCCTCTATGAGCCTGCTTGGGTTTTACGATGATGAGGAGATGCCTTTCTCTCAGTCCCACCACCTTCAAAGGTGCATTTGGTGGGGACACAGGACAGGGCCTTCTCTGTGGCTGCCCCCAGACTTTGGAACTCCCTCCCACTGAAGGCCAGACTGTCCTTCCACAAGCAGATAAAGACCGTTCTTTTCAAGCAAGCTTTCTCTGTGTGACTGGCTGCCTGAATGGGTTTTTCAAATGGACTGTTGTACCTTACTACTTTGAATGTGTCTTGGTGTTGCTTATGTATTTTAGTATGGTATTTGTTTGATCTTTTTTAGTATATGTATGTTCACTGTTGTTAGCTTTAATATTGTCTTTTAATGACGTAAGCCGCCTTGGGTCCTTTTAAAGGAGAAAGGAGGGGTAAAAATATTTTAAATAAATAAACAAAATAAACAAATAGTTAAGACAATGACTGGATCTGGCCCTTAATTTTCTCTTTTCCAGGCTTGGGTCATAAAACATTGGAGACCAGGAGCTAAATCCAATTGTTTGGTAAGGCACTGAATGATTGGGATTTGTCAACTCTTACTTGAAGTCCCCTTAATTCAGTGGGTCTATTTAGTTGGGTCTAGAATTCAGATTTAACTCTAGGAAACAGTAAAGTAGGCAACTTACATATCTGCTGGTCCTGTTGTAAGATTAGAATCTTCTGTGAACATCTTCACTCATTATTAAGATACTGCTACTGTTATTGCTTATTCCCTGTGTGGGTGCAGTTACGCTCTTAATCAACTATTTGATTAATAGCCTAAATTCTGTTCCTTTTTTCTTGAATAAGTAACAATCCAAAACTGGCTATGCATGGTAAACATAAGGAGTGCTTGAAATAATAGAGTTAATGTAGTTTATTCACTCAAGGCAAAGTTACTAGTCTTGTGAACGGAATGGGTTCACCTCTTAACATTTTAGAATCTGCAACATCACAACAACATTGTTATTTATAGGTTGTGTGATTTGTAAATGTTGCTTTTAGATTCTTGGTTATCTGGGTATTTATTTGTAATGTTCCTGTCTTTCCTTTTTTCCGTTTTTACCACTAGCAGTTGTGTGCAAATGGGTGTAAATGCTTATTTTATTTGGGGTAGGTGGGTAACCTCTTCATGGTGTTTGGTCCATGTCCATTATTTCCCCAAAAAACAAGTCTAGTGCCTCTGTGTCCTTCATCAAACATACGGAGAGAAAAGCAGGTCCTTCATCCTATGGGTCATTCTAAGCTCTTGGTAAAACTCTACAAACGAGGAAGCTTTTCATTAACGATTGCCTATTACCACTTTACAGAGTCCTGAATCCAGAATGAAAGAACTTCCTCTCCCAGTTCAGTCCCATTGCAGCCCATCAACCATACCTGTATCACTCAGTCCTACCATCCTCAAATGTATGTTTACTGGAGGACATGACAGAGGGCCTTTTCTATTGCTGCTCCCAAGCTTCAGAGCTCCTTGCCATGGGAGGCCAGACTGTCCCCTTCCTTCTTGTCCTGCTGGCAGCCCAAGGCCTTCTCTTCAGGCAGAAACTGGCTGCTATGAGAAGAATATTAAAACAGGGATGTTATATCTTCTTTGAATGTGTTTTAAATGGTTTTAAACTGTTTCTATGTACTTAAGTAGTCTTGCTAAAATATTATTTTAATTGTTTTTAATAATGTAATAATTTATCATATCTTTTAGCTTTTAATATTGTTTGTTTTAATATTGTGAAGCACCTTGGATCCTCTTGAGGTGAACAGCAGGATACAAATAATAAAAATGGTTTAATGAATGGATAAGTGGATGGATAGATGGATGAATGGATGGATGGATGGATCCTCAGAGCTTGTTATGATTGATTGTATATCATAAACTCATATGTTACAAAGGGTGACCCTACGCATTAATGACCTCTTATAATTAACAACTATGCTCAGGCCTTACAAACTGAAGGCCATGATTTCCTTTACTGTATCTATCAATCAATCTCTTGTCACATCTTCCTCTTTTCCTACTGTTTTCCGTATCTCCTAGAAAGCTTTATTCCAATATCACATTTCAAGTGAATCATTTTTTTTTCTTATCAGCTTTCTTCATTCAGCTGTTCCATCTGTACATAGTGCCATAGTATGATTGGCCCTGGCTTTGGTTTCCAGAAACAAAACTTCACGTGTAGGGATCTTTCCTCATTCCTCCATAGTTGTCCTTCTTCTGATTTCTTGGCAGCATATCTTAAGTCTTAATTTTCTGGCTGTATATCTTCATCTGAATCTAATTCAGTTTTTCACAATTTTTCTGTTCTGCATACAAATTAAACAGAAAGGGAAATAAAATATTCTCTTGTCTGACACTTTTGCTAGTTGGAAATCATTTTCTTCTACATATCCTGCCCTAACAGTAATCTCTTGTCTGACATGCAAGTTATGCACCAGAGCAACCAAATGTTGTGGCACACCCACTCTTTCAGAACAGTCCATAATTTTTTCATGATCCACACAATCAAGGGCTTATCTATAATTTCTTCTGCAGTTCTTTCATACACTCTGGGACCCAACAAATATTTGAAATATGATCTGTAGTGCATATTCCACTTCTGAAACCAGCATTTCTCACAAATATATGTGGCTTGGTTACAACATCTTCAGTATCACTTTCCTTGCACAGAAAATTAAAGCAATATTCCTATATTACTGCAGTAGATGGTGTCCACTTTCTTTGGGATTGGAATGTATATTGAACATTTCCAGTATGTGAGCCACTGATTTTTTTCTTTCTTTCCCACATTTGTTGGCATATTCATGTTAGGATTTCTATATATTCTGTCTTT
Source organism: Intellagama lesueurii (assembly GCA_037013535.1). Lineage (NCBI taxonomy): Eukaryota > Metazoa > Chordata > Lepidosauria > Squamata > Agamidae > Intellagama > Intellagama lesueurii. The sequence continues at coordinate 222,366,470 of JBAJHW010000001.1, forward strand.
GTAGCTTGAAATATCATCATCCTTTGTATTCCTGGTGACGTGTTTCACTTCACTTTCTAGAACCTCAAATTCTTAATCAAAGAATTCTTTTGTGAAGGAATATGTCATCTTTACATTTCGTCAGTATAGTTCTTCAGTACATTGTTTCCCTCTTCTCCTTGTGTTATTGTGATCAGACAATATATTCTCCTGTTGATCTTTCTGCATTCTTAGAAATCTGGCATTTTGAGAGTGGGGGCAGCTCTAGACAGCAGCCATCTGGAGTGGAGTGGGAGATAGAATTTAATTATTGTTGTGGTGCTACCTTACATTGCCTGATGGACCACCTTCTTATCCAATAACAGTGGATGTTAAGGTGGACCCCAAATCTTCACATTTCTCCCAATCCCACCTTTCCCTCTCCCCACCCTTGATATTGGGAGTGCCTTGTCACCTCCTTTCTAGGGCAGATGTTCCATTGCCCTCCCAACCCCGGAATAAAACGCGAGACAGTGGTATGGGTTAAATGCGGGCCACACTTTATTAAAATACATTCATAATCAAAAATTGCCATTCAGAAGGAGGGGCCTGCTGTAGTGCGGAAACAGTTAAAATGACGTGAGTATCTAAATACTCCAATCAATGAAAGGGCGAGTCCCCGGCCCCAGGCTCCAGCAATCTTAAGGATAGCAGGAACCTGGCCGGCCGCTAACAAACACCCCCAGACCTCGATCCCCTTTTATTCGAGGGGTGTTAGTCTGGAAGTGGCCCAGCGCATCTTCCCGCCACAGGCACCGTAATCGCACGATCCGCAGTGCCAGGCGGTCGGATGTCCTGTTGGCTTACTTGAAATTACAGCGGGACCCACCGTAAATACCTGTTTTTTCCGCACTACCCGCCAGTGTGACCGAAGTTTATTCCACCAACTTGCCAAAACCCTCCTCCAGTGTGGGATAGGCAAAAACTCCCCCATCCACAGGCCAATCAGGATGTGGGCCAAAATTCCTATCCGGCCCCGTATCGGCGACCAGAATAACTCACACTAGAAATAGGGCGGGCGGGTGGGTGCCCGAAAAGAAGAGGGCGTTCTAGAGAGGAAAGCCTCTTTAAATACCCTGGCTTTCCCCTCCCACCTAGGCGTCACAATAGACTAATCCGTCTCGCGATATCCCGGGTGTAAGGCAAGGCCAGCTTCGCTGTTCGAGGTCCAGTGACCCTCCAGCGGCTGGATCATTGCCCTCCCAACCCCGGAATAAAACGCGAGACAGTGGTATGGGTTAAATGCGGGCCACACTTTATTAAAATACATTCATAATCAAAAATTGCCATTCAGAAGGAGGGGCCTGCTGTAGTGCGGAAACAGTTAAAATGACGTGAGTATCTAAATACTCCAATCAATGAAAGGGCGAGTCCCCGGCCCCAGGCTCCAGCAATCTTAAGGATAGCAGGAACCTGGCCGGCCGCTAACAAACACCCCCAGACCTCGATCCCCTTTTATTCGAGGGGTGTTAGTCTGGAAGTGGCCCAGCGCATCTTCCCGCCACAGGCACCGTAATCGCACGATCCGCAGTGCCAGGCGGTCGGATGTCCTGTTGGCTTACTTGAAATTACAGCGGGACCCACCGTAAATACCTGTTTTTTCCGCACTACCCGCCACAGCATAGGGACTAGCCTGGCTATGTCCTATGCCCGCCACAGAGCCCTGCGAGCTCGGCAAGCAGGCCCCCCCTAATGTCCTCTAAGAAGACCTCTAAACCCGCATCTGACAGATGAACGCCATCACTCCGGAACCATTCAGAATTCTCGGCTTGAATCCTGCGGTGACCTATCACCGATCCCATGCCGTTGCAGATGCCTCTGCATACTTCCCTGTTGACGCCCCGCCGGGCCTTGTTAACAGCATCACTCCTCACAGAGCCTCGCCAGGCCAACCGAGGAATAATCGTAGACCATAAGATCCGCATCGCCGGGTATGTGGCCTTCAACCTCTTAAGGTCGCGTAGGATGTCAATGATCAATGCCTTGCCCGGCAGTCGAGGCAAGTCATTGCCTCCAAGATGTATCAACAGCAGGTCTGGTGGGCAGTGGCCGAACGCCGTCATTCTGCACAGCTGACCCCACTGCATGCCACGCAGCCCCTTCCACGTAATGTGAGCCCTTGCTCCGAGCCCCAGATTGCTCCCCCAGTGGGATGTAGCTGCATAGCGTTCCGCCCAGTATACATAGCTATGCCCGATGATCATTATCTGCTTTCGTTTCCTTGGCCCCAGAGCACCTGTAAAAACGTAAGTCAGGCCCCTTGCCTAGAAAGTAGGTAAGGTCCTAATGTATCTTTTATAACATGAAGAGGACCATCGTCCTAATTGCTGGATGTCATGTGTGCTGTAACCCATGGCTGCTGCAGTAGATGCCGCTCCAATTCTAAATGAATGTGTGCCAAACCTCACACCCGCAATGCCAACCTTTTGTAAAGCTAATCCGGTCAATTTCCAGAACTGATATTTTGTCAATGGAGACTTATCCGCGTGCTGGAAAAAATAACCTGCATCTTTTCCTCTATACTCCAAGTATGCCTGTGTGGCTCTGACCGGGCATATGCGCTTGGTTGTGCATTGCCCCAAGATTAACTGCCTACCTTTCCCTATTTGATCAGTCTTGGATCGTCTAATGACGAGCTGTACCTTCCCCTGTTGTACTTCGACATCCTGCCATTGTAGAGCTACCCTGGTTTTATCTACTTTACTTACAGCTACTAGTTCACTGATCCTCAGGGCCCCGAAGAAGGCTAGGAGGGATGCCGCATGGAATAACCTTATCTCGTACTCGTCCCTGCACAATATAGTCCAGTGCTCGCACATACGCTCCAGAAGGAGAGGAGATATGGGTGTTCTAGTATCCCTCACTGTACCCCTCTCCCTGGACCAACCCTCTAACATTTTCCTAACTCGATAATCCCCTGAAAAATCCCTATATCCATTCATTTTAGCGTGGAATGCCAACGCCGACAGCTTACCTTGAATAGTGGCCGGCGCTAACCCTTTCCTATACAGGTACACCATAAACTGCTGGATATGCTCCACCGGGGCTGGCCAAGCCTGCTCCAGATCTACCATCCTCCTGAACTGCAAGAATTCCATACTTACTGCAGCATAGCCCTTTCTTGTCCTTGTTGCCAGGGCTAACCCTATTGCCCTAGCTGCGTCGTCACGCCAATCTGCCAGACCTCCGCAGGAAGAACTTCCGGGAGCTTCCTGGCCTCTGGTGCTAGTTCCCTGAAACGCTCGATCTGTTGACGTGACAACGCATCGGCTATTTTATTGTCTACGCCCGGGACGTGTCTGGCATGTACTACTATGTTGAACTGTAAGGCCCTCAGCGTAAAGGCCCTGACGAGGTTCATGACCCTTTCTGACTGTGCTGTAAGGTTATTTATGATATGAACAACCGCCTGGTTGTCACACCAGAAACGGACTACTGAATTTGACCATTCCCCCGCCCAGAGCCATAGTGCGCCAACAATTGGAAAGAATTCCAAAAAGGTTAGGTCCCTCGTGACGCCGCTCTGATGCCATGATTCCGGCCATGTGCCTGCGCACCACCTGCCTCGGAAATAGAAGCCAAATCCTAAGGATCCCGCAGCATCCGAGTGTACCTGAAAATCTGCCTTCAAATTCATCTCAGATCTCCAAAAGGAGATCCCATTAAATTCTTTAAGGAATTGACTCCAGACACGGAGATCTTCCCTCATACCTCGTGTTACCCTAGTCCTGTGACTTGGTCGTTTTAGGCCCCTCATGGCCGTACACAGGCGCTTGATAAATGCACGGCCTGGCGCCACAACCTTGCAGGCAAAGTTTAAATGGCCAACTAACTCCTGAAGGTCCCTAAGCGACGCTTTCCTCCTATGCAAAAAAGATTCTACCCGAGCCCTAAGGTCAGTCAACTTATCCTGGGGTAACCTGGATGTTTGGTTAACTGTGTCCAGTTCTATGCCCAGAAAAGTTAGTACTGTGGCCGGACCCTCCGTCTTGTCCTCTGCTAAGGGCAGCCCCAATTCTTCGGCTAACGTTTGAAACATATCAAGTATGAAGCTGCATCTACCTGAGCCTCCTTTCCCACAGAAAAGGAAGTCATCGAGGTAATGAGCTGTTGAACTGCATTGCACCATGCGTCTAAGTCTCCATTCTATAAATGTGCTGAATTTCTCGAATGTGGCACACGACACTGAGCAGCCCATGGGTAAAGCCCTGTCTACATAAAATGCGCCCCCAAATTGGAAGCCTAGTAAGCTGAAGTCATGTGGGTGAACAGGCAAAAGCCTAAATGCTGATTTAATGTCACATTTCGCCAGTTCAGCCCCCACGCCACATTTCCTGATCATCCTTACTGCCTCATCAAATGAGGTATACCTAACCGTGCACAGTTCCTGGGGAATGGTGTCATTTACTGACCTACCCTCGGGGTATGACAGATGATGAATTAATCGGAATTCGCCCGGGGCCTTCTTGGGCACTATGCCTAGTGGGGAAACCCTGAGGTTCTTCAAAGGCGGTGTTGTAAAAGGTCCAAGGACCCGACCTTCCCTTACCTCCTTATCGATTTTTTGCTGCACAATGCTCTCCATACCTAGTACTGAGCGGAGGTTTTGTGCTATGAACGCCTTGCGTTCTCCTAGAGCTGGAATTCCAAACCCGTACTTAAATCCCTCCAATAAATACCCTGCATCCCCCCGGCGAGGATAAAACCTCAGCCAATCCTCCAAAACCTGGACCTTAATTGGGCTGGGCCCCTTTTCCTGAAGGGCCCCCGCCATTGTTAGGCTTCCTGGAGCCCCCCGCGTTCTTGCCTTGTCGCTGGGCACTTGCCCTAAAACAGGAGGAATTTGAATGTTGTCCCCCACAGGTAAGGCACTCGTGCCTAAATTTGCATGGCTTCTTGTTACAGAAGCCCCTAGAGTTAAATTGAAAGCAAGGCAGACGGGGTTGAACCGCCTGCCCCGCGCCGGGGCGGGTAACTTGTGCCGCTAACAGTTTCCTGTTCAGGTGCCCACTATCGAACCGTTCCCCTGTGTTGGGCCTAGCAGGCGCCATGTGCTGCAGCCAGAGCCCTGGCTGTGGTTCATCCCAGCGCAAGTTTGGCTGGATGGCGCTCCGCATGCGAAACGCTTGGTCATATTGCAACCACGCCTGGCCCGCAAAATCCGTATATGCTCTGTATATGATATCCAAATACTGGAAAAGGGATTGCGCCCTCCACGGCTGCACTTTAACAATGACTCCCGCATAAATTAAAAACCCAGGGAGCCAATTTGCCCATGTCCTCTCTGGCTTTTTCCTCCTTCGCCTCTCCTTATCCTTCTCATCCTCCCCGTCCAAATCTTTCTTCTCGATCTCTCTATTGAGTAGATCAAACACGTCAATGTACTCTCCTTTCCAAATTTTTTCCTTGGTTGCTGGGCTTAAATGGTCCCCCAGGGGCGTAGAATAATCCCCATATGGCAGCGCCCCAATAGGCACCGTATTATATCCTGAATTGGGTACTGAGGGATAAGGCCAGGACCCTGTGCTAGACGGATTGTCAGGTTGAGCCTGCGCAGGAGGGGTGACATAAGGTACACCCCAACCACTAAAGTGTGGAGTGGCGTAAGGCCACGGGACGCTAGGTAATCCCTGGTTTATTGAGGTGTAGGGTGTGGTAGCCGTGTAACCCATCGGCACACCAGTGGCCCAGGGCCATGCAGCTGGAGGCGTTTGGTTGACCAGCATGTTTGCCGACTCACCATAAGATGTGGCCGCTCTGCCAGGCTCCTCACAATGCTGCGGGGCGCTGCAAACGGCCTCCTCCCCATCCTCCTGTTCCTCCTGGCAGACAGGTGCCGGCTCAGACTCCTCCGGGGTCAATGCCCGCTGCTCCTCAATCCGGCGTCTCTTTGAAGGAATGGCTGTCCCCTCCGTATCACGCCCTGCCGAAGCATCCGTGACCTGTGCAGACTCAAGAGCAGCAAACCTCTGCGTTAGCTCACGTGCCAGAACCCTTAATCTAGCCCTCCTATGACTTTTAGCCTCCCTGGCCGATCTGCGCGGCTGTACCGCACTCGGTTGGGAAGGCTGTTTACCTAGCTTTTGCGCCTCTAGGGCTGAAATTTTTTTCTGCAATTCCTGCCACACCGGCCAGGACTCCTCATCGGAAGAGGATTGTGGTGGAGACCCCTGGGTTGTTTGCCTCCTCCTAGCGGGTTGTTTCCCCTTTTTGACTCCAACCCCCTTTCTCGATGCCATGCCTCCTGAGATGAGGTGTTCTGCCTTTGCAGTTATGTAGTAGCAGGGCAATGGGATGCTTAACCACTGGGCTGGTAAAAGCTCCTATGCGCACGTACTTCTTAAGTATACGTCTTTGTATTCCCTGCAACCAAGCGCTTAACCAGTCTGTAATGTCTCCAGCCCAATGAGTTTATTAACTTGATTCTTTTTCCTTAGCGTCAATCCAGGTGGCCCAAATTAATTTTATATACCTGATTGTTGCCCTTGAGGACTGATAGACGAACTAATTAACCAATCACCCCTTGATTGCACTGCTCAGCCACCAGTAATATTATCTCCCCAACTAATGATGCCCGGTGCTATTTCAATCACACACATCCGCTATAGTACTCTATAGTTGAGCAAGCAATGCATAAAAGACACACTGTCTACAGCTCCGTCAGTGTAATTACAAATGCTCAAAGCGCACCAATTTTTACAATCACCCAATATCCAAACGACTGTATGCCACTCTATAGATTGCTCACTCAATAATGATTAGCGTTCCCCAAAGCCAATAGCTTCTATCAAAAATTAATCAAGCCGATAAATTAATAGTCCAAGTAAATTGCCCTATTAATCAGCCAGTAGCTATTTTTATATTGAAGAGATACTGCTATCCTATCGCCTAATAATGAATATAATGTATTAGTATGCTTATCAATTTTATTTATTGCACTTGTCAGCACTCAAATACCTTCAATGAATTTTATCTATTAAATTATTGCGCATATATATATTTATTACTGATAGAAACCAAACTATTCTGAAGGCCCCCCACAACACCCCAATATCATTGAAAGCGGCAGCAAACAATAGCTAAGGCAGAAACAACGGGGGTGGGTGGTGAGTGGGGGTGGGGTTAAGAATTGGCGGGCAATTCAAATACGGACCGAGCCAAGCCACCAGTCCCCGCAACTGGATCCACTGAAAACCGCAAGTCAGCAAGGGTGGTAGCAGACTCAGCAAAACCGGAAAAAGGGGGGGGGTTTAAAGGGGGGGGGTATATGACGGGAAAAATTCAACTGCCTAACAAGCAAGCCGCCCGGGGTGGGCGCAGTAGAACCGGCAGCCAGTCGCTGCCCCCGCGGCAAGCAAATCAAGCGAGAATTGGGGGCCACGTGAACAAAAAGGCCACAGGAGAAAACCAGCTGCAGCCGCAGCAAGGGAGGGCAAGGAGGAGGAACTGGGGGCCACGCTAAACAAAAGGCCCCCAACAGAAAGCAGCTGCCGCCACAGCCAGTGAAGGCAACCGGGCAAGGGAAACAGAAGGAAACGAAGTAAAGTGCACCAACACCCCCCGCAGTAAAGTCAGGAGCAGCCCGGCAGCGCCAAACAGCAGCGCGGCTTCCTCCCTTGCGACCCAGAAATTAAAGCGGTGCCCGGAATTTACCCAGCACGCCTGAGTAAGCAACAAGGGTGCTCGGGGGAGGGGGTGGTGGCACGGCAGACGGTCTGCCCAGACAAATAACTTCAAAACCGCGGCGAACTAACGGTGGGGGTGGTGGCAAAAAACGGGGCGAAATTGAGCAGCCAAGCACTCCCGGTCAGGCCTAAAACCACCCGCCTTTGCTGAAACGCCGCAGCGCGCCCCAACCGCGGCGCAGCTTCTCTCCTGGCGTGCTTCCCCCCGGAGTTGCGGGCCCACTTTCAAGCCACACACAATCCCAGTCACACCAAGCCGGTCCCCCAAGGAGTTCCCCAGATAGCCAGAAGACCGATAAGCTAGTAAAGGAAAAAGAAAAGAAGAAAAAACTCAGCCTAAGGAGAGAGCCGTTGCTCCTCCTTCGCGTCCTGTAACAGCCACCAAGTTCCCAATTTATGCTGCGTTCGCTTCCTCGCAATTTGTACTCCAACCACGTGGTCCGTAGCGCACTGATCAAGCGTCACCCTTCTAGCTCGGCTGCCCGAAAAGAAGAGGGCGTTCTAGAGAGGAAAGCCTCTTTAAATACCCTGGCTTTCCCCTCCCACCTAGGCGTCACAATAGACTAATCCGTCTCGCGATATCCCGGGTGTAAGGCAAGGCCAGCTTCGCTGTTCGAGGTCCAGTGACCCTCCAGCGGCTGGATCAGTCTTCTAAAAACCATTATACACAGGATCGTAGTCATGACCCTCCTGTTCTTATTAAGAATGCAATGCTTAAGACAGAATAGTAGGAACCTTTTGAAGCATTGAACTTAGTGGGACTTGCTCCTAAATAAATATTTTTGGGATTGGGCTGCAAATAATACAAGTATTTGAATTTTAAAATTAAACAGAACTCATACCCTAGCAAAATACAACCTTGTGTAGGGTTTTTTTTTTTAATGTAACATTTGGTATTTGAAAGCAAGAAACATTTCTCCAGTATGTCGGAGAAAATAAAGACAAGCTGCCATCACAGCTCTTCCTTTGATCTTTAATCCAAGTGAAGGTCTCACAGTAACGAAAAGAAGTGAAGACATTTGGTTTCCAGAATGTGAAGAAAGACATTTATGGGGACAGGCACGGAGGGGTGCCGAAGAGATGGGGGAAGGGTTAGAAAAGGCTGGAATGATTATACTTGCAAGCAATAATGGATATATGCATAGAGAATTGCTTAGCATCCTTTGGGAGGTTCAATGAATTTCCCAGTAAACCTCCATTTGTACAGAACATATTACTCTTTTAAGCAGAAAATGCACGACTTTAGTTTAATCAGCTTTTCATTTCATCTCCCCACCCCCCACCTTCCCGCCAATGTCATTAATTCAGAAAGAAGGGATACCAGTATCATATCTTGGCAAATTAATAGGTATAGATAAAATCTTCTATAAATATTCATTACATCTCATTATGTAAATTAATGAGTAAGATTTTTAGAATTAAGGGTAGTCACATTTGGAGACATGCATCACTTTTTACATATACTAAGCTTTCAGAATAAATGACTCCAGAGAAAAGGCCTAGTTCACTGTAGAAGTGGCCCTCAGGATCTCAGAGTAAATTATTTGATAGACTGGAAGCGCAGGCACACTGCACACTGCTGAAGGAACTCTCGCCAGGGAGCATTTCAGCAACTATACAAAAGCAATGTAGAGGCTATATCTGGATTGTGTGGGTCCAATGTCTTGTGGTTTAGACAGCTTGGCACACTAGGCAGTCTTTCAAGTCCAGTCCTACTGTTAGGCAAAGCGAGGTGGTAGCCTTAGCTGGCTGACATGGAGGACGTAGTCACCTTCCCACCATTCCCCTTTGTTGGAGAATGGATCTGTGTGTTCAGGGAGGCTTTCCCTAAACACCCAAGAAAAGCCTGCAACGACCCTAAGATCATGCTCTCCCATCACTACTAGCAAAGTGAGAGTCATCCACCAGTCTAATAGATTTTTGAAAGTGTGATGATGTGCATTTGTGTGCCTTCTTGCCCTACACTTCAAGCGGCAAAATCCAATCTCAGTCCCTCATCACCATCCTCAACTGCTCTGTTGACTGGGAGTGGGTATTGCACACACAAGAGTGTGAAGCAGTAGCATACCATCCGTGAAGGTTGGCCACAACAAGGCCTTTTCAGTTGCATGCGCCATCTCCCCGGCCCCTCTGCCTCTTGGCAGTTTAGAACTGGGGTTGGGCTCTGAGGCCTAGTCTGAGGCAATGTTGGGGCTCCATATGAATCACGACTAGAAGGTGAACTTCTTTTATTGTCCGTAGAAGGAACCACATTGCAGGAACCATTTTCCTTCCCAAATGCCTGTACTATTATTCACTACAATATTACTTCCATTACTATTGGAAAGTAGAATGTAATGAATAGCTAATTAAAAAATTGAAGGGGTGTGTGGAGAGAAAACACTGTGCTAAGAATGTTTACCTCAAAACCTGCTGTTAATTGAACTGTGTGTGAAACCTGGAAATCGGATTGTTAGTTGTGTCAGAATGATAGAAGCCAATACAACACAATGTGAGACAAAAAGGGGGGTGGGTTAAGAAATTTGTTTCTTTTTAATTTGTGAACTTTTGTTTGGGGAACCGTCACACAAATTCATGAGAAACTTTATAAATTGCAAACATTCCAAAGAAAAACACACTTCACAGTTCCCAAAAGCTAAAGGTAAATACATCCTCTAAGAGATAAACAGGGGGGAACATGGCTTTAAAAACAGAGAAGAGGACGGTCGTAGCGATATTTGTGTGTAATGCACAATATATAATGTCTTTGTGCTCCATTTCTAATACAAAACTTGGCCTTTGTAATCTAATATTTTTCCTGGAAGCCTTCTAGGTTATGAGAGGACATCTGTCTTCTGATTTCTTTTGTGGGGAATCAGAAATTACAGCAGCCCTCAAAGGGAATAGAAATCCTAGACACTCGTGACCTTCATCGAAACCTCTTTCGTCGCTTGTCAGTTTTTTAAGGGGCAATTTAATTGTAACTCTTTGGTGGTGACAAGGTAAGTGCTGGCATTTTGGCACTGTCATTCATTAGCAGTGTGCAGTGTCAGCAGCAATGCCGCCGATATGTCACCATCCTGCCTCAGCCATGGCAGCTTGAATCTGGGGATGAATGTTGTTGTTTGGTTCTTCCCTGCTAGGAAGACACCAGTCTGCATGCCTTCTGTGCCTGTCCGAGTGGGGCACCCCTGTGTAGGACGCTCAAAAGTCTTCGAGATACGGGTAGAAAGCATACCGCGAAAGCAGTCCAGTACCATTAAGGAAAAGAGTGTTGTTCGGCGCTCATTCCTGGGTTGAAAGGGACTTTTGCTGTCTTGGCCACAGCCTTGCTTGGCAGCTATGGGGGACAGCCGGGAAGCCACCTTTTTCAATTTTAGGTGAAATGTTGGTCTTCCCAAGTGGAGATGGCAGAATTGGGTGAGGTGCAGGGTGTGGAAAGAACAGGAGAACTGTTGAGCCACGGCTCCCGATTCTGACATGAGACCTGCTCTTAGTGGAAAACTGACATGTGCTCTGTCTTTTCAGGCAAAAATGGACTGAATCTTGGATGTTTGTTCCATTTGTGAGCAACTAGACAGCGGGGGGGGGGTGCACTATTCACATACACACCAAGGATGGAAGAATGCCACAATAGAGCCCTCACAGCTCATTCAGCATCACTAAAGTTAAAAAGATGGTCAGCGAGGCGAATTGAGGAAAGGGGAAACTGTAAGTTATAGAATAATAGGAGACTGAGCTGCCAGTGCCAATGGAGAAGGCGAGTGACAGCTGCTACATAAAATCATCCATTGGACACTCCAGCCACCACATGTTGTATACATATCTCCCTGCAGCTGCTCTTACCAGCCATTTTGTGGAGTCACAGAGTGAAGAGAAAGACTGGCGTTGCTGTTTACCTATGCCCTTGATGTGCTAGAATATTCTTTTTCTTTGCTCTTTTGCTTGGCTTAGTCTACTAAACCTTACTGAAATATTATTACCCTGTTTGCATTGAGCACGTGCGGGATGGTGGAAGATGGATTGTTACACAAGCTTTGAATGAATAGGCCACATCATTAGAGTGTTAGGGTCATTCTTCCCTCTCTTCCCCCCCCCCCCCACCTTTTAATGTTTCTTTCCTGCTTTTTGGTATGGTTGTGCAAATGGGAACGATTGCCTGCTGGCCTCAGTGCCATAGCACGCCAAGGGGAGACAGCCTTCCTCTCCCACCTTTTTAATCTATTGGGCTTTCCTTGCCCACCCCCATCATCTCTCTCCTTTTTAAACTTGTTAACGCGGTGTCTAAAGAGGAGTCAGAGAAAGAACATATGGGGGTAAGGGAGCAGAGTGCCCTTAGGGCTAGAGCTTCACCTGTGCAGGATCCATGGGCCGAAGAGAGCCAGGCAGTAAAGGCATGGTTTATTATTCATTTCCAAGACCAAGACCAAGCGCAGCTTTGGAGGTGACTTAGCCCCACCCCTGAGAATGTTACTAGCATTTCTTTAATTAGGGGCAATTTGTCAGTTTGACTCATGCAATTTCACTTACACTGGTGCAAATGCTCAACAGATTCTGGTTTCGGTATTTAAGGTCTACCATGTCTCCAAAACTGATAGTGCTGTAGGCCCAGAGAACATAGCCATGTGTCTTGCACCCCATCCATGGGAAAGATTTCGTTTTAATGGAGATAATGTCATGGACTCAGGATAGAAGAGGGTCAGAATGTATTCTTAAAAGGCATGGGATGTGTCGTACAGGACTGAAAACAGGTTGGAACGCCCTGCGCAAGTTCAGGAGAAAAGCCACTGCTTCAAACATATGTTAGGGCACTGAGGCTCAGACAACCATCCTTGCATTTGCTTCTGCTCCATCCCATCACTGAGAGGCATCTGGAAGCAATGAACAAAAAGCCTGTAAAAGCCACACAACGTGCCAAAGATATGATGCTGGGACCTCCCAACAGTGGGTAGAGTCTGACTGCAAAGAACTTGGAGACTTCAGATGTAACTCTTGAATATAAACCTAACCTGTTCAGAACCTGAAAAGCCAAGAGTACATCTGGAAGCCCATTGCCCTCCAATCCACAGGTATGCAGCTATAGAGAAGGTATGCTTATTGTGTTTAATTTGAATTTACCTGTTTCAGCCAGAAGATTAGAAACAATGGCAATACTGGTCAGCTTCTGTGATAGTCAGAACCAGTCCTATCATCAAGTAGGCTGGCACAGTTGCCCCAGGAAGGCAATTTTGGAGTCATGAAAGGGCAGCAAATGGTTACAGTTTTAAAGTTATTAGTTTTTCAAATTATCATTATTATTGTATTGTCACTCCCAGGTGGAGAGAAAGAAATGCATATGGTCCCCTCAGCTGCCTTGGGTTCCTTCAGCAGGAGAAAGGCAGGGTATAAATTATACTAACTAACTAACTAACTAACTAACTAGATAGATAGATAGATAGATAGATAGATAGATAGATAGATAGATAGATAGATAGATAGATAGATAGATAGATAGATAGATAGATAGATAGATAGATAGATAGATAGATGCAGAAAAATGTGTTTATTTATTTGTTTGTTTAATCTCTATCCTGCATTTCTTCCAGAGATCCAAGGTCACTAACAAATGTTTAAGATGCAACAAAATCACTGCAAGTTACAATGTTGAAATATGATTAAACATACCCCAATGTTAAAAAGCCATTCATTTAAGAACAGTTTAAAACCAGTTCAAAACACATCTTAGTACAGAAAAATGGATTGCACCCCAGCTAAAAACTTATTTTTCACCAGGCCGTTCAATTACCAGAACCCTGATTGAAAGGAAAAGTTTATGACCATCAGCCTCACTTGGGAGGCAGTTCCGCAGCCTGGGAGCAGACGTCATGAAGGCCCTTTGTCCCATCTGCACCAGACATGCCTATGAGGGTGCTAGAACTGAGAGTAGGCCCTACCTGGAATATCTCAAAAGCTGGAGAGGGCTATATGGAAATATACAGTTCTTCAGCTGGTCAAGACTAGAGATGGGCACAAACCGAACAATGAACCAGAAAAATGATAAATCAGGCGGGTTCGTGGTTTGGTTCATGACACTGTTTGGGAACACTGTTTTGCTGAAACAAAATGAAGTGCCGAACTTGTTTCTCCTCAGCACTTCATTTTGCTCTGTAAAATGGATGCCCACCTGACCCCTTCCCAGAGCCTCCATCGTCTCCCTATCTGGTCCTCCTGCCTCCGTCGCCACCGCCATCTTCAGAGACAGTGACCTGGCTTCCCTTCCAGGAGTTGTGCCTGCTGCCTCTGTGCATGTGCCTGCAGTCCAGCTGATCAGGGCGATCAACTGGGGGTCGGGTGCATGGGCACAGGCAGCGCCCAGGCTCCTGGAAGGGATGGTGGTCGCTGCCGTCTGCACATGCTCCCACTTTCCAGTTCATCAGAGGCAGTGCCTGGGCTCCTCATCGTCATGCCGCTCTGCAACCACCAGCACAGCAGCAGAGGCAGTGCGGCGGCGGCGGCGGCGCATTGGTAGTGGGGCAGCAGCAGCAGGGTGGCAGTGGCAGCAGTGCAACAAGAGAAGGTAGGCCCCACACCAGGCATGAACCAAAAAACGAACCACAAATCGGTTCAGTTTTCTGGTTGGTTTGTGGTGGTTTGTGGCTAACCACAAACCACGCACAATCATGAACCACCATTTTTCAGGTTTATGCCCATTTCTAGTCGGGACTAGAGATGGGGACGAGTATAAAAATGGATCAGTTGTGGGTTAATAACTCGGAGTTCCGATATCCAATCTTCACCAAAGTTGACAGGCATGTTGGGGAAAGACATAGGAAGCTCCATTGTGATTCTGGACTTTCTAAGTACCTGGGGGGAGCTTTCCTGGGGGTGTCCTCTTTGTGACTATATAATTGGGGGTCTGTGATCCAATGTTCACCAACCTTTCAGAAGTTGTAGAAAAGTGTCTGGGGAAGCTTCCCTGCAAATTTGGTGTCTCTAGGTCATCAGGGCCCAGTGTTATAGCCATTTAAAGTGCAAATGAATCGATTCATCGAAGAATATTCGTATATTCGTATTCGTTGATCTGTTAACCTTGATGAATAACGGACCAAAATGAATCGCCATTTTTTTTATTTGTCCTCATCTCTAGTTGGGACTCAAACTGTATACGGCTTTATAGGTCATAGCCAGCATGTTCAACTAGGCCTGAAAATGAACCCAAAGTATTGGGCTGTCCTCAGTGATAAGCTCCATACAGCCAATATGTCATTTTTATCAATTAAAAGATAATGGCAATGACTATATTAACATTATTGTATTCAAAATGAAAGTTTTAGAAGAATAAATAAATAAATAACATTGCTGTCTTCTCTCATAAATGGCCTGAAATATTTTGTGGTACATTCTACCAGAGACTTCAATCCAAAGACAATATGTGTATCATTATACATAGAGTTCCCTTTGCTCTCCTTTAAGTGTTTTCAGATGAGTATGTTTCATCAGCAGTAAAATATGCCTTCTCACTTTAACTATAATGACAGATCGGAAGAGATCCAGCAGAATGTGCGCGTAATGACATTAAAGAAAAAGGCCATTCCCACTTAGAAGTAGTGTTACAGCGTATTTTCCGCCATTTTCTCCTTCACATGCATCCCTGTCCACCTCATCCCATACCTCTGTAGGAGAATATTTTTCCTAGTGAGCCATGCTACTGAATCCATGACCATTTAAAGGGTACAAACCTTTTCTTATTTAAACAAAGGGAGAGGAAAAAGAGGCATTCCACATTTTGCACATCTTGTCCTCTATTTTTAAAACAGGGAAAAATAAAAAAGAGCCGTTTTCTCCTTCAACATCTTTGTTTTACAGATTTATTATAAGAAAGTGGAAAGGAACCCAAGAACAGTTATGACAAAATGCATTTTAATTTGCTGGCTCAAACTGACTTCCATATGCAACCAGAATAACATATGCAGAATGTACAGGAAATCGCTTCTCTAAAAATAGCCTTGCTCTTTTGTTATATCCTATATGGTTAGTTGTATTTATTCTCTGCCCTTCCTGATAGCTTGCGCTATTCACCATTTAACTACTTAATGCCAGAAGTTGAAGGCCTCCTAGATGGAAAAAAGAAGGCAAAGGTTTCTTTTGTACACAATTGGAATTACTACCTCATTTTTATTTATTTTTCTCTTCCACACTTAGGAGCAGCCTTACATTTAAAAACTAGATGAGCTGTTGCAGAGTTTTCAATTTTAGCTAAAAATCTTTAGCTGTGCAGCAGAAGTGCAGAGCACAATTGGCTTCAAGCCTCACCAGAGAAGACCACCTCGTTTGTGTTTCATCAACTGGCACTTGCGGTCTCAATAACTCACTTTGAGACACTGGTAAGAGAAAGAATGAAAAGGTTTCATTTCCTCACAGATGAATAGATCGAAACAGCATATTGTACAAAAACGACTAGTAGGGCTCGACAGATTCTCAGCCTTCTTTCAGCAGGCTCTTACAGACGACATTCTAACTGCAGACGTAGTGACTGCATAACTGCCAGCAGACTAAAAAGGGAGGGGGAAAAGGATACTTAAGCAGAAAGATGTGGCTTTCTTCAAAATCAGAGGTAAGGAAGGAACAATCGGTTACTGCTGAACTGATTGACAGTCACCCAATCCAGAGAAGTCACTCCCAGCCAAACCTACTGAGGCAGCATACAAGGTTGAAACGACTCCAACATGAGTGACATATTCTGGTCATTCCCACCCACTGATTTTTTTTAAAAAAAGGTTTTAAATCTATTTTAAATAGTGCCTTAGAATTACCAGCATTCAACATCAGTAACAAAAGGGTTAAGTTTCTGTTAGAGACTTTGTATGTCTTACACCTGCCATGAAGCACCTTCTGGGCAAGCCTGGCCCTACCATTAAGTACAATGAGGAGGCCACTTCAAGGAATAGATTTGGAGTGACATGAACAGGCAGCAACAAATTAGTTGATTGATTTACTAACTATTGTAATTTGAGAAGGAGGAGGCTTGGCTCGGCTTGGCTCTGCTCCGCTTTGCTTTGGAAAGCCAATGTGGTGTAGTGGTTAGGGTGTCAGACTATTTTCTGCCTTCTATACCGAAATAACCTGGCTGATTTTGGCAATGATGTATGTCCCTGCTGGACCTGGGAGGTTCTGTCTGCTGCTCTGCCTTAGGTGGCAAAATATATTGGACAGGTGCTGCTGCTACGCTGTGCTTCTGTACGATCTGCACATAACATGGCTCACCACATAGATTCCCTGCCTTACCTGAATAATCTTCACTTCCAGTAGCTGTATTATCTGTAAGTCCTACATTCAATGTAACTGCTAGTGATTAGTGGATTTTTGAAGGCTGGTGGCGTCTTGGGAATGCTCACATCTGAATCTTGAAAGGTAGCTCATTGTCATTGATCCTAACAACGATCCTGATAAGACTGAGAATTGCCTCCCATTTTGCCAAGCCACACCTGAGTATTCATCTATCAGTGACATCTCAGCATCTGCCCAGCTTTGGCAGTCCCTAAACATGCACTCACCTGATGGCATAGGTAAGGTCAATTCCATTGCACTCAAGAGTTCTGGAATCTGCTCCATTTTGGAATTAAACAGGCATGCTCCCCAATGTTTGACAGAAACATGTAAAGATATTTTCCTGTCATATTTGCAGCAGCTTTCGAATTGTGAAGGGGAAGGGGGAGGTAAGGAGACATTTTCCGCTAAGTCCCTGTTTTCTCCCAAACCCCAATTTTTCAAATAAGGAAAAACTGAAAGAACACAGGCATTGACAGAAACGTCTTTGGAAAATTTTCTTGTTTGGATCCAGTTAAATGTCATAAGGAAAGCTTTCCTTTTGTTTATTACAAAATGTATAAGTTCTATTTCCAATGTTTATTCTTTACCGCTTTTCAGCAAAAACTAAGATTCATATCGTTCCAGCTCTTTGCAGCTGTCTCTCGCTAATACTCAGTATATTTGCAGTTTTCTTATACAAAATTATACTTTTTGAGGTATCAGTTGTATGTGTGCTTGCTTGGGAATACACCTCGCTGAACAGGGTGAGTCTTATTTCTGAGCAAATGTGCATAGAATTACACTACAAGGCTCACAGAATGCAAATGCAAGAAGTCTGGATATGTTAAATGGGATAAGTGTGGTGCATAAAACCCAGGGCTCTGTAATTCACAGTATTCATAAGAAGAATTCTTACATCCCAAATCCTATGCATCGTTATACCCAAATCTATTGATTTCAGTGGGTCTAAATGTTGATACGTTCACAGACACTAAGTCTCTTATAATGCTGTGAGAAAATACATATGTCTGTATAGCTGGACTGGGGACCCTGTGGCCCACCAAAGATATCACTGATGTTCCCATCACCCCCTGCTAGCCTGGCCAACTGTGGAGATGATGAGAATAGCAAGTCCACCTCACCCCCCCCACACACACACACATTGCTGTTACCATGGCAATCCCATTACAGGAAGGTGGGGTGGGTGGAAACATTAATAGCCACTACTACTTCATATCCCAAATAATGATGATGTTTTAATGGCTTCCTATGAAACAATGGGAAACGATGATCATATTTTAAAGCCGATTCTGTTAATTATCAGTGGAATGTCAACAGTCAAAATTCTTTGGCTCTCCCTTTCTAGCTATAAGCAGCATGCAGCTTATCCGTTCTGTCATAAAACATAATGCATGTTGAACAGATGTGATTTGCATTAGTTTTGCCAAAAGTGTTTTGTCCTTATGTTCTATGTATTATTTTCTGGAGACAGAACGAGCCCCTTCACAAGGTTTTGCAGTGCAATCTCTTTAAAGAACCTGAGTGGAAAAAGTAGCTAAAATTTAGTGCAACCAGTGCCCTCCAGATGTTTGGGTCTCCAACTACCCTAACTCCTTATCATTGCCCTTGCGGTCTGGGGCTGATAGGAACTCTACTCCAAAAAAATCTTGGATGTGTTTCAGGGGTCCCCAACCCCCAGGGCACAGAGTGGTACCGGTCCGTGGCCTTGGAAGGACTGGGCCGCCAGGACAGATGAGCAGCGAGCAGGAGGTGAGCGGCGAGCGAAGCTCTGCCTCCTGTCAGTGTGCTCCTATTAGGTTCTAATGCCGCTGCTGATCTGACAGGAGGTGGAGCTTTGCTCCCTACTCCCCTCCTGCTGCTGCTAGATCAGCTGTTCCTGTGGCATTAGAATCTAAGAGGAGCCTGCACTCCTGTTAGGTTCTAAGTACCCCCCACCGATCCTTGGGAGAATGATCTTCAACTAAACCGGTCCCTGGTGTCAAAAAGGTTGGGACCCGCTATGTTCGATGACAGCACACACAGCAAAATTAGGCTTCTGTTAATTAACACAGGTGTCTCTGCCAGGTGTGGCACTCAGCTGGACAAGTCTGTCCCGTATTTGCTAAACCAACCATCAGTAAAGTTCCTCCTGCTCCCTTCAAGGTTTTGTTTTTGGAAGCTCCTTCTTGATTTCAAGCATGCAAAAGGGAAGATTGCAAAAAGAGAGAGGATTTATTTTTTCCATCCATAAGTGTGCCTAATGGGGTGAGCCATTATGGATTTTTTGCACTCCACGTTCCTGAATTCTCCTAGAATTCACCAGACAGATATCTGGGAGTTCCAGCCCACAAGCACATACCTGCAAACACCTTCTTTTCAAGCACCTGGACAAGGCTGAGGCCTCCTTCAAGACCTTCTTCTAATCTTCCATGTCCTGCTTCAAAAGTTTCTGGAAGGAAGCTGCCCCAGTGATTCCTTGTGTGTGTGTGTGTGTGCGCGTGCGTGCGTGCGTGCGTATGTGTGCAGTGGTTCCCAGCCATGGGTCCCCAGGATGTCCTTGGACTAAAACTCCCGGAAGCCTTCACTAGCACTAGCTGTGCTGTGCTGGCTAGAATGTCTGGGAGTTGTAGTCCAAGAACATCTGAGGACCCAAGCCTGGGAACCACAGCTCTAGAACATAAAGGGGAATGAGCCTGCTATCCTTATCCCCTGAGTCCTTACAGGAGGCCTCTGCCTCCAAATGGTTGAAATGAAAGCCTTTGTAGATGTCATGAAAGGGGAGGTATGTGTTTGCAGGCTGTGGAATTCTTGGAGAATTCTGGGCTCTGGAGTAACACCAATGACAACAAGTGGCTAAATGGTGTACAAAAAAAAGAGCAGGTGCCAAAGGTCATGGGTGTTCTCCAAGAATGCTGTGCCCATACTAGAGAAGGTACAGGGAAGAAGCATTAGAGGCCAGATCAGTAGTAGTAGTGGCACAAGGGAAGCCGAAGGTATTTTAACACCTGAGACAAAGATGGTCCCTGTATGCCCCACTGGATGTACAGATGTCAGCCACGTTGGCAGCTGAAGCCTGCTTCAGCTCTGGCCATGTGATAGTCTCCTCCCTCACAGTTGAGGGCAAGAGGCTGGTGTTTGCACTGCAGGGCACTCTGTCCTTCATGAAGGCAGAATGGGGCAGGGGTGCGGCGGCTTCGTGAGAACAGCTAAGGGTTGCTTCTGGTGCTGCCGCTGCTGCAATCTTACTGTATCTGTTGCTTGCTTTATGTGTCGCTCCACCTCAGTAGAAGCTGGCTGACTCTGAGTTCTCTCTCTCTCTCTGTGTGTGCATGTGTGTGTGTGTGTCTGAGAGAGAGAGAGAGAGAGAGAGAGAAGAAGAAGAAGAAGAAGAAGAAGAAGAAGAAGAAGAAGAATGAATGAATGAATGAATGAATGAATGAATGAATGAATGAATCTGTTGAATTTTAGTGCAAACTTTACAGGAGCTATTCAAGGTATTGAACTCTGCCCCCAAAATAAATAGAAAACCTTGGATAGTTTCTTTAAAGTTTGGGCTAAAACCCAGAGTGGATTCACTGCCCTTCCCTTTGAGAAAACAGAGCCAGCAGCCTCTGTGGATCTGCTGAACGCTAGAGCCATCTGGGCACTGGCATAGCACCTTCACGCTGATCTAGCCGGCCTGTGGTATTTTTTTCTTTCTTTCCAGTTTTACCTAGTCAGTGTGGACTTAGTCCTTTTTTTAGCATGCCCTTTGTACGACCACCACGGTGCCGAGGGCTGTGGTGGACAATCAGTCCGCTGTAATTAGCTACTGTTCTCCCTTGCACAATGCAAACCTGGAAGTACCTTAAGAATTTAGATTCTTTTAAATAAGAAAATATCTGGTCATTAATCAGCTGGAACATAGCTGGCAACGACCATAATCCTCACGCTAATCATCTGCCGATTACTCATGTGTAAGCATGTTTAGGAGAGGAAACTTCTGCACCATCTTTTAGAAGTGCAAAGACAATGCAGCTCCAAGGATTAAGCCAAGCAAGTTATAACACCAGGCCTGGATAGAGTGTTATTTTGAGACAAAGCCCTTTTCCGAATAATTCTTCTATTACCCAATTTTTAAATTATTCATTTTTTTCTGATTAATGAAAATATGCTAATTAAGGATTAGATGTTTAAAAGGTATAAATATCTTTCATTGCCTAAAGTAATTATGATAAGTAATTATGATTCAGAAGTTAAATAATTTCAATGACAGAAAAATGTGTAAGAAAAAAAAGATACTGCTTGTAGGTGTACAAGATAATTTGGGCAGCTGAGGGTGCAACTGCAAAGATTTTTAAATCAGGTTGCTGCTGGTTTCCACTAGTGAGATCGCTGTAGTCATCCACACCAATAGAAACTATTATTCTGTTCACCTCAAGGGAAACCCTTCTGGTTCTCACCAGTGCGCTCTCTCTCTCTCTCTCTCTCTCTCTCTCATAGATATGCTCACTCCCTCACATTACTCTGCTATTTGCATTCAAACACAGAAACTGCTCTCACAAACTGCCTAGCGGAGACATGGAAGAATCTCCCCTCAGACTTTGTTCTGTGAAATATGGCTTAGCTGAGGGAACCATGAAAGGAAGCCCAATGTGTGCTGCATTTTTTTCCTGGTTCCCTTCCTCTCTTCCCCCCCCCCCCATTCTTTGCCTGAAAGGTTGAGAAATCCTACGGGTGTGCATGCTTGCACACATACAGACACATGCGCAGACTCTATAAGAGGATAATATGGTGAGGAAAAGAGCCATTTTTTGCTGAAACCAGCAATTACCATCTGGGCCATCCCTTTCTTTTGTCCTCTGTTTATTCACTTTTTAAAAATTTTCCTAAGTGATATAGTGTTTATTTAATGCAGCATGAACTTTGACAAGCAACTCTTTAAAAAGAAAAAAGAAAAATTTTATGGAGAAGAGGAGACCACAAACGCCCACCTGAGAAGAACTGCTCTAACAACATGGGCCTCTGTCAGTTTCACAGTAGATACCCCATGACTGCCCTTTTGCATCAGCATAAGCGACCACACACTCAGATAGTGGAGAAAAGCAATGCCAGCCAAAATGGAGCAAAACAAACCACCCCTGCCTGCTGAACAAAAAGACATGATTCCCCAGTGAAAAAGAGTGGTCTTCCCCATACTTAGGTTTACATTGTAAAGTCACTGTTTTTTAGTTCGATTTTAACTCTGCCAAATCTGATGCAAACCATAGAGTAAATTGCTAATGTAGTTGCACTCTGGTGGTGGTATATGTGTATGCCATTTATTTAAAAATTCCTATACGCATTACAAGCTTTCCTTTCATTATTCTATTCCTTCCATTGGCGTGAGTGGCTTGAGTTTTTACAGGGCTGAATACTATGGGCCTGCCTGAGCAAAGTATTTGCACTGCCCTTAAAAAATGTCTGACATACTGTAGTCATGATGCTGACCTGGCAACCTGGAAGATATTATCTTACAGCAGCCTTCCCTAACCTGACAACTTTCAGATGTTTTGGATTTCAGCTCCCCTCAGCCCCACTCAGGATGGGACATGAAGGAAGGATCCTAGCCTCATAGCCACAGTGAGGAGGCCAATTGTGTTCGAGTTTACAACCTCACTTACTGCCTTCTAGCTTGTTTGACTGGGAGGGACCTTTATAGGATGGGAGTAATTGTCAATCTGTCTAATATTAACCAATAGTTCACTCCTGTCTGTCTTATTTCTAAATGAGCTCCACCTCTCTGCTGAGAGAGTCTTTTTAACTCAGAGAGAGTTTGTTAATGTCCATTGATGGTGGTTGATAGAAAATGCCTGTTAAAGTGAATTGAAGCAGTTTTTTTAAGCAGTCATGTTGTAGTTAGTTTGTTGTTAACATATTCACATTTGTAACTAAATGGAACATTTTATTCTTAACTACTAATGTCTCAGAGTGAGTCATTGAGTCTGTAAGTGCCAGTTAATGAGAGAGGAGTAGATTATCTGGGAACTATTAACTAGTAATATTTATGCTCGGTGAGTCCCTGCACTTCTGCTGCACAGTTGAGGAAAGTTGACCACAGAATTTCAAAACTCTGCAACAAATTGTGGCCCTCCAGATGTTATTGGATCACAACTCCTATCACCCCCCCCCCCCCATAGCCAGTGCTGAGGGATGCTGAGAATTAAGAACAACAGAATCTGGCAAGTCAGACATTGCCTCTACCCCATAACAGAATATCCCCCTTGGATCCTCCAAACATATCCAAGTTGATGTTCCTTGAGGGAGAGTAACCAGCATAATTACACCTTTTTGCAAGTGGTTTAGGCATCTGGCTATGGAGCCATAGGTTGGGAGTTTGATTCCCCACTGTTCCCACCTTACAGGGGCTGGACTCAATGATCCATAGGGCTCCTTCCAGCTCTGCAGTTCTAAGATTATTATAAATTCTTCTGTAAACTGAAAGCAACTCCTTTAAACAGTAAAGGAGAACATAAGAATAGAAATAAGGCACTACAGTGGATTGTCTTGTGATATAGCGTCCTGGCTAGCATCTGTCAGACCACTGTAGTTTTGTGACACTGAACAGGCACACACTCTCTGTTTCTACCAATGAGGCCTGACAACCTGAGATCAGTTTATGAAATTAAGTTTGGCAGATCTTTTTTGTTTTGGCACCACTGAATTCAGCACAATGGGAGGCTGCATATAATATTACTCGTTCGTTATCTCTCCCAAGTCATTCCTTGCTGAGTTTGGTCAAATGGAAAGAACAGAGTGAGGAAAGGGTAACCTCCACTAAGGTGATGCTCTTTCCCTTTTTTGAAAGAAATAAAATAAACAGGTCTAAGACTGTAGGAACACCCTGCTCAAGGTCGCTAGCTGTTATCTGTTCTCAGTGAAGAGCAAACTCTCCTGGCAGGGCAGCGGCTCCTGACGGGCGGGGTGACTCACTCGTTCTGCCTTTTCCCTTAGAGTTAGAGCATAACTCTCTCCGGCCAATCCTAGTAGCGATTAGGTAACCAGTGTCCTATCTGAATCCTTTCAACAATCTGTGTAAGCTTGCTAGTTAATAAAGGGAGTTCTCAGGGCGTCGCCCTGGGGCTCCGCTGGCAGACATCTGCGTGTGGACTTCTTGGTTCTCTCTCTCTAAAGCTAATTGCCTTCTTTGTTCTGTGATCACCTTCATCATTAGCCTTTTCGTTTCGTGAGCACCTACATAAGACAAGCAAAAGGCCCAGCCTTTTAAACATTTAAACAATACAGAACATTTTACAGCCCAATATTTCATGGCCTGAAATGATTTTTCATTGCTGACTTTTCAGTTTTCAAAACTCCAAAATAATTAAGCAATATTGTACACATTAATTTTCTTAACTACCTCTGAGATACATTGGGACTCTTTTGCAAGGACAAAGTTAGGCATCTCCACAATGATCTGAATGCTCCTGTTGTTGTAGCATCCAAGAGGTGTCCAGTGCATGGTCTGGTCTTGTTTTGTGGGATCAGTTTAAGTTTCCTTAGCACTCTTCATTGATAAAGCCAGGGTATGTGGGAAGGTCCTGGGTATAGTGAATGTATCATTCTGTGATGGAGTGGCACATGATATCCTTACTGAGGTGGTAAGATGTTATACATTATACATCTGTTCAAGGCTTACCAATTGGTGACCAAATCAGACATAAATATATCTTACTAGTTTACAAAACCCTTAACCACTTGGGACAAATTTATTAAAGGGTGTATCTTCTCCCATATTGTCGTTCCCATCCATGGAGATCAGCCGATAAAGCACCCTTGATGATGCCACAGCAATCAGCTGCCCACTTGTAACCACATACACACTGGGGAAGCACTGTGATGCATGTGGCTGGAATAGTTTCACTGGATAGAAATCAAGCACTGCTGCTAACTCTTGTTTTGCTGTGTACTGGAAATTAACTTGTTTCACTAAAAAAAAAATCTCATTTATGCTGGCAGCAAATGCTATCACCAGACTGGATAGTCTATTTTTATGAAATGTTCTCCAGTTCTATCCCATTTCAGAGTTGCTGAGTTTTGTGCTATTTTATCCTATAGACTGCTTTGGATAGTTGTTAGAATGACACAGTACAGAAATGTTTTTAAATAAAATAAATTAATTTAATAGATTGACTTGCTGAGACATATTCTTGCATGACTGCTTTCTAATTTTCTGTCTTTGCATTTTCTCTTGCCTTCATAATGTTTTTGCTCACTTTTAAAGACCATTTTTAGTAATGCACATGAGAGAGTGCTGAAGGGCGGTTTTCTGCTAGTGGAGTGCAAATAAGGAACAATGATTAGGGATTTAATTTTTGGACTTGTTGGACTACAAACCCCATAATTCTTCATTCTGGGAGTTGTACCTGACCGGCAGACACCTTACGGACACCTCAGTGAGATTTTGCATGGAACAGGCACTCAGGTTGACAAGCCTGGATGCTTTTGCTCTGCGGCTTACCTCTAGTTAGACTTGTTCTATAACACACATGCCTGAAAGCTGTTGCTTTCGAGCAAATTCCCAGCCCGTACCTTTAGGTACATCCAGGAATAAGCCCCCATTCCTGACACTTTCCAAATTGGAATTAGGTCCTGTAAAGGGGAAAGAGAGTGAGAACAAGGGGGAGAGGGAAGGAGGGAGGAAGATTTTACTTACGGGCAATGCGGCATCCCATATTGTTCTGAAGGGTCCCTAAAAGCTGAGAAGCAGCTCTTAAGGGGTTTACCGGGCTTGCAGAAGATAGAGGATGGCAAGTGAAAATGAAGCGCCCTGTTTTGCACAAGTGGAAATGCTTTGCACTAGCACCAGATCATACTGGTTTGTATAAAGGATCAGATCTGCTTTTGTTCTGGCAGTAGAAACTAATCACACTGAAAGTTTACAGTAGACTTAATATTGTAATGATCTATTTATTTGTATTATAGCTCTAATAAATCTCTCCTTTCCTCTCCACTGTATTCTGTTTTTTTAAATGCTAAGCCATTAAGCCTTACAGTGCTTTAATAATTATTATCAAAGCTGCATTTCAAAGGGAATAAAAAACAAACACAAGATTTCCTCATCAAATGCCTTTGTGAGATGCTCAAAGTAATATAAATCACTAATCCCTGGATAAGGTGTGTAAAGTTTTTTTTCCTTTTCCTTCTGGTCAGGATCTCCCTAAAACAGATTTTAATCAAAATATTATATAAACCAGCTAGTTTGGAAGGGCGAGGCATTTAGAATTCAGGAGTGTGTATCTTGCATCAAATAATTTCAAAGCAAAAAGCAAATTTCGAAACCTCCTACCTTTTGCCTAAATATTTGACTTTCATATCTTTGGGGGGGGAAAGGATTCATTTATTTTTAATAACGAAAGGCTCGCTGGAAGAACTTTCTCAGCCCTTGACATATGTGGCAATGTGGAACTGTTAGCTAGGAAAATGCCTGCTATTGATGTTGTTCCTTTTATTCTGCTAACCAATGTACATGGTGTTTTATAAGAACCCGGCCGCTACTGCTAGTATAAAGTCTAAAACCTCATAATAAGCAGTTCTGAGAAACAAAGAGACCCCCCCCCCCCAAAAAAAAAAATCAGGGAGAAAGAGAACTGAAGAAGACATGGTATATTGAAAGAGCAAAAGAGAGGGAATAGGGAGAGAAAAGTGGAGGTAGAGAAAGGTGTGTGGGGGGGGTGGCGGTGGCACAGTGGTGGTGGGTGGCAGCGGGGGGTGGCAGTGGCAGCGGGGGGGGCAGGGAAGTGTTTTTTAGTAACCCCCTACGAATTAACGAATAAATTCGTTATTCATCGGTTCATGGGGGCAACTTCGTGCTTCGTGAGTCATCAACTTTTGACAACTCATGAAGCAGGACGACTCGCCACAATGGTGAGTCATCCCCATCTCTAGTCAGGACATATTGATTTTAACAGCTGCAGTTGTGCCAAAATCTTTGGTTACAAATCTGGTGGAGATGGAAGGTGAGGGGGAAAGTGGGATGGGATGAGAAGAAGTAAGATTGTATATTGCTTTGACCACCACAGTCACCCAAAAGTTAGGCATCCTTTAATTTGGCCCTTGAGCTGAAAAGTTCACATTCCTGCTGTAGTGAAAGCCATAGGGTACAAACAGCCGTCTCCCAGCACTGCCACTCAGAATCAACCAGGAGAGAATCATGGAAGTACAGTAGCCCCGACTGTCTATCCGGACAGCCTATCCAGAAGCAAGTGACTACAGTCCAAAGCTGGGCCTGTGAAAAGTCATACAAAAGGCATCACATGCCAAAGTCTGAGGTTGAAAAGCGTGGGAAACAAAATGGAGACCTGCATGATTGGAAAGAAACAACTCAGCATTTTCTTGGCGTTTTCTGTTGGGAAAAAATCTGCCTCAGCAATTACATTACTGATAATTCCCCCCAAAGCTTAATCCAGAACGCATATCTGGAATGACACGGTGATGTTGTTGAAGGCCACCAAGAGGTATAGAGGAACTGACAGAATGGCATTCCCCACCCATCTTTCTCCCAACACTAGTCACCCAGCCAGGTGACCCAGGCAGTTTCTGTGCCGACATTAGATCTGAAAGAGATCCAGACACTTGAAGCATTGCAAGTCAAGCATTCACATAAGCATCTTGCCCAAGAGTTTTAAGTGTTGTTGACTACACATGTAAAGTTTTCATCTTCCAGTTCTATAACTCTGGAATGCCCAATTGGCATACTTTGCAACATTGCATAGCATGCAAATTAATATGGATTGTTCATATTAAGTATGATAAGCATATTCATTTTGGTACTGTTCTTCTATCAAATATGTTTCAGCCTTAGCATCATTTATATAGTAACCACTGATCTGAGAGAACCAATGCAATGTAATGGTTAGACATTGAACTTGAAACAGGCAGACTCTAGTTCAGATCTCTGCATAGTCACAAAGCTTATTTGGCATCTTTGGGGCAGGCAGTAATTTTCAGCCAAACTTACTTTACAGAGTTGTTTATGGAACACAGTGGGGAGAGGGAATCATATGAAGCAGCCACACGTGTTGCTGGTGTATATAAATAAAGAAATTGGGACATGTTGCCATGCACAGGTCCTTCTGGTGAAATTCTCATAAAGCAAAGTGTGCTGCTTATATACCAGCCAATAGGTATTAAAGCTGTCTCTGGGTGGTTTATGATTTAATTATGCAGGCTACATATTGCCCCCCCCCCCCAGTGAAATGGACACTCAGTTTACCGTCCTCAGAAAGATGGAAGGCTGAGTCAAACTCAAGCGATCTACCTGAGCCCAGGATTGAACTCAGGTCATGAGTAGAGTCTTCACTGAAGTACTGCAGTGTAACCACTGTGCCACAAGGCTCCCTCTTTTGGGGGACATAACATAGCTCCCTTTATTTATTTATTTATTTATTTATTTATTTATTTATTTATTTATTTATTTATTTATTTATTTATTTATTTATTTATTTATTTATTTATTTATTTATTTATTGTCATTAGACAACTGTAGGCAAAGTAACTCTACAAATGCATGAAAATCCCACAGGAACCCACCCTAAGTAACACATTGTCATCTGAATAGCAGGACGAAAATGCAGGGGATCGTGAGGAAAAAACTGGGGCAGTGGGGACAGGGACAAAGTGTCACTTCTTTCAGACATGCAGATTGAATATTTTATTATAAATAGAAAAACGTCCTAGCTTAAATTTCTTTGTCATGTTTAAGTCTCAACACACCAGACATGTATCAGTCCGTGCTAACTGTTGAGATTTTGATCTCAAAATGTATTAAATATAAATGTTGTATAGTGAAAGTAAAATGGCTGATTTAACCTGAGTCATGTACTAAGTAGTTTCAGGTACATATGTACTAAGGTTATAGACTTGATGTTGTACAGTGATGTAATGTATTTTCTGATTGGTCCCTAGATGTATAAAGGACATGTGTAAATGGGACATGGCATCTGCTGTAAGTCAGATAACTTATTTCTATGCTATGTGTTGTACCATGTCATGTTATGCTGCCAGACAAATGTCTATTCTCTCTGTATATATGTTAATAGACTAAGTTGGTATTTTATTCTCTCAGTGTTATAGTGTCTTTGCAACCTGATATCTCCTAACTCTGCTTATGTCCTGAGATACATTAACCAAATTCTCAACATGGAAACATTTGTTTCTGGCAAAAGAATTGCCCAACACATCTCTGTTTTATATTTCTGCTTATATAAGGGATGGAGGCTTACTTCTTAAAAATAAAATAAACACTTGGTGCCAAGGCACAAGTCAGAAGTAGAGATGGGAATCCAGGCTGCCCTTTGCAAAGATGGCAGCTGCAGCTTCCCTACCCTAAATGAAGCCACAGCCACCATCTTTTCAAAGGGCAGCCAGTCTCCCTTTTTACATGCCATGGCGGGGAGGCCAGATGGAGACCTCGGCAGCAGCAATTCAGGTAAGGGGTTGTCGGTGGGGATGGGGGGGCTAAGCTAGGGAGAGGAAGGGGTGGGGTAGGCTGTGGAGGTGGGTGGCTGCCTATCGGCTGCCAATCAGTTGATCGGCGGCCGGTAGGCGGAATGGTTTTGTTTTGTTTTTTAATAGGAAGGGGTTGTCGGTGGGGGTGGGATGGGGGCTAAGGTAGGGAGAGGAAGGGGTGGGGGTTAGGCTGTCGGGGTGGGTGGCTGGGGGGGTGGCTGCCTATCAGCCACCGATCATCTGATTGGTGGCCGGTAGACAGAATGGTGTTTTTGTGTGTGTGTTTTGTAATACGAAGGATGAATAAAAATGGGTAAATATTCATGGGGGTCTCTAGAACCCACGAATTTGAAGGGACAAATATTTAACAAATCAGCTATTTTCGTTGAAAAAGCCGATCCGTTTTTATATTCGTCCCCATCTCTAATCAAGATAGATTGGCCTCTCCGACAGTCATTGGAGCCTGGGAGGAAAAGTGTTGAGCATCCACCACTTGTTGAATCAAAGACGATTACTGGAGGTTTTTCAGGTTAGCTTTGTTTGAGCTGATATCTTGCCTTCCCTGATGAAGACAGCGCAGGATATTGCCATCGAAAGCTCACACTGTTTTAACAATAAACATGAATTGACACAACTGGATACCCGTGAGCTGGTCATACAAAGCATTCACCTTGAAATATTGAGATCTCTAACGAAGATTTTGTTTCTACCCTTACACATCAAGCTGGGTCTGATGAAGAACTTTGTCAAGGCCATGGACAAAACACAAGCAGCTTTCAAGTATTTCTGTGGAAAATTTCCAACGTTAAGTGAAGCTAAAATAAAGGAAGGTGTCTTTCCTGGTCCTCAGATTCATGAACTTCTTTGAGATGATGGCATTTGACCATGCACTGCATGGCAAGGAAAAGATGGCATGGAAAACTTTCCAGCTAATGGCAATACATTTTCTCAGAAACAACAAGGCAGACAACCAGAGGTTGTTGGTGGAAAACCTCCTCAAGGCATACAAAAGCCTTGGTTGCAACATAACACTAAAGATACTCTTTTTTTGCACTCTCGTCTAGATTTTTTTCCCACTGAACTGCAGAGCAGTGAGTGACGAGCATGGTGAGCAATTTCACCACAACATTGCAACAATGGAGAAATACTGTCAAGGCAAGTGGAGCCCACTCATGAATGCTTGCAGACTATCGCTGGAGAGTGACAAGAGATGCTCCATTTAATGAATACAAGAGACAAGCCAAGAAGTGCCGAGTAGACACTGAATAGGACTAAACTATGTACATAATGTACAAATGATGGCAGAAAGTGAGGAGGAATTAAAGAACCTCTTAATGAGGGTGAAAGAGGAGAGCGCAAAAAAAAAAAATGGTCTGAAGCTCAACATCAAAAAAACTAAGATCATGGCCACTGGTCCCATCACCTCCTGGCAAATAGAAGGGGAAGATATGGAGGCAGTGAGAGATTTTACTTTCTTGGGCTCCCTGATCACTGCAGATGGTGACAGCAGCCACAAAATTAAAAGACACCTGCTTCTTGGGAGAAAAGCAATGACAAACCCATCTTAAAAAGCAGAGACATCACCTTGCCGACAAAGGTCTGCATAGTCAAAGCTATGTTTTTTCCAGTAGCGATGTATGGAAGTGAGAGGTGGACCATAAAGAAGGCTGACCACCAAAGAATTGATGCTTTTGAATTGTGGTGCTGGAGGAGACTCTTGAGAGTCCCCTGGACTGCAAAGAGAACAAACCTATCCATTCTAAAGGAAATCAACCCTGAGTGCTCACTGGAAGGATAGATCCTGAAGCTGAGGCTCCAATACTTTGGCCATCTCATGAGAAGAGAAGACTCCCTGGAAAAGACCCTGATGTTGGGAAAGTGTGAAGGCAAGAGGAGAAGGGGACAACAGAGGACGAGATGGTTGGACAGTGTCACCGAAGCGACCAACATGAATTTGACCAAACTCCGGGAGGCAGTGGAAGACAGGAGGGCCTGGCGTGCTCTGGTCCATGGGGTCACGAAGAGTTGGACACGACTAAATAACAACAATGTACATAATAGCTTTTTGCTTCATAATACATTTTATTTATATAATCCTTTTGCTGATTTTTAAAGTGTTACATTAACAAGACAGGTGAAATATTATGATGTAAAACAACCATAAATACATGAAAAGACCTAGGTTTACAATTTATGATAAAAACTCTACTATCTAAACAATATACACAGATGTAAAATGTAAAAACTTAAATATATTGGAAACGGTCACCAATCAGTTGTTTTAATTCTCATATTTGTATTCAGCACATCAAAATACAAAACAAATAGCACATTTTATCTCTGAAGCAGATGACTTCTAAAAAATTGTAGACCAATGAAACCTGCCAGCTGGGTAATATGGCAATCCTTTATTAGCAGAGTCATTGAATCATAGAATCACAGAGTTGGAAGAAACCACAGGGGCCATCGAGTCCAACCCCCTGCCATGCAGGAACTCCATCAAAGCACTCCCGACAGATGACCATTCAGCCTCTGCTTAAAAGCCTCCAAAGAAGGAGACTCCACCACACTCCGAGGCAGCCTATTCCACTGCCGACCAGCTCTGACGGTCAGGAAGTTCTTCCTGAGATTCAGGTGGAATCTCTTTTCCTGTAGTTTGAAACCATTGCTCCTTGTCCTAGTGTCTGGAGCCGTGGAAAACAAACCTGTCCCTTCCTCGACATGACATCCCTTCAAATATTTAAACATGGCTATCATGTCCCCTCTTAACCTTCTTTTTGTAAGGCTAAACATTCCCAGCTCCCTAAGCCGCTCCTCAAAAGACATGGCTTCCAGACCTTTGCATCCCCAACTCCATGCAAACCTCCAGCCTCAGTCTTGTGGGTTTCTATTTTTTTTTTTTTTTGTCTTTTTAAAATCCTTTAGCGTAAAAGCTATTGCATGTTATATGTTAACCTGCTGTGTTTGATCCTTTTTTCCCACTGAAAATACATATGAGCCCTTGCTTTCTAATGTATATTTAAAAGAGAACAGTTGAAACACATGAATGGTTTAAGAACACACAAGATTCCTGTTTGATTCATAATTTGTGGGTAGATATTGATAGCCAAGGGCACCACATTTCGTAAGGCAAGCTATCCCTTAGCCTGGGCCACAGTATCCAGAGTTCACAGTATCCAGAAACATCCAGAGTTCATGGTGTTTTCCTTTCACTGCCTTTGTTCAAACTCTCCCACTGTCTAATGGGAAATCGATGGGAAGAATGACTACCATAGCTCTGTGCCGTAAGAACTGGTATCATTTGCAGAAAATTTCTTCAGAGGCAGTGATTCATCCAGAATTTCTTCAGCATCCCTGTGCAAGTTTTGAAGACTACAGCTCGAAATCACTCTGAGTTATAGGCTGCACAGCCCAACATATGTCAAAGGATACTTGAATCAAATATTCAACAGGCCAGCAGCTGGGCAGATGGAGTGCGCCCGTCTCAGGGCCTACATTTCATCCAGAGCTCTGCTCAATTCTTGCTGGCATAGCAGGTCCAATTACTGGAGCCAGTTTTCAGGTTGTTTCACTTGTGTGTGGGGGGGGGGGGGGTTACTTTAGCCACAAAACTTCACCCACTTCAAGAAGAAGAAAGACTTTGAATTACATCTGAGGTGCATCTAACTTTCATTCTGTGTTTGGGTGTAGGGCTGAGAGATCTTCAGATCCACTGGATCCAAGTCCTCTCTCTTCTAACATCCTGCTACCCATCCCAATGCACTTACACCCACTGGGAGAAAGGATCATCATGGAATCCTTCACAGTGAATGTCCTCCTCCAAGGTTGGAGCATCATCAGGTAGAAAAGGAGGTCCACTCCTTCTTATAGCCTGAGAAGCTTTCGTGATACCACAGAACGGCTAAACCAATAAAGAACAAATGTTACACTGTAGTGATTCATCCTTCCTCAGCCTGGTTTTCCTCCAAATGTATTAGAAATCTTTGCCTTCACCAAGCATTGGCAGTACTGGCTGGGCATGATGGGACTTGTAGTCTACCATATCTGAAAGGCTCTGGTCTGGAAAAAGGGAAACTACATTGATAGCATGAGAGTGTCATTCTTAGTCCTGTTAGCTCTGGGGGGACAGTTAATTCTATTTACTCTTAAATGGTTAAGAATTCTGCAAAGTCCGTTCTCTTGTGAGGAGGCAGAGTACTGGACACTTGCAGTTTTTCTGCAATGTTTGCTTATTCACATACATGCCATTTCAGGAAATGGGAAAGACATATGCAGAGACAGGGAATGGTTCTCTAAATGGTTATTTGCCCAGGATCCCACTAGCTAGACACTAGGTTTTGTTTGGAAATTCATCTTTTGAGAAACACCTATTTTGTGGCCATCTTTAAGCCTCCAAACTGATTCATTTCTTTTGGATCGAATTCTAGACTAATCAAGGAGGTGGAAATAGTCATAAATCCTAGTGCTTTTGGATATTAACCATCATAAACCATGAATCAGGCCCGTGTTGCCCACCATCATCATGTTTCAGTCCTTGTATAAAGCTCAAAAGAGACCGGAGCAATTTAAACAGACCAAAGAGCACAGCTGTAACAACAGCTACACAACAACAGACCTCTTCATGCATTATATTATTTAGGTGTACACAATGAAGGTGGGCTTAAAAAAAGAAAACAAGCAGAACTGGTGGTGGCTCCTTGATGCTGAACCTGAAGTTGCTGCTGTGTCATTTGTGAAACCTTTCTTCGGAACTCTGAGAGTACAATAAATCAGTTTGATTGGGAACTGAAGCCATGTAAGATGTTGTGTCTAAAGGGCTGTGAGATTCTTCATCCTGTATGTGATGTTAGAGAAATCCCTCCCCAATCCCTTTTTATACTAATTAAAATAATTAAAGAGAAGCAGAATTTGGCCCTCTGTGTGATGGGTCTGAAGCCACAGAAATTGACATTTTAATTAATAGAAAACCAAAGGTCAAAACCTAAAGTCAGCAGAAGGCCACCTCACTATAAATTACCTCAAATAAAGAGATTACAGGACTGTATATTTTAGGATTATGTTCACCCAAAGACTGATATGAAGGGGGGGGGGGGAAGGACGTGATTTAGCCTCAACATCACAGACATGGTCCTGCTGTCTGCCTAGAGTAATTTATATTATATTGTTCTTGGATATATGTTTTAATATACCGTGTTTCCCCGAAAATAAGACAGGGTCTTATATTAATTTTTGCTCCAAAAAACGCATTAGGGCTTATTTTCAGCGGATGTTTTATTTTATAGTCATGTCATCTTCTGGTTGCTGCGCAATGCTGCACAATGGTGGAGGGCAGGGTTTCACTTAACTAGGGCTTATTTTTTGGGTAGGGCTTATATTATGAGCATCCTGAAAAATCATACTAGGGCTTATTTTCAGGTTAGGTCTTATTTTCTGGGAAACAGGGTAGCATCACTTATATTATAGAAGGTATAACAGAGGAGAATGTTTCTATTTGCATCCTATTCTATAAAGTACATTAACGAACATGTTGAGGATCATTGTAGACACTGTAGACTTATCCTCAGTGACTTTTCAGCCTGTTCCAGAATTAGCAAACCGTCTTCATTAACCTAATCAAGGTATTTCTGAGGATCTGCTTAACATTTTAAATTAATAAATAAAGATCTCAAAAAGACATGTATATAAATGCATTCAATTTGTACAACATACATTTGTCAGCCTGATCGGCCTGTTCTTTTACTTGGTTTTCTTCCTCTTGAATTGGTAGAGATCACCCCAACCCAGACAGGGGAAAAAAGGTAGCCTCAAGATTAGCGTTCTATTTTGCAATGCCTTCCCAATCCCTGAACTTTCTCTTCTCCGTCTGTGGTGCTTTGAAGACATGTGCAGACGTTTCTATCCGAGGGCAAAGACAGCATGTTCTTGGACAGAGACCTACTTATTCCTCCATTTATTTCAAGGGAAAGTTCCTATCTTAGGGTAACAGGACTAGGTCGGGTGGGGTTTCTCTTCCAGAGGTTATAGAAGCACTAATAGGACAACAGGTGCATGATCTTCCTAGCCTAAGGAGGTTGGAATGTGTTGGGCAGCAGCTCTTGAACTAGCTGGTGGAATGCTTGTACCACATATTGTGGAACAAATTGTGCAATTTTAGTACTAGCAAAAATGTTTGCACTGGCAAAAATAGCTTGTACTACCAGAAACCAAAGTATTAGACTGGACATTTGCACAAGAGTGGAAGCTGATTTCTACAACTGGTACAAGTTTTCCATTTGTGCTAGGAGGACACTAAATAAATGTCATTCTTCCTGATTACCTAGCTCAACTTCCGACTTCATTTACTGCCCTCTGAGTAAGAAATTTTAAGTTAGAAATGTGAAAATTTCTCAGGAAGTGACTCAGTCTCCGTGAGACAGGCTGGCTCAACACACCAAGACAATCTATCACGAAATCTCTGAGCCCTGCAAGATTCCTTGCCTCCAGCTCAAGAATAAGACAAGGAACTTTATTTGTCTGAAATGTATGCAAAACAGCTGAGTGAAAACACAGCGTCTCTTCCCTTTATGAAGTTGAATACACCCATACGGAGCAACCGCAGAAGGACCAGCTGATGGAACAAAAAGCTGGTCAAGAACCCATCCTGTGCTTCTGCTTTTGACAAGTCCATTCTGCATTGCAGCAGTTATCACATTTCACAAATGACACACACAGACACAAATGATTGTGTGGACATTAACCAGTGTTACCAGAAAGCAATTCACCATTTCACAAGCTAAGGAGAACGTTTTTGTGGGTTTTCACAAGTGAGGATTTACATGTCCACTTAAAGCAAATATCACCTTTAAAAAATAAAATAAAAGTAAAAGTCAGATTCTTAACTCCAGCTGGTTGCACTGAATGCTGAAACACTGAAGCAATTATGGAATAGCAATCATACCAATAGCATCTTGACAAAGCACCCCAGATCCCCTTCAGGAACTACCATAATTCCATGAGCAGGCTTAAAACAGGTTACCATTCCTTCTTTTTCTTTTTCTTCTGGTTATTATCATTATTATAAGTACTTTAGCTGGCTGGCCGGCCCATTAAGTTGGAGACATGGATGTGAAGCCAGAGACTGGGAGTTCAATTCCTCACTGTGTCTCCTGGGAGGAGAGTCCGTTTCTGTGACTTTGGGCAAACTGTAGAGTCCCAGAGCAGCCCAGAAGAAGGGACAGGTAGACCACTTCTGAGTACTTTATGCTGAGAAAACCCTAGCAAGGGTCAACATAAGTTGGTATCAACACATCATCACCACCATTATAATTATTATTTTTAGTACTGCTACTGCTACTGCTACTTCAAATCACTAGACTCTGGGTAAAATCCTCTTGCATAGCTATCTCTGTGTAATTTGAAGTTTTGGAAGCAGCTGTGAAAGGCAGAAGTTCTACCTAGCAAGCAATTCTGCAGATGCAGTTGCACAAGCAGCTATACAGTCAGTGACACAATCAGTTGCCTCATCAGACACACAATGTAGGCTGCCTGCCTGAACATCCACAGGCATGACTTTATCGTACCCCAAGTGCAACAGAATTGCTGCTTCTGGATGACAACAATTAAGAGCGGGGGAAAACCATCAGCCAAAATGTGGCAAGTTACTCAAAGGAATTGCCCGTAGCCTACACCAAAAGGGGGAGAATGAGGTTTGTTTTCAAGGACATGTTCATAAGAGCTCGTGCTCATTGCAGATCCGTTCTCTGTCTCCTTTGAATTTGCTTTGCTATACAATACTTTCTGGGCAGTCCTGGTGTGTAGCAGTAGGTACAGAAGATTAAACATTCAGTGCTGTGACCCCTGTAAACTGTAGCAGTAATGAACAGCAAGCTTAAACACACTCACGGACACGCGCGCGCACACACGTTTTCTCCAGAATTTGTTCCTTTGCACCTTGTGTAATCACAAATGTTACAAATATGATGCTTTATGCTGCCATTCACGATCAGCTGCAGCAGTCAAATCTGTTAGCTCAAAGAGGATCAATGGTTGACAAAATTTCCTGGTTGGTGTAAGGCAGGCAGATCTTAATTTTGAGCACTTACCTGATACCCGTAATTTTCCTACTTCCACTTAGCTGAATAACATGACGAATGACCGTATTCAGGGATTGGGCTATAGCTTGAGAGTGTGTGACCCTTAAGGAATCCATTGGCATGTTCTAATTTTCCCAGTCCTTTGCTCACACATTTCCAATCCACTTCTTGTAAACACCACGTCATTATTTTTGTATTGCAGATACCGACTGAATTCAAGAAATAATAATATAAAATCCAGGATTGTTCACATGCCTATATGCTTTCTTTTAATGATGAACCTTTAAGAACAGTATTTTTCATCATTCGTTCATCATTCGTTTTGGTGACTTAGTTATTGCTGCTAACGAAAGTGATCCCATAAAATAAGTTTTGGGGAGACCTTCTGAGGGACTCAAATGGGGGCAGGACCACAATTATAACTAAAGGAATCCCACCATGTGAAACTGAGGAGAATGTCTAGAACAGGGATGGGCCACTGATATGATCCAGATGTTTTTGGATGGCCACTTCTACAACATCTCACCGTTGGCCAGCTGGCAAGGGCTAACGGAAGCTAAAAGCCAAAAAACAAATAGCAGGTGACAGTCGCCTGCCACTTGCCTAAAACATAAGAAATGTGCTTGTTTATTTCAGCTCCTCCTGTTCAAGATGTTGTCAGGGTTTAAAGTTTACCAATATTTAAGTTTAAATATTAGTTTGAAGTTTACACCTGCTTCTGGATGAAAAGACCCCTGCTGACAAACGAAACCCTTTTGTTCACAGGTGACATTGGCTGGACCCAACCCAAGGAGCAGTGCTAGATTCGACACTACCTTTATAATCAAGGTTTTCTTTGTTTTGTTTCATTTTGTTCTGTGTTTCAGTTAGAATGATTCCATAATATAAGAACCTATTTGAGTTTTCTGGGGGAAGTGAAGCACATGTTGTTGTTGTTATTGTGATAGTGTTTACAAGAGACACTGCTGAGCAACCGTCTCTCATGACAAGGCTCCAAGGTAAAAACTGTCAATATCCCATACATTAACACACGTTTCCTTTGCTATTTTCTTTCACTTTTATATTTACTTCTATATATTCTTTTCCCCCTCTTGAGTTTGAACTGAATCCCCCATCTTCCAAACCCCCTTTCTCTTCTCTATCCCCCATCATATTTGCCCAGGCTTGGTGTCTGTTTTCTGTCTCCTGAGGAATTTTTACAACAGAGCCTTAAAACCGCATAAGCCAAATTACTGCATGTAAATGTACCATACACCCAAGAGCCAATGAATATTTAGAATGAAACTGATATTTCATTCAACATTTCTTTCCATTTCCATCTGTCTGACGAAGTGGACGTGTCCACAAAAGCTCACATTAAAATATAAAAGTTTGTCTTTATAGTGCCACATGTTTTTGTCTTGTTTTGTTTCTTTGGATTTTGCCTGATCTGTTATGTAAAGGCACCTGTGACAGTGGTTCTCAACAAGGGATATGCACACTACTGGTGGGGACACAACGTTAATCTTAGTGGGATTCCAGGGGTTTCGGAACAATTACTAAGAACTCCACCCCACCCCATATCAGTCCCTGTGTCCTCCTTCTTTTCAAATTTCAACTTCTGGCCTACCAGAAGGGGGGATACATGACCTTGCCTTCATAAGATTTGTGTGAAGTTCAGTAGGATTTAGGAGTGCCAGATCTTTTGACAACCTCAAAAGGTACCTTGAAATAAACACTCTACATATCCCCGCAACTTTACTACATGTTCATCTTTTAATAACACGCAAAAGAAAAGCAATGCACTTAATCTTATATTGCAGGAAGAGAATGAAGCTGCTCTCCCTAGTGTCTCAAAAATCAGGCAGCCCAATCAATGCAGTGGTGCTTGTCTTCCTCTTGGGCCCATCCAGTCATTATCCAGTGCACTGAAATCTCCTCTAAATTTATCGACACCGTTCATCTATGTAAAACCTAAGTGCTGTAATGAGTAATTATTGACATACGCTTTAGAAAGACTACTTATGATGAAGCTTGAATATCAAGCTTCCTAGAAGACTCGCTTATCTGCACCACGTTTTATTTTTCCTGCTAAATATTGAGATCACTCTGGTTTTGAAGTTGACTGTATCAGACTCACAGAAAATGTTAACAGATGGGGATGGAAACAAAAAAATGAGAACATCCAGGCTACCTCAGAGAAGAAATGTGGAGACAAACAGCAAAGTCTGGAGAAAAGAGAAGCTATTATTTATATTTTCTCTCCCTCCCCAACAAGATATTCTAAATAATTTAAAGAATGAATAAATAAAATGATAAACTTTGCAATGTGAGAAAAGGATTTCCAAGGCCCAATGGCAGCCTTTGCATATAGGCCCCTCAAAAGAGCGCAGTCTCATTTGTCTGAAGGACGTGGGGACAGGAAAATCATTTGAACAAAGAAGGAAGGTACTCACCTTGGGTGACAGGGAACACAGCATGAATTCGAGAGAGCTGAGAGTGAGTTCATATGTTACCCTGCCCTGCTTTTGTACTTACAAGCGTGTAATCTCCTGCCTCATCCCCAGTCACCTTGATCCACCCAGAGACACATTTCTATGCACAAAACCAGCAGGTATCACAACTTAGATAAACAACACGGGTCTCTCTCACACAATATTCTTTCTGTCCTACCGCTGTGTGCAAACTCTTTCACACAAATATGATATCCTACTGACAGGCTGTTCGGAAGGGAGAAAAGGGACAGGAGGATACCTTCTGTTTCACTTGACTTTCGTAACTTGAACAGGGGACCGACTGGAGCTGTGCCTTTAAAATGGAGTCGCTACTAGAATGTAGTCCCAATTTTTCTTTGTCACCTTTATTGGAATGAGAATCACTGATTTCTCTCGATCTACTCCCTTAGGGCATTGGAAATCACAGAAGTTATAAGTGCATATTATCCCTGAGTGAATGAGAAGTGCTTGTAACTGACAGGGACAGGACGGGGACACAAGGTCTTCAAGACCTAGGTTTGCATTTCTACCTCTTCTTTTTCATCTTCGCTCTTCCCTTTAATTGCCTTTTGTAACTCCATGCATAGGT
Source organism: Intellagama lesueurii (assembly GCA_037013535.1). NCBI lineage: Eukaryota > Metazoa > Chordata > Lepidosauria > Squamata > Agamidae > Intellagama > Intellagama lesueurii. The sequence goes on from JBAJHW010000001.1 coordinate 222,407,043, forward strand.
TGTTGTGACCCTAAAAACTTAGGGAGGGAGGAAAAACTTGGCCTAATATTACCATGATATGGATTTTGTATTCTGGAATCCATAGGTCGACATGACTGCTTGTGCATTGGGATTATTAGAGTGCACAGATGATTTGTAAACTATACAATTATTTGTATAGATGTAAACATTTTGTTAGGCTCAGTGATGCAGTACCAACAAACCCCTGAACAAGGAACAGGAAGATCAACTTGGATGCAAAACTTCTACCTTCACATTTTTTTTGTACATCTGTCATATACATATTGAAGAAAATTTACTTTTTGGACAACACTAGCCAAAAGGGATGAGGTACTACTGAATTCCAAAGACCATGGAACCTCAAAGATTCACAGATGACTTGCAGACTTTAAGGAGCCAGGAGTAGATTGAGCCCATGGACATAAGAGGCTGAGCAGTGTGGTTGGCCCACTGAAAAACTCTGGGGCCAAATTAGAGGAAGCTGGACCTCTCCCCCACTCGATGCAAATGCCACCGGTTGAAGGCAGATGACAATGCTGTAATGACCTTAGCCTGCAGCTATGCTTTTGCTGGACACCATCTTTCATCTGTTGAGTATCCTGGTTCCTGACCATGCTGATGACTCCCTGATCATTTACAGCTTTTTGGACTGACTTGACTATGCTTCTTGGATTCTCCCTGTGTGTTTCTGGTGACTACTGATTGTGGTGAGTACTGTGGAGTACCCTTGTTCTTTTGCTGTGGATCTCCTACCCTTGGTTTACCTTACTCTACTGTAGGCCTCTCTTTCTTAGATCTCTGCCTATTTCTACAGATGCCCCACCCTGCAAAGACATTAACCACAGGTTCAGCCCATCTTGCAGGAAGTCTCTGGGATCTTTGACATGAATGTCAAGAAAGAGAGATCGGATTTCTTGACATGCTAGATGACTGTGCCTTGGAGCAACTTGTCATGGAGCCCACCAGAGGACAGGTGACTCTGGATTTAATATTGTGTGGTACTCAGGACCTGGTTAGGGACGTGAATCGCTGAGCCACTAGGGAATAGTTACAATGCTGCGGTCTCTTTCGCCATGCATGTTGGGGGAGAGTGTCAAGCAAATCTGACACAAAACCCATTGCTTTCAGAAAGGCAGACTTCCCTCAGATGAACTAGTTAGAAAGAAGTTGAAAGGGAAGGTAAAAAGAATCCAGTCTCTCCAGAGTGCATGGAGCCTGTTTAAAACAATGGTACTAGAAGCCCAGCGGAAGCGTATACTGCAAAGAAAGAAGGGCTCAACTAAGTCCAAGAGGGTGCCGACATGGTTAATGAGTGGAGTTTTAAAGGGCAATTTTCATAATGGAGAGAGGTGAAAAGCAATGTGCCCCAGGGATCTGTCCTGGGACCACTGCATTTCAACCTGTTCATAAAGGACCTGGAGACAGGGATAAGCAGTGAGGTGGCCAAGTTTGCAGATGACACGAAACTTTTCCAGGTGGTGAAGACCAGAAGGGATTGTGAAGAGCTCCAGAAGAATCTCTCCAAACTGGGAGAAAGGGGCAGCAAAATGGCAAATGCATTTCAATATAAGAAAATGTAAAGTAATGCACATTGGAGGAAAAAATCAAAACTTTATTTATCAGCTGATGGGTTCTGAGCTGTCCGTGACGTATCAGGAAAGAGATCTTGGTGTGCTGGTGGACAGCTCGATGAAAGTGTCAACTCATTGAAGAAGGGCAATTCCATGCTAGGTATCATTAAAAAGGGGATTGAAAATAAAACAGCTAACATTATAAGACTGTTGTACAATGGGCACACCTGGAGTATTGCGTACATTTCTGGTCGCCGCACCTCAAAAAAGACATTGTGGAACTGGAAAAGGTGCAGAAGAGAGTGACTAAAATGATGACTGGGTTGGGGCACCTCCCTTATGAGGAAAGGCTACAAAGTTTGGAGCTCTTTAGTCTAGAGAAAAGGTGTATGAGGGGGAACATGATTGAGACGTATAAAATTATGCAGGGGGTGGATAAAGTGGATAGAGGGAAGCTCTTTTCCCTCTCACGCAATATGAGAACCAGGGGACATCCACTCAAATTGAGTGTTGGGAGAGTGAGAAAAGACAAAAGAAAATAGTTCTTGACCCAGAGTGTTGTTAGTCTCTGGAACTCCTTGCCACAGGATGTGGTGATGGCATCTGTCCTAGATGCCTTTAACAGGGGATTGGACAGATTCCTGGAGGAAAAGTCCATCACACGTTACAAGCCATGAAGGGGATGTATGAGAATCTCCAGGCTTAAAAGGAAGGGACCTCCAAATGCCAGATGCAGGGGAGGGGTATCGGGAGACAGGGATCTAGTTGTCTCATGTGCTCCCAAAGGCATCTGATGGGGCCACTGTGAGATACAGGGAGCTGGACTAGATGGGCCCTTGGCCTGATCCAGCAGGGCTCTTCTTATGTTCTTATGTAATGTAAATGAACCACCCTTGAGTCCTACCCCTATCCCGATATAGACACCATGTGCTATATATACATCGCAGCAAGAAGCGTGTGTAATGGCCTGCGTGGATAAGCTACATGGAAATACTGTTTGAAATCCCCTCATGTAAATCTTATTATCAAATCCTGGGGTTCCCAGAAATTAAAGCATTCAATGGCACAAAAGGTGCTTTCTCACTAGAGTTCTGTTTTTTCCAAGCCTGTTGCAAACAATTCTGGGTGTGAAATCCCAGAGGTTAAGTGAGGGGAGGGTTTTTAATTTTATATGGCATTATTTACAATGCAGCATAGTTTTCCTCAGGAGATCCAGAGACCTTTGCTTGTCCTCTCCTCTCCCCCCCCCTTTTTTTTTGGCCTAAACACAAAGCCTGCTAATTATTTATTCCTTTTTTCAACATGACAATAACCAATAATCTCTGTAATGTGTGAGTTTGAAAACCGTGGTGATGCAATCAAACAACAGTCTTTGAGGGGATTTTTTTCCTCCCTCGTCATAGCTCAGCACCTCCTGCTCATCTGATTCGCCCAGATGCAGAATTTTAAGAATGGCTTTCAGATTACAGCTATCTGGAGCTTCACAGCCGAGTCTGTGATCAATGTGTGGCTCCATTAATCTATCCCTTCTTATTCTTTTCATGTGTCATATGATAATGATAATGAACCAGGAAGTGCCCATTTGTAGACTGCACAATTGACACAAACAATTTATCATTCTCTGTTTAATTAAGGAACAACAATGAAATGAAAATGGTGTGCGCCCCCCCTTCCCCAGCCGCCGAACATCATCTGAAGGGTTCGTGATTAACAGAGGGGTAAATGACATCACGGCCAGCAGTGCCCCTCAGCAGATGAACACCAGGGAACTCTGACGGATAAGGAGGGTGTGCCAATTCCACGGAGGCCTTTGGCACTGCTCCACCGCACACGTAAATTGTGTGTCAGGTGTAAAATGAGCGTAAGCAACACACGGAGAGACAAAAGAGCATGGGAAGAACAGAAGGGCCGAAGATTAAACAGCTGCTCTCTACTTTGCCCAGTGTGGTGGTGGGAGAGGGGGAAGCCAGGGGGTAACTTGGAAGGGGTCCTCGATCTGAATTGGCAATCAAACTAGATGTAGTTTTGGGATGCCTGAGATCTGTGACAAGGTCAGAGATGTCGGCTGAGACTGAAAATGCTCAGGTAAGGAAAGGTGTCTTTACCCTCATGTTTTCCGCCCCATCAATGCCACTCGTGCACTGGTTTCTTTTGGAAAATTCAAAAGTCGTTGGCTTTTCTTTTGAGTATCCTGGCTCCCTGAACAGTAAGAGCCGGGGGATAAACAAGCCTTGCACTCCCATGGTGGCCGGGTGGAGGGGGGCACAAATACTTCCAGCACCCAGTGTGGAACACGAGGTGCTGTGAATCCCTCTTCATCCCCAGGTCTGGGCTGGCCTAAATAGTCTGGAATTGAACAGAGCAAGGTAAGGAGGAAACGGGTCCCTCACTGCCCACCTACTGGAATTCCCAGTGAGGCTGCCACACTGCTCAGCCTCTTTTGTTGTTTCTTTTTCCTTTCAAAATCCCCGTTTTACTGGTGGAAAATCGATGTTGAGAAACAGCAGCTGTCCTTAGGCTTCTCAATGGGTAAGATGTGATGCTACGTTCTGTGCCCACTGGGCAACATCAGACTACATTATATCCATTTATTTCAGCAGATATTAGCTGAGCACAATTCTGTTACAGCCTTCAGCTGCCAACAAAAGAGAATATATCAGGGAACTGTTGTTTTCTTACTTCCCATCAAATCACTGCAGACTTATGGCAATTGTATGAATGAGAGATCTCCAGAATATCCGGTATCAACAGCTCTGCTCAGCTCTTGTAAGCGCAAGCCTGTGGCTTCCTTTAGGGAGTCAAATCACCTCATATTTGGTCTTCCGCTTTTTCCTGTTGTCTTCCACCTTTCCTAGCATTATTGTCTTTTCCAGAGACTCTTGCCTTCTCATTATGTGCCCAAAGTAAGACAGCCTCAGTTTCAATGTTTTTGCATTCAGAGATAGTTCAGGCTTAATTTGATCTAGAACCTACTTGTTCGTCTTTCTCATAGTCCAGGGTATCTGCAAAACTCTCCTAAAAAGGTAAAGGTTCCCCTTGACAATTTGTCCAGTCGTGTCCGACTCTAGGCGGCGGTGCTCATCTCCGTTTCCAACCCATAGAGCTAGCATTTGTCCGCAGACAATCCTCCGTGGTCACGTGGCCAGCGTGACTAGACACGGAACGCCATTTTACCTTCCCACCGAGGTGGTACCTATTTATCTACTCGCATTTTTGCATGCTTTCGAACCACTAGGTTGGCAGGATATGGGACAAGTGACAGGGGCTCACTCCGTCATGTGGATTCGATCTTACAACTGCAGAGGCTTCAGCGGTTTAACCCGCAGCGCCACCATGTCCCTAAAACTCTCCTACAGCACCATATTTCAAGCAAATCTATTTTCTTCAGCTTTCTTTACTATTCAACTTTCACACCCATACATTGTGATCAGGAATACAAAAGAGTGGATTATCTCAGCCTTGGTCTCCAATGACACATCTTTACACTTGGTGATCTTTTCTAGTTCTTTCAATGCTGCCCTTCCAAGTCTTCTTCTGATTTCTTGGCTGCAGTATCCATTTGGATTGATGATTGAAACAAGGTATAGAAAATCTCTAATTCTTTCAGTTTCTTCATTGTCAACACTAAAATTGTGTAGTTCTTCTGTAGTCATTATTTTTGTCTTCTTAACATTCAACTGCAGTCCTGCTTTGGCAGTTTCTTCTTTCACTAAAAGTCATTTCAAGTCATTGCTGCTTTCTGACAGTAAGATGGTGTTATCTGCATATAAAGTGTGCTGCTTATATACTGTCCCATAGTGCTTCAAGCACTCTCTGGGCAGTTTACAAGTTAATTATGCAGGTTACACATTGACCCCGCAGTGAGCTGTGTACTCATTTTAACGACCTCAGAAGGATAAAAGGCAGAGTCAGCCTTGAGCCGGCTACCTGGGATTGAACCCCGGGTCGTGAGCACAGTTTTCGGCTGCAGTACAGCAATTTAACCACTGTGCCACGAGGCTCTTCAATAAGGCATATATTAAATTATTGAAATTTCTTCCACCAGTTTTCACTCTTCCTTCATCTGAATCTAGTCTTTGTTTACAGATTAAACAGATAAGGGGATATACACACCCTTATTTGACACATTTGCCTATAGGAAACCCCTCTGTCTCTCCATATTCTGTCCTAACAGTAGCCTCTTGTCTGCATACAAGTTACACATCAGGACAATCAAGTGCTGAGGCACACTCATTTCTTTCAGAACCCATAGTTCCTCATGATCTACACAGTCAAAGGCTTTGCTGTAGTCTATAAAGCATAGACTGATCTTCTGAAATTCAGTTGTTGTTTAGTCATTCAGTCGTGTCCGACTCTTTGTGACCCCATGGTCCAGAGCATGCCAGGCCCTTCTGTCTTCCACTGCCTCCCAGAGTTTGGTCAAAGTCATGTTGGTAGCTTTGATGACACTGTCCAACCATCTCATCCTCTGTCGTCCCCTTCTCCTCTTGCCTTCACACTTTCCCAACATCAGGGTCTTTTCCAGGGAGATTTCTCTTCTCATGAGATGGCCAAAGTATTGAAGCCACAGCTTCAGGATCTGTCCTTCCAGTGAGCACTCAGGGTTGATTTCCTTCAGAATGGATAGGTTTGATCTCATTGCAGTCCAGGGGACTCTCAAGAGTCTCCTCCAGCACTGAAATTCAGTAGCCAGTGGATAATTGTAATATGATCTTGAGTGCCTCTTTCTTTTCAGAATTCATCTTGAACATCAGGCATTTCTTGCTCCATATAAGGGGAAAACCTTTGTTGCAATACCTTGAGCACAACTCTGCTTGTATGGAAATTTAAAGCAATGGTCCTGTAGTTACCCCACTCCTTGGCATCTCCTGGTCAGATAGTGTGTTTCTCTGTTGGTCATTCAGTATTCCTAATCTAGACTTAAATTTACCTTGATTTCTTGGATCTTCTGGAAGAGATCTCTCATTTCCCCCCTTTGTTGTTCCCTATTTCTTTTCACTGGTTATTGTAATAGTTATTTTCATCTCTGTGACTGTCGTTGAAAAACTGTATTCAGAGTTCTGACCCTATTTCTATCACCTTTTATTTTTGCTTCTCATCTGTCCTGTGTTTTTCCATTTCCCTACTTTCAAGTAATACATGCAGGAATTACCTCAACTATGATGACATAATCTAGTTTAAACTACTTTAAAACCATATGTCACCACAAGTGAGGTAAAATTTTCATGTATTACCTGAAAGTAAAGAAAAGGAGTAACAGATGGGTGATGGGAAGTGGTGATCCCATATGGAATCATTCTGAGTTGTGAATCATGATGTGTTTTGCAGAATTACTGTTCAGATTTTCAATGTTCTGTATTCTGAGACTTTGAAGTACTTTAATAAGACTTTCCATCTTATTTTTCTATAGAAAAGTCTTTCAGATATGTAGTAGTCTGAAACTTTAAATAAGAAAGCAGCTTCACAGCAAACCGTAATCATGGTGCTTTGCTTTTTCATGCCCCCACCCCCAACCCAGTCCTGAACATCATGCCCTCACTGTCCATGTCACCAAAACACCACCTACAGACACACTTCTGCCTTTACAAGAAAGTATCACAATTAACCCTATGGGGAAGTCTATTCAAATTGTTCTGGCTTGAATCAATTAGAAGCCCCAGGCACTTTGGGAGGGAAAGGGGCTGGACCAGTTCAAATTGGTCTTTGCTTCATGTGGTCAGTAAAAAATACATGAAATTCACCTGTTTATAGGTGGAGCAAGTCCCATGGGTATTTGACCATGTAGTCACATTCTTATATGAAAAAGGAACGTATTACAGGAACATATACAAAAACATCTCTCTTTAAATGTTCACTAACAGACTGATGGCAAGTCTAGATGATGAACATGATGAAGGAAAGAAGGCAGAGTTAGCCCATGTTTGGCATGCAACTGTAGCATATTCCAACCATCTGCTTATTGCTGTTGGTTCCAAGCTTCTATTACTGGGATTTGGAAGGAAATATAGCCAACATTCAGAGATCATTTTGAGACAGTCCCAGTAATAAGCAGAAGAAAGAGAACAGATAAACAAACTTCTGAAGACATCTACATGCATGCACATATCCATATCCATATGCTCTGCAAAACTTCTGTTGACCTGAAAAAAAAATATAATGAAAAATACATGGACCAAGAGGAAATACCCGAAAGGGAAGTACCTTGGTTTTATATTTTTATGTTTTTCTCAGTCAAAGTAATCCCAGACTATTTTCCTTATTCTGCATTCTTTTTCATGTCCCAAACTATCTTTTTTTAGCGCGATTTCTGGTCACTGTTGCAATTCACCTATTGCGTTCAGGCTGTTTCCTGGCTTTTCTTCTCATGTTCCTCCTCTTCCTCATTTGTCGTCTTTGTTCTTGGCCTTTGAGGTACACATTTCCATTTCACTCAATTGTTGGAGGGATCCAAGGGTTATTGTTGAAGAAGTCCCAATCCTAGGGATGCTCAAAGGTAAAAACCACTTGAATCAAACGGCTGGTGACATCATAGGGCACCATAGGCAAATGGGTCAAAGGACTGGGCGGGTGGGGGGCAAAGAAAGAAGGGACATGACCAGACTAAACAGTGAGAGGATGCCAGGGTGGGGGAGGGAAATTCAGTAATCTTGGCTCAGCAGTATTGTATACAGTAGACTGCTTCTAAAAAGAGCATGATGCTCAGAGTTTTAGCTGCAGCCTTAATTCCTTTAATTGCCATTTCTTTCGCATGAATGCAAGCCTTCTCAAAGTACAGAGCTTAACATTTGCTTCCTTCCCTCAAGGGATAAGTCACTTGCATAGAAATTGCAGTATGTATCAATGCAGGCTATTCCCATCCAGTTGGAAGTAACGTCAGTAGAGCTGGTGATTGGAACCATTCTGCCAAAAGCAGGTATTTATTAGGTCTAGATTTTGTTACTATATTCTGTCCTATACTGCGTGATCTTAGAAGCAGTAATAACTAATTTGTCATGCAGTCCCTTGCAGTTGGCTTAGCTGTCTCACCAGGGAAAGGAAAGCAAGTGCATTGTTGTTAGAGAAGACTGATCAAGAATATGTGCCAAGGTGAGAATGTGACTTGAAAGGGAGTGGTAACAGAAAAAAGTGCACCACAAAGCCAAACAGAAGAGACACCACTCAATTCGTAAAGATCCCAAGAGGCTGTCAAACAATACTGATGATAACAAAGAACGATGAAACACAAAGATATTACAAAGATGAGATAGGTTTCAAGTTGAACAATTTGGAAGACTTACCCATTTGGAGAAATTAGATCTTGATTGTCGAATCTAAGCCTCAGCTTCTCCCACAGGATAGCTAGAGTACTGGCAAATTTTCACTGTATTCAGGTGTGAGAACCTTCCCGTATGTCCTCTCAGGAACCTCTACAGGGACACTATATCGTTGTCATTGTTTTGTAAGGATTTAACAAAATTTGCAAAATTCTCCATGCATTTGAAAAAGAACAGGAGGTTTAGTAATACCAAATTTGGAAGAAAGTGGAATTGATGTATTCTTTCATTCATTCATTCATTCAGGCAAAGGGCCTTGAATGCTGAGCTTTTTAAAGCCTGCCATTCAATCTCTGTGTGTTCAACAATGCATGTGCTGCTAAATTAAGGTTGTCATCTCTTTTTATCTGACAGCCCTGTCATCTTCAGCATCTATATTGTACAAAGATGTAACCATGATCATCTTCATGCTGTACCTATGCTTTGATCAGTGCAAATTACTGAAAAGCACTGATAGCTGCAAATTCTGTTTGGTTAATTTTTGCTAAGAATTCAGCCAACTCCCCAAATGTCTGCCTGAATTCAGCAGAAAGAACCAGCATGGGGCATGAATTTGGGAGGTGCCAAAACTGATATCCATACTTGTTGGAGTTCAAGGTTATTTTTCTCTCCATATTAGAGTAAATAAGACATCAGTGGAAAGAATGAGAATCATGGAATTCATAGGAACTAAGGATCACATCAAACAAAAAGCAAGGGTAGTTCACAAAGCCATCAGAAAGTCCCCAAGTACATATTAGGGCACTATCTTTAAAAGCCAACACAAAAGTCACAATGAGTGCATGAGATGAAGAACCTGAATTCTTTCAACCTTTTGGCTGGTCTACTAAAGGTATCATCCGAACATGGATTTTAGAACTTCTCATTTCCATGCTCTTTGACTGCAGTTCTCCGCTGGCTCTTAAGGGCATCTTTACCAGGAGCTGCAGTCCTTCCTTCAATCAGAGATAGTGCCTTGCTTCAGTAGTCCCCACGGCTCATGGGAGGGAGAAAGAGTTTCCGTCCTTACTGCAACGTTCCTGCCCAGAGCTGGACAAGTTACTTTTCCGGACTGCATCTCTAAGGATCCTCAATAGCCATGCTAGTTCAAGGACTCCCAAAGTTGTAATCCAAAGCAAAAACAACACACAACTTTGTCCTACATTTCGTTTTTGGTTTTTCTTGAACAATACAGTTTCCTAGCCCAGTAATGGAGGGGATCTGACTGGTGGGGCTGAGGGGGCTCAGCCAGATATTCCTGCACCATTATCTCTGCCGAATCCTCCTCAGCCGGCTGTCTTTCCTCTGAGGCAAGTGCCAAGGTCACCACAGAGCTCCAGTAATGTTGGTGGTGAATGGAGCCTTCACCAGGTGAAGTCCTTCCCTGTGGTTCGGACAAACCACCCTGCCCCTTGTGGCCTGACGTTCCTGTCGCCCCCCGCAAGCGTTGTGCCCCCAACGCCCTGCGGACCTCAGTGGAGAGCTCCGTTCTCCACTCCTCGAGGTCTGAGGTGCGTGCTGCCAAACTCCCCTTGATTCGAGGATCACACAGGCAGGCCATGCGGTAAGCTCTGTCGCTGTAGACAGGATGAAGTCGCTTCTGCACGCCTGCCTGCAACCTCTTCACCAAAGCCCTGGTCCGTGGAAGGAGAGAGGATCCTGGTGCCACAGCAGTCTCCAGGGACCGATCGAGGGCATGAATCGGGGGGATGACCTGCCCCAGGCTTGCCGTATAACCACACAAGATGTCCGTGGTTTCCAGGAAGGGCTTGAGCACCTCCACCGTCTGGGAGAGGGCCAGCCAATCCATGGCACTGATGCCTACCTCTCTCCCCCCAGGCAGAATGGGCATGGAGGACATGATGTCCTCCAAAACGGCCTTCTGCTCCCCCAGGCGGGACACCATGGTGTAGGTGGAGTTCCACCTGGTGGGCAGGTCTGTCAGGAGAACGTGGGTCTCATGACTCAACTCCTCCTGCCTCTCACGCGGCCAGCGGGCAGCTTTCAGGCTGCGGGAGAAGTGGCCCATCAGTTGGCAGCATTGCTCCAGGAGTGCCCGCGTCTCCCGGGTGCCTGCATCCCACTCGGGCTTGACGTGGCTGCCCAGGCCGAGGGCATCACGTACCACAAGGTGTAATTTGTGCGCCATGCATACGATGCCCTCTGCCTCCCTGCCTGCCTGCTGAGTTACGTCGTCCCAGTGGGCCAGGTTTGTTCCACCTTCTGCCTTCCTGCCTGCCTGCTGGGCTACGTAGTCCTGCCGGGTCATGTTTGTTCCACCTTCTGCCTCCCTGCCTGCCTGCTGGGTTACATAGTCCCAGCGGGCGAAGTTTGTTCCACTTTCTGCCTCCCTGCCTGCCTGCTGGGTTACGTAGTCCCGGCGGCTGAAGTTTGTTCCACCTTCTGCCTCCCTGCCTGCCTGCTGGGTTACGTAGTCCCGGCAGGCTAAGTTTTGCAGAACTCCTGCCTGGCACGGGTTAAACCAGATCAGCTCTGCAATCTGAAGCCAGGTGATTTGGTGATGGGGTGAGGCACAGACAGCCTTTGGTTGGGGCAGACCCAGGCCGGCCCTCTTGGCATCCAAGCCTAAACCCTCTTTTGGCACACCCAGAGCCTGTCCCAGCACCCCCGAATGTGACAAGAGGGACAGACAACCCTCTTGGCGCACCCAGAGCCTGTCCCGGCACCCCCCGACGTGACTAGAGTGCCAGCCAACCCTCTCTTGGCACACGCAAAGCCTGTCCCCATCCCCCAACGTGGCAAGAGGGCCAGCCAGGCCTCTTGGCAGTTGGCACACCCAAAGCCGGTCCTGGCATCCCAAACGTGCCAAGAGGGCCAGCCTGTCTCAGCCCCCCAAAACCTCCGAGGCCTATCTTTATCATATCCGGGAGGTCTCAGCAGCCATGTTGCTATCCCCCCCCCAGCTTTCTAGTTCTAAACGAGCATCTTTGTTTGTTTGAAGGTTGTCAGCAAGTCTAGTTAGACCTTGCTGGTGAGTGACAGGTGGTGAGTTTCCTAGACCTGTCTCAGACCCACCCAAAGCCTGTCTGGGCGTTGCCCCATCGCCCGGCTTCAGATTGCAGAGCATCTGTTTCCGACAGCCCCGCAGCCCCGCGGATTAACCCCCGTTAGTAGCACCTAGGCTTGGACCCTTTTCTCCTGTTGGTGCTACTGATTCCCCGAGAGCCAGGCTCTGCCCCCCCCAAGCCTGTCCGGGTGTCCCCCGTACCAAGATGGACAACAACAACAACAACAGCACCTATAACAAGCCCAGTGGCTCAGCACTGCAGTTTAACCCACAGCACCACTGTCTACCTTGCTTCCAACTTCCTCAGTGCCCGATGGGTCCAAATAAGTCTACATTGCTGGCTACATGACAACTTTCTGAGTCCTGCAGCTCCTTCCACTTCCAAAAGGCCTGCGTGCTCATTCCAACTTCCTCAGGCTTGATTCTCAAATGCTGCTTGCTGACTTCAGCGTCCTACCCTCCTCGGGCGTCCCCGTGCCAAGAGGGGCAGGTTCAGCCCCACCCAAACCTGACCAATGTGCTCCCTCCTCCTGAGATGTGCTGTGTGTGACATGTCCCTCCCTATCTCCAGGATAAGTATCCGCTGATTCATTTTTTCTGAAAAATCTCGAAAATGCATATTTATACGTATTTCATGATTCCAGCATGCCTGTTCATTCCGGTCTCCTAGCCTTCTCTACTGCCCCAGAAGGCTGGCAGAAGCTGGGTGAAAAGCAACGGGACATAGCTCACCCCGTCGCATGGATTCAAACTGCAGTGCTGATCTTCTGATGGACAAGCCCAGTGGCTCAGCGGTTTAACCCGCAGTGCCACAGTCTATGTTGCTGCTATGTGCAACCTGTGCGGGCGTCCCCCCCACCTCACTGGGCATCAATTCCAGCCTCCTTGGGTCATGTTGGCCCCAAATCCTGCATCCCTCTCCAGCTGCCTTGGGCTTGCCTGCTGCTGATTCTGTGCCAAGAATCAGGCCAAGGGCCTTCCAAATCTTGACTGCTGGGTGAAGATGCCTCATCGGGCCAAGTTCTTTCCAGCCTGCCTGCCTGCTTATTCAAAGGGCTACATTAGTGCTCCAAATTCCACTCGGGCTTCATTCCTAATTCCTGGCTGTTCATTCCAGCTTCCTACTACCTCAGGTAGGCAGAACCTGGAACAAACTATGGGAGCTCAGTTCAACCTGTTGCATGGATTTGATCTTCCGCTCGAGAAGCCCAGCGGCCCCGTGGATTAACCACCGTTACTTTAGTAGCACCTTGGACCCTATTCATCTGCTGTTGTTGCTGTTGTTGTGCAACCTCAGTTGCCTCCTGGGGGCAAACTGAACTACCTCTGCGCAGAAGAAGACAAGAGTCTGCTTCCTTCCTTTTGCCTCTGCCTCTTCCTTTTCCTCTGCCCCCCCCAAGCCTGTCCGGGCATCTCTGTGCCAAGAGGGCCGGGCTCTGCCCCACCCAATGCCTGTCCGGCCATCCCATGCCAACACGGTGCTCCAAAGTCCACTCGGGCTACTGCCTGAGTAGGTTGGCAGAATCTGGGACAAGCCACGGGAGCTCATGGATTCAAACTGCTGACCTTCCAATCAACAAGCCTAGTGGCTCAGCAACAGTTTAACTCAGTAGGTAGGCAGAAGCAGGAACAAGGGACAAGAGCTCAGGTCACCCCATTGTATGGATTCGAACTGCTGATCTTCCGCTCGAGAAGCCCAGCGGCCACCCTGATTAACCACCATTAGTAGCACCTTGCAGTTGGACCCCATTTTCTTGCTATTGCTGCTGCTTTGACAACCTCAGTTGCCTCCTGGGGACAAACGTAAGTAACTTTGCAGGCAAATGTGATGTTGCAGAAGAAGAAGACCAGAGTCTCCTGTGGCTGCCTTTTGCCTCAGTGCCCTGATGGGGCCAAAAAGCCTGCTTTCCAGCTGCAAACTTCCTCAGTGCCTGATGGGGCAAAAAGTCAACGACCTTGCTGGCCATTTGAACAATTCCCTAATCCTGCAGCTCCTTCCACTTGGGCTACATTCCAAAAGGTCTGTCTGCTCTGCCCCACCCAAAGCCTGTCCAGGCGTGGCCCCATTGCCCCATCGCCCGGCTTCAGACTGCAGAGCTCATCTGGTTTTCAACCCGTGCCAAGGGGGCTGGTCTGTCTAAGCCCCCCCAAGCCTCCGAGGGCTATCTTTATTATATCCGGTAGGTCTCAGCAGCCAAGTTGCAAGCAATCCCCAGCTTTCCAGTTTTAAATGAGCATCTTTGTCGCCCCATCGCCCCACCGCCCAGCTTCAGATTGCAGAGCTGATCTGTTTCCGACAGCCCTGTGGCCCCGTGGATTAAGCGCTGTTAGTACCACCGACCCTGTTCATCTGATGGTGCTGCTGGTGCTGTTGGAAGTTGCAAGCAACCTTTGCAGGCAAATCTGATGTTGCTGAAAAAGACCAGAGTCTGCTCTGCTGCCTTTTGACTCAGTGCCCCGATGGGGCCCAAAAGCCTGCTTTCCGGCTGCCTTTTCCCTCAGTGCCCGATGGGGCCAAAAGAGCCTGCTTTCCGGCTGCCATGTGCCTCAGTGCCCAATGGGGCAGCACACACCACTTTCCTGCTGCCATGTGCCTGAGTGCCCAATGGGGCAACACACTCTACTTTGCTGCTGCCAACTTACCTCAGTGCCCCAATGGGGCCCAAAAGCCTGCTTTCCGGCTTCCAACTACCTCAGTGCCTAACAGACCGCCATTACTAGTACCTTACCACCGAAGTGGTGCCTATTTATCTACTTGCAGTTACATGCTTTCAAACAGGTCAGCACCCCAACCTGACCTGACCCGTCCGGGCATGGAAGTGTCAACCAGGCTGGTCCAAGCCCCACCCAAAGCCTGTCCAGGCATCGCCCCATCTCACAGCTTGAGACTGCAGAGTTTATCTTGTGCCAACAACAACCACCATCCCTTTTCTTCATCAATAACAAAACAAACAACACCATCGCACGGCTTCAGACTGCAGAGCTGATCATCTGGTTTTCCAAAGCTGTCCTCCTGGCTTCCCTGTGCCAAGAGGGCTGGGCCGGCCCAAGCCCTTCCTGGTAGTCAAAAACAGCATACTTGACTAAATAATTAATTCTTTCTGGAGGCTTGTGTTTCATATGCCACCTTGATGGCAAACGCCACCCTCTTGCTCATCGATGTTGAAGATTTCTGCCACTACACACCCAATGGGCAAAGCCTACTTTGCTGCCAACTGCCTCGGTGCCCGATGCCTATTAAGACATGCTTTCCTGCTTACTTTGGAGCCAACTACCTCAGTGCTTGATGCGGCAACACACTCTATGTTGCTCCTGCCAACTTCCTCAGTGCCCGATGGGGCAAGACACGGTACTTTGCTGCTGCCCACTACCGCAGTGCCCGATGGGGTAACACACTCTGCTTTCAGTCCCATGCCAACTCAGTAGGTAGGCAGAAGTTGGAACAAACTACCCAAACAAATTAGCTCAGCTCACCAGCAGCCCCGCGGATTAACCGCTGTAGTAGCAGTGTGGCCGGGCTCTGCCCCACCCAAAGCCTGTCTGCGCGTCACCCAAATGTGCCAAGAGGGCCATCTAACCCTTTTGGCTGGCATACCCAGAGCCGGTCCCGGCACCCCCAAACAAGTGAAGAGGGCCATCCAGCTCTCTTGGCAGACCCAGACTGAGCAGTAAGAAAAATGAATAAATAGTTGCTCTTGTACAACTAAAGTGTACAAGAGCAAAGTGTTGGGTGACGCCCATAATCTGCCAAGACAGAGGGCTGTCCGGCCATGTTGGCACACCCAAAGCCGGTCTCTCCCCCATCCAAGCCTGTCCAGGCGTCAACTCATTGCCCCATTGCACGGCTTCAGATTGCAGACCTGATCTAGTTTTTCAACCCGTGCCAAGAGAGCCGGCCGGTCCAAGCCCCCCAAAACCTCTGAGGGCTATCTTTGTTGTCAACACACAGTTGGCAACACTTTGCCAACACTTTGTTGGCAACACAGTCTACGTTGCTGCTGCCAACTTCCTCATGTGGTGAGCATGACTAGACACGGAACGCCAACGCCATTAGTAGTACCTTCCCAATGAGGTGGAGCAATTCATCTGATGGTGTTATTGTTGCTGCTAATAAGTGTTGCTTGCCTCCTTTTGTTTTCAAAAACAAACAACACACCTCCACTGCCACCTTTTGCTAATCCCCAACCAGGCCTGTCCCTGCCCCACCCAAAGCCTGTCCAGGCGTCCCCGTGCCAAGAGGGCTGGCCTGTCTAAGCCCACCCAAACCTCCGAGGGCTATCTTTATTATATCCGGGCGGTCTCAGCAGCCAAGTTGCAAGCAATCCCCAGCTTTCCAGTTCTAAACGAGCATCTTTGTCACCCCATCGCCCGGCTTCAGATTGCAGAGCTGTTCTGTTTCCAACAGCCCCGCGGCCCCGTGGATTAAGCGCTGTTAGTAGCACCGACCCTGTTCATCTGATGGTGCTGCTGGTGCTGTTGGAAGTTGCAAGCAACCTCAGTTGCCTCCTGGGGGCAAAACCCTTTCCTTTGCAGGCAAATCTGATGTTGCTGAAGAAGACCAGAGTCTGCTCTGCTGCCTTTTGCCTCAGTGCCCCGATGGGGCAAGACATGGTACTTTGCTGCTGCTAACTACCTCAGTGCCCAATGCAGCCAAAAAAGCCTGTTTTCCTGCTGCCAACTTCCTCAGTGCCCGACGGAGTCAAAAAGCCTGCTGTGCTGCCAAATATCTCCTTGTCTCCAGTCCTCCGGAGGGCAAACTCTACTTCACTGGCAAATGTAATGCTGTGCTGAGCTGAAGACAAACTCGATGCCTCATGCATGCCTCTGCCAAAGGGACCTCTCATTCTGCTGGGGCTAAATATAACTCCCTCAATGCCATGGGCTTCTGTGCCGTGTGGTAAACTCTCCTGGGGGGACCCAATTTGTGGGTGAATAACTTGGAGTTCCGATATCCAATCTTCACCAAAGTTGGCAGGCGTGTTGGGGAAAGACATAGGAAGCTCCGTTGTGATTCTGGATTCTCTAAGTACCTGGGGGGAGCTTTCCTGGGGTTGTCCTCTTTGTGACTATATAACTTGGGGGTCCATGATCCAATGTTCACCAAACTTTCAGGAGTTGTAGAAAGGCGTCTGAGGAAGCTTCCCTGCAAACTTGGTGTCTCTAGGTCTTTGGGGCCCGTGTTATAGCCGTTTAAAATGCAGATAAATTGACAGATTGATCTGTTGATTCGTCGAAGAATATTCATATATTTGTATTCGTTGATCCATTAACCTTGACGAATAATGGATCAAAATGAATCGCCATTTTAAAAATTTGTCCCCATCTCTAGTCCTGAGCATTTTTCAGCATTGGGCAATTTTGTTCCACGCTGCCCCTATAAGAGTTGTCACAAGTTCTTTATTTGATAATTTTTAATTTCCTCTGGTGAATAGAGAGGATAATAATAAAGTTTCATTTGGAACTATTTTTTGATTTGTTATTTTTTCTTGCCAATTAATTACCTCACACTAGAATACTTCTACTTTCAGGCAATCTAACCTTTGTCCTACATGTGTGACTACATTTGGTGTGACTATACTGTGGTTTGACCAAAGTCTCTTTTATGGTTGTATTCAATTTAGGTGATCACACTACAGATTGTTTTGGCACCAGTGTCCACACTGGCCCTCAAGTTGATGAGATTTGATACATGGCCACAGCCCACAGCTTCCATTCCTTTGATACCACCCACCTGGCAATCCCCAGCCCTCCTTTTCTTTTTTTTCCTCCCCCCCCCCCGTGCTGATGTGATCTAGCGCTAGATTAATATATCAGTGCAGTGATAAGGTGATCTAGTGCAAAACTCACCAGTGGGCAGGTGCTGTCCCAAAATAATATGCCCCAGCTTAATATGTCACCATAGCACCATCCAGAGTCATGTCTTACATCCTTTTGTAGGACAAAACAAATGATCAAACATAGAAACCACTGTTTCAATAGTTTCAGTTTTTTAAAAAAGTAGAAACCCCCAGCAGGAGGGGAAAAACTCTAAATCAGAAGCAGAATGGGCCAAGCTGATTCCTATTGGCCTTGGCATCTTGCGATCATTGGAGAGAAAAAAGACTTTGAATTCACCCATGCTAACTGTGGAGCAAATCCCAAAGGATCTGTCAATGTAATCACAGCTAGTCTTATGCTTACCATTCAGATACTGAAGGAAAAGATCTGAAGCAAAGGACCTGCCCGGTAAACTTAGGGTTTCCATGTAATGTGGAATCCTTCATGACCAGGCTTTGAACTGTGCAGGGATCCATATTAGATGTGGGCGTGTACTTGTATCCAGGGGATACAGATATAGTAAGGTGTGGCACCACAGGTGCCACGGCAATCCATTCCTGCCCCCCAGAACCAGCCTGGTCCACTCACTGGGCTCCATGTGGCACGTGCATCTGTCAGCACCGTTGTTGAGCCAATCATGGAAGTACAGTGGTGCCTCGCTAGACGATTGCCTCGCAGGACGAGGAAATCGCTAGACGATGCCTTTTTGCGATCGCTACTGCGCTTCGCAAAACAATGTTTCCCTATGGCGATTTTCGCTAGACGATGAGGTTTCCCCATAGGAATGCGCCGACTAGTGGTGAAAAGCTGTCAGTGCAGCTGTCAGTGCATTCCGATGGGGACCCGCACTCGCTAGACGAGGTTTCCCTATGGGAGATTTTCGCTAGACGACTGCGTTTTCCCTTGGAACGCATTGAAGAGATTTCAATGCATTCCAATGGGAAAACGTGCTTCGCTAGACGATGTTTTCACTAGACAGCGATCTTCGCGGAACGGATTAACATCGTCTAGCGAGGCACCACTGTAGTCCAGCCAGCATTTCCCCACCTCTCCCCACAGCAGACCACTCTTCAGCTGCCCACCTCCTCGCTGGAGTCGTTGGCTGTGGGGGGAAGTGGGGAAGCACTGGCCAGACTGCTTCTGCGATTGGTGTGACAACGATGCTGAGCCCAGTGAGTGGACCGGGCTGGTTCTGAGGGGTGGGAATGGACCACCGTGGCACCTGCAGTGCCGTGCTTCGTATTTCTATCCCCTGGAAGTGTGATATTCTGCTAGCATTCGCTGCTAAGTGCTCTAGTGCATTCTGTGAACTATAACAGAGAATCTGAAGTATCTCACTAAACTACAAATCTGAAAAGTCCAGAAGATGCAGCCTTAAAGTGGTGTTGTCCTGCAGCAACCGTGTGGTGTAAATGCAGTCTACATATAGAGAAGAAGCTCTTCAGATCTTCTTCAGAATGTGGAGAAGAGGTGGGGAAGGCTATGGGAATATGAGCAGGGCAGATCTACTGTGAAACTAATGAAGGGCCCCTAATCCCTCAGGGGCCCCAGAAGCAATTTTAGTCCACATTTAAAAAAAAAATTGTGGTGATTTGTCATGGAACAACCTCATTGAAGGAGATAACAGTGGTTACCCCATACCTCATTGCTGGCTGCAAAGGGGCTCCCATAACAATTCAAACTTCAGGGCCCTCAAAATGTAGGTCTGTCACTGAGAAGGTGAGAGGGTCTGAGTTCAGCCTTAGTCTCCTTCTTTAGAGATTCACTGAAAAACCAAAGAGGGCTGACCAGATTGCCATATTTCAGTGTAACTACGATGTGTCTGTGCTTAAAAATACTAAAGCACACCTTGTGTTTGTGTGTATGTGTGTGAGCGTGTGTGCACGCACATTTTGTTCAACAACAAAGGAAAACTTAGGAAATATGGATCCTCTTGATTAATTGGTTATAATTGTTGTTGTTTAGTTGTTAAGTCGTGTCCGACTCTTCGTGACCCCATGGACCAGAGCACGCCACGCCCTCCTGTCTTCCACTGCCTCCCGGAGTTTGGTCAGATTTATGTTGGTAGCTTCGATGACACTGTCCAACCATCTTGTCCTCTGTCGTCCCCTTCTCCTCTTGCCTTCACTCTTTCCCAACATCAGGGTCTTTTCCAGGGAGATTTCTCTTCTCATGAGATGGCCAAAGTATTGAAGCCTCAGCTTCAGGATCTGTCCTTCCAGTGAGCACTCAGGGTTGATTTCCTTCAGAATGGATAGATTTGATCTCCTTGCAGTCCAGGGGACTCTCAAGAGTCTCCTCCAGCACCACAATTCAAAAACATCAATTCTTCGTCAGTCAGCCTTCTTTATGGTCCAGCTCTCACTTCCATACATCACTACTGGAAAAACCATAGCTTTGACTATGCGGACCTTTGTCGGCAAGGTGAGGTCTCTGCTTTTTAAGATGCTGTCTAGGTTTGTCATCGCTTTCCTCCCAAGAAGCAGGCGTCTTTTAATTTTGTGGCTGCTGTCACCATCTGCAGTGATCATGGAGCCCAAGAAAGTAAAATCTGTCACTGCCTCCATATCTTCCCCTTCTATTTGCCAGGAGGTGATGGGACCAGTGGCCATGATCTTAGTTTTTTTGATGTTGAGCTTCAGACCATTTTTTGCGCTCTCCTCTTTCACCCTCATTAAGAGGTTCTTTAATTCCTCCTCACTTTCTGCCATCAGAGTGGCATCATCTGCATATCTGAGGTTGTTGATATTTCTTCCGGCAATCTTAATTCCGGTTTGGGATTCATCCAGTCCTGCCTTTCGCATGATGTATTCTGCATATAAGTTAAATAAGCAGGGAGACAATATACAGCCTTGTCGTACTCCTTTCCCAATTTTGAACCAATCAGTTGTTCCATATCCCGTTCTGACTGTTGCTTCCTGTCCCACATATAGATTTCTCAGGAGATAGATAAGGTGGTCAGGCACTCCAATTTCTTTAAGAACTTGCCATAGTTTGCTGTGGTCCACACAGTCAAAGGCTTGTCAAAGTTTCAGTTTTTCATTTATTACAAAACAAACATCATCAGTTCATTCTGGAACCGCTTGGCTTTCGTCTTCCCATAGCAGCAGCCAGAACAGGTCAGATGGAAGTTACAGGGAGGAGGGAAAGAGAGCTGGGAAAGAATACGGACACTGTAATCTGTCTAATCTTCAACCCAAACACATTGTACTAACAGTGTTCAACACTCTGATAGAGTTTCTTTCCACACGGAATCTCCAATAACAGCAACACAGTGAGAGACTAGTGTAAGGTCATAAAAGAGATACATAAAGCCTTGGGTTTTTCTCCTTGCTCAGCTTGCCTGTTTGTTTGTGTGTCTGTGTTTGTGTGTGTTTGGTTGGTCTGTGTGAATTCTTTCTCCTTAGAGACTCAGCATTTGCAGGATTATCTAATGCTGTCTTCTCTGTGCGTAAACTACTCCCAGATAATTGCCTTTTACAGTTCCTTTAAGCGTTTCCCATCTATTGCACACTACATTCCCCTGTCTTTCCCAGATTGCTTCAAGATTTGTAGGTTAGAAGAAATGAAAGTGGGATGTGCAGCAAAATGCTGCAGTTTGGAGTGTTCTCCTGCAGTCTTCCGTACTGTGAGCCATGGCCCTTTTTGGGGTATTCCATTCCACTCTCTACACTTCCCACGATCTAACCCAGCTTTCCCTTCCAACTCCAACAAAAATTCAACATTTTCTAGTGATATAGCATGTTCAGTTCTCATGTGGCTATTGCAGGACATTTTTATACTCTTGAGGCTCCCTCCCCCCCCCCCAAACCTTTTTTGTGCTCCTGCCATAGATAGTATTTCTCTTATTATACTGACATCTCACTTTTCCTTCTCAGTAACTCTGCTCTCCTCGCATAGCCATCTCAATTCGGTTCTCGAGTTCACTGTTAACACATACCCATCCACTCACTTCCACACATATTTATGTATGTGGTGGCCCCTGGCCTTCTCAGAGAGCTGCCCCTCACACTCCAGTTAAAACACATTCATTTGCATAACCTTTTGGGAGGGGCATAAGAACTGTTTCATCTATTTGTGTTTGTTATTGTTTCCTTGCCTTGCTGGTTTTATTGCAATTTGTCTTTTGCTACCTCTTGTCCTTCTCTTGGGTTTTAGTATATTATCTCCTCTCCTTTCTACTCTTCTGCTTCTACCAGAAGCTGGATGTCATATGACTATCTTGACTTTATATGTACTTTCTCAAATATTTGTAATGTGTGGTTTTAGGTATCACTAATTTGTGATATGAAGATTATATTTTTACATAGGGTCTGGCTTCCATAAGCTCTTGTGAGAAAGAGTGGGATAAAAATCAACCTAATAATCATTTCACCACTATCACCATCATAAAACATAGTTAATAGTTTAATCTCAGAGGCTGTCTGAGCAATGTTTAGATAAGCAATAATGCAGAGAACCCATTTTCTTTTCTCTTTCGGAAATCAGGTGGATCTGATTCTTTAGCGTGAAGTATCTGAGGACCACGTAGCGTCTGGTTGGAAAAAAACACAGGCATTATAGACAGCAGAACAGCACCTGATCTTCCATGGAAAGCAAAAGCAAAGTAAGAAAATGGAAACAAATGAAACTGCATGAAATAATAATGGTACTAACTGTCATTAAAACAAGCAATTATCTAAAGCCAAATATTTAATATTGGAAATGAATGTAATAACTGAGAAAAAAAACCATGTCATGCACACAGCTAGAGAGCAGATGGGTAATTGGACCCCAGAATCCATCACCTGTGAAGTAAGTAATGCAGGATCTTTGGCTGTGGGTGTGTGCAGACATATATGCACATCCACCCACCTCTCAAGAATAAAAGCAGCCCAGAACTGGCATGAAACAGACTTGCAGGTAGGAAATGTGCTGAGAAGTCTACAGAAATGGGCTTGACAGATCTGCCCATCCCTAGATGAAACCTTCCCACATATCCCCCAGCACAGGAGCCTACATGACCGAGCAACATCTGAACTAGTCTTTAGTCCCTTGTTACATTAAATGATGGCTGAAATCCTATAGGGAGTCATAACTAGAGTAGGTCCATTGAAAGTTTGTTGAGTCAACCCCTATGTAAGTTCCACTGATTCTATGAGCTTCTAGTTGTGACTCGCTGCTGGATTACAGCCTGTATGTAGGTCTCAAAAACCACAGCATTTGAACAACAGCATTGTTTCCTGATTTTGTAAAAGAGAGTTGGTGTGTGTGTTATGTCTGTGTCGGCATCTCTCTGTCTCTCTCTGTACATGTACATCCAACCTTTTTTTTTTAAGATGCCGATTTGTACAGCTACACGGGAAGGTGGCAAACTAGATATAAGCATGTAAAGTGGATTTAATCAGAGTCCCGGTAATTCATAAACTATTTCTTAAAATATTCATTTTCTTAAAATCATTTAAAACCATTTCTTAAAATCTCATATATGAACAGAAATACATGCTTTACCATTTCCTCTTGCAACATCTGCTAAGCTGCTACCCATTTTTCAAGAAATGGAAATGACATTGTGGAAGAGTGAGTTATAAATTTATTTATTTTAAAAATCCAAGAGGTTTGTGCAAGATACTTAGTAGTAGCAGCAGACAAACAAAACAGGCATATGCAGAATGACATCCCTACGGGGCACAGCCAATATGGTGCCTCCCTAACAACTCCCTCCCACCCCACTGTTTCATAGCCTGCCCAAACACTCCACCAGCTGAAGCAGTATCTCGCCTGCACATAACTGGGTTTCTTGTATTACATAAACATTGCTTGGCTGCTTTCTTCTCTAGGAGCATCTGCTCAGCTGACAGTCCCCAGTGAACCAGCTTTGTTTTGTCCAAGGCACCGATCATGAGTAATGGATCTGGCTAAGCCTGATAGTGCATGATGTAATTGTCAGAGGAGTTTAATTATCAGCACATTACATGTGGGATTTTTTTTTCCTTTTTCTTCTTCTTCTCCTCAATATGGTGTTTGGTTCACTTTCAGGGACTTTTGAATTTGCATAAAGATGAGTTAGGCCAGCAAGTAGCTGCCCCAATAAGCTATCACACACACACACACACACACACACACACACACATGGCCAATGGGAGTGAAGCTCATGAGGCAGTCTGCAAAACCCGAATGATCTACACCCGTGGATAATCTATCAAGTCAGCAACAGAAGGATGATAAACTAAAATACCAGTATTTTGTACAAAACCTTTGGTGTTCATACAGTGAAATTGCCTGACATTGATGCTCCTGGGGTGGACAAAAGCTTTAAAATATATCTTCATGTAAGCCACTGGGCATTCAGTACATGTAGTAAAAATGTCAACAGTAATAGGAAACAGTAATTACTCAGTGTCCCTTCCAGTTGTTTTTGGACTGTGGGCTGTTTCAGTTACTACGCTCATCCAAAATCAATGTGGTGGAATCCAAGGAAGTTTGTGAAAAACAGAAGTGCTCTAAAGATGGATGTAAATTCTTTGCTGTTAGGTAAGCTGGGCCAGATGTTGGAAAAGTTATTCATTTGGACGACATATCCCAGAATTCCTAATCAGCATGGCCAGTGGCTGGGGAATTCTGGAAGTTGTAGTCTAAAAAAAAAATAGCAATGTTTTCAAGCTCTGACTGAAGGGCAAGCAGTCAGCCTGTTGTGTCAGGGTATGACGTAGGGGAAGAGAAATGTGCACTGCAGAGATGCCATAGGTTGCTCTTCAATCTGCAGTGGCTCAGGTGGTGGAGCATATTCTACACAGGGGCATGATCCTAGATTGAATCCCTGGCACCGCCAGTGATCTTGAGCAGTGAGTTTTCACTTGTATAGTTGTAGCCAATGAATCATTTGAACAACAGCAAAAAAGACACACACACAAAGAAAATATGGAAAATAAAACTTCACAATTCTTTTTCAATCTCATTCAGTGTTCCCACATACAAGACAGAAACTAACAATCAATAAACTGTGATGTAGTAACATTAAAAAGTGTTGCAACATATTCAATAACACAAATCTTTACTCTCTCTCTACTTGAGATTAAAAATGTCTCCTTGGATCAGCCTGGAACTAAAACTGGAGGAGAACAGATAATATCTTCACTAAGAAGATAAACATGTTGACAAATACATGAACACAGAAGAATTGTATTATTTTAATGCTGACCATAAAGAAAGTGTAGTTGTTAAAGATTAGGTATACCTTGGTTTCATCAACAGTCTCAATGGAGACTGTAACCAAGATATCAAAAGAAGACTGACATTTGGAAGGGTAGCTCTGAAGGAACTAGAAAAGATCTCCAAGGATGTATCATTGGAGACCAAGCTCAGAATCATTCATACAATGCCTGATTGTATGGATATGACAGTGTATGGACAGTGTCCATGTATGGACAATGAAGAAAGTTGACACTGGGAAAAAAACTGATTCATTCAAAAGGTGGTATTGGAGCAGAGCTTCATGGATATCACGGACCACCAGAAAGACAAGTAAGTGGATCCTAGTAGATCAAATCAAGCCCAAAGTATCTCTGGAAGCAAAAATCAGTAAACTGAGGCTATCATATCTTGGGGTTATCATGAGATGGCATGGCTCCCTGAGAAAAATAATACTGCTGAGAGAAGTGAAAGGCTATTTAAAAAGAGAGTAACTAAATATGAGATGGATTGAATCAGCAAAGGACGAGTGGTCTTGAGTTCGCAATTCTTAAACAGGGCTGCTAATGACAGGAGGTCAGCAATTCATAGAGTGTCCATTAGTTAGAAGTAACTCGATGGCTCATAACAACATTCTGATAGAAACCACAGTGAAAAAAATTACAGAAGAAACCTATTCAACCTCTAAAGTGTTGCAGTTGAGACCTTAGAAGGCTGCTAAGTGTTCCAGTAGGCAGCAATTGGCTAGAGGAATCAGAAACCTGAGACAGCTTCCAAGGGAAGCTTTTGATGATCTGGAGAAGCACATGCAGCAAAATGACAACAACTCACAAGAACTGTGGCAACAGGCCTTTTGTCTCATATCCCACATCAATCCATCAGGTAATCCAATCAGAGCAATGGGGTGGAGGGGTTGCATGACTCAACTGTTGCCCTCCCAAGCATTGTCAGGAATTATTGACCACTGACTCATGCAGTGATCTGCATGACTGCACCCTCTCGCCCAGGAAGCTTTCCACTGTGGATTGATTCTGCCCATATAGGTTGCTCACTGGTTCCTCCTGAACAGGAAGGAATATAAGAGAGCTTCCTGTTGCGCTGTGTCTTGGCATGAAGAAAGAGACAGCTGGTTCTTCACTGGTCTTCCCTCGTGGTCTTCCGTTCTCTTTCTGGTTTGCTGTTTGGTGCAGATTACTCCCAGTTCATTCTGTATGACTGTCTGCTGGTTCCTGGTTCATCCTAACCTCTTACCCATGATGCAGCCCTGACATATGTTTACATGATGTGGAGAAACAGTATATAAATTTCTTCACTATGTTTATTACTGTAATAGACAATCAGCACAAATAAAAGCCTTGGTATTGAACTGCAATGCATATTGCTCAGGCCCCAACCCTCGGCGCATTTGCCTGCAATTATTATCCCCCTTAACACGCAGGGATTTTGAGTAACCACGAAGAGGATTGCATTACACAGTACTGAAGTCTTCACAGAAAGTTGGGTGTGTGTTTGCATTTGCCCAAATCAGATGGTGAACTGACAAAATAAAGAATTTTATTTTATTAAATGGTTACCGTAATACAATCTGCTTCTAATATTGTCAGACACTTTAGTGTCTCACAGTCTAATGTAACATCAATTGCTTCAAAAGTCCTCATGAGAATGTTCTTTTCTTTTCTTTTTTGTCTCTGTGCATTCTGTGTTCTAAATAAGCCCTGGTTTCTTAATGATAAAGCTCTGGGTGGATTTCATTTTTCCTTCTGCTGCACAGCATCCCTGTGGAGGCATAAAGCTGAGAAACTTCCAGCACATTTTACATGCTTCTGTTTTCATTTAGCTATATTTCAAAAGTCAGTTATCGAAGATGCCCCATAAGGCTCAGCCATAGACTCAAAGAGAAGAGAAAAACTACCTTCTACACTTCATAGAAACAAACAAGCAAGCAAACAAAAACTATTAAGGTGAGAGGTCCTTAGCAAATAACCTTTGCTTGTGGGACACAGCTTTCACATCCTCCTTTCTTGCACCATTTACAGACAGGGCCTAGTAATTAGTCTGAGCAATCAAATCAGCATGCAGCAGTTATTTTTCTGCTTGCAAAGATATAAGTACCCCTGATGAAAGTATGCATCTGTAAATGTAATTGGTGGTGAACAGAGGCAGCTCCTGGGCCAGAACGGGAGCATGTCTCCCCTGCTCTGATCACAAGCTGTCTATGGTGATGACAAAATTTTTGACATCAATCCAGTTGATTTGCCCATGAGAAGGAGTGAATATGCGGTTCTATGGTGGGTGCTTGCATTCATTTGAAACACTGATCTCCTCCCTCACCTGTGAATCACATAATAGTGAGGATGTTGGCAAGTCTTTGGATCTGAGTCCCAAGTCCAAGTCAAGTCTTTGGTCCCAAGCCCCAAGTCCGAGTCCCAATTCTCTATTTAAAAGCTTTTGATTTTTTAAAACATTTTTTTTAAATAAGAAGCTTTCCAACTCCTCCTCCCAACCAGTCCCTTTTTTGTTCTCCCCCATCTTTTATCCCTCCAGGGGAGCCCAAAAGAGCTCTCCTTACCCTTTAAGAGGAGAAAGGTGGGCCTTTCCCCCCCGCAAAGCTCCGGCACAGCGGAACTCACATCTCAAGATCTCCTGAGAGGAGGGGAGGAGCTCACTCTCACCAGAGGAAGCCCACTCCATCTCAAAAGAAACCAAGGTAGCCATCTTGGAAAAGGGACCTTCCCTCCCTGTCACTACCTCCTCCATTTTTTTTTAAAAAAAGATTCTGACTCAACTCACAACTCAGACCCATTTTTACAAGTTGGGTTTTCAAGTCCCTACTATTTTAATGGAGAACTGGAGGTCTCCTTTAAAACAATTTTTTTTTTTAAAAAAAAGTAAGAACCTCCAGTTCTCCATTAAAATAATAGGGACTTGAAAACCCAACTCAGGAAAAATGGGTCTGAGTTGCGAGTCAAGTCCAAGTCCTTTGGGGGGAAAAACAACAGCTGAGTTGAGTCACCAGTGTGACTTAAGTCGGACCAGACAGTGAGTTGCAACTCATGAATCCCTGCATAATAGACAACTATCTGAGGGTAACAAACAACTGAGATGAGGTCATGTTCCAATCAGTAAGGCTTGTTTAGTTTAAAGAATCGGCTAATGCAGTGGTTCTCAAAGCTGAGAATAGCCAAAGGTCAGCAATTCTGGGAGCTGTAGTCCAACCACATTTGGAGAAACAAAACTGGAAACAAGAGCAAGGAGCAACATTATTCTGCTAGCACGAGTGCAACAAGCACTAGCACGATGATCAGCAGAACTATCACAACGAACACTTAGTCCAATGAAGAGTTGCAGAACTTCTTGTGCATCACTTTATACCATAGTGTTGGGTAGGTATGTCAGTTTCGCTTTCTGCCACATTTCAATTTTGATCATTTCTGGTTGAAAAAATTAACAGTAATAAATTCACACCCACCTCTACTTGTGAAGCAGTTCATGAAACAAACAGCAGAACAGCTTGTGAAACTGCCTTTGATATGCCTTGTGTAAGCAGAATCAACATGGAAAGAGTGGCTGAGGATTCTTCTACTGCAGTGGAAATTCTTACCTTCAGCATTAGAGGGAAGCAGAAAAGCACAGGCTGATGGCTCACAAAAATGCGAGCAACCCATCAAATGCTTTCTGCTTTTTAAGCAACACCATCCAACCCCAGCACCAGTTATCCTTGTTTTAAATTTTAGACATGCACAAAACAAAGTGGCCTCACAAATATCACAGTTCTTTCTGAAACCAATAAAGAAAAATCTTGCCCTCTTACAACAAGGAAATATTTTGGTTTCTGCACTTTCTTATAGGGCTGTTTATCCATTCAGAAAATGCATTCCATAACTACAATGATAAATGACCAACACTGCCACCAAACTATCCTGGACCTGTCCAGTACTATCTGATCTCTGAAGCTAATAAGCAGGGTCAGACTTGGTTAGTGGTCATATGGGAGACTACCCGGTAATTTGAGGAACCTCCAGGTAGAGTGAGGAAAGAATCCTGCAGCTAGGGCTAGGAAAGAAATTTTGGGGAGTCAGACCAGTTACTGCCTGGTTGATTCTTGGGGCTAAATGAGCCATTGGGCTCTTAAGGGCTCAGTAAATTTTATTTTATTTCTATGCCACTTTCCTCCCAATTACAGGACCCAAGGTGGCTCACAGATTATTAAAAAAAAAAAAACCAGTTAAAATAAATCATTACATTTAAAAACAACTAAATATATATTAATATTAAGTTAAAAGTAGACAACTAGTGTGTTATTATGTTGCCCCAATGCACTCAGGGGCACTTTCTGGCCCCTTAAGCTTTACCGTCACATATACCTGAACAGCTAACCTTTGAAAAGAGGAGGAAAAGGGAGGAGATGAAAACAGAATGCCATTGGAACAGGCTATCGTGCTGAGGAGTTACAAGAGTTTTAAAAACTAGCTTTATGGCATCTCAAGATGGCAAGCAGATGTGTGGAAGGTTTACCATTCACCGTAAGCTCTTCATTATGATGATGCTGTGTCACATCATGTTGTGTATTAAGATCCATGAATTGTTCCTGGCAAAGTCTTTGCATGCAAATGATCTCTAGATAGTTTGACTCAAGGCAATTAAGCCTGGATGCTTAGGAACATTGGCTCCTCCTAACCACAGTCTGCTTCAGGCAGCATGTTTGTTTGTTTGTTTTTCCGCATGCAAGTATCCCTACTACATTCCTGTGAAGCAGTCACACGGAGAATTGAGAGGTGCAAAATGGATATATGTCAAAAGCAATTTCCATAAGATTATTCTTTTAAAAATCAGCCACCCATCGTAAGTAGAGTTGCCAGGTTAGCAACTAGAGATGGGCACGAATCTTGGTTCAGAGGTTCGTGCTGGTTCATATGCATGGCACCACAGGTGCCACACATTCCCTTCTCCCACCTCCCTGACTGGATCTCCCACTCACCAGCCAGTACCTGTTCCTTTCCTCCTCCTCTTCAGTGGTTTGACCAGTCTCGGGTAGGAGCATGGGCTTCCCTGCCCCACTTCCTTGGCTGATCACCCACTCAGACAAGGAGGAGGGACAGGCAAACCCATGCTCCTGCTGGAACTGGTCAAACAGTCAAGGAGGAGGAGGAGAGGAACACATGCCAGCTGGTGAATAGGTTATTGGCCAGGGCGGCGGGGAAAGGGCACGAACCAGCAAGAACCTCTGGACCAAGGTTTGTGCCCATGTCTATTAGCAACCTTCCATTCTTTGAGATTTCAGGGCCAAAAACAGAGTTCTTGAGCCCTTGTGATGTCACAGTGATATCACAGTACCTTTCAAAGGAGTAACAATTGCAAAATAATATATATATGTGTTCATGGGAGAGTGGGACAGACAATGTGGATTCCATGCATCACCTCCTGAATAAATATTATATATGTGATACATAAATATAATTACTTTTGCATTAAGCCAGTAAATCCTAGTTAGCAATGTGATAAGTACTTGCAGAAACTTCTTGGTACCTGTGATTTGCTAGGTCTTATCCTGCCAAGATCCTCCATGGAGAGTTTTCCTTGCATCAGCCAGATTTCTTTCTTTCTTTTTCCTTGTCGTTCGTTCGTTCATTCGTTCTGCTTTGTTTTTCCCCCCATTATGCACAAGAAAGTGTCAAATTCTATGAACTTTAATGCTCTTTCCAGTGGATCCTGCATAGGAACAATGCCATCCTGTACAGGAACTGTAACAATTCTATGCAACTTGGTGTTTCTTCTTTGCTTTCCATAGACATCCTGGAGAGTATAGAGACCAGGAATTGGAATTGTCTGCCCTTTCCAGGCTACTCTATTGCAGAAAACATGACACTGTGTGTAGTAATTGTAATTATCCTGTGTAGCCTGGTATTTCTTCTGCCCTTCTCAAGTCAATCCTATACAGGAAAAACACTATTCTGCCCAGGAATAGTAAATACATTTGTTTAGCTCAGTGGGGTTTTTTTTTACTGCCCCTGTGGGATTTCTCAGAATTCCTGTGGGATTTCTCAGAATATATCTTGAAGGAGGCAGAATCTTTCACAGAGAAATATTGCTGGAAAGAGAAACACACACACACACTGATATCTCTATGGGACTCACATCCTTAGCCCTAGCACCAGTTAGGAGTGGGAAGGGGATGATCACTTAAAAAATACTACACACAACGGGCAAGCGCCTGTGGGCAAAACATTGTGCCTGTTTAACCCAGATCCAGCACCAGTAGCATTTAATTTAAAGCAATTAAAAGCTTCCTATTTCCCTCCTTTCATGTTCCAAGACTCTCCAAGGGTCCCCTTTACTCCAGAGAAGCCTTTGAGAGCTTTGGGATGGGGAGGGGAGCCTTTAATAATTTTTTAAAAATTGCTTCCGGATTGCTGCCACCAGTCCTAACCCCAGCTGTGACCCAGAATTGAGTGATCTCCAATTTTAAGTTCCCAAAAGGCTTCCCCATAGCAAAAGAGAGCCCAGGTGAACCTTGGAAGCTAAAAGAAGACAGCTAGGAAGATTTTGATTACTTTAAAAGAAACGCTTCTGACACCCAACATAGGTTATGGAATGCAAAGTTACACTAACAGGATTTTGCCCAATATAATCAAATTTTCCCCTGTTCTGGCACTGCTTGCTCTAAGATTTGTCTCCATTCCTGGAGATGTGGGAAAACATTACTATTTCTGGAGGCTTCAGCAGGCACCATATCTGGCAGCCCGATCCAGAATGCCTTTTCTTCATTACAAATGGAAGGCTGAAAAGCTGTCAAAATATCGATAACCATCAAAATGATCATAATGTCGTATCCTTCCCTGCACAGCCAAATGAAGCCTCCACCCCTCCCCTTCCGCCCACCCATAAGACTCCACAGAGGCCTGTTTCTCTCCTTTTTCACCCCCTTGGCATACGGAGGCACTACACAGGAAGGCCAGGGATAAGAGATCTATGTGCAATTCTAAAAGGTCCCCCTAGCCTTTTCCCTCCACTCAAATCCAGTTTACAAGAGCTGGAATTTGCATTCCTAGTTTGCATATTTTTCCTTTCGTGAAAACAGCTCCTGAAATCTCCCCAGCCAGCATGGCCATTCTAAAGGCTGTACTCGAACTATGATTCGGTTTGAACCCAATGCACCATTTTTTTTAATGAATATCTAATGTTGACCAAAATCCTCTTGCCTGCATAACAGAAACAGGATAGCTTTTGGAGATAAATCACCTCAAACTATGAAATCACCGTAGACATTATCAATTGCATACCAAATTGTGCTGCTCAGCAGGCAACCTATAAGATCCCTGCTGATTTCTTAACTGGGGGCAACTTGCCTCTGGAAGTTACACCGTTTGCATAACTACACAAGAAGATTTTGGCTATTGATGTTCAGCTGATTGTTATTATCATTAATTTCCTAAATTTCCTCTTAGTCATTTTAGTGAGACACGTCAGGCAAACTATTTAGAAATAATTTGACTTGTGGCTGTCAACCAAATAAGAAATTTATTTTAATTTTATTTATTTTTCCAGCTTTTACCCCGCCCATCTAGATTCGATGAATCTACTCTGGGCGGCTTACATTCCGAATATAAAAAAAAATTTAAAATAAACAATATCAGACAACATAGAGATAAGCAAAGACCAAGATAGTAAGACTTAGGAAATTAAGAAATGGAAGGGGGAAGGCCTGCCTGAAGAACCAAGTCTTCAGTTTGTTCTTAAAAACTCCCAGCGAGGGTGCCAGGCGAATCTCCAGAGGTAAGGTGTTCCAGAGGCGAGGGGCCACCGCCAAGAAGGCCCGGTTTCTAGTTCTCTCCTTCCAGGCCTCTCTCGGGGTCAAGCCCCTCAGCCGCCCAGCCTGGCTAGATCGAGTGACGAGTAGAGCTAGGTGGGAGCAGGCACTCTGCCAGGTATCGAGGTCCTAAACCGTTTAGGGCTTTATATGTAAGCATTAACACCTTGAAGTCCATGCGGAAACGAATGGGTAACCAGTGTAAGACTGCCAGAGTGGGGGAAATGTGATGGTATTTTCTCACCCCAGTTAATAATCTGGCGGCCGTATTCTGGACCATTTGTAGTTTCCGCATCAATCTCAAGGGCAGCCCCACATAGAGCAAATTACAGTAGTCGAATCTCGAGATTACGAGCGCATGGACCAGAGTGGTGAGTGCCCCAACATCAAGATAGGAGCGCATCTGCGCAATCCGCCAAAGATGTAGGTGGGCGTTGCGTACCACAGACGCTACCTGGGACTCCATGGTAAGCGCTGGGTCAAGATGGACCCCCAAGCTGCAGACCACACTCTTTGTGGTGAGAGTCGCCCCCCCCAAAAGAGAGGGAGCTTCCCAAACCACTGATAGGAGGGGCGCCCACCCTCAAAACCTCAGTCTTGTCTGGGTTCAGCCTCAGTCCATTCTCCTGCATCCATTGCAGTACAGCTCACAGGCAGCGCTCAAGGGACGAAACAGCATCTACTGCTGTTGAAAAAAAGGAGATGTGGAGATGTGTGTCATCAGCATACTGATGACACGAAGCCCCACACTCCCGGATGACCCCACCCAGCGGCCTCATATAGATATTAAACAGCATTGGAGAGATGATCGAGCCCTGCGGCACCCCACAACTGAGGAGCCACGGGACCAATACACTCTCTCCAAGCTGAACTCTCTGGGAACGGTCCTCCAAGAATAGGGTTGCCAGATACATTGGTACCAAAAGGAAGACATAGAAAGACAAAAAAGAGGACAGAGGAGGACGTATTGAATGTTTCATTTGAATCGTTCTGCATTAAACCCGCAATCAATACAATTTTATTACAATAGCTGCCAGTAAATGTTTCTTAGTGAACCAACCAAGAAACAGTCATGTTAAAAAATAAAAATAAATTCAATGGAGGCTTTTTTTTTCAAAATACCAAAAAACATTATTTAAACAGCAAATTGTACAATTATTACCTTATAATCTTTATTAATTACATGACATATCCTGGCGCCTGCTGTTGTTGCTCCTTCACTTGCGCCGAGGCGAGCTCTGCGAGAAGGTTCCCCTTTCTTTCCCGCCTCCTTTTGCTGCTGCTGTGGTGGCGGCGGCTGCTGCCTCTTCTCCCTCTCCCTCTTTCTCTGGCAGGCGCTTGGCGCGGAGCCCCACTCTTGCTCTGGCTCCCCTTCCCTGCAGCTTCACTTCTTCTCCGCCAGCCTTCCTCAATCTTTTCTAGCTGCCGCCGCCGTCTCTCCTTTCTCAACTCCTGCTGCTCACTCGAATACCTCCAGGCAAATCCACAAACTTTTTTTCCCCTTAAAAAAAAAGATCCTGCCCTTCTCCAGCCGCTGCTGTCTCTCGACTCTCTCCTTTTGTTTTGCCCATTCCCTCTCACTCGTGGTGTTTGTGTAAATATATGTATGTATATATCTTGCTCTCCTTTCCTTGCTAATCTTTACGTGCAGCTTGCTCAAAACGAAGCAGGAAGTCACCTCCAGAAGCAAAGGCTCCATGTTGGTGTGGCTGATTTACAGCCCGAAGTGGTGTCTTAGATTGTGACTCCGTCAGAGACTGCTTTCCACCTTCCACCTCTCCCCCTCCCATCCAAAATTATTACATAAAATATTACAAAGGCCGGACATTTTAAAGGTTTTTAGCTTTGCCTGTCGGACGGAGGACATTAGGCTAAAGAGGAGGACATGTCCTCCTTTTGCCGGACATCTGGCAACCCTATCCAAGAAGGACTGGAGCCAGGCAGGAGCCAGGCCACCGATCCCCAACTCAGAAAGCCGTCCCAGGAGGATATCGTAGTCAATGGTATCAAAGGTGGCTGAGATATCAAGGAGAACCAACAAGGACATTTTGCCCCTATTGGCTTCCCTCAACAGGTCATCAAGCAGCACGACCAATGCTGTTTCCATACCATGATGCGGCCTGAAGCCCGACTGGAATGGATCCAGGGCATTGGTTTCATCCAAGAGAGCCTGAAGCTGATCGGCCACCACCCTCTCTACAACCTTGCTAAGGAAATAAACATTGGCGATGGGTCTATAATTGCCAATATTGTCCGCTGCCAAGCTTGGTTTCTTCCTAATGGGCCTAATGAGTGTCTCCTTGAGGGCAAGGGGAACCCTGCCCTCCTGGAGAGACCCATTAATTATTGCCGTGGCCCATTCAGTTGTCACAAGCCTGGCCGCTTTGATTAGCCAGGCTGGGCAAGGGTCAAGGGAGGAGGTGGTGGATTCATAATCATATGAATTTAGTCAATTAGTCAATTTGATAAATAAATCAGTTGTCTATACTCCTTAAAAACTAGCATTCTCACCTGCAGTGTAGAGGGCTTTACTTCCCAGTAAACAGCTCTGGTTTGTGTGCGTACCTGTGTATATTTGCACATGAGAAAAAAATTGTTCCAAAGGGGGGGAAAAGGATCCTTGTTTTGTGCGTAGATAACAGAAGAGGCATTCTGCTGTTTCTCTTTCACACATGAATGCCTCTTTTCAGATGCTGCATGCCCTATGGGCAGTTTTCATACATCTTTCTTGTGGCAATAATAATAATAATAATAATAATAATAATAATAATAATAATAATAATAATAATAATAATAATAATAATAATAATAATAATAATAATAATAATAATAATAATAATGCCCAGCCCTGATACCAACATTATAAGAGTCCCAGCAATTACAGGTTTGTCTATAGCTCCGCTTTAAGACAGGTCAGACTTTTAACAAGATGTTCTAAATAGGAAATCATTGAAGATTCAACAGTGAGTTTCTTAGCGCATAATGCATTTCAACTCAAATGTTCACATCACACGGTTTCTTAATGTAATGCGTTTCCCCTACTTGCTGTAGATTTCTTTCTGAATTTATTTTAAAGTAAAAAAAAAACAATTTAGTTACTGCTACTCTAGCAGTTAATCACGAAGGACCAGAACAATATCATATTAACAGTCTGAACAGTCAGGAAGGTCCCTGTGTAAAAGCAGTACAGCAAAACATAAGTAACAAATTTTGCTAACAAACTAAATAGGGTGTATTAAAGAACAAGGTATTTCTAGAACAAAACAGTGGATTAGCAAGGCTAATCACCTTCTTTTATTTAAAGCATTTAACAAAGGAACAGTTTTGAAGGTTAACATTCCCCTAACCATTCATTCTGAATTTCAGGTTAATTAAAAACCCTCAGTAAAGGGACTCATAAAGTTACATTGCAAGAGTAGGAAATGTCAGTGTGGTATTGCTACAGACAGGCTCATGTCACACACACACATTATTTGATAACTGCAACATCCAGTGACAATATGTGACTCTATGCATATCAACTACCATGGACAGAACATCCACCTCATTTCAGACATGGAGCTTTTCAATGAAGTTGCATTTCCTCATAAACCATCAAGTTTTGAACAAACCGGTGGTTCTCTCCTTTGGCATTCTAAATGACTCGTATCTCATCCTAAGTCCCAGCCAAACTGGGCCAATGGTCAGTGATTCTGGAAGCTGAAGTCCAAAACATCAGGATGAGTGAAGTTTGAGAACCACTATAACCATCAGCCCTTATGTGGTCAACCCTGTATGTGAGAATGAGCCCTTAGAAGTGTAGAATGTGGCATCAACTGTAAGAATTCCAAGCAAACATGGTGTGAAGTGCAGATCTAGTCCTATCAAGTCTGCTGCAAGTTGGGGGGGGGGGGGGAAGCTGTGGCTATACATGAATCAGTCCATTTCCAATTGGAACAAGGATTGCCCTGCCATTCGGGCGGGGGAGGAAACTACCTTGGGTGGCACATGCTGGGGAACACCATAATGGTGTAGCAGGGTGTTTAGAAGACCGAACTTAGAGAGCGTGATAAGGCCTTCCCTGCACCCTCTAAGTGATTCAATTCCCATCAGGCACGGTGGCCTTTCAGTGGGTGGGAGAGTCTTTCCTTTCCTTTTAAATCAGACTTTACTAAAATCTATAATTTAAAAAAAAAAAAAAACAGAACAGAAACTAATTGAGTTTTTAAAGCTGCAAGGTAGGAGAAGACTAAATTGAGAAATTCGTCCATCCATATAGAAGGCTTTTGAGTGTTTACACCTTAATTGTCTGGGTTCAAGCTCCTGCATATTCAACCATGTTTGTGCTGCTGAGCTGCAGTTGCCACCTCTTATAAACCTCCTCTTCAAATGCTACCTGACAGGCAGGTGCAGGACACGTCTCTCCTTCTTTAATAATAATAATAATAATAATAATAATAATAATAATAATAATAATAATAATAATAATAATAATAATAATAATAATAATAATGTTCCTGTTACTTATTGCAATGTTTAAAAAATAATGTGTTTCCATTACTCGTTGCAATGTTCTGAAAGTAAATGATTGCATGAATGGTTACTTTGGTGCTGGAAAAAACTAGGATGTAAAAGAGAATGGCAGAGAGCCAGGCAATTCAAACTCAAAATGCATCTCAAAAGGTCCATTGAAAAAGCCTTTAAAACTGACTAGGAAACTTTGCTATTGGACCAGAAGGCTCTTGATTCCATTCACTGCATTACATAAAAGAGTTTTAGGTAATTATTTTACTTGTTATTTTGTCCCTTCTGGAGTTTAAGATTTGTCCGTCCCTACCTGTCAGCAGTGTTGAAATAAAATTCACCGGTCAACGAGCTCAGTCTTTGTCGGTGGGAAGAGGTCAGGGCTTGGGGGGGGGGCATCTTTCAGGCAGTGCCATACAACTTAGGCCAGTCCTATGATGGAAGGTCAGTCCAAAATTCCAGCTTAGTTCCTGCTCAATAACAGGAAAACTCATCAGCTGAACTATACAGTAATAAAAATGAACCTGACGGATATCTATCTATGCAACCACTCATGCAAATTCAAATTGCTACAGAGTGGCGGTTTGCCTCTTCATTGGAAAAGAACTCGGGGTGGTGGGGGAAATGAAGTGAGTCTTCATGGGCCAGCTTGGACTCATGGGCTGTAAACTGAAGAACCGTCTGTACTTCTTCCATACGAAGAGGGTGAGGTTTACTCAGTGTCAGACATCAAATCTAAATGTGAACACATTTTAATGCCATGCATAATTAACCTGTGGAATTGGTTACTGCAGGGCCTAGTTAGATTTTACTTCAAAAACATATATATATATAATATTTATGGGGATCATAATGCATATTTAATTATAGTAGTAAAAATGGAATTGCACTTGTAAACACATTATCCTAGTTATTAACCCTTGGCTTAAGGGCAGAAGACATATGCCAGTTAAGATACGAGTCAAGTAAGGTTATGAATGGATGCCTCTAAAGCAGGAGAGAAAACTAGTTTTTTTCTCTCCAGACTTGTTTTTAAAGGAAAATGAGGTCAAACATACAATTCAAATTTACATATTTAACACACACACACACGTTACTAAATATGTTACAGCATTTCCACATCATTGGTTGAAATAATTAAAATGAAAACTTTTTAAAAACAATGATGGATTAAACTCCAGTGGTTCCTTTTTCCTCTGGTTTTGTGGCCACCACATTAATGGAAATGTTACATGTCACACAGCACATTCACGGCAAAGAGTTGCATTCTTATTAGATTAACACTAAATTCCTATATTCATTTATCTAGGAGGCAGTTCTGTTGAACTAAGTGGGCCTTCCTTCTGAGGAGACATGTATGGGATTACAAGCACCTTGCATTTGCCCACCCTACCCCGGAATAAAGACACGAGACCAGAAATATGGGTTAAACACGGGCCACACTTTATTGAAACCATCATTGTTGCCATCCTTTGGCAAAGGGGGGTCCTGCCGTAGTGCAGAATCAGGTTTAAGCAAAGAGGTCTCAACGGACCCCTTAACCAACAAATGGGTGAGTCCCTGGCCCCAAGTTCTCGCAGTCATAAAGACAGCGAGAACCAGCCGGCCCCAATTTGACCACCCCCGGACCTCAAGCCACTTTTCCTTGTTGACTGTTGGTCCGGGTGTGGCCCCAGCACATCTTTCCCCCCAAGCACTGTAATCGCATGATCCGCAGCGCTGGGAGGTCAGATGGGCTATACCTTACCTGCAATTGCAATGGGACTCACAAAAAAACCTGTTTTATCCGCACTACCCGCCACAGCATAGGGACTAGCATAGCTAAGTCCCATGCCCGCCATCGAGCTCAGCACGCAGGCCCCCCTTGATGTCTCCCAAAAAGACATCCAAACCACCATCGGACAGATGTACACCATCTGACTGAAAAAACTCAGGCCTATCCAAACGGATCCTCTGGTGACCAATCACCAATCCAAGGCCGCTGCAGACCGCCCTGCAGACTTCCCGATTAACACACCTGCAAGCAGTGTTAATGGGTAAAAATTCTCTGGCTTCTCTCCAAGCCAACTGAGGGATGATTGTTGACCAAATGATCCTCATCGCCGGGTACGTGGCTTTCAGCCAGGTGAAATCACGCAGCACATCCAGGATCAAGGCCTTTCCACAATGTTTGGCCAGATCGTTGCCGCCCAGATGTACCACCAAAACGTCTTGGAAAAATTGTCCAAAGGCAGCCACTCTGCACAGCTGGCTCCACTGCATTCCACGCAGTCCTCTCCACTCAATATGGGCTCTGGCTCCAAGGCCCAGACAGCTCCCCCATGGGGATGCAGCCGCATAGCGAGCTGCCCAAAACACATAGCTGTGGCCCACGATCATAACACGCCTCCTCCTTGCTGCCTCCAAGATACCTGCAATACATAAGAGAACCAGGCCCCTGCCTAGACATTAGGTAGTGTCCTGATATACCTACGATAGGTGGACGAAGACCACCGCCCAAGCCGTTTAATGTCTTCTACGTTATAGCCTAAGGCTGCTGCTGTGGATGCTGCTCCTATTCTAAATGAGTGCGTGCCAAACCTCATTCCCTGCACGCCAACCTTATTTAATGCTAAATCGGTCAACTTCCAAAAT
This sequence comes from Intellagama lesueurii, assembly GCA_037013535.1. Lineage (NCBI taxonomy): Eukaryota > Metazoa > Chordata > Lepidosauria > Squamata > Agamidae > Intellagama > Intellagama lesueurii. The sequence continues at coordinate 222,446,865 of JBAJHW010000001.1, forward strand.
TGGTATTTTGTCAGTGGTACTCCATCGCTGTGTATAAAGAAATATCCTTGGGCCTGTCCCCTAATCTGCAAGTATGCATCCATGGCTGCCACCGGGCAAAGGTTGTCCATGTGGCAACGTTCCAACGTAATGTAGACTCCCCGAGCATGCTGGTCGGCTTTGGATCGGCGAATATGTATTCGGACCGTCCCATCCACAACCCTAATGTCTTGCCATTGCAGGGCTACCCTGGTCCTGTCTCCCTTTCCTGAAGCTATTACCTCACTGATCCTGAGGGCTCCGAAAAATGTTAGTAGGGACGCAGCTTTGAATAACGTGACTTCATAGTCATCCCTACATAGTGACTCCCACTGCTTACAAATGCCTTCTAACAAGGCAGGCGATATTGGAGCTCTAATGTCCTTGACTCTACCTCTTTCTTTAGACCACCCTTCGATCATTTTCCTAATGCGGTAATCTGAGGAAAAGTCCTGATAACCGTGAATCCTGGCATAATAGGCGAGAGCCGACAATCTACCTTGTATAGTTCCGGGTGCCAGTCCCTTCCTATTCAGATAGACAATAAATTGCTGAAGATGTTCAACCGGAGCAGGCCATACCGGTTCCAAATTTACTAAGTTCCTAAACTCCTGAAATTCTGTACTCACAGCCGAGTACCCTTTCCGTGTCCTTGGTGCCAGAGCCAAACCTATTGCTCTGTCCGCGTCATCTTGCCAATTTGCCAGACCTCTGGGGGCAGAACCTCTGGGAACTCGTTGTCTCCTGGATCTAGCTCCCTGAAACACTCGATCTGTTGGCGCGACAATGCATCAGCTAGGCTATTATCTATGCCAGGGACACGACGGGCTTGCACCAAAATGTTAAATTGTAAAGCCCGCGATGTGAATGCTCTGACGAATGAAATAACCCACTCCGAATGGGACGTGAGGTTATTTATAATATAAACAGCAGCCTGGTTGTTGCACCAGAACCGTACGACTGAGTTCGCCCATTCGCCTGCCCAGAGCCATAATGCGCCAACCATAGGAAAAAATTCAAAGAATGTTAAATCTCTGGTGACACCAGCCTGATGCCACTCGTCTGGCCATTTTCCGGTGCACCATCTGCCTTGGCAATAAATTCCAAACCCTGACGAACCTGCGGCGTCCAAATGGACCTGAAAGTCCGCCTTAAGTCCTATCTCACTCCCCCAGAAAGATATTCCGTTAAACTCAGCTAAAAACTGGTTCCAGACTCGCAAATCCTCTCTCATACCCCGTGTAATCCTAGTCCTGTGTAACGGGTGATGAAGGCCTTTCATTGCATCACAAAGTCGTCATAAAAAGCCACGCCCAGGCGCCACTACCCTACAGGCAAAATTCAGGTGGCTGACAATCTCCTGAAGCTCCTTCAGGGACACTTTCATCCGCCATAAGAGCATGGCTATGCGAATCTTAAGGTCATCTAACTTGCTGGCTGGCAACTTGGATGTCTGCTGCACCGTATCCAGTTCAATACCTAAAAACGTCAGGGATGTGGCTGGCCCCTCTGTCTTCTCCTCAGCCAGGGGTAGCCCTAACTCTTCAGCCATTGACTGAAAAGTATCTAGAATAAATCTACACCTTCCTGAATTCCTTTCACCACAAAAAAGATAATCATCTAAATAATGGGCTGTATAACTGCAGCCCACCCTCCGCGTGAGTTGCCACTCCACAAACAACCTGAAATGCTCAAATGCTGCACATGAAACCGAGCAGCCCATCGGCAGAGCTCTATCTATATAGAAAGAAACCTGAAAGGAGAATCCTAGCAAGTCAAAATCGAGCGGATGCACCGGTAAAACCCGGAAAGCCGATTTTATATCACATTTCACCAGCTCTGCCCCCACGCCACTCCTTCGCACCATGCGCACCGCCTCATCAAAGGAGGTGTAACACACAGTACAAAGTTCCTGAGGGATGGCATTGTTGACCGAAGCCCCCTCAGGATAGGGCAAGTGGTGTATCAATCTAAATTCCCCTTGGGCCTTCTTTGGAACTATCCCCAGAGGGGAGACCCTTAAGGTTTCTAAAGGAGCCGTTGCGAATGGCCCCAACACTCTACCTTCCCTCACCTCTTTGTCAATCTTCTCCTGGACAACACCTTCCATTCCACAAACGGACTTCAGGTTTTGCGCAAAGAACGCTTTGCGCTCGCCAGCCGCCAGTATCCTAAAACCACATCTAAAGCCCTCTAAGAGGTAACTAGCATATTCTCTGCATGGATACTCCGTGAGCCATACTTCCAAAACCGACACTTTAATTGGGCTGGGACCCTTTTCCAGGGTTACCGCCCCCGCTATTGGGTTTTTTACCACCGCCTGGACCTTTGTTCTGACCCTGCCCTGAAACATGAGGAACTGGGATGTTGACCTCCACACATTGTGCACTCGTGCCTAAAGCGGCACGGTTTCCTATTACAGACACCCTTGGCGTTGTAGTCCCAGCAGAGCAGGTGGGGTTGAACCACCTGCCCCGCTCCTAGACAGGGATTCTGATTCAAAGCAGTTTTCCTAATAAGGTGCCCGCTATCAAACCTGTCGCCCAAGTTAGGCCTGGCAGGTGTCATGGACTGTAGCCAGAGACCCGGCAGGGGCTCATCCCATCGAAGGTTTGGGTGAATAGCGCTCCGCATACGGAACGATTCATCATAGTTAAGCCATGTCTGGCCCGCGAAGTCTACGTAGGCCCGATAAATTAAATCTAAATACGGAAAGAGAGACTGAGCCCACCACGGTTGGGCCTTCACGACCACTCCCACGTAGATTAAGAACCCTGGTAACCAGTTGTCCCATGTCCTGTCTGGCTTCTTCCTCATGCATCTCTCCTTATCTTTATCATCCTCCTTATCCAAATCCTTCTTTTCAACATTTCTGTTTAGCAGTTCAAACAAGTCTACATTTTTTCCTTTTCATATTTTTTCTTTTGTTGCTGGGGTGAGGTGGTCCCCAAGAGGCATTGTGTGATCGCCAAATGGTAAGGCTTGTAATGGCACAGTGTTGTAACCCGTGTCAGGAACAGAAGGATACGGCCAGACCCCCACGCCAGCCATCAGGGTGAGCAGTACCGTAAAAGTAATTGGCGGATATGGTGCAGCCCATCCACCAAACTGCACCATGGGGTACTTGGCGCCCTAAAACCCTGAGTATCATAAGGTGTATAGGCGGTGGGAGTGCATTGCCTACTGCCCTGCCAAGGCCAAGCCTGTATGAATGATGGAGTGTCCGCTGCTACGCTTGACTCACCTGTCGAAGGTGATACCACAGTTGGTTCCTCTCCTCCGGACAGATATTCTGGCGCAGCCACTTCCAATGCCTCCTGCCGAGGCATTCCTCTGCCGAGGTGTCGCTGTCACACCATCAGCTTCACGTCTGGATGTCCCCTCCTCCTGCTGTTCCGCTTCTAGGATGGCAAACCTAGACATTAGATCATCAGCTATAGCCCTAAGCTTGGCTCTGCAATGACTTTTGGCATCCCTAGCAGATCATCGTGGTTGTGCCTCGCTAGGCTGAGGGGCCTGTCTGGCCATTCTTTCAGCTTCAAGCGCAGAAATTTTCTCCTGCAGCTGTTGCCATACAGGCCAAGATTCTTCATTGGAAGAGGACTGAGGAGGTGACACCTTAGGGACTGGCCTTTTCTTGGCCAGTTGTTTTCCTTCTGGTTTCCTTGGCCCTTGCACAAAGTCATTAGGATCTGTGTTCAAATCCTGCCAAACCTGTGTAGCACAGCACTCGCACCGGCCACCCTCCAACAAGATGGGGACCCGAGAGGTTACCCTTGATGACCTATGAAACCAAGCACGCTTGTTGCTGCCAATATGTATAGAAACCACTGGTGCTAGTTAACACTGTTCAATATATTATTAATTAAAATTTATCAAGGGCAAGCGTTTGTGTTTTTTAAAAAAACAACAACACTGCCCCACCGAATAATTCCCAATCAATTAGCTATCAAATTAATTACAATTAATTCAGAATGTTGACGCCTTATCAATTTATAATTAATCACCTAGATACAAATTTATGTACTAAATTAATGCAATATGCTAAACAGTAATTAATTAATTAAGATGCTACTTGATCTACTGACAAATTAATATTCAATATAGACAATTAATAAATTATTATATTTATATCTTATTTTATTTTAATACTATTATTATTATAATATTTGTTTAAATATTTATTTAATTTATGTATTTATTTATTATATATATATATTTTCTTTTCTCTCTCTCTTTTAAAAAAAATTAGGTGTAGTTTATTTATATATTATCCACTTATTTAGTCTATATCTCTTTCTCCTTTTATTTTATTTTATATTGCCTGGCTAAGAAAGCACGCCCCAGCCTAAGCCGGTCACGTAGTACAATTCAAAATCCAAACCGCATGAAAGCTCCGGCTTCCTCTCTGAGAGCAGGAAGAAGCGAGGGGGGGACAAGGTGGTGCGCCCAACAGCCAAGGCCAAGCATCAATGCCGCACCACCGCCACTCCTGAGTAACCTGAAAAAATGCACGCCAAGCCCCAATACCGGATCTCCAGGCGTGCCCTATTCGCACCTATAGGTACCCTTAAAATATAATTTCTTTTCCGTCGCACGCCTTCTTCTCGCATTCTCTCTCTTTCGTGCTCTCTCGCTCTTTTTCTCCTCTCTCTCTTTTTTTAAATTTTTAAATGCTAGCAAAACCAAACCAGATTAACAATTAAATCAACCCCACTATAACTAAAAAGGTGATCTGATCTGTGCGGTCATGCCCTCCCCACTTTACTAAACAACCCAAACAAAGAATTAATCAACAATAATCAACAATCAATAAATTAAACGATTGGCAAATAAGATAATTAAAGCCTAAAAGAATAAGCGAACTGCGCGGGGGGGGGAGCCGATGCTACCCCCCTTTGCCGAATTCCGAGGTGTTCAGGCCTCGCCGGGCACTACGCAGCTCAAATTAGCCAAGCCGAAAGACTCTGTCCGTGTCTGTTGCCAGCCAAGGAAGAGGGAGGAGAGAGGGGGGAACGGCCCTTAAATAGCCCATTGTTCCCCCCTCTCCTCCCGGGATATTTTCATGAGACTTAGAGTCCCGCGCTCCTCCGGGGAGGGAGGCAAAGACAAGCTGCGCCACCGAAGCGTGGCCCGGCAGCAACTTGAGCATTGGTAAAGGAAGAATCAATTTGTCTAAAGAAGGAGTGAGCTATGTTGTTGGTTCTGCGGGCTGATTTTCGGCCCCTTAGGGCCATCCGGCAGCCACACAAATAGCCAAAAATAACAATGAATGAAAAGAATGAAACTAGAAATGTTCGGAAACTCATAGTTTTGAAAATGAAGGTGTTAAACAACAAGGGCAGCGGCAAGCTGAGACCAACTTAAAAGGAACATTATAGTTGCACTGGAGTGCAGTTAATGTTATTCTGCAGCAGAGCAAATCAGCATCCACTACTATTCACACTTGTTTAAAAAAAAGCCTTGATGTTTGGGTGAGAAGTGATTAAATGATGAAAAAAGGAGTAAGATCCATGGGTTTTTCCTTGCTTGGTGTCGCTTTGTGAATGGTAGTAAGCAGAAGAGGGGATCCTGGTGATCTTCTTGACTGCTGCCATGGGTGTGGTCAACCTTCAGCCTGCTCTTTGCTATGAAAAGCTTGTCATCCTTTTTCTTGCTGACAACACAAGCACCATATTGTGCAGCAACATTGGGCCATTTCCTGCCTTTTTGGATCATGGATACAGAAGCACAATATCCCACATTCATAAACCAGAGAAGTTTTGTTTGTTTATTTTTAAATGAATCTATCTCCTGGAAGCTTCCAAAAGACACACTGCTTCAATATCTGGTCATTGAATTTTCTTTTTTTAGTGGGATGGGGTGGTGGTGTCTGGGGGACTGGAGCTGGAGAAAGTTTTGGGAGGCTCCATGTGGTCCTAGGGCCATACTTCACACACCCCTGGTTTCAAGGATGACAAAGAAAACCCCTGGGGAACAGACTGCCACACTAGTGTCTGCTTCACTCAGACTGCTTTCTGGTTGAAGAATAATCTGGAAACAGAATTCAGTAGCTGATTGGTGGCTACAAAAATGGCCCTTGACGTATCTTGCTGTCATTCTTATAGGACCCACATATGTACAGAAGCAGATTTTTCACCCAAACTGTTAAATGGGTGAAAAACTGTTTGTGTAAATCAGTGCTGAGCATGTAGTTCTCAAGCCTTTTTTCATCCTGAGTATTTAAAAATCTGCCAGTTTCAGTAAGTTATTTGGCAAGTGAACTGAAATAAAATCTTGTCAGAGTGTGAAATTTTGGCTAGAAATCTCTAGCTACACAGTGGATAAAATGCAGGGACCTACAGAGCAGAACTAGGCAATTCCTTCTCGGTACTCATCAACAGGCACTTATAGGTAAGAGAAAGAATAAAAGTTCAACTTTCTCACATTTCTGAATAGATAAAAAAGGAGAGATGAAAAATAATAAATTTTATGATATATGGGGCAGATTTCTTGAATATGTGCTAACAAGACGAAAAGGGAAAGCTCCAAATCAGGAATCAATGCAGTTCTGGAGAAGAGGACAATAAAGGAAGAAGAAGAACAGAGATAAAGGAAGAAGAAGACTACTGCAAGAGGTCCCAATTAGGGTGGTGGGGAACACAGTCAATTTGTATTTTGGTTTATGTATTTTATGTTTATGTTGTCGTTCATTTAATAATAATAATAATAAAAAATTTAAAAATGAATAGATTAAAAAAAGTACATTGTGGGGAAAACCAATGACTGGTTACATGAACAAAGCGTAACTGACCATATGACTGACTGTTGACTACTGACTGACTACATAGCTAACTGACCACTGGCTGAAAAAAGTTGGGAAAATACTCTTAAGTAGACAGGTGTGTCTCTCTTCAAAATCTGAGCAGAGGGGGAACAATTGGTTGTCTGCTGGATCGAATGACAGTTATCCCAGACCAGAAAGACCTCTTAAATTGTTAAAACTCCAACATAAAACCTCAGTCATTGCTGCAGGAGTCACAGTTGAGGAACAGGAGAACACACGATTACTCTTTCGGTAGCTCTCGCTCTCTTTTCTTTAATACCTGGAAGTGGGGCCTTTTTTTTCTTCAGAGGCAGAGTCCCTCTGGCTGGCAAGAGGATGAAAAACAATGACAAGGGATGGCTCACAGCATCTGTCTAGGAAGGTCACAGGCAAGGCATGAGGAAGATACAGAGCTGGGTGGCAGACATTGAAGGGCAGGGAATGGTGGAACCTTATAATGAGTTGGGTAGTGAGGAACTGGTGTTGAGATTTGAGGCAGAGAAAGTCTATGTGCCGGTCTTCTTTCATATCACTTCATCCTGAAGGCAACCCAATGAACCAGGCTGACAATAAATGCAAGTCAGATGAAAGAAAGCACTCCTTCAGAATGATTTGCTTATGGAAATCATTACCATAGAATGTGGTCAATGGATGGAGAGTGGGATAGACAGCTTTGTCAATGGAGGGTTTGAGAAAGATCAGGCAGCCCTCGGACTTGCAGGGTTTACTTTGGTTGAAATTGAGTAGTAAATGACAACTACAGTAGGCCCATTGAATCAATGGAACTTACATAAGTGATGACTCAACAAATCCCAACTAACTCAGTGGGCGTACACTATTTGCAACTTACTACTGGATCTCTGCCTTTGTTTCTTACTACAATTCAAGGTTCACCACCTAGAGACAGGTATAAAACAGTGGTTTCAATGGGGGTGGGAGAGATCCTATGATCTTAGAATTAAAGGTGTCTCCAAGGACATGCCATCCCAGAGCCTGGAAAGAATCTCATTAAAAGTAAATATGAGTTACTGAGGAGGAAGAAACGGGGGCAGAAATGGGAAAAGTTACATTTTTGGATCAAAGGTAGGATTCTATGCTAGATGAAGTATTCTGGGAGGAGCTTTCTCAGAAATAAACCTTCCCTGTCTTTACAAGGGGATAACGTTTTAAAAACCATAATGACTGGTGACATCACTACCCTTTTAAAAATTAATGTGTAAAACCAACATTTATTCATTGCTCCTAAAATACTGCTTTGGGGGAGATTTTTGGCTGTTTTAAACTGAAGTTTCTTTAAAAAAACTAACATGCTAGTGATTCTTCAGTAAAATTTTACTCTTCTAGCAACAAAGTTGGAATCATGGGGTTGGGGGAGGATGGTGATCAATGAAGTACGTTTTAAACATAAGATTCTTGCTCTGGCTGAATGCAGAAATTTGAGGTCAGGACCAGAACTGAGTCCACAATCTTTTCAAATGGAAACCTCCACTTCTGGTTTGCCACCGCCAGCTTTCTTGCATCTAGACAGCCTAATGTGGAGGGGAGGAAATCACACACTGCAGTTGTATGCGATGTAACTCGCACATCAGTTCCCTCATTAGGTAACGAGCTTCTCTTAAGGATATTCAGCACTTGTAATCCTACAAGAATGGGACAGCTTGATAGATTAGAAGTTGTGAAATGTGAGTTTCTTGATTTCTTCCCTGAACTTGTATTGCTGTATCATAATCTTCTTTACTATTCCATTTGCTTTTGACTTGAGTCCAAAACTGAGTAGGATTTCATGCCCCCAAATTGAGGAGGTGTTGTGTTGCTGCTGTTTCTTAAAATCTGAGTATCAGAAGAACACTTTGATATTATGGGAAAACCTTGATGAATTCTGCATTCCTTAATATTTGCCACATTTATAGCCCACCTTTTCTCTGGGCATCAAAAAAACTAAGATCATGGCCACTGGTCCCATCACCTCCTGGCAAATAGAAGGGGAAGATATGGAGGTAGTGACAGATTTTACTTTCCTGGGCTCCATGATCACTGCAGATGGTGACAGCAGCCACGAAATTAAAAGACGCCTGTTTCTTGGGAGGAAAGCAATGACAAACCTAGACAACCTCTTAAAAAGCAGAGACATCACCTTGCCGACAAAGGTCCGCATAGTCAAAGCTATGGCTTTTCCAGTAGTGATGTATGGAAGTGAGAGCTGGACCATAAAGAAGGCTGACTGCCAAAGAATTGATGCTTTTGAATTGTGGTGCTGGAGGAGACTTTTGAGAGTCCCCTGGACTGCAAGGAGAACAAACCTATCCATTCTGAAGGAAATCAACCCTGAGTGCTCACTGGAAGGACAGATCCTGAAGCTGAGGCTCCAATACTTTGGCCATCTCATGAGAAGAGAAGACTCCCTGGAAAAGACCCTGATGCTGGGAAAGTGTGAAGGCAAGAGAAGAAGGGGACGACAGAGGACGAGATGGCTGGACAGTGTCATCGAAGCTACCAACATGAATTTGACCCAACTCCGGGAGGCAGTGGAAGACAGGAGGGCCTGGCGTGCTCTGGTCCATGGGGTCACGAAGAGTCGGACACAACTTAACGACTAAACAACAAATTCCTCTGGTGAGCTCAAGGTCCAGAGGTTTTCTGGTAAATCTCAGTCTTCCTTCTACTTCTGCTTACATTATTTATATTTATTTATTTAAAATATTTTTACAGCACTTTCTCTTTAAAAAGGACCCAAGGCATCTTATGTCAGTGAAAGTCAATATTTAAAAGCTAAAAACAGTAAGCATACAAATATTTAAAAAGAATTAAACAAATACCACACTAAAACAGTAAACAACATTAACACCAAAAACACATTCAAAGAAACAAGGCACATCTATCCATTTACTAACCTCTCCCAAATTACTCAAATTCAGAGAGAATGTCTGCCAAACAGGACTGGCCTCACCATTAGGCAGAGTGAGTTGGGAGTATCATGAAAGGGTTATTTATGAAATTTGTGATCAATGTATTTTTACTGCCAGAGATGAGGAAAGGTACTTGTGTAATTATTATTTGTATTGTGCTACCTTGCCTCTTGTGGCAAAACAATTTAGCTAGCTAGGGGAAAGAGAAAGCATGTGAAAGTTACAAGCATATGTCTATAACTGAGCATCAGAGCAGATATTTCTTTACTTATTTTATTTTAAATATTTTTACCCTTCCTTTCTCCATGAAAAGGACCCAAGGCGGCTTACAACATTGAAAGATAATATTTAAAGTTGAAGACAGTGCGTATACAATGGTTGTTTACATCATTAAAAGACAATATTCAAAGCTAAGAACAATGAGTATAAAGTGGCAGGTTATCTCATTAAAAGGCAATATTAAAGCTAAGAATAATAAGTATACAAATATTAAAAGAAAGAAAATGTCACCCTGAGAAATGGAAAAGACAAAAATGGAAAACAGAAGTAGTATTAAAAACTCAGTCAAAGCAGTAATGCATAACAATTAGACATGGGGACGAATATAAAAACCAATTGGGATATTCAACGAATATCCGTGATTCGTCATATTTGTTGCTTTGTATTCTTGAGGTCCAGAGACCCCGACGAATATGAAGCAATGAATATAACCCTTTTATATTTGTCCCTTCCTCTATCCCTATCTGCTTATGCCCCTGTGGATCAGCTGTTCCTTGAGGGCATAAGCAGAGAGGGGGTTTCCCTTGGGCTGGCTTGCTTAAGTTTGCCTGAAGGGAATCCCACCCCCCTGTTTACAAAGATGCGGGCTCAAGCTTCCCTGTCTTTCTATGCACCTGTGGCATAGACGGGGAAGCCTGACCAAATAAATTCTCCCTGCTGTCTTTGCAAACAGCAGTGGGGGAAATCACTTCAGTCAGGCTTCCCTTGTCCTTCTACGGCCAGGTGGGAAGTGGGACCCAAGCGATCCCCCACCCCCACTATCTTTGCAAAGACAGTGGGGGTGGGGGATCACTTTGATCAGGCTTCCTCCATCTTTCTATGCCCAGGCGGGCACAGAAAGACAAGGGAAGTGGGGTCCAAGCGATCCCCCACCCTATTGTCTTTGCAACTAGGGCATGTATCACAGTGGCCAGATCAGATCTCTCAAGAAATGGACATAGCTGGCGTACTAGTTTTAATTGTATAAATGCACTCCTGGCCACCACCGAGACCTGGGCTTCCAGGCTCAGGGATGAACCCAGGAGCACACACACACCCTGAGCTGTGCACCTCTTTTTTCTGGGGGAGTGCAACCCCATCCAGTACAGGCTACAACCGTATTCCTTGATCTGCCTTTTGATTGACCAGGAGCATCTCTGTCTTGTCTGGATTAACTTTCAGTTTATTCACCCTCATTCACGCACCTTCACTTGCTCCTCAGCTAATGAGATCTATGCCCTCTTTTGCCAACAATGCCGCTTTGTACTCTGCTGGGTGAATGGTCACAAATCTGACATCAGAAACCACAACACAGAGAAACCTGTCTCCAACCATTTCAGTCTACCAAGGCATTCCGTAGGAGATTTAAAAGTCACTATTTTAGAACAGAATCATTACAAATCAAGAATATAGAGGGAAACAGCTGAGATATAATGTATACACATGATGGACACCCATATAAATGGGTTGAATATAAGCCTAGGTTTCTTAAGTCATTACCGAATGTAATTCTTCTGCTATTACCTACTGCCGCTGTTATTGTCTTCACAATTACCAGGCCCATCTCTCATCACAAGGTTCTAAGGTAAAAACTGCCAATATTCTCTGCATTAACACATGTGATTCCTCTGCTATCTTCTTTCACTTTAATATTTACTTTTATATATTCTTTTTCCCCTCTTGAGTTTAACTGAATCCCCAGTCTTCCAACCCCCCTTCTCTCTCTTCTCCCCCCCCCCATCTTTGTCTGTTTTCTGTCTCCTGGAGGAAAGTTTACAACAGTACTCTAGAACAACATAAGCCATAAATTACTATATGCAGATGTACCACACACCCAAGAGCCAATGGATATTTAGAATGTTCTACTTCTGAAACTGATATTTCATTCAACATTTGATTCTGTTTCCATATGTGTGAAGAAACGGACGAGTCCACAAAAGCTTACATTAAAATATAATAGTTAGTCTTTAAGATGCCACCATGTTTTTGTCTTGTTTCTTTGGATTTTGCCCAATGTGCTTGCAGAGACTAACACGGCTACCTCCTCCAAAAACTAGATCATTCAAGTAATGGCATATGCAGAGTTCAGCTCACTAGAACTTTTATTCAGTAATCCTGAGATGGGCGTGTTGAAAGATTTATTTTATTTTATTTTATTTTATCTTGGCAAGATAAGCTGAGCACAAGAGGAAAGGTCTGGAAACCCAAATATGTAAGAAAAGAATACCGGTCTGGGCTCTTTATTTCCATCAGTTATACACGGCACAACAGCAGTGCTACTCAGAATATGGAAATGTAAAGAATTTTTCAGCCTTGTCTCTTATTCCTATTTCTATTGATTTTTTTTTTTTTTTTTTTAGAAAGTGAGCTATTTCCTGTCTTAGGAATCTCATTTCACACTTATCAAAGGAAGCATAATATCAAAACAGCAGTCTATCAGCAGAAGTGAGGGGCCTTTGAGCTTGATCTCCGAGAGCATCGCAGGATTACATGCTTCATGAGCATCTGCCACCTACACACTTCCCCCAAGAGAAGCTCAAAGAGCTTCTGCATTTCATACTATTTCTACAGAATTGCTAATTGATCTTCAAAATTACGTAAGATTCAATTAATTATCCTTGCTGTTGATGGAACCAATATCGGTAGGAAAATTCCAGATGTGTTCCTCTCCTTTTATGTTCCAGTTGTACAAGCAATCAGACAGAGCTAAATATTGGGCATAAGAGTAATTTACCAGGAACAGTCAGATCCACTGCAAAGACTGTTACTCAGCAAAGCATGTGAAGAATGCAATATCATGAGAATGCACAAGCTTGAATTTGTTAAATGTTCATAGTTCCAGGGGATATTCTCTTTGTTTGTTTTTCTCTACCAAGCTATTTCTATGTATTTTCAAAATATCAGGGACTCTTTTCTTTTAGCATGCAAGTGCACACAAAATATACCATTAGAAGACAATTTGTGCATTTATAAAGATGATGGTGGAGCAGATGGAAGAAATTAGACAGATGTTATGCATTGGAGAGATCAAGCTTGGGGATGGAAATGCAGGACAGCATGGACATACAAAGACCCACTGAAGAAGCATTGAAAGGATTCTAAGGTTCTTGTGAATCTAGAAAAAAGACAGTGTTTGTGAGGTGCAAAATTGGCAAGAATATTTGAGGAAGCAGGAGTGATAGATAGCTTTGTCATTAACTATGGCAGATTCATAAATCTATCATTGCTGTGTAATGAGGATGAAGCCAATACTCTGGAATTTCTTACTCTCAGAAAAAAAGGGGATTATACCAATATCCCTTTTCCCTTTGAAAAAAACAATTAACTGCTGGGAGATTTTTTTGCTCCTACAGGACAGCTGAAAGACTTCCCCTTTTTTTCACCCGGAGCAGTATGAGCAAAAACCTGTGGGTTTTGCACAAAAAAACTGATTTAAAAGCCTTGTAGTTTGTGCAAGGTTTTTTGCACAAACTACACATTGTAGTGCAATCTGCAAGCTTTTGTGCAAAACCACTTCTGTGAATTTTTCACCAAAAAAAGTCCCAAAATGCAGAAAAATACAGAAAAACTCTTGGAATCTTATTGACCAGAGAGAAAGCTTATGCATTTTTCCTTCTCTCCTGTGACAATAAAATAAGTCATAGCATAGCATTCCTGGTCATAGCACTCAAAGCTACCATGGAGAAACCACCACTGATATAATGTGTAAGCAAGGAGGGGAACAAGCTTTCACATTCAGCATTTCATTTGTTCTTCTTAATTTTCAGTGTCTGATGGGACATTTGCGTACCCCATACAACCTCTCCACCCTACAACATTTAGCCATTCCACCTTGCAAGATAAAAACTTAATTCAACATGATTTGAGCATTTCCATTGTCATTACTCTTTATGCAATGGCACCTTCAGCCACTGTTAAGTCCCTTGTGTAGAATTCATGTTCATCTATAATCATTTGTATGCAAAACAGAAATCAAAGATGTGTTTGTACTGTAAATGGTCATCCCTGCATCTTCACTGTTTCAAACCATGCATCATTTTAGCTGGGATAGATGGGATATCTAGGATGTAAACATCCAGGCACTACCATATTTCTTGCCTTTCAACTCGATGTGCCTTGAATTGGATTCAGCTAGATTCTCCTAGCAGTCACCTTTGTATTGCAAAGCAACTGCAGTGAATATCTGCTTTGGGGCCTCATGCATAAGAACACTCTGAGACACCCATTTCCAGTTCTGCACAGTGTTCAGAAGATTGTCCATAATCCTGAGGGCTTAGATGGATCTTACAAAGACGCCATCTTATGACAGGACATAATGAATGCCCCCTACCTAAAAATGCTATCGTTCACAGATCATTATATTCAAAAACTTAGTTTATTAGTTTAATTCTGACCTGGCACCCTTGGGTTCAACACAGCTATTACCTTGGGGTAAACTAGACACAACACAATTCAAGCAATTAGCATTTCTTGAGATATGGGGTTGAGCTCTGCAACCCCCCCCCCCCCTCATTATAAGTCAAAAACAGCTAGGACAAAACAATATCCCAACAAATCTTTTGACTTCTCCCAATGCAGTTCCATTTCATCCCACCTAATGCAATAGGCTGAGGCCAAAGTAAAAAGCCCATCCCAAACTAAACAATGGTGCTGTCGTGGATTCTGGTTTACAGTGGGTTGGGCCCATTTGGAAGAAACTGAAATTTCATTTATTACTCAACTTTGGAATCAATAAGGATTAAGAAATACGTACCTCCCAAGGTATTTGGGAGAAGTGCATACTTTGCTTTGCTTTGCTTCTGTCACCTAGTGTTTTCTAGATTGGAGAGACTTGCAGGGTGGTCGTAAGGACGAGAGTACTTCCCTGCAAGGCTGGGTCCTGTCATATTCATCCTATCAAGGTCAAGTTAAGGTGTTGTTCTATTTCCAGGCACTTGATAAGTGGAGTCTTAAATTATAAATATTTTGCTTTTGTTTTATATATTTTAATGCTCTTAGATACTTCAAGTCTTTTTTTTAAAGGTGTCTCATAAATTCAGTAGGTAATTCTGATTACTAGCACACAGTGTAACAACATAAACCTCCTTTGTCTGGAACTTTTAGTTTACGCTAGAAGAGTACACTTGATACCCCTCCCCATACCTTCCCCTGTAAATCTTTCCTGAGATGTTATCATTTTGAATAATTGCATAGCAGTGAAGGAAAGCCATGCATGTATTTTGCCATTTGCCTCTGCTTTACTCCACTCTTACTGAATGGAAGGGAGTCTGACTGTCTAGTCCCTTGGTTTTGAATAAGAACAACAATCTACATAAGGGTGATCTACAACTCCAGTGTAACTCAGAGAATGGATGGACACCCTATGGCGTGCAGGGAGTTTCAAGATATCAAATGTAGCTACATTACAGAGCCACATGTGTTGCTCGCACAAGAAGATAATTAAGATACTGCTGTAGATTTAAATATGGATGAGGCATCCGTTTTGATTGCTGGAGGTTATAAATACTTAAAGGTTGTTAAATAAGAAGTGCGAGGTGAAATATTCTTAATTTGTGTGCTTGAGCGTGCATGTGTAATTTACAACCGTGCTGCATACTTGCATGTGTGTTTGTGAGGAGCCATCATGGGCCGCTAATGCAGTTTGGCTCTTAACATTATCCATGCTTAATGGAGTTTAGCAGAGAAGAAGGAATTGCTACCCTCTCTCTGAACTAGGGTTAGGCAGAGGTCAGGCAGAGGAAGCTAGAAGGATGCTGCTGAGGACAGCTCCCAGGGAAGGCTATTCATTTTCATGGATAATAAAAAAATTTAAAGTGTCCTCAGCTTAGCATGGAGACTGAACCATAAAAAATGATGCCAAGTAGTCAAACAGAAGATTAAAGCTCACGGTTAGGCCAATTTCAAGCACCTTTTCAAGCTTGGTTTCAAAATGCCAGCTTATTTAACAGAAAGTATTGCATTCAAAATGGGCTCAGTTTGGCACAACAGGCTGGACTCCCCCACCTCGGCTTCTCAGGGACAATGCGTGTATCTACACTACACAACAATGGACGTTTGGTGCCGCTGTGTCTGTCCTGATATCATTTGACAGAGTCCTGGGATGAGTCCTAGTACGATGAGGCGCTAAGGATTTTTACCTAGAAGACTCTGTTGCCCCTGAGCTCTCTAGCAGAGGAGTCTAAACATCATGCCAGCCTACAAAAGAGGAAGAGGAAGAGGTGTCTTAAAAGCCAGGGCTGGCCCAAGACATTTTTCTCCCTGAGGCAAAGGACAGGATGGCAACCTGCCCTATTCCCTATATGACATTAGTGGACACTTTGGCGGGGCTGGGGGCCAATTTTTTGTGCTATGGACTTACCACGTGGCCTAAAAATGACCAACCTTTGGGGGGGGAAATCAAACCAGGAAGTGGCTGGACTGTCCCTTCCTTTTAAAAAATGTCTTTTACTTTCAGAGGCTTGTGTGGGCTTAAGGAGGCCTCATGGGCCCTGTGATGCTGGACACTGGTTTCCAAGAGCAGGAAAACCACTTTTTAAACCATGTGCTTATTTATGTACTTGCTTAATTTACTAATTGCTGGCTGGGAGGCATGAAGGGAAGGTTCCATGGAAGCCTGGGAAGGTCCTCAGAAATGGCCTTGGGGGTGGCCTGTTGCCCACAGTCTATCCTTCGCTGTCACTGAGGTATAGAGACCAGCTGGACGAGCAGCGGGCTCTCGTTTCAACCCTTGTGAGGGGCAGTGTGGTCCACTGAGGGCTGCAGCCTCACTTGAGGGGCACAGGCTGCATGAAATGTACCGCAGTGCCCTCTATCACTTCTCCATTATTTATGGGCACTCCAGGAGCTGCTGCCTCTTAGGCCCAGGTCACTGTCTGTGATGAGGTAGCTGACCCTGTCAAGAACTTAACGGAAATGCTGATACAAAATCAAGCTATAGCCCTAAGTGGTTCCTTGGTAATGCCAGGGAAAGTTTCTGGAAAGTTTTCTGAGTCCCATGTTGAAAGGATAGATTTGAGAATATGTGTCTTACTTCAGTGGCTCAAAACAGACTTTTTGCCACACATGAGGTTCTGACATTTCAATATTTGCACCAAGACTGAATTAGAATGCGCAGTTGAAACACCAGACGTATTGGCAGATATTTTGAAATGCTGAAATGTCATGCTATTTTTAATGAGAAGCCAACATCATTTTGCATTCTTGATAGTGCCAGAGTGGAAGAAAATCCACACTCGCCTTATAAGGGCTAAGCAGGGATACTGGGATGCAAGAAGGGTCGCATTGCCAGGTGAGGATGCTGAGATGGTTTGCTTCTAGATACAGAAGAAGTTATTAGAATTAAATTCATCAAGGCAATATTTTACTGGAGATTTTATCCAATCCAGAGAGTCTCACACACAGTAGCAGGCAGTGTGTCTACTGCTGGGATCATAGAGCAAATTCTGACCTCACCAAGCGCTACATGTGTTAGGGTTGCCTTGAAGAGCATCGAGATAAGGCAACCGGGGGAACACCTTTGCTGCTCGTTCTTTGCACCATCAGGCTGCTGTGAATTGCTAAGAAAAAGGGCGAATAAAGGATTTAATTTGCTTATTTTAAATCTTCTAATTAATTCACATCTCATGCTTCAACTGGTATTATATTATTGCAAGGAAAAAGCAAAGCACAGGGGCTAAATCCAGTTCTTAGTCCCCACTTGGAGTAGACCCATTGAATGAATGAGATTGTTATGTTGACACTTACGTAAGTCCCATTGATTCAGTGGGGCAACTTGAAATGGAGCTAACAATTGGATTAGCACTAAACGATGAAGCAGCACCCTCACCAGGTGGGCACAGTCCTTCTGAGGGCAACCAATGAGAAATGCAGAGAGTTCTGGAGAGCGTCTGTGTCAAGGCCACAGCCAGCTGGCAATAGAAGGGCAAACAGGCAGAGCGAACAGACAGAGATAGGGGAGACAGTAGCACGAGGGAGGCAGGCAATGGAAGAGAGAGGCAGACAGGCACAGAAAGAGAACAAGAGAGAGAGAGACATGTGTGCCCATCTATAAGAAATCAATACCTGTGAGAGGAGGGCAGGATTCCCCTCATAGCAAGTGGCAGGAAGTGGGTGATTGCCTCAGGCTGACATGGGTGTCCCAAGATGGCTTCTCTGTGGGCCTGGGGGTGATGGGAAGACAAGGCAGGTCAGCAGAGGCAATTGGTGAACACCAGGAGAGTGAAGCAGCAGCAAAGAGTGCCAGGTGCAAGTAAGCTGCCAAGCCAGAGTGTTGATACAGGTATGGTCCTGCTCTCCAGACCTTTTATTTCAGCCAGGCCATAGGGCAGGCAGGGAGAAGCAAAGCGAAGGGACGCTCAGAAAGGCACACAGCAATAAAGCATCATGATGCATCACTCCTGGCAGGCAAGTGTAACTTGTCTGTCAGGAGTGAGGGAGCAGGCTTAAGTTAGCCATAAGCCAGCAAGCTCTCAGCTCAGAAGATGAACCCCTGGCTCAGGTGGGGATGGTTGCCCCCAAGGAGCAGTGAGAGGCAGAGGCCAGCCACAGGTTCTGGTAAAAGCAGGGTGGCAATAAAACAAAGCGAAGCAAAACAAAAACAGAAGCATATAAGTAGGAGGACAATGTTTTGCAAAGCTCATTTTGATAAGCACCTATAGAAATACCTCTTTTGACTTAGCGCTAGTAAAATCCACAAAGGGCAGATACTCCTATTAGGAGAAGACATCTTTCCTCTGGCTCTTCTAAAATCGTCATCATCATCATCATCTTGGAACTGCAGAGCTGGAAGGGAAGCTATGGATCATCGAGTCCAGACCCTGTCAAGGAGGCACAGTGTGGGGGAACTGAACCTCCCAACCTCTGGCTCCGCAGCCAGAGACCTAAAACACTGAGTGAGTCAGTAGTTATCGCCTATCCTGACATATCATATAAGACACCAAGTATGTGGTGGTGTAATGCCGGTCATTATAAAAGCTGAAAAACAACTGCTTTTTTCCATACTTTCAAGTAAGCATTTTATTCGTATGATGATATAACCAGATTTAATCAATTACTTCACTAAAAATCATAGGAGACTTTGACAAAGCTGTTTTTTAATTGTATGACAGCTATAACAGTAATGGTTGGAAAGCATGGTTACGTTCCTCCCAAGTACCTATGGAGAAGGGTGCAATCATTTATTACCAAATCTTTGCAATTTTTGTTGACCCTTACTGCTTAGTGGCTGAAATCCTGTTCGTGCAAACAGTGTAACTTCTGGAAGTGAATTGCTGGAAGTTAAGATTTCTCTGCATACATTATCTGTTGCATACTGAGTTGCGTGACTCTGCATGCAACTGATAAGGTCTATGGAGATTCATTAACAGCAACTAGCCTCTAAATGGTACACTGTTTGCATAATTGTGCAACATAATCCCAGACAGAGAATGAGTTTTGAGTGCTATAGCAGCTGTTGCTTGCATTATTATGTCCTGGTGATCACCTACCAACTTCATAATCAACTTGCTATTACTTAGGGATGTTGGCAATTCTTTGGGACTGAGTCCCAAGTCTG
Source organism: Intellagama lesueurii (assembly GCA_037013535.1). NCBI lineage: Eukaryota > Metazoa > Chordata > Lepidosauria > Squamata > Agamidae > Intellagama > Intellagama lesueurii. The sequence continues at coordinate 222,466,405 of JBAJHW010000001.1, forward strand.
AATTTGAGTCTTTGATACCAAGTCCCAAGCATCAAGTCCCAAGGCCCATGTCCGAGTCCCTATTAAACATAAGCTTTTTTTCCCCAGAAAAAGGGAGGGGTTGAGTGCGTTCTGAGTCACGAGTAGACATGGGGACGAATAAAAAAATGGATCGCGATATTTGTCAGAAATCGCTGATTTGTTAAATATGTGTCCCTTCATATTCGTGGTGTTCCACAGACCCCCCCCCATGAATACGAAGGGATGAATATTTCCCCCATTTTTATTTGTCCCCCATACGAAGAGAGGGAAGGCCTTCCCTCTCTTCCTATGGCTTTCCCATTCTGCCTACCGGCCCGCCAATCAGTGGATCGGCAAAGCCGATAGACAGCCACCCACCCTGACAGCCTATCCCCCTGCCCCCTTCCTCTCCCTACATTAGCCCCCCACCCCCACCACCCCCCGCCACCACCCCCCACCATGGCACAACCACCACCACCGCTGATGCCTCCCACCATAATCACTGCCACCGCCACTGTCTCCAGCAGGCCTCCACAGCCATGGAGGCCAGCTGGAGACGGTGGTGATGGCGGCAGCGGCAGTGATTATGGTGGGGGGGCATGGGGGGTGGGGGGCATCAGCAGGGGGTGGCCGGGGGCGGCGGCAGCACGGGGGGCTGCGGGGGGCAACAGGGGTAAGGTTTTTTTAAGTAACCCCCCCACAAATCGACAAATAAATTCGTGCTTCGTCGGTTCATGGGGGCAGCTTCGTGCTTCATGAGTCATCAACTTTTAATGACTCACAAAGCAGGACAACTCGCCAAAATGGTGAGTTGTCCCCATCTTTAGTCACAAGTCAAGTCTGAGTCATTGGGAACCCATTGGGAACCCACCCCCCGAGTTGAATCCAAGTGAAGTTGCCAGTGTGACTTAAGTACGATTTGACAGCGAGCCCCACAGCTCAAGTTCCCATCCCTGCTATTACTCAAGAACAAAACCAGATCTTGTATCAATCTGTGCTGGTCTTTGACTGTAATAAATTGAAATTAATTGCTTATGTTAACCTTTTATTATGTGCACTCAAATGAGTTTGGAAGAATTGTTGGGCCCATTAAAAGCTAGCAATTTTGCTTGCAAACCAAAGGCCAAAAATAAACACAGTTGGAAGTTGTATCAGCAGAGAGATTTAGGGCAAAAATTAGCAAGATGTCAGCTTTTAACAATTATAAGCAGAGCTGTCTTAAGAAATAAAGGATTTCTGATTATCTCCATGATTTTTTTTTTGCAGCACTACAAGTTGTCAATTTGCTTGCTTTCGTTTGGTGGTAGGTTATCAGGACCTAAAACACCAGGCTTCATTTGCATATTTATTAAGCACCTCTGAAGGATTTTTCTTTGTCAAGAGTTACTTGTCTCTCCTTCGAATGATTCTGTTTCTGCACAGACAAGACAGGGAGAGAGAGAAAGAGTGATGGAAAAAGGGAGAAGGCTTCATGCTGCGGTTCAGTAGGGCATGAACGGCTTCAGAAAGAGTGCCATGTGAACCACTGAACTGGAGAAAGCCAAGCTGAGCTGCACTGTTCTTATGTGAGAAGCTGTTCTGAAGGTCACTTTAAAGAAACATCCTGATACCAGCAGATACAGTGTCTTGTTCTAACCTCTGGGCTGAGGGGGTGAAGGCTCTTAACTCCTTGGGGGCAGCGTACAGCTCACTAAGCACATGTACATTAAAGCATGAAGGAGTGATCTTTGGCTCACAAAGGAAAAGATTCTGCCAAGATATAAAATACTGCATTTGAAATAAATCTTAATCATTGGGTTTAGCTGATAAAAAGAAATGACATTTTCATCAATGCAATCAATTTTACCATTCGTTCTATCACAAATCGTCTTGGGCTGCAATCCTATAAACAGTTAAGCAGCTTGACGCGCACTGAGTCAAATGGGATTCAAGGAACCTATGCCTAATTGGGTGGAAGATTTGCCTGTTAGAAAATGTAGATGAGGAAAATCACTGTCACATAGCTCCAAAGATTATTACTGTTTCGTTATTAGCAACTGTCTCCTTGCTTAACCATGGTTTCTGTTCCTAAACCATGGTTAATTGTTATGTCCAAATAAATACCAGAAAGTGAAATGATCATTTGAAGCTCTTTTGAATTAATCAAGATTAAGTATTGTACCTTTAATGTGCACATTGTGGTTAAATCAACCCCTCCCCCTGGTACAAATGTTTAGCTTCCAAAGAGACAAACTGTTTTTGGAAGGATCTTCTTACTCATATTCCCTCAAGAAGTTAAGCACTGTTTTCATGGTACAGTGAGGTTCTTACTCGGGCTAGGGCAACAAGACATAGTTAAAGTAAACCCTGATGGAGTGCACAATTTGTTTATTATTTATGCAGTATTTCTATGTCACCTTTCTTCAATAAGCATATCCAAAAGCAATAATAAAAATGAATGGCAAATCAAGTAAAACTCCCATTACTATGTCTGCACTGAGCCAGTATCATTGCTTTCTAATGGCATTACACATATTTAGACTCTTCCCCCCCCCCCCCAATCATAAACAGGTATTTGGCTCACAATATAAAGCAACTTACAACCTAAGAGAGTAAGTTGCATTTTGTTCAGCAATTTTGGGGTATGTGTGTCTCCATTTGCTTCTCAGTAAACAGATGTCCCACAACATCAAAACTCTATTAAAACTAACATTAATTGGCTCCTTTGAGAGCCATAGTCCTGGCACCCAGCCTGTTTAACTGAATGTGAATTATCATCTCCCCCGACGAATCCTCCAGGTCAGGCCAAAGGAGGCCAACTGACCCTGCAGTACAGAATAGCTTGATAATAAATGAGTGTAATCCTCAAGGTGATAAATGCAAACCACTTCACCTCAGATAAATTTGAGGTAAGAAATTAACAAATGATCAGGTAAATAACCATAAAATATTTAGAAGCTTACTGTACTGAACTTTGTACAGTTCACCAAGCAATATCCAAAGGGAACATCTTACTTCTCTGATATATGCTCCTTTCATTTTCTGTCAGCCTGCTAATGAGGAAACATCAGTCCCATAGCTGCCTTCCCCTATAAAACATTTATTGATAGCAAGCTTAATTTTTGCTAAATAGTATTTAAGAAAGGACACCGTTCATCATCAGCACAAGGCGCAATACAAATCCAGGCAGTACTGTAAAATTAAATTATCTGCACAGGGCAGAAGAAGATGTTCCCAACTCTGACATTTCCTCATAAGGTTAATGTAGCTGCTGGGGAGGGAGGAACATTTGCAAGGGAAAAATGGTGGTTCCAAGGATATAGGAAACTCTTCCTTCAGTCACACTGCCTTTTATCCTTGTAAATGTATTTCCAGTTCATTTTAAGAGGCTTTGCTTCCATGCTGAGTTGAAAAGTGAGTTTAGGGAGAAAAAAATGCATACCATACATCTTTCCCTGTAAATGTACCCCTGCATCCAAATTCTTATTGATTATAATATGTTTCTAGCTCAGCCTACATTTCTACCAATTAGCTGCACCTTTTCTCTGTATATTTGTCTGCTGTCTATCTGTTTACTTATCTATCTATTCCTCTTGCTGTTAGTTCATTAAGTGAATCTTTTCTAACCTTTAGAACATCATTTAGAAACTTCAGAACACTTCTTCAGCTTGTTATAGAAGGTGGCCTTCACAAATACCAAACTAATTAGTTTGCAGTTGTTCTAATGACCATGTGCAGCTTTCAAAGGAAGACACCATTCTTTTATATAATGGTGCATGCTTCTTTACAGGAAGATTCCTTATTAGACCCAGAGAGCACAACTCGGATAAGAAATAGGGTCATCAGCTGGCTATCCTTTTAATGTGGGGAATGTATGGTCCTGAAGAAAATCCACTGTTTGCTTGCAAATAATTTCTTTACTTGGCATAATCCAAAGTGGATTTTAATCAGCTCATTTCCTCCCCTCTTCAGACTAATCCTTTTATTGATGGCATTTCTTCAACTTCGAATATCTAGTAATAACAAAAAGAGTCCACCAGATGGCACTTATTCTGTATCATTCTTTAAATCTAAAGTACAGGTTTTTTTTTAAAAAAAAAACACCTTAAAATCTCTGTCCTAATTAACAAATTTTTTTTGGCAAGTTTGAGACTAGCAGATTCAATGTTAACTTTGTTGGATTTCAGTCCACTTTCTCGGACAGACAGTGTACAGTATATAGGCCACAAGTTCTAAAGATACCCTAAACCAATGGTTCTTTAAGCAATTGTTGCTGCCTTTGCCATCATCATTCATCATCACCACTAAGCATGCAACATTCTCACTCCATCCACAAGGCTTATATACGCAATGTGCAAAGTTGTGGGAGAGGGACCAACATGAAATGGAATACAGAAGATGACAATAACATTATCAACAATGGCAAAGCACTTCAGAGCATCGATTACATAAGCATCTCATTGGTAATAGGCAGAGTAATTAGCCAATGCTAGATGTCTATTATAGCACAATAGAATTTTACACAATGATTCCAGCTGCAATCTATCTTGATCACCATCATTTTCAAATGGAGACGTCGACCTCAGATGGATAAAAAGCTGAATATCAAAATGGATGGATTGGGAGGGTGAGTTGCATTTGAAAATTTCTTACACATCTTGTAGCCTATCTGGTAAAATTATCCAGAAGGTAATCAGTAATGCTGTCTAGAAGGCAGTAGATAACCCTGTGCAGAATTCAGAATTCAAATATAGTAAACAGACACGGAAAGGGAGTGCAATAGACCAACCCATTTCCTTCATTATTAGCTCCACCTTTTTCCATACATGAAGGGCAACCTTCTGAAGGGGAAAGCCTCCTCTTCCAGTGAAGACTATTTGTGAGATTTTGAATGCAGATTCCCCTTCCCCGAAGATCCCAATTGCATGGAGAGCCTCAATGGAGAGAGAAGGCTCTCCCATCCTGACATGCACAAGGTAATGAAACTAGGGTCCTTCCCCCTCACCCCACAGTTACTATATCCAAATTCGGAACTCAGCTATAAGGCTACTGTCTTTCTTAAACAGGCAACACACTTCCAGTGCTAGAATGGAGAGTAAAAAGTAGAGAAAAGTTCCCCTTTGTTTCAAAAGAAATACACATTTTACTTTTCTACCAGTAGAAAACTAGCAGAGTAGAGACATTTTTCTCTGGAGGTTTTCTTAAACAGGTACTTTTTTTTTAATGGGAGGGGGGATACTCAGAAATGGCACCAGCCATCTGCACCTCCAATTCGTAACATCCCCATCATACTATATATTCTAATGGTTGAAGTGGTCGCCCGGGAGTGGGGAGGCCTGGTTTTTTTTTTAAAAAAAATCCCCACTTGGCCATAAAGCTCACTGGGTGGCCTTGAACTAGTCATCATTTCTCTGCAGATGGCCAGACAGAATTCAAAGATGTCAATGAATGCATGCCAACACTGACCAGGAAGGTTGCTATCACTTTTGTCACTCCTATTAAAGAGCAGACATGTTGAACAGCCCAAGAGCGCTTGCTGGGAATCAGTCAGTCTCCCTGTTTTTGAGAATTCTTTTATGCCCTCGCTTGGCATTCTGCTGCAGCTGTCATATGGCCATGCTTTTTTTTAAAATTGGCTGCCTGTCAATCTCTGACACATGCAAACTAAACCAACATCAAACAGCATCAAGGCTGCCACAGCTGACATGATTTCTGCCTTGGCAGGAAAACTGAGAAGTCTAGAAGTTCATTATAGACTTAGATTTTGAGAGGTTCTTTGCACACAACTCTAACTGGGCCCCTGAAGAGAACAAATATGCCCACCACATTGCAAACAGAACCTTGATCTCTTGATTCTCATCTATGGGCTCCAGAAAAGTCATTTCTCCCTCCTTGATCTGCTCCTCCCTTTTGTCCCTAGAACCCAGATTTACTTAGGCAAATCCTGGGATTTATCAGGATTTGCATCCAAAACTCCACTTTCCTCACCTTCATTGAAGGTAAGGAGTGGGATGGGGAGACACGGAGGCAATTCCTCAGCTTCTGGGGATGTGGCTTTTGCTGGGTGGCCCCTGTCCTCCCTTGCAATGCTGTCCTCTGTATTTTTAAATCACTGAAGCAGCTGACAGTCTCTTTCTTTTGTCAGAGAGATGAACACAACAAGTTAAAAACAACTATGCCTTGAGAGCAATGTTCCCTCTAAGCTGCACACTCGCAAACTCACCCAGAACTCCATCAGGGCTGTGCACCCTATTTAGAATGAAGTCCCGCCCCTGCCCCCGCCCCCACACAGAGCAAAGCTCCCGCACAACAGGACAGAAAATTAGAAGGAACGTTGCTTGAGAGACTATAACAAAATACAGAAAGTCATGGATTTGGTCACTGTTTGAATTCGGACGAGCCTTATGGCATGCGGATAGCAGGAAGCATACTAATAACTAGGGGGAGGATTTCTATGACATGTTATATTTTTTCTGCACCCTGTGTTTGAACTTATAAGTGGGTTTTGACATGTTTATGAGTCATCTGGTGAGAAAGGCCAGATTACTCATAAACATGTTTAAACTTGTTCAAGTGTAGGTTGCAGAGAAAGTGTGACATGTCATAGAAATCTTCCCCCTACTAACAACACTAGTGCTTGATCAGGTACAATTTTGAGAACAAGTGTTCCATCTGGCTGAGCCCTACATTCTTAAAGGGGCAGCACACAACACCAGATTCATTCTATCCATCTAGATTTGATTGGATTAATAACTTAATTGAATGGAAAATAACGTATGTCATCAAGCCACAAATATTAACCAAATCATCTCATTGATAAAGCAAGACCATGCCGTGTGAAGGATGATCTGCCAATGAATAACAAAATTAACTTAAGTACTAATAAAGATTCGATAAATGCAGTCTCACAGAGCATAGTTAAATGAATTATCCCAAGGCATGTTGTGCATAACATTTTTCTAATATTCGTCATACTATTGCCAGTATAATCAAGAAAATAATAACAAGTTTTTATGTATAAGCAAAAGACTTCATGTGGCAGGTAAGTGTAATTATGTCTCGAGCACACACTTGTTTATCTCAACTGCTCCTGGCAAAAGATCATAAAGACATGCTGCATGAGCACTTGCAAAATGAATAGCTAGGCTGAATATGTAGATTTAGAATGAAGCAGATGTTAGTACTGCACGATTTAGCACTATTATTGATTATAAGTAGTTTTGCTTTGCTACTGTGAACTTTACAAACCTGAGTAACAACAGATGACATTTAGAACACGTCCAGAATAGATCAGAATGTCTGAATGCCTGGATAAAGGTAGCGCCATATGGGGTTACATATGGTGTGACCTGGGTCCCCAATTCTGCATTTAGATCATGTATAGTTGTGTCTTGATTGCAGTGGAAGATTGGCTGATGTCAATTGTACCAGAGGGGCAGTGAGGGAGCAGAAGAATGATGTGTGAGTACAGTGTGTACATTTTCCTGATGTGAGAGTTCACACACTTGGTTCCTTAGCATCACACCCATAGACATTTAGAAGCAGAGACATTAGGGAGAGAATTCTCAGTACTTGGAGCTTAGTGGCTCAATGCACAAGAGACATCACAAATTGCGACAAAACTTTATGTGAAGCATGGAACATTTTTAAAAGCAGCAAAGAGGGAGATAAAGAAACACATCATTTAAGATGGTATTGGGTGTTTTCTAGCAGCCCTGCCATCGCTGACAATTTCACATGACTTGTCAGGAAAAATGGCTTCCCACATTCTAGAATTATTTCCTTGGAAACACCAGTGAATGCTCTATAGGGAGCAGCAGGGGTGCCTTCGGGGAATATTTTTGTGAGGAGAAGGAGAAAGGATTATATGTCATCCTACCTGGGGATTCTAGGCGTTGGGACTGTGCTTTTTACTGTTCCCATTGTTATGAGTCACTTTTCATATCAACAAATATGAACAAATATCAGCATTACTTGGATTCTGAATGGTATTCCCTTGCAATTATAGATGGAGATGGGAACATAAAGATGATATCCAAGAAGGTTATAGGAACATTTATTCTGCCAAGTCAACCCGAGGGATGCTGATCTACAATGCCAGCCTTCCAATTTAGCAGGCCCAAGGCCTGCTGCCAAAGGGAAAAGCTAGAGAATGGCCCTGCTCTCCTTTTTGGCCATACCTGGTGTGTGGAGGGTTGTCCCCCATAGCCAACCCCTGCTCTGAGACTCATAGCTCTTTGTGAGTGAGCCAGGCAAAGCACAAAGTGCCAATGGGTGGCCCTGGCTAACCATACGATCCTGCATATAGACCACTTTGTCCTCTGGCATGGCCAGACACTTCAAACAGTGCCTTTGGAAATTCACTAATAACTACGCTATGCCTTCCAAATCTTTCCCTTCACTCAACTTAAGCTTGGTTAATAAATTAATAGGAGAGAGGGGGGTTACCCCTCAGCTTCTGCTGTTCAAAAGTAAGTTTACAGAGTAAGGCTCCAAAATCTATCTCAGGGCAATACCTTTATTACGCTGAGCCAGAGTTTCTTAAATAAGTGCAAGCTTATTTAGAAAACAACACCACACTGAAGAGGAAAAACAGCCACCCACAAATAAAGTATTTCTGCCATACATCAAAGGGGTCACGGACCGCATGGGGAAACTTTTGAAAAAAACACAACCTACAAACAGTATTCAGGCCCACCACAAAAATACAACAAATGTTATGGTCAGCAAAGGACAAAAGGGACCCCTCACCACTGCAGGAGTATACTGGATACCTTGCAGTTGTGGCCAGGTATATATTGGAACCACAAAACGCAGCATCCACACCAGAATCAAAGAACATGAGAGACACTGCAGACTAAAACAACCGGAAAAATTGGCAGTAGCTGAATATGCCCTGAAACAAGCTGGACATGAAATTCTATTTCAAAACACAGAAATACTGGACAACACCAGCAATTATTATGTTAGACTGCACAGGGAAGCCATTGAAATCCACAAACACCAGTAGAGCTTCAAAAAGAAGAAAGTCTAAAACTCAACAAAGCCTGGCTCCCAGCACTGAAAAATACAGCCTGCAAAAGGTCAACAAACTCTACCCAGCCACAAGGACCGGTGATCACTGCACACAAAAGACCAGCTAACGACACCCATCAATCACAGTGACAGATCATCTCTCCCCTGATCACAACAATACACCAACAAGAAAAAACACGCTGATCACCGTAATCACTCAATCTCCTGAAAAGGACAAAAGCTGATCCCACAGCTATAAATACTCAACTATCCCACAAACTGCACCAGAGCACAGACAGAGTTCTGACTCCTGTCTTCTGAAGATGCTGGCCACAGAGACTGGCAAAACGTTAGGAAGAAAAACCTTCAGAACATGGCCAAACAGCCTGAAAAACCTACAACAACCATTTCAAGGTCTGTTCATCCGAGAAGATGCAGGAGGTGCAGAGAAGTGAAAACAATAGGGACAAAGAGAGGAATCAGCTTCACTTTCTGCTAAAGAGTAACATTTTAAACTCTGAGTGCTTTCCACTCAGAGTAAGTGGCAGTATATCTGACACCATGTCCATAGCTGCTGGAGTTAATTTGTCATGTTATGTCCAAGTTTCTTGTGGTGAGCCTCTCTGAACTTACCAGTACGGCCCTTGAAGGGCACACATGCAGTTTTCTATTAGAGTAACACTTGAAGCTTTACCTGCTTGCTAAAAACCTATCAGAGCTTGTGCTCTGCTTGCCTAGCCTTCAAAAATCCAGGGTCCCCTCTAGGTCATGAAAAGGTAGCATCATGGAACTGTCGGGAGGCCTGAGAGCACGGAATACAACTATCCATTAATGCTACAAGGCAGCACCAGCTGATGTTAGAAACCTTCCCTTAAGATACCTAAGAACTCAGTTCCTGATGATGAAGCATGACTGTACCCATCAGCGGCACAAAGCAGCGTGTTCGATAAGATTATCTGTTTGAATTGCCTTGCTGGGGCTTCTTACACAGCAATAGAATGGGTTATTGCAGTGGTTCCCAACTTTGAATATCTCAGGTGTTCTTGGACTGCAACTCCCAGAAGCCTTCACCACTAGATGTGCTGACTGGAGTTTCTGGGAGCTGCAGTCCAAGAAGACATGAGTTATCTAACCACTGGGTAATTGCATTAAAAATGAAAGCTGTTGTAAGACATTCAAGTTTTGCCTGTGTGGTACATTTTGGAGGCATGCCTGATCAAAAGCCACTAAGTACAGACTGCTAGTTAGAGCAATTGCTAATATGATTCGAAGTCTGGCGTATCAGGTGTCTGGAACATTTACTTTGGCTTAGCCAGGATTATTTGATGAAGAACATTTTGGTGACTGTCACTTTTGCTGTTTTGAGGGACATCTCTTGTGGTACTTCAGCTTTCACCAGTTCTCGTTTTAGATCCATTAGGCTGGTGGCTGAGAGACTGAGCTTTGAACCAAGAAGTCTGTTGTCGAGCTGGAGGAGATGCAGAAAAAGACAACCAACATGGTCAAGGAACTCCCCATGAAAAAGGGGACTTAACAGAGATTTACAAAATGGTGCACATTGGGGTGAAAATGGTTAGGGAGAGTCCCCTACTCGACTTCTCATCATACTATCAGTCAAAGTTATCCCCCCAAAAAGGGAAACTGATTAATAGGGGAATCAGGATAAATAGAAAGTAGGGCTTCTTTGCACAGCATATAGTTCACTGTTGAATTTGCTACCAGGTGATGACTGTCAACCTGGAAATCTATGAAGGAGATGTAGAGGACGGGTTTATGAATATCTATACAGCCTTGATAACAATACTATATATTACTTTCAAGATCAAAGGAAATCTGCCTGTTTGTATGAGTTGTTGAGGAACACAAGTGGGCAAGGGTTGCTGTCTTGCTTCTGGGCTTATAGGATCATGTTGGTGAAGGTGGGAATGAAATGCCAAACTAGCTGGTCTGATCCAGCACTACTCTCATATTATCATCAGAGACAAGCAATGCTATGAATTTGGACTACAACTCCCAAAATCTTTGGGAGGCACAGCCCCCCAAGCAATGCTTCTCATCAATACTTCATCCATTAAAATATTACCTAGACAGGACTTTGTCATGAACAGGGCTTTTGATTTCTCAACCATCAACTTGCATCTGAGCTCCAGAATTACTCACCTGTCTGTAGGAAAGGCAATTTCCCCTCTCCCTTTATGTTCATTCTTCAGACCTGTCAATCACTGTGCCTGAAACAGAGATTTTCCCAACTCTACATTCCCTTTTACTCTTTTAGAACACCTCTGAGTTTTAACCAGGAGCTGGCCCCATTTGCTGCCAGGCAATCTTTCAAGTTATTACCGCCTTTTCTAAGAGGTTATGATGCCGTATCTTCCTTTGAGTTCTCACCAATATCTCTTTGTCATCAGTTGCTTCCCAACTTTAATTTTCTTTACTCAGTTGAAGCTCTTCAGATACACATCTGCTTCCCATTTAGTATGGGAACAGGCAACAGCAGCCTGCTTTATAGGCACCTGACACTCTTCCCGTGTTCCTTGTCGTAGCCGGGTCACCAAGCGGGTCAATCTATTACTCTTCAGAATCCCATCCACTTTACTGGATCGATCATTGAACAGACAAGCCCCATTTGTAGTTATTCTTTGCCTCTTCTCTTTTGAATGCAACTTGCTTTCTTCTTCTTCTTTTATCCAAATGGCTTAGCCTTGGTTGCTTAATTAAACAGTCTCACATGTATGCTAGGAGTGGCTGTTTTAAGAAATTCAGTTATTAAGATAGGCGGGGAAAACACAAATCTAGGAGCAAATGTCCTCTCTCCCTTCTTTATACTTCTTCCAAAGAGCTCAATGTGGTCCTCCTCCTAACAAGGCTATGTTACATTATAGCCTTGTTACATTATAAGAAGAATGGTAGTTTCCAACTAGAGGACCCTTTAAGTCTTCCATTCAGTAGGGGTGAAGTGGAATCTGGGAAAAGAGGTTCTGATCCTAGAAGTATAGAAGAGTCTCTCTCTCTCTCTCTCTCTCTCTCTCTCTCACACACACACACACACACACACACACACACACACACACACACACACACTTTTCCAGGAGCTCTCTTTGCTGCCTCATCCTATCATGCCCTCCAGGGCTGCTTGCCAAGACAAAAATGATGATTTTCCTCATTACAAAGTATATTTAGTTATTTATTTATAGAATTGGATATGCTGCCTTTCTGGCATACAAAAACTGGTTAAAATCACTTTTATATATTCCAATTTTAAACTGGTCTAAAACCCTCTCATGCAATATCTCAACAAAATATGGATTGAAATACACTAACTTGTAAGGTCCACTGAAATGCTCCATAGCTCAGAATGTTACATTTGAAAAAGGAGTTTGTTACTGCAGTTCCAACCATGCTAGTCATTCAATGCATTCCACGTTACCAGCACGTGGTTGTCTTCTCAACAGGCCAAGAAAAAGCAAGGAAATACTCCCTGGTGCCATCTAGTGCTGCATTCTAACATTTATAAAAACACAAAAGGCAAAATCAAAGAATACTTCCCTTAGGAATGATACGATAATGGCATAATCATGTGCTGTCAAGTCAATTCTGACTTATGGCGACCCTTTTCAGGGTTTTCCAGGTAGAGTACACTCAGAAGTGGTTTACCCTTTCCTTCTTCTGGGGGAAGCCCTGGGACTGTGCAGTTGACCCAAGGCCACACAGGCTGGTATTGAACTCCCAACATCTGGCTCCACAGACAGACGCCTAAACCAGCCATTCTCAACCTTTTTTTGGCCATGGCCACAAACACAATTTGACTTTGCTGAACTAATTCAGTGGTAGAACCCATGTGCATAGACCCTCTTGCCTGGGAAAACAACCCATCATGCTCTTCTCTGGACTCCATGTACCCAGGAACCCATTGTTCCAGATTGCTTTGACATACAAGATAATGGAATAGCTCATATTCCATATGCCCTTTGCTGGTAGTTGCTAATAGTTAGCTGGTATGGCTCAGTAGATTAGAGTGCCTGACTGGAAAGAGGGACTGCTAAGCCATGTCTGATTACTTCATACCTGGGAAGCCCTGGGGGACAGGGGTTCCATAAATCTGAAACTATTTAATGCCCCATAATTAAAATTATTAATCAAATGGTTGCTTGTGTTCTTTTCATTTGAGCTTAGGAATGCTGCCTGTTGGGTTCCTACTGGTGGCAGAGGCCTAAATAAGATGTGTTGAGGGACATTGGAAGTTGCATCCAACCCACCTGGTCCAAAGCCTTTATGTGCTGCCCAACAGACAGTCTTGGAATCCTCACCAGGCTGAAGCTGTGAGCAGGAGAAAAATGTAAGGCAAAACGGGGTGGGGGGTGGGGGAAATGATTTAACAAAATGTCAGAAGGGAAAAATACATCCAGAGAAAAAGAAAAAAGAAAAAGAAAAGAAATAGGGAGAAAAATCTGTGTAGTACTTGCACCCAATCAAAAGATGAGGTTGGATGATGCCTTTATTGTTCTTACGTGCTGTCAGTTCAGAACTGGCATAGCAATCTTAACAGGGTTTACATGGTAAGTGAGATATTTAAGAAGTGGTTTTACCAGTTTCACTCCCCCCAGTGAGTTTCCATGGCCATGTGGGGATTTGAACCCTGTTCCCCAGAGTCCTAGTCCATCACTCTATCCACTACACCACACTGGGAACCTGATGCCTTCATTAGACCATTAAAACATGGCAAACAGAAGTTAGCTTCCACCTCCTATAACAAGTTTTTATCAGGCTGGTTGTTATAGAGCAGTGGGCGGTGCCGAAGAAATGTAAAAAATCCAGAGCCCATGGCTAAATGTACAGGTCAGGGTCTCTTGTTTAAAGGTCAGGTCTAAAATGGAGCCTGCAAGGTCAGTTTAGGGTTAGGTTTCCGATGTTACCTCTGAGGATGTGGATTAGAATGTCCCTCCCAATCTTGCCAAAGAAAGCGCTGCAAGTAAGTGTTATATTGAAACACTTAGTTCGTTTTTGGTGGGGAGTACAGGGACACAGAAATGTTGCAAACCCCCATGTTAGAGAAGTTGAGACAACATTTAGTTTACATATTTACTGGTAAGCCGGCTATGTGTGTATTATGTGCTGTCAAGTTGGAACTGGCTTATAGTGACTGTAGTGGGGGAATCCAAATTAAGTGAAATATTTAAAGAGTAGTTTTACCTGTGCCATCACTCCCAGTGATTTTCCATAGCTGAGTGGGAATTCAAACACAGGTCCCCAGAATTCTAGTCTGTCACTCTATCCACTACATCACGATGAGTATCACAAACTAATTGTTGCTAAATTGAGATATTAACCTGCTGGATGGAATACAATGTTGTCCTTACTTCATAGTCCTCTTTGTGATATTTTAGTGGTCCAATAAAGGTATCCCCTAATGTCCAGAGAGAAGACACCCACCCACACTCACACACCTTGCACATATCCCACCTCCTGCTCTGACTTGTGAGCTGTCAGTGGTCTGGATGTGACTGTGGTTGTGTCATGGACCCCTTCCTCTCCTCCTTACATAGGATTGCTCTGCTCTCATATAGGCCTGAGGTAAGATAACTTGATTATCTGCCAAGTGGTAAGATGGGTTCTATTACTCTCTACCGCATGTTAGGGTGCTTGTAGATATTGATGTCCCCACTTTATGAAGACCATCAAGTAGCAATCAAACCTGGAATAATCTGCTGCCTCGGAACCCCTGGAAATGTTTCCATTTGGACCTGATGGTAACACAGCGAAGGTGGCTAAATTTTGGCTTTATACATGTACATTCCCGTTGCCTAGTTGCGCTTCCATCCCCTCATCTCATGTGAGCTTATCTCAAAAGGCTGAGCCAACTGTAAGCCTCAAACGCCTGGAGGATTTGGTTAACTGCAAAACTGTCCTTCTCTGCTTTCCTTCTGGGCAACAGCTACAATTTTAATAACTAAACTTAAATCATTTTGGTCTCTGTACAGAGTACACACACAGGATTAATGAAAGGCACTGAGATTGTTAGCATAAGAGGAAATGAAATTTCAGAAACTCATGGCAGCACCACTGTGAATTAATGGGGGAAAAGCCATCTTAGTCAAACTGTGGAGAAAAGTCATGAAATAATTGTTGCCGAAATACAAAGTTCTTGAATTTCTGTAATTTACAGTAATGGTTTTGACCTTGGGAGCCTGTGTGCATGTATACTGTGCTCAAGCAATTTAGGAAAATGATGCAGAATTCACTTTAAAAAAACGGTTATCCCATCACAGTATATACACTCCAAAGTGTGACATTCAAATCCCTTATTCAAATCCTCACAGGAAACCTTTAGAGATGAAAAATGCATTTTGCTTTCAACATTACTTTTCTTATCATATATGCATCGTAAATCAATAAATATCTGGACTTCCTATGTCTTATATGCTCATATATGATATCTTGACAGCACCTCTACTCGATGTATTTAAGCCTCACTATAGTGGTGCCACACCAACACACTGATACACGTACTTAAGACATTATAAAACCTCCATTTCCTTTTTTTGGGTGGAATGATATATTTTAATAACAAGCTCATTTTATTCTGGTTACACATAGCTGTTTGTTTTCAGAGGAAAAGGCATATTTTTGTATATATATTTTTCCGAAGGTATGCATTTTTGTTGCACATTTTAAAATATTCTCAGTAGGTGGAGGCATCACTGACAAAAGCATGGTTCTGCATATTTTAGAAGCACATTGGTGAGTAGATACATTTGTCCCGCAGAATGCATTGCAAGCCTCACAATGAGTAGATTTCTGGCCACAAATTGCATCCAGGCGCCCAGTCAGTTCCAGAATGTGCAGAAAGGGTCGATTGGGGAAGGGAGGGGGGTAGCTTGGTACAAATTGCTCACACATGCTTAGTTCGAAGGATCCTTGCACTGATACAAGGTGGTTATCACCAGCCATGGAAGAGTCTGTGTGCAGTTGCCTAGCATGGGCAGGAAGGGCGTAACATCTCCCACTCTTATAGCCATCAATATTCAACTAGGGCCTATGCAGGCAGAAATGTACAAAAGATTTGTATAAAATAAGAGGATAAAACATTTGGTTACTTGCTCCTCAGTGGCAGGAGCCACTGCCAATAGCAACCCAGGTCACAACATGCCCTATCACACCTCTTACGTTAGTCTGTAGGATCGAAGCGTCAACCAAATCAACTTTCCTCAGAAACAGACCTGCCAGCCTGTTCTTTACCTTTCTTCCCTATGTATGTTGCTGAGCATCAGCCATCAGATCTTTGAACACTGCAGACGCCTCCTAGGAATAACAGAGGAAACGGAGCTTCCACACATTTTTGTGGTAGCAGGATGAAGAACAAGGAGGGAGGGAGGAGGACTGGGTGGAGATCGGATCCCATGTGTGAATCAGAAAAAATTGTTTTGATCAAACAAGTTCTTCCCCAAGTTCCAGAAATCGTTGTCCATCCCCTCGCCATCCTCTTCCCCATCTGGGGCTATTCCTGGACACAGCAAGTGATTAAAGTTGTAGCACTGTGGTGCTGTTTTTCTCTCTCTCCCTCTCCATGGGTGTTTGGGCGGGCATGTGTTTTCCTGGTGGATGGCAACAGCTGTAGTCCACGTCTACAAGTACAAAGCATGCGCATTTGCAACGGGGCCCAGAAATCAAGTCATTTCTATCAAATATCTACAAAGGCAGAAACATAAAACAAATTAAGCAGAGAAAACCAACAACAGCCAAGAAATCATGATCTAAATCATATACAAGTGATCAAATTGTGCAAATTGAGCAGGGTTTCTATCTCAAACAATGTCGTTTAATGACCTATCATTATGTGCAGCATTATGTAAATTAAGAGGAAATCACAGCTGTTTTATTGCTTTTCATTTCAAATCTGGAAGAAATTCTTTCATCTCTCTCTCTCTCTCTCTCTCTCTCTCTCTCCTCTCTCTCTCTCTCTCTCTCTCTCTCTCTCCAACTGCTCATTATTGCACAAGGCAACCAGAAGCAATTTTTTTCCTTGAAAGGTGGGGTTGTTAAAGGAAAAATGCTGTCTGTAGTGGAGAAAATAAAGGAGAGAAATACTACCCCATTGCTAACATACAGAAAATCACTCTCACAAAACAACCAGCCAAGCCGAGAGCTGTGCTTTCTGCTCTTACTCTGATTTGACTTCATGAAAACAACATATCACCAGTGAGATTTGACTTTAGTGGCGAGTCCTGCTATTTGCAGATCCAGGGAAGGGAATCTCAGGCAGCACACTTCCCCACCCTCAAAGAAAAACTCCAATGTGTACTACGAAACAGATTATGGAGAAATGACAGGACATATCTTTGATCCATTGCAGAAGAGTCTTGGCGCAGCTTGAAGGAGCTGAAACCTGCATCAGGTGATCCACCTGCCAGCCAATGCCTGCCTTGCCATCCTTGTGGAGTCAACAAGGGTTGGCCAACTGGGTTGGGTATGGTCCCCCTGAGTGTGAGACTACTAGGAGAACCCATCAGAATTTTGAGGTGGGGGCTGTGGCAAATCCCTACCAGTTTCCCCCAACTCCTCAATCTGGGGGCCACTGACCATCTCTCTCATCTAGGATCAGCCCTCAGGTGCCACAAACCACCACATGGCCTCCCATGCCACCAAACGATGGTCACTGCAACCACTTGAAAACCCCCAATATCCACTAGACAACTAGCCTGGCCCAAAGATGCACCCCTATAGAGGTGCATCTTTATAGAGCTTTTTTATCAGCTCTGTAAAGTTTGGGTCTCATGTAAACAATGCCCCAGCGAGATACCCAGAAACCCACACCTTCGGTAACAATACAGCCAGCTGCCCTTGTCATCTTCCTCTGTCCTAGATCCACTTTACCTGGCTTTACTCTTCCTCTCCACAGCTGCTGTTCCAGCATATCTGACCAATTCAAAGTGGTCCGAGGCAACCAAAGCCAAAGCAGGGTCATGTCTTCCTCCATATCTAGCATCAATGCAAAGTTCTTCCTTGCAGGAAGATCACCAATGCATGGGGAAGAGAGTGGAGCAGCAGCTACTGCCTGATGGGGGCAGAAATAACTCTGTTTCATTCCTTGCTTGCCAACCTACCTGAAACAAAATTTTCTTTCCAGACCCAGATGGGGACCAAGGCCCATCGGTAGCATGGGTTGTTGAGCCCAAAAGGTGATACTGTGATCACAGATCCACACCATTTTCTGAAGTTCTGTAACCAAAGGGTGACAAAGAACACCAAGATTACTTATTGTGCACCATCTGGGCACAATAAGTAAAGCACATACAGTTTGTATGCCTCTGACCACCATTGACCCTAGCCAGTGGCAAACCCATGGAAGAAGCAGCTGAAACTGCCCCAGTCCCAAATGAATGTGTACCAAACTCTGCCATTGAGAGCCCCAGGGAAGTTAGCCCTGCCCACATTATTGCTGTAAACTGAAACTGGATAAGAATTCTACTGGCTGTGTGAATGAACAAGAGGCCCCAGCATTCAAGATGCTCTCATAGGAATGTCGTCATTGCCTGTCCTGGACAACTAATCGTCCCCATTGCCTGTCTCAATAAGATGTCATTTCCTTTCCCCACCTGATCTATTCCGGATCTCCGTATGACCACCTGCATGCCCTCCTTCATAATGGTGATATACACAAGTCTTAATGCCTTCCCTGACTTTTCCCATTTTGAACTGGCTACTATTTTGCTCACCCACAATGCCCCAAAGAAGACTGACATGAATACAGCTTTAAACAATGTTGTCTTGTAGGGAGACCAACAGATCCCTGGGAGAGACACGAGTAAACCAACCAGGTGATGTGTGATAGGTCATCACCTATCTACATGAGGTGGGGCCATTTTACACCAACCCTCTAAGGCCTTTTTTGCCCAAAATGAGGGGTTCCCATAACCCCCAGGTTTACTAAAAAAAAAAAAAAGGAAATGGCTGCCAAGTGTATAGCCATGATTTCTGGTGCCAAACCCTTCTCCCTTAGTGCCACCAAATCTCAGAGGACCATTTCTTTAGTGGCTAGCCATCCCTCATTTCCTGTACCTTGGGAAAATTCCAAGACAGTCTCATAAGATCTGAATGTGGATGGGACCACTGAATGCGTTACTCCGATTGCTGCCAAGGGTCCAGAGTTCCTCTGGGAAGGGGTCTGGGCATGCAGCTGTGTCGGGAGCCAAGGCGCAGAACCTGTCTTCCTGATAGAAAGGTGGGGTGTCCGCAATGGTGTTATCTGTCCCTGGCACATGACTGAAAGTAATGTTTGCTGTAAGACAGACTAACACAAAATGGCAACCAAGCACATGACACTGGATGAATGTGATGTCTCTTGGTTTATCACCCTCACAACCGCTTGGTTGTCATGTCAAAAGAGGACCCTCATATCCCTAAACTCTTCCTGCCCTATAGTTACTGCCACTAAGATAAGAAGACAGATCCTGAAGCTGAGGCTACAATACTTTGGCCATCTCATGAGAAGAGAAGACTCCCTGGAAAAGACCCTGATGTTGGGAAAGTGTGAAGGCAAGAGGAGAAGGGGACGACAGAGGACGAGATGGTTGGACAGTGTCATCGAAGCTACCAACATGAATTTGACCCAACTCCGGGAGGCAGTGGAAGACAGGAGGGCCTGGCATGCTCTGGTCCATGGGGTCATGAAGAGTCGGACACGACTTAACGACTAAACAACAACAACAACAAAAAGATAAGAAAGAACTCTAAAAATGTTAGATCTCTCCTGATATCTAAGGCACGCCATGGGTCTGGCCAACACTTAGCACATCACCATCCACTAAAGAAAACCTCAAAACCGATGATGCCTACAGTGTTGGAATGTACTTGTAGGGCCCTGGCATCCAGTAAGTGATGTTGCCAAAAAGACACACCGCTAAAGTGATCTAGGAAATCCAACCAAACCCTTGTGTTATCCCTCTTTTCCACCATTACCCTCATAGGGTGATGGCCAGCTTTAACTTTTGCCATGGCCCTAGCCAGCCAGGCACAGAAGGCATGGCCCAGTGAGACCACTTGGCATGCAAAATTAAGGTGGCCTAATACGATATGTCCCTCAGTATGCTTTTTCCCCCTTACTCAGTGCTTTTCACAAAGGGATGCCAACTTATTATCAGGAAGGCATGAGGATTCTGTGTCAGGGTCTAACTCTGTTTCCAGAAACAAGAGCTGGGAGGTAAGTCCCTTGTTTTTTTTCCTCCACCAGGGGTAGCCCTAATTCCTTTGCTAGCTTCTGAAAGGTCCATTCCTTAGAAAGAGCTCAACCACATAAAAGGAAATCATCCAGGTAGTGCCTGACCCTATCCACCCCATCTCTAACCTTAACTACCCACTCAAGAAATGTGTTCCACAGCCCATTGGCATAGCTTTATCAAAGTACCATTAACCATCAGATTTGAAGCCCAGGAAACAAAAGTCTTCAGAATGTGCAGGCAGAAGCTGAAACACACCTCTCCCACAGGACCTGACCAGCTTCACTGCATGATCCAAAGATGCATACCTAACTGAACAGGGTTCATGGGGAAGATCATCATTCACTGACCCTACTTTAGGGTAGGACAAGTGATGAATTAAATGAAGCTCCCTTGGTATATTTTTGGAGACCACTCCAAATGGAGACACTCTCAAATTCTCAATGGGAGGAAGTGGAAAGGACCAGCCACCCTACCAGCTGCTGCTTCTTTGTTGATTTTGGCTTCTACCACACTAGAGAGTGCCTTTGCTGATGCAAGACTGCCTACATCAGTTGCCTGGAATGGTATCTGGAAACCTTTTGGAAAACCCTCAGTCAAATAGGTGGCTGCCCATCTATCTGTATAGTCTTCAGGCATTACAAAGGATATGGTTGAGGGGGGCAACTAACCAATATCCCCTTTGCACATGTTCCCTTAACTTGGGGCCTCCAGCATTACCACCTGCATTCTCATCCTCCCTTCTCCCTTGCAATGGTTCAGGCTTCCTTTTGCAAAAGGGCTGGGCATGGGCAGGCATGTGTGAGCGGGGCTGAAACTATTATCACAAGACTGACCAGAGGGAGCTCCCAGCACTGCTTAAATACCTGCTTGGCAGACAGGAGTGAAAACTCTTCCCTTCCAGTCCACCAAGCAATCTATGTTCCACAGCTTCTGATTGGCCACAACCTCTGGTCAGCCAGCATCTCCCATTGGCCTATTTTGAATTCTGGGCAGCTTCTGATTGGACTGCCCAGGATCCCTCTCTTCATTGAAGTTGCCACAAAGCTCCTGAATTGCTAAAGCATGGCAGTGGCAGTTCTGAGCGTGGCCAGGCCTCATCAATCTGCAAACCAGGGCCCCAGGTAAGATGAGGACTGGGGCACCCAGTTTGGCAAAGATGTTTCCATCCATTTTTGGATGATGGGGTGACAATAGCCCTTGAAAACTGTGTTACATTTTGGGGTCTTGTCAAAATCCAATCCTTGTCCTTAGGGTTGCCTTAGCTCTGAAGATGGGGCCACAAGGGGTGAAGAAAATGTCCCCCAGGAAATGACGGTAAGTCACAACAGAGCATAGCTGGGAAAAACAAGGGATATCCCATTGGCTCTACTTTGGTTATCTGACGTCTGAAGCAAACTCTGAGTGTAAGCAAATAATTCCTGTATGTTCTTTGGCATGGTGTAAAGGTGACTGAGGATGAAATGGCAAGGGTGGACCATGCCAAATGTTCTCCCACCCCAAAAAGACTTGCCAAAAGCAGAGGCACCCTCTTTGGATTTTGTGAGCAAGACAGAACTGTCAGGGAAGCTGTTTCATCTTAGACCTGATTTCGTTCCATACATTTCATAATAATATTATTTTGTAACACAGAAAAATTCATAGATTAGTAATGCAACAAAGGATTTGAACACAGAGGCTGAAATCCAGCAGTAAATTGCAACTAGAGTAGGCCCATGGAATTTACATAGGTGTTGATTCACCGAATCCCTATGGATTCAGTGGGACTACTCTAGTTGTGACTTACTACCAGATTACAGTCATGTTTTCAACACAGCCATCCTTCTTAGCCCTCTTTTTAGTATTGGCTATGTAAGTAACAAGGCATTTAAAGATTTATGATCATAAGAACTTTGGTCACCCATTCAGGTCTGCTCAGAGTCTGAGATCCTCAGGAGTGGTCTTTCTTTTGTCCCATTCAGAAGAACATTTACAAGGGTGAGCTGCAAGGATGTGGGGCTTATTCAGTGTCTGTTTTCAGGCTCTTCAACTTCCTGCTAAGAAAGACTGGCTTTCCCTCCCTATAATATCCTGGCAGCAGGTAAAGGCTAAGCTGCTGCAGACAGGGCTCCTCATTGACTATGTATGTGTGGATGCATTGTGTGACATCAGTTTGATTCCCACTTATGGTGACCCTTTCCAGGGTTTTCAAGGTAGAAAATACAAAAGTGGTTTACCCTTCCCATCTTCTGGGAGCATCCTGGGACTGTGCAGCTTGCCCAAGGCCACACAGGCTGGCTCTACTCACAAGGCGCACAGAGGGGAATCAAACTCTTGATACCTAAACCACTGAGCTATCCAGCCAGCTTCTTCATTGACTAAGTCCTGTTTTTAATTCTTCTCCTGATGTGTTGATGTGTCTTAATTAATACATGTGATGTTTT
The DNA here is from genome assembly GCA_037013535.1 of Intellagama lesueurii. Taxonomy (NCBI): domain Eukaryota; kingdom Metazoa; phylum Chordata; class Lepidosauria; order Squamata; family Agamidae; genus Intellagama; species Intellagama lesueurii. Next base: position 222,489,035 of record JBAJHW010000001.1, read on the forward strand.
AATTTGTTTGATTTGTAGCTCCCTTGAGTGCCTTTTAGTGGAATATATATCTGTCTCTCCAATAAGCAAACAAACAGCAAATGCTGTCAAAATGTGTAATTTTTTTTTTACAAGATAATTTGCTCCTCAGTCAAACTGGACCTTTGACCCTTAGTGCAGTTCTTAGCTTCTCATGACCAGTTTCTTGCAGTCTCAAACGGTGCTATGATTATCACGTTTCCTGCTAGAAGAAATGTTTATCTGGGTCAGACTGGCATGTGAAGAAAGAACCATTGCTCAGCTTAGTAGTTCAGCCACATCAATTAGATCAGAAACTATTTGTTGAACTGGGCAAGCAACAATCTGAGTGGTGTACCCTTCCCAAGAAGAAGAAGAAGGAGAAGAAGAAGAAGGAGAAGAAGAAGAAGAAGGAGAAGAAGCAGCATTCCACTAACACCCTTTAAAGGCATTGGTTAACTGCATTCAAACCTTATTCGGTCAGTTTTGTCATTTCTTGATTGATAAAGGAAAGGAGGCAGCAGTCTACTTTGGATAATATCATATTCACCTGGCAGGAATCCCAGGCTTGCAGGTGCACTGCTTCAAGCAGACTTCCATCTCCTATTAAATATTTTATTCAAGAGAATATATAGCAAAGTTGCAAAATCTAAAAACCGATTAAAAATGCTCAACTATCTATAATCAGCATTTTCAAAGCCATTGGACAAGTCATTCCACTTCACATTAAGTAAGTTCAAAACATGTAATTTTGATGCAAGTGTAACCTTCTGCTGAAATGGATTGAATTAGTAAATTTGTAGTAAGGCCATGCTCTGACTCACTTGATTCAATCATGTCCAAATAAGGGCATTCACAGCAGGATCTGATCTGTGCTATGTCCTTTTAGGAGCCTTGGGATGGGCTATTCCTTTTGCTTTGGGGATATTCCTAATGTCTGTGCCTTTGCAGGTATTTGTGTATTACTGAATGAATGAAAAAAACCACAAAACTACCAGTCCTACAAATGGGGACATGTAAATGGCTATAACTTGTTGGGGATGGGTCTCCCCAAGAATTATTTCTCACAGAATTATTTGCCTACCAGAGAACTCATCAAAATGAGAAACAGAAGGCAGCTGCTATTAACTTTTGGCTACCACCAGAAGAACAGAAAAACCAAAGATGGTAGGGAAGCAGAGCCTACGTCTCCTGACCTCAACATTCAATACTCACAGAAGAATATAGATATTTATCTAAACAGGTGTGCACACACAGACTTAGTCCTAATTTTATAATGTGTTATAAAAACTAAGTTAAAAAGAAGAAAATTCAAGAGCACAAGGCCAACATAATATACCCATGCATGACCGTTACTTTGTACTATGATTAAGTTTTTTAAAAAATACCCCCCAGGTCACTCAATGCATGTTTAATGCATTAAGGATGAAATGATGAAATGACAGGCGGTATAAAACGATCAAACAAAATCAGAGGGAAAAGTGGGAGCATTCTTCAAGAGGTGCCCAAAACACATAACAGAATCTGCCTCCTAAGTCGCAACAGGGAGGAAGTTCCAAAGTACAAGTGCAGCGATGGAAAAAGCTCTCTAGTGTGACATTGTCAGATGACCCAGTCAACTGAAGCAGTATCTCTCCCAATGATCTTATTGACCTTGCAGGCCTTTAAAAGGAAAAATGGCCTTTCAGATAAACAGGCTGCATATATCTACAAGTTCAACGTCTTTTGGCAAAGAAGAAAGTTAGAAGGTTCAAAAAGCAAGAACAGAAAAGCTTGAAAAACGTTTTGAATATTGTGTTCCTGATATAAATTTCAAAGTATTTCCATCACTTGCTCCTAAGTCTCCAATAATGAATGTGTCCAGCTGCTTGATCATCCCATTTTTTTCAGTCAGATCTATGCTGGCACATCAATGGGTCCTATGGGCACAGATGCCCTGAGTGGGGCAGAAAAGGAGGACCATCTGGCCTTGCAGAAAATACACTTGATGCAATTTATTGCCCTAGAACGTTTCTGTTTATGAGAAATTTAATAAATAATAAAGAGGTGGAATTAATGGTTCTGTTTTTGATAAGATATTACAAATGGATTGATGACATTTCCTCCCATCTTAAGACCTCAACTGCAGATATCTTTTTAACCGTTTGGCATAGTTAAGGTAAAGGTTCCCCTTGACATTTAGTCCAGTCGTGTCCGACTCTAGGGTGTGGTGCTCATCCCCGTCTCCAAGCCATAGAGTCAGCGTTTGTCCGAAGACAGTTTCCGTGGTCACGTGGCCAGCGCGACTAGACACGGAACGCCGTTACCTTCCCACCAAGGTGGTACCTATTTATCTACTCACATTTACATGCTTTCGAACCACTAGGTTGGCAGGAGCTGGGACAAGCGACGGGAGCTCACTCCATCGCATGGATTCGATCTTACGACTGCTGGTCTTCTGACCCTGCAGCACAGAGGCTTCTGCGGTTTAACCTGCAGCGCCACCACGTCCCTGGATTTGGCATAGACACAGGTGTAAACCAGATGAAAAAACAAACACTGTAACTACAGTAATTCACATGTTACTACTCTACTATAGGCCACTGAATCATCATTATATGATAAATCATGGGTTTTACTTTGGGGTTTTTTGGAAGCTACACATGATAGAAGATCTTCTAACAGCTGTCATTGCAGTTGGAATAACAAAATGCTACTTCTAGACATGAAGAACCTTGTGGTGCAGTGGTTAAACTGCAGTACTGCAGTGAAGACTCTGCTCATGACCTTAGTTCGATTCTGGGCCAGGTAGCTGGCTCGAGGTTGACTCAGCCTTCCATCCTTTTGAGGTCAGTAAATTGAGCTCCCAGTTTTCTGAGGGAAGGCAATGTGTAGTCTGCATAATTAAATTATAAGCGACTGAAAGAGAGTTTTAAGCACTATGGAATGGTGTAAAAGCAGCACACATTGCTTTATCCTCTGATGTTTATAGCTGGGCTATATGTTACACTTACCTGGTAAGTTGCCCATAGGCTGACTGTCTACTGAAAACTTACTGCTGTCAGACAGAAGGCCTGGGCAGGAATCATAGCCACACAGGGAAGGAAATAAGGTACAACTGGTTCTCTCTTTCTGTGTTGTTTTATCTCTTCTGATCTTTCATTTCCTTGCTTCTCCCTTTGCCTGTCTGTTAAGGAAATCTGCCCACAAGTGGGTGAGATAGTGTATGCTTTGAGTATTTAAAAAGTACTTCATAAAAGATCTGTAATCCCAGTGTGATGTTCTGGATAGAGTGACCAACATGGACTCAGGAGGCAGAGGTTCAAATCCCCACTCAGCCATGGATACTCACTGGCAATGTGGAGCTAGTAAAACTAGTTCTTAAATATCTCACTTACCTTGAAAATCCCTATGTCAGTTCCGACTTGATAGCATATAACTGCAACAAACATAAAAGATAATACTGATGATTATAATGACATATAAGATGATGCTGACGATAACTACTTTTCCATTCTCATTGTTTATGAGACTGTCAATCTTGTTTTGTTTCCAGAGGAAGAAACATTCACTTATTTTGGTAATAATAATCTTAGAAGCACAGAGCTGGAAGGGACCCTATGGATTATCAAATCCAGCCCTTGTCAAGGAGGCACAGCAGGGAATCGAACTCCCAGCCTCTGGCTCCACAGCCAGATACTTAACTCACTGCACTATCCATAGGTTGGAGGTTTTGAATGGTTCCCTTCTGATTCACCTACAAATGGAAACCTTTCACATAACAAAATCTGAAATGGTGAAGGTGTAGAAATACAATGTTTTCCTATGAGTCTCTGGATGTTTTCCAGTGGGATTAGCTAAATGGCAACTAGAAACGCCCCCCCCCCCATCCATATTTTGAGAAGTGGTACAGTCTAGGAAAGCTGGCTGGACAGCTCAGTGAGTTGGAAGCCTGGCTTTGGATCCAGAGGTCAGGAATTTCATTCCTTTCTGTGCTTATAGAGAGGACAGCCGGCCTGGGTGGCCTTGGGCAAGTTGCACAGTCCCAGGTTGCCCCCAGAAGAAGGGACTGATAAACCACTGCTGAGTACTCTCTACCTAGAAAACCCTGGACAGCATGTAATTGTTACTTACGGTCTAGAAAACAGTGATCCACTTTATTCTGTCAAATTGTTAAACTGACCTTCACACACCTCTGTCATAAGCAATATTACAGTTTCATACCTTCACCTTTGTTGCCTCTGCCAGATTTATAAATCATGCCACACTGCTCTATGAGCCCGTGAGGGAATAGGGAGCATATTTTATAACCAAGTAAACAGCCAAGTAAAGACCAACAGTGATGATGATGATAACCTTAAGGGCCTCTTCCTCAACAATTTTACACGGCAGATATATGTGTATTCATGCAAGCTTAAAATATAGCTGCCATGAAGGAAGGCCAATGCCAACCTTTCTCAGGTTGTCAGCATACAATTAAAAAGTCAGCAAGTGGGTGCCATTGAAGCAAGGAGGGCTGCGGCTGCTTCCCCCGAGGGACAGCGACAGCGATGCTGAAGACGACCCCCTATGGAGAAAACGTTCCCTCTGCTACCTGATTGGCAGCGCAGCCGGCAGATTCGTTTTTATGACAACTTGCATAAGCAAGGAGCCAGCGGCCCGCAGATGGATGGAAAACGAATGCTTGCTTGGCTGCCTGCCATTTTTTATGGGGTTGCCTGATAGTGCTTAATCAAATTCCGATGTGGGGTCTTTATCTGGCACCGATATATGCAAGTAGCTTGTCGCTTGTTATTTGGATCACGTCTCCTCAGGCCTAAGAACCATTTGAAAGCGATAACATTCATAGCTATTTTTATTTCTCTTCCCTCTCTGAAAGGCAGGATTTGTATCATCCCTCCCCCCAACAACCTTCATCCCTGGAAGAAAAAAAAAAAAAACACACACACACACACAGGATTATTGGCCTTCAGTTGAACTCTCACACTGAACAAGCCCTGGTGTTTTCTTTTTCCTCTTCTCTCTCTTTTCTCTGCAAGATTCATGGTAGGGGCCGAGGGGGGGGGAGTTTCCTGTTTATGAAAACTGAATTCACACACACGTATATACATACAGCTGAACTAAGAGACTGAATGTTTTAAGGCAGAAATGTATATACATACAGGGCTACGGTGAGCCAATCTCTTCTTGGGTTACAGAAGTCATTGTCCATACAAATATATATATATAAATGAATAATGATACAGGTGGTTAAACCTTTTTGGCATTTGGGAAGAACTGGAGCTTTCCATTTTCTGAGGATGTGTTGTAGAAATACTCAATACCCACTCCAGCCTTGTAGTATGAACAGGGTGTCTACTCTAGATCACATTCTTCTCCTTCACTAACTCCCAATTTCCTTAGTTTTACAAGGATATTACTCAGATTGGTGTCTGTCACAGCATTTGGGCCTTGAGCGATGTCAGCTGTAATAGCGACCTAGCATGCAAACATGCTTATTAATGGGAAGGAAGGAAGGAAGGAAAGAAGGAAACTTTATTGCCCTGTCTATCATCTGACCTCCGTCATGACTGCAGAGGTTATGTATCGGGGTCAGTAAGCACTGGCTCACAATTATGTGTTATACCAAGAAGATACTGGCCCCATATGTTTAATGTTTCTGGAGAAAACATAACTAGGAACAGCCTCAGAGATTCATAAGCATGTACTGTACCTTTGTTGTGGCTGCATCATCTAGAGATCATCTTTGGGACAATAGTGTAGTAGCTGCCTGTCCCCCTCACCAGGATAGCTACAATCTGCCAACCTGCTTCTGTTGACTTGTCTTCGTAGGCTGCTTGCAGCCAGTGAACAAGGGCTGGCAGTCTATGAAATCATAGCCCTTTGAATTTGTTGGGGGCAGAGCAGTGATGTCTGAAAAGTAATCAGGAGAGCAACAAGGCAGGCCAGCAGAGCCCAAGTACAGTAGAATAGTTTGACAACAGTCTAGGGAAGAGGCAGCAACCCAGCTGATCTTACCAGGCAAGGCAAGGGAAAGCAAGCAAACAAGGTCTGGCCACTGTATGTTTGCTTTCACTGCAATGGCCAGGATCCAACAGGATCCTTTAGATTGGTTCTACTGAGGGAACACATTTTGGTTGCAGAACTGTGGGGAGGGTAGTTCTCCATAGCTGCCCCCAAAACAGCTGTCATAGGCTGGGAAACTGAAGCCATGCTTTGTGTGGCATGGAAGGTGACTAGAGCTCTAAATCTACGATCTAACTCTAAATCTGCTAAATCCAGTATCTTCCTGATCTGTCTCTCTGGAAGCTGGGCGACTCCTGTTCAAAACCCTGGCCACTGACCTGTGGAGTCCCTCAAGGTTCTGTTTTGTCTTCTGTGTTATTTAACATCTACATGCAACCACTGGGAGAGAGTATCTGGAGTTTTGTGGTTTGGTGTCATTGGTATGGGGATGACACCCAACTCTACCTCTCCTTGCCACCTAAATCCGAGGAAGCTACTTCGGCTCTAGATCAGTGTTTGGTATCAGGAATGGACTGGATGAGGGTGAGTAAATTGAAACTTAATCCAGACAAGACAGAGGTGTTCCTGGTCAGTCGAAAGACAGATCAAGAAATAGGGATGCAGCCGGTACTGGATGGGATTTCACTCCCATTGAAAAAACAGGTGTGCAGCCTGGGGGTGCTCTTGGATTCATCCCTGAGCCTGGATGCTCAGGTCTCAGTGGTGGCTAGGAGTGCACAATTTGCACAAGAATTGGTACACCAGCTACGTCCATTTCTCGAGAGATCTGATCTGGCCACTGTGATACACACCCTAGTTACTTCCCAGCTGGATTACTGTAATGCGCTCTATGTGGGGCTGCCGATGGAAAGTGTTGGGAAACTTCAGCAGGTCCAAAATGCAGCAGCCAGATTGCTGACTGGGGCTGGTCACAGGGATCACATAACACCCACCCACCCACCCGCTACAGCAACTCCACTGACTGGCAATCAGTTACTGGGTACAATTTAAAGTGCTGGCTTTAACCTATAAAGCCCTTACACAGCTTGGATCCAAGCTATCTCAAGGACCATATCTCCCTTCATGAGCTGGCTTGGGTGTTAAGATCATGAGAAGAGGCCTTTCTCTTGGTGCATCTGATGGGAACACAAGAGAAGGCCTTCTCTGCTGCTGCTCCCAGACTCTGGAACTCCTTCCCACAGGAGGCCAGACTGGCCCCATCTTTGCTGTCCTTCTGCAAGGAGGCAAAGACCTTTCCCTTCAGTCAAGCTTCCCCTCAGTAACCAGCTACCTGTGTGCGATTTTTAGATAGATTGTTATGCATTAGTGCTTTGACTGGATTTTTAGTACTACTTGTTTTTTCCATTTTTGTGTCTTCCATTTCTCAGAGTGACATTTTAATTTTTTTTGTATACTTATTGATCTTTGCCTTAATATCGCCTGTTAATCTTGTAAGATACCTCCTTATTCATTGTTCATAGTTTTAAATATCGTTAACCACCTTTGTACACTCAGTATTCTCAACTTTATAAATAAATAAATAAATAAATAAATAAATAAATAAATAAATAAATAAATAAATAAATAAATGGGGACAAGGAATCTTAAAATTATTCTTCTCACTCTGCAAGAGGATAAGGCATGTTGTGGTGCACCCTATCAGAGAAGAGAATGGGGAAATAATGATTTTTTGTGTGTGTGCAAAGTAAGCAAAATTGCACAAATAAGGCAAACAGCCAAAACTGTCAAAAGCAAAGAATTTAGCGAGTATTCACTACATATATAAGGGCTATGAGACAATGGGATGTATATAAGTCAACATATTTGTATTAAATAGTTTGTATAAGCTGCAAGCAGCTCTCTAGTAGGACTTTAATTTTATTTCCCACGGTGCCAAATAGCCATAATCCCTGTAGATTTTAAGACATATAACCACCTGTGTGTTTGGCTTTTTATTATTATTAATGGAAAGGGGACATGGCAAAAAAAAAATTGGGTGGATCCAGTCTACATTATATTTAGAATGGGCTCGTTAAAGTCAATGGGAATAGTTAGTAATGATTAGCTCCAATACTTTGGCCATCTCATGAGAAGAGAAATCTCCCTGGAAAAGACCCTGATGTTGGGAAAGTGTGAAGGCAAGAGGAGAAGGGGACGACAGAGGATGAGATGGTTGGACAGTGTCATCGAAGCTACCAACATGAATTTGACCCAACTCCGGGAGGCCGTGGAAGACAGGAGGGCCTGGCGTGCTCTGGTCCATGGGGTCACGAAGAGTCGGACACGACTAAACGACTAAACAACAACAACAACTCAACTAGCTAGTTAGTTCAGTGAGTTGGATTCTAGCGGTTAGGAGGAGTTCAAATTCTCACTGTGTCTTCTGGCAGAAGAACCAACCTGTGTAGCCTTGGGCAAGCTGCAAAGTCCCAGAGTGTCTTCAGAAGAAGGGAATAGTAAAACAAATTCTGAGTCCTTTTTCACATCCATGAAAATGAGACTCCGCAACGGCAGTTCACCTGTAACACTGGTCTATAATTTTTTAGAAGTCATCTGCTTCAGAGATAAAATGTGTGATTTATTTTGTATTTTGATGTGCTGAATTCAAATATGACAATTAAAACAACTGATTGGCAACTGTTTCTAAGATGTTTAAGTTTTTACATTTTACGTCTGTGTATATTGTGTGTATAGTAGAATTTTTGTCATAAATTGTAAACCTAGGTCTTTTAATGTGTTTATGGTTGTTTTACATGATAATATTTCACCTGTCCTGTTTATGTAACACTTTCAAAATGAGCAAAAGGATTGTGTAAATAAAATGTATCATGAAACAAAAAGCAAAAAGCTATTATGTACATAGTTTAGTCCTATTCAGTGTCTACTCGGCACTTCTTGGCTTGTGTCTTGTATTCATTAAACGGAGCATCTCTTGTCACTCTCTAGCAGTAGTCTGCAAGCATTAATGGGCTCCATGTGACCTGATAGCATTTCTCCATTGTTGCAATGTCCTGGTGAAATTGCACGCCATGCTTGTCACTCATCGCTCCATGGTTTGGTGGAAAGAAAAAACTAGATGAGAATGAAAAAAAAATGTATCTTTAATGACATGTTGCAACCAAGGCTTTTGTATGCCTTGAGGAGGTTTTCCACCAACAGCCTCTAGTTGTCTGCCTTGTTGTTCCTGAGAAGATTTATTGCCACTAACTGGAAGGCTATCCATGCTGCCTTTTACTTGCCACGCAGTGCATGGTCAAATGCATCATCTCATAGAAGTTCACGAATCTGAGGACCAGCAAAGACACCTTCCTTTATCTTAGCTTCACTTAACCTTGGAAATTTTCCACAGAAATACTTGAAAGCTGCTTATGTTTTGTCCATGGCCTTGACAAAGTTCTTCATCAGACCCAGCTTGATGTGTTATCTTCCTTGATTCAACAAGTGGTGCGTGCTCAACACTTTTCCGCACAGGCTCCAATGATTGTCGGAGAGGCCAATCTGTCTTGATGTAGTGGGAATCTCTTGCACAACAATCCCATTCGCAAAGAAAACAGCAGGACTCTGTGTATCCAGTCTGCAGACCAAACAAGAGAGCATCACCACAGAGATGCCACTGATGTTGGTCATAGTTTATGTACCTCAAAAATTGTTTCATGTTGTCATACATTTCCTTCATATGGACTGCATGACCAACTGGAATTGATGGCAAAACATTGCCATTATGCAACAAAATAGCTTTAAGACTCTTCTTCGATGAATCAGTGAACAGTCTACACTCATCTGGATTGCGAACAATGTTGAGGGCTGCCATCACACCATCAATGTTGTTGCAGGCTTAAATTGTTCTGCCTAAAAAGCAAGTACTGTCCAAACCCAGTCATAGATTTATTCATACATCCAGTCAAAGATGCATTTTAGTCATTTCTGGTTTAAATTGAGATCCCTTCCCTTTTTAACTCATTTATCCTCCACCATTCCCAAGTCAAGGGTCACATATACTGACCCAAGAGCATATCTTGAAAACTAGAGCCAATCAACAATTTTAAGCATCATTTTTGTTCCCAGTGAGCCAGAATTAGTAAAGTTTGACTACATTTATTTCGGAAGCATTTTGACTGTAGATCAGTGTAATGTACGTCAAATGACATATACAGACACAGAATGCACTCATTTACTGCATAAGATGATATCCAGTGTGGTGTAGTGAACAGAGTGATGTCCTAGACTCAGGAGACATGGGGTTTAGTCCCCACTCTGCCGTGGAATCTTATCAACTGGGTGGACCTTGTAAATCCATTCCTTAAATATTTCACTTATCTTGAAAATCTTATTAACTATAAGTCAATTCTGACTCGATGGCACATCACACACGCACACACGCACACACACAAAACCATGTAAGATGAAAGTTGTCTAAAGCACAAAAAGCACAGTGACCCCTACTTTTTCAAACTTTTCTTCTTTTTCCTATAGTGGTGGTCTGAACAAGTAGCCATGGGGGAAGGAAGCTTAAAATTCCTCTCAGATGAGGGGATTCTTTTCATTACACACTGCAAAGACAGATGATATTCCAACTTCCTCAAATCTACCATAGTTCTAAAATAGACAATTTCTTGGCTGCTGTTCAACCTCTTTAATGAATGCAGAAGAAATGTGAGGGCAGCCACATGGTAGCCAGAAACTGCAACCAAGAAAAAAATGCATTTTTGGCACAGATAGATGAGTGAGTTGGAAAACTTTTGTGAGCCAGCAGGAACCACAGGCTTTTGTCCCAAACAAAAAATGCGAGGCTTACTTTAAATATAGAGGAATGCAGAGTGGGAGGGAGAGTGTTGAGTAATCCCTGCTCTGTCTCTTTAGCATGTAGCTTGGCATAGTCAGAATTTGGTCTTCCTTAACAGCGTAGAGAACATCAAAAGTTGGGTTGGGATACAAGGCAATGATTCCCAATGAGGATTTCAGTCTGGCTTTTGTCTCATGTTCAGCCAGCGGATCAAGCATGCAATCCCACGACAGCTGCAACTCTGAAAAGCTAGGCTGAATGGGGAAACAAGCTTACAACACACACTGTCCTCTTTAACACCATTTGCACATCTTTATAATAAATCTCTACAATAATTGCTCCTCTCTATAACAGAGAAACAGGCTTTTTTAAAAGAAAAGAAAATATAGAAGAAAGAAGACTTTCATGATGGCACGCCTCCCCCCCCCCCCCATAAAGACCATCAAGAAGAGTATCTATCAAAGTCAATTTATTTGTATACTGCATTTTTTACAGACATTCCAAATGGCAGTTTTATGTGTCCACTGGAGGAACTGGCAACCAACTAATGTTACAAGATTCTTCAGCTAGAAGATGGATATTTTAGCAAAACAGACTAGACTAACAGGTTCTGCTTTAGTTTTTTCACAATTTCCAGTGCAAAGGTGAAAAATGTGTTTGTTACATAAATATGAAACAATATTGACATTATTAAGTCTATGCATCAGTAGCTTATAATTTCTGCATATATCAGTTATCCCCAAATCTAGACTAGGACTAGAATATGCATTGGGATACATACCTGTGTATGAGAATATCAGTGCTACAAAAGGGTGGCACATGTGAGTGACTTCTTTCCTCATCCTTTGGTGCCTGCAGTGCACCATGTGACATTTGTCTGATGATAGGTGCACTGTGAGGTTTATCATCAGATTAGGCAGTAGATTGTTTAGAGGTTTAGTGGGCCACTATATTACTCCCATTTAGTTATATGCCATGTATCACTTCTGGCTCTTGTGACTGCCAGTACCACACAGTGGTAAAAGGAGGGGTTTACTTCTAGAATTTAGGGATCTATGTCCATCTTTCTGGACTTTGGAAGAGAGGATCCACCCATTTTCTCCCTCCGGACACCCCAAACACCTTCCCAAAGTTGGAGGAGTACATAAAAACAGCAAAAGTGCCCCAAGAATTCTTGGGGGGGGGTGGCCATTTCAGGCCATGAGGGGGGAGCTTGTTAGGCCCAAGGAGTAGCTTTCCTCCCGTCAAAGTAAAACTGAGTAACATATAATTTTTAGTTTTTATAAAGGCCACAGAGGGGCATGTCGAACTGAGCCATCTGCAAGCACCTGTGGGCACCTGTGGGTGACAATTTACAGGTCTGGGGTTGCAGTGCCAGGAGGGCTGAGGAACCCTTGGAGGGTTACAAAAATTTCCTGGGTAGTCTGCATGTGGTTTGCACTTTTGGTTGTGTTTGAGTTAAAGCACTGGAATTTGGTTGGTTGGAGTTCAAATCCACATTCAGCTAAAAAAAAGCTTACAGGAAGACAGTAAGCTACTCATTTTTCTTTGGTGTTACCAAACTCACAAGGCTGTTGTGAAGTAGCCCTTAGGCAGCGCCTTATCCTGTGATAACTGGGGAATGGGTGGGATTCAGATGGAATACACAGCTGTCATTGTTATGTCACATGCCTCAGAACAGATTTTTTTTTTTAAGGGCCTTCTTAGATAAATATTGCTCATGCAGTTCAAGGCAGGCTCAGATGTTGGGATCTTCATCCAGGGTTGCCTACAGGAACCACGTTACTGTCATGGCTTAGTCCTCTGAGAGTTATGGGCTATTGTTCTTTTTCAGAACCAGTGGGTCGGATTCAGAGGTCACCTGTGTGACCTTACTTATTCCCCTTGCCCCTCTGCCCACCACCAAAAAAGACTGCTGCAGAAGAACCCTCAAGCTTCTAGATTTTCAGAGGGGATGAGGAGCTGCAGGGGGAAGATCCAAAGAAATTACTTCATCTTCTTTGGCAGGAGCCAGAGCACATGACTTTACCTTTGAAAAGAAACTCTTCATGCTGCTCATTATTTTCTGGCAGCCAGGTACCCATTACTTTTGCATTGATGATGCAGGCAATTTATTGCATTGCATATTATTAAAGTGCTAATGTTGCCATTACCAACAGACCCCAAAAAATCAGGGAAATATTATTTGGCTCCCTTTAGTGACCAATTCTGATACTGCCTGATATTCCAATATTTTGTGCTTTATATAAATGTTGTTGTTTAGTCATTAAGTCGTGTCCGACTCTTCGTGACCCCATGGACCAGAGCACGCCAGGCCCTCCTGTCTTCCACTGCCTCCCGGAGTTTGGTCAAAATTTGGTCAAACTCCCGGAGTTTGGTCCCGGAGTCGGTTTTTATATAAATAAAAAAGGGCAAAATAAAATAATACCTCTCTGGTCATCAAGACATACAGCCTGAGAAATGACTCTAAAATGCCTGAAAATGTCATTAAAAGGATATCAATGAAAGAAACTAGGTGTTATTTGTTATACCTAACTAAGTGTTGCTCATTACATCAAAAGGTACTTTAGTGACTATTTATGAAATATCACTGTTAAATAATCATGTGCTGTCAAGTCAATTTTGACAAATAGTGACCCTTTTTCAGGATTTTCCAGGTAACTCAGCTACTCAGTGGAGATGGAAAAATGATAACAGAAGACAAAGAAAAGGCAGAAGTGCTCATTTCCTATTTTAGTTCAGTCTTTTCCCAAAGGACAGACAATGACCATGTGAAGTGCAGATGGTGGGGACAGGACTGCAGTGGAAGTTTGATAAACAAATAGTCAAGGAATACCTTATTACCTTGAACAAGTTCAAATCTTCATGGCCAGATAAACTGCATCCAAGAATATTGAAGGAACTGGCTGAAGAACTCTCAGAACCACTGTTCATTATTTTCTTGACATCATGGAAAATGAATGAAGTGCCAGATGATTGGAGGAGGGCTAATGTCCCTATCTTCAAAAAGGGCAAAAAGGAGGAAACTGGGAACTACAGACCAGTCATCCTGACATCAATCACAGGGAAAATTATGGAACAGATTATAAAGCAGTCACTATGCAAGCACCTAGAAAACAATGCAGTAATAACCAGAAACCAACACAGATTTATCAAGAACAAATCCTGCCAGACTAACCTGATCTCATTTTTTGACCAGGTAGCCTCCCTGATTGACAGAGGGAATGCTGGAGACATAGTATATCTTGACTTCAGAAAAGCTTCTAACAAAGTGCCCCATGGCATTCTGATTAATAAGCTAACTAGGTGTAGGCTGGATAGAACAACTGTCAGGTGGACACACAGTTGGCAACAGAATCGTACTCAGAGGGTGATGATTAATGGCTCCTTTTCAAACTGGGTGGAAGTAACAAGTGGGGGCCTGTCCTCTTCAACATTTTTATTAATGACCTGGATCAGGGGGTGCAGGGAATGATAATCAGATTTGTGGATGACACAAAACTGGGTGGAATAGCTAATAACTTGGAAGACAGAAATAAGATTCAAAATGATCTGGACAGGCTTGAGCACTGGGCTGAAAACAACAGAATGAAATTTAACAGGGATAAAAGCAAAGTACAGCACCTAGGAAAAAGAAACCAAACACACAGTTACAACATGTGTCAGCAATACTACAAGCAAGAAGGATCTTAGAATCATTGTAGATAACAAGCTGAATATGAGCCAACAGTGTGATGTGGCTACAAAAAAGGCAAATGCTAATTTAGGATTCATTAACAGAAGTATAATCTCCAAATCCCACAAGGTATTAGTTTCCCTCTATTTGGCACTGGTTAGGCCTCATCTTGAGTATTGTGTCCAGTTCTGGACACCGCACTTCAAGAAGGATGCTGAAAACTGGAGCAAATTCAGAGGAGGGCAACAAGGATCATCAGGGGGCTGGAAACCATGCCTTATGAGGAAAGACTGAATGAACTGGGCATGTTTAGCTTTGAGAAAAGAAGACTGAGGAGAGATATGAGAGCACTTTTCAAATACTTGAAAGGCTGTCATACAGAGGAGGGACAGGATCTCTTCTCAATCATCCCAGAGTGCAGGACACGCAACAATGGGCTGAAGTTACAAGAAGCCAGATTTCAGTTGAATATCAGGAAAAACTTCCTAACTGTTAGAGTAGTATGGCAATGGAACCAATTACCTCAAGAGGTGGTGAGTGCTCCAACACTGGAGGCATTCAAAAGAAATTTAGACAACCATCTGGCTGATATCCTTTGATCTGTATTCCTGTATTGAGCAGGGGGTTGGACTTGATGGCCTTATAGGCCCCTTCCAACTTCATTATTCTATGATTCTAGAGAGTACTCCAAAATGGTTTCCCATTCCATTCTGGGAGCATCCTGGGACTGTGCAGCTTGCCCAAGGCCACACAGGCTGGCTCTACTCACAGGAGGCACAGTGGATTGAACTCCCACCTGTGGCTGGCTCTTCAGCCAGTTATCAAAACCACTGAGCTATCCAGCCAGGTTTTACCATGAAAGCTGAATCATTTATGTTATGATACCCTGATAGATGGTAAACAGGATAGAAGCATTCTGATTGGTTTTGTAGTTATAAATATGTGCATATACTCTATGTTCCTCTATGTGCATATACACAAGTGTAGCAGTCTCGTTTTGATTGCACACAGTTATTAGATGTTTAGGTGTTCTTTATAAACAGATGATTTAATAATTCATCAGTACAAAGGTCTTGTTTCTGAAATATTATCCCTAAAGTATTGGCCTGAGGTATTTATAGTACATCCCACTCCTTCTTGCAATGATTTCAATTATACAGGTATCACTGTAGCTCATTCTCCTCCTGCTTTTACATCCTCTTCATGTTAACATCCTGCGTGGAAAAGGCTCAGTCTTATCCATGCTATGAACCTTATGTTCCCTTACTGTAACAGATGTATATCCATCTATCTCCCCTCTTCCAAATGGTTAAGAGCCATGTCTGCTATATAAACACTGTTTTAAACAGTCCAACCTAGTTAACATAAGACAAAGCAGGAAAAAACATATCACCATAAAATATTAATACTAACTAAATAAATTTAAAAGTTACATCAAAAGGTTATGCTAATTGGAATGTTCTTTCTTCTTGTGTAAACAAAGGACACTTAATATGTCAGGAATCAGATATCTCTGTTACAGGATCCAGTGAAGCTAAACTGATTTACCCAAACTAAGGATCTGCCCCTCATTTGCTACACCAAGAAATACAATGGGACAGGCTTTGATCTCAACTATAAATCAAACATACACCAGTAAAGAGGAGATATGTTTTAAAAGAGGTGGTGTCAATTTAGAAGAAAATCAAAACCACCAGGAGAAGCTTTTCTAAAGTGAAATCCTGAGCGAGAGCTCTTTTTAGGTGGCAACTATTGAGCCACGAGAATGTATGTTTCTACGTGATTAATGAAAAAAAAATACTTTGCAAATCATTTCAAAAGGAAAATACACACAGAGAGAGAGGCTATGCATCTGAATTGTATGGAAAACTTGTTTATACTAACAAAAGGACTTCCATCCTCAAAAGACATTTTTTGTCAAACCCTTGAATGGCAACCTGCATTATGTTAGAGCTGCCACTTGAACAACTTACAGATGTCACATTCAGTCTGGATTGCAATCCATGTGAATGAGCTGAACTGACTCCAGTTTTTCCTGGAAACGTCAAAACCACAGAAAGAGGCTGACTATCTGGCGAACAGTGTTTAAATAGATGACGGATCAAGGCAATACGCATGATATGAGGTACCCCCAATAACATGAAAATTATTTTCTGGACATGGTGCACGTTATGGCATGAGTAGGAAACTCGAGCATTCTCTGGAGGTTCTGCACTACTGCCCCCATATTCCTTGAGCATTGGTCATGGGGGGGTGAAGGTTATGGGAGGTGCGGTACAAAGCAACTGGAGGGCACCCAGTTTCCTAAATCTGCTTGACACTGACTGGGCCCTTCTCCAGGGAGCTTTCTGGATGGCATTTACAACTGGACAGTAGGATGTGATTTTTTTTAAAAAAATATTGCTCAGATATTGTGCATCAGTTGAAAACATCTCTTCATATTCCTTTTATGTAACCACACCTTGTTGCTCAGGGATACATTTCATGACATTTTGTACATCTAATTGGAAGTCAGCAGCACTGAACACAATGGGACTTGCCCCAACAGAGGCCAATTCGTGATGGACATGTCCCTTGATGCAATACCAAGACGGGCCATCAAACAAGTCACAGTATGGTGTGATGTAACCTCTGTGATCTGGGTCTTGCCTTAGAGGAGTACTGGCAGCGGCCAAGTCCATCATTTTAATTGTCTTAGGCAGACATGTGTCTTCATACATCTTTGGGAACAGAGATTGGTGCTCAGGTGTGCTGGGATTGTAAATTTGTAATTAAGGATCTGAATCATCTAGTAGAGTCTTCTACTAGAAACTGACTGTCTAGTATGAAGAGACAGCTCCTGGAAGATTCTCCAACCTCTGTGAAAGATGTTAATCAAAATCTCATTTGCATAGTTATTATTATTGGTTTTATTTGTTTATTTAATTTATGTGGCATAAACTGGATGGTGTCATTATCCTGTGCTGGTAATATTTACTTTAAACAAATTAAATTAAATTAAATTAAATTAATTAAATTAAATTAAATTAAATTAAATTAAATTAATGGGGGAAGCCTTTAAATGCTTCTGGATTGCCACTGCCAGGATGGGGACCACTAGCCATGATCCACTCAGCAACCTTTGACTATTAAAGCCAACCACCCCCATACCAAGGCTCCCAAAGACTTCCTCAGAGCAAAAGGAAGTCCTAGGGAGCCTCAAAGATAGAAACATGGGAAGGGGGGTGGGGAATAAGAAGCTTTAAATTAGTTTAAAGAAAATCTTACCAGCAGTAGAGAATGACATTATTCAGTTTATGCCATGTGACTACACAAACAGGATGTTGGTCCTTGTCTCCCATGTTCACCAAATGTGAACAGAGATCATGACGTTCACAATTTATGCAAGGTAGGCACATACTGGACAATTTGGGAAAATGTTTGCAATGTTATGTGTATGAATATGTCCTACTATATCAGGAAATAGGAAGAGATTTGGAAGTACTGTAAGCATAAGTATGGTGTTGCATGGGAAAACCATAATTGCCCAAATGGACCTGTTCCCCATTACCCTTATAGTATGTGTGTGTGGGGGGGGCAACTTCTGTGAGTGGGTCTGCTTTGCCTCTCCCATGCAGCAGGGGCTTAACTTGCTGGTTATGCCACATGAGTGGATGTGCAGCTGCAGCAGCAGTAGCAGCAAAAGGTATCTATCTACCCATCCTCTCCACTTAAAACAAGGCACACGGAGAGCATCCGTCTTGCTTTGAAAACCAATCACATTTTTGTAGGCTCCCAGGAAAGGGTGTTACCTTGAAAACAGGGCAAAGGGGCCTGGTGCCCTTTGAGAGAGAACAACTCTTTTGCTACTACCATGGCACTAAATGCATGAGCAGCAGAAGCAGCAGCAGCCACCGCATGAGGGAGAGGGAATGGAGTTGGTTCAGAAATGAGCAGGGGGCAGGGAGCCCATGGGACCAATATTCTCACTGCCAGGCTATAGAAGTCATGACTAAACTGCCAAGATAGGTCTGCTCGTGCATTGACATTTACAAGGGAATGCTGTTCCTCTTTATGCTGCAATGAATGACATGAGGGCATAGATCCAATCTCCAACTAAAAATGATTGTGGATTTTAAAAAAAGGCATAAATTGAATTATTGCACATGTGCCCTGTCAAATGGTGCATCTGAAATGCAGCCAAGCATAGATAACACACATATGATGTGCCAGCTATCATATGTTCATACTGAATTTCCACAAAACCTCTTTTCATATAATAGTCATCTAACTAAATTCATAACATTCTTTCTGTTGTTCATCGCAACGAAAATTTAACTCATTTGCAAAAGGCACAGCTTACTGCCACTGAAGGGTTAAGCATCTGAACTTTATCCCATGTCACAGAAAGTCCAACTGTGATAGGGAAGAGGGATTTATTTAATATTATGCAGTAAAAGAAGGTTTGACTAAAGGATTCAAGGGATTAGCTGTTCTATAGTAGCAGCTTCATAAGAAAAGGGGGGGGGGGGAACCCATCCAAGGTTGTGACTGGTGTTCAGGAACATATTTTTAAGTATTCTCATGAGGGGAAAAAAACACAAAAAACAAAAGCCAGGTAATGAGGATCAAAACCTTGTTGTGCACTTGAGTTAATGGGCCTCTTGTAAATATTTAATTAAATGTGCACACAGACATAGCCACACATCTCATAATAAATAAAATAACTTATCAAAGGTAGAGGAAATGACTGTTAGGATTATCTAATTTAGCGTGTTTGGATCGTGGCTGTCTGGATTATCTGACAGGGTAATGGAAGTTCACTGGGCCAAATCAATCATTTCTGTAGCTCCCAGAAAGATGATTTAGGGATTTAAATTGGCCCAGAATATTTTAATAGCCTGGTTATGCTCAGGCATACCAAAGTCACTGCTAATTAATCAACCAGATTTACTCCCAGCATAATATTAAGTAGGGGATTTTGCCCATTTTCTTTCACTGATGTCTGCAATTTTCTTTCCAAGGAAAACAAAATTCCTCTGTTTTCATTGCAAGAATTTGCACCCTTAAATCCTTTATTCCATAGATAGCAGGCTGCAGGTTCCAACTGAAACAATGATGCTTTTTATGTGCAGTCTTGTTCTCCCATCCCAGTGGCATGAAAATGTGAACTGTCATCTGATGTTTAAGGCAGGACTGAGCCACACCATCCATAGCGGAATAATCATATAGATCAATCTGTGATTGTGGACCAGCTCCTCAATCATAAATAACCATGCTGAGTTGGAATGGAAGGCAGCTAGGTATGTTTTCATAACCAAAATTCATTTGTCTGGTTAGAATCCTCATGAATTTTCCTCAGGGTTTTTTCTGTATCGTAGAATCAACTATGAAGAAGACAGGAAGAAGATGGAGGAGGAGGGGGGAGGGGGAGGAGGGGGAGGAAGAAGAAAGGGATGTTGATTAATGTAAAACACACACACACACTACAATCTTTTTTCATGAATATAAAAATACACCATCTTCTTTATTCATATAAAAGTATAGCCAGAGAGAACCTAAACATATAGTGGCCCCATGCTGTGGGTAGTACCTAGCAGTTTTAACACTGTGACAAGCAATGGAACATTTTAATCCTAAAACATTCAAGCCAAAACCTTTCCACATTTTGATGTATTTCTCGGGGCGCTGCCCCTTTAAGTCCAACCCTAACCATCCTTCTGTGACAAGGAATATCTAACAGACAGAATGCTGTTTAATTTGCACCTGCTACGTGCTAGGAGTATAAAGAGGATCTATCAAACGTACTGCGAGATTGGCTTGACAGTGCCAGGGTTTTGCTAGCAAAATGCAACCAGTCCCATCACCGTTCCTATTCCAACCTTTCTTGGACCCGTAACAACTCGCTGGAGAAAGGGTTTTGGTGAATGTGATCGCTCCCGTTTATGTGGGATAAAATAGCCAAACAGTTCAGATTTTTAAATAATTAGAAGTCTTTTTCTGAGTGTTTCATCTCTGACCCCCCCTCCCTTTTTTGTGTGTATATATACCAAGGCATAGCCGTATGTTTCTAGAATGATAATAATCTATTTCTCTCCTCACACTACTGAGCTGCTGGTGACCCTGGCTGACCCAATTGAAATTGATTTTGTTGTTGAACTCCTAGCTGGTGTAAATTAATCTTAGATCCATACAAGATCAGGGAACCAAGACACAGAGTACAAAGACCTCAAGTGCTGAGGGGGGAAAAAAAATTAGTTCTGGAGAAGGTATTTTAAGTTTGGAAAGATAAATGGTTACAATGCCTTGCTTTGATAGAACATATGTAGTAAAGGAGAAGAGACTGACAAGAGCGCTGAGAGAGTAAGGGAGAGAGAGAGAGAGAGAGAAAGAAAGAATAAAAACTGTAATTTAATAGCCTAATTTCCTGCCTGGCCCCGTAGAAATATCCGTCTGCTCCTGACAGCTGATGAAAATGTACCACAATTTGATTTGCTTCTCTGTGTGGGACAAGTTCAGCCCTATCTTTTCCCTCAGGCCCTTGAGCTACACCGGCTACAGCAGAGAGAGGCACCGTCTCTGGTTTCCATCTTTCTGCATTCTACATTTACCTCTGGCAGCTATTTGTTTTCTGAATGGTATTCACATCACCTTAGTGTCGTGATTTATTATGTATCTCTCCCTGCTTTCCCCCCTTTTGCAAATATGGCACCTGGCCTTGCCATCTTGGAGAACCGATTGTCAGGCTATTTTCCAAAATAAGAAACAGGAATCAAAACATTTCTTCTTCTGTTCTTCAAGAGATAGTTTCACCTTTTTGAGAATTTCCATTCAAAGGATTTCCCGATTACTGTTCTAAGTAGAGATATAAGTATGACTCCATTGCTTGTCTGTCTCCCTGGCACATCTGGTTACCCATAAGGCTGCTCCATCTCAGTTCCTTACTCAGCTTTGATTTTTTTTCAAAATCCACAGAAAAACAAATCATTAAACGGGGACTTAAGTATAAGTTTAATAATTTTAATAATAATTATGTGCCGTCAAGTCTATTCTGACTTATTTCTAAGTAGCTAGTAGTCAGGAGTAGTTTACCATTTCCTTCTTCTGGGGGCAGCTCTGGGTCCATGCAACTTGCCCAAAGCCACACAGGATGGCTCTTCTGGGATGCACAGTGGGGAATCAATCTCCCAACCTCTGGCTCAGCAGACAGGTACCTAACTCACTGAGCTATCCAGTTTAATACACATTTCTAATTTTATTATTTCAAAATGTTCCTTTCTAATTGCCACTTCACATCCTAATTTGTATACAGTATGTGCAACTATGCTGTACAACCATAAGTCCAACCAGAGATGGGACCTGTGCTTTTCTCAGCTGCAACTCCAGAATCCCGCAGCCAGTCTGACCGTAGTAGCTGTGAGATTTTGGAGACCAACATCTAAAAACAAATATTTCCTACCTCTGCCATCAAGCAATCCCAAAATGCCCGAACTGAAAATGAAATGAGCATTTTTTTCTAACACTTGGCTGATAAAATGTGCATGTTAGATGTAGTTTTTGAATCCAAGAACTGCACTGGAATGTTATACAAGCAAATGTCATCAGGTATCTAAGCTCCAGTCAACATATTGGTCCAGGAAGAGATAAGAATTTCTATTGGAATTCACAAAGCAGAATTAGTTCTAACCTTGTGAATGAACAGGAAGGCCAAGCATCATATGATGATAATGAGGAGGCTTTGTTTATGCATTACCTTCATTAATTGCTTCTCTGTTAATGGCTAAAATATTGACCAATCATATACAAAATCACAATCGATAGAACAATAATTGATTATCCCGACGGAACCAATTCAATTACACTACTCAGAGTCAGCTGAAAATCACAACCAGCATCTTCCAGACAGGTCAACCATTAATTAACCCAGGAGCGACCACAATGAAATCATGAGGTACACTGATAAATAAATAAGCAAGGAAGCAAGCAAAGAGAAGCCTGGTGGGCTTCTCTAGGGAAGGAGGCACATCATTTTATACCATGCTGCTCTCCTCTTTGACCATCCACAGTGCTGTTGCAGATGAAAGCCAGGAGCAAAATATCCTTGGTCAATAGAGGGCCATAACCTTAGAAAGGGAAAATATGGAAGAAGACAGCTGGCATTAATCTGTGGAGGGGTGTATTTATTTGTTTTATTTGTTTTATGTATTAAACTTATTTTTATTTGTTTTGTATATTAAACTTATTTGATCAGTAAATGCCAGTATCTTGAAACATACTGACCAGAAAGATTCACAAAGAGGGCACCCCAAAGAAAATGGGTGTGGCATGTTGTCTGTGCAAGCTGCTTCATATGCTACACTGATGCAGGAGGGATCTGGCCCATTTCCTGAGCAGGGCTAATGCTACCATTGTGGAGGAAGGATCACTTGAAGATGCCATTCTGTCAGCACCCACTAGCCTTTTGCAGGCTGCCAAGCTGGAGTGGGGCGGGGTGAGTACACCAGATACAACTGACGGATTAGACAAAGTTTGTAGAAAGGGTTACAGCAGCAGAAAGAATAATACAGTCTGGAATGTAAAACAAAAATATCGCACAGTTTGCTGATGAAGTCAAGCATAATAAATCAAGACTGTTCCAACAATACTCAGACGAATTGAGTTAAATTTACCAGAAGTTTCACAAAGATGCACGTGCAGATACACACATATTTCATTTTCATTATTTGTGCCCCACCTTTCTCCCCAAGAGGACCCAATATATACACACAGACACACACAGAGACACTGACACATGGGCACACAGAGAGAGTTTTACATTATATTTTGTCTCCACGCTCTTTCTTTCCTTATTGATTTGGTAACTGAGTTGCTTTCATAGTCCTAAGGAAGCTCTAATTAGATTTGCTTGTATTGGCTCAGCTAGATGCTCCCTGGGAGTTTCTAAACTTATTTCTTTGTCCTATAGCCACACCTGGCATGAGACAACTGCGTGCCCCCACTGCACCATTCTATGGTCAACTTAAGCATCCAAAGAGCACTTCCTAGAGTGGGAATTCCATTATGTTGCTGTAACATTGAAGAATCACATGACATCATGTCATATGCCACAGTTTCCTGCAATACCAGCACATCTCTCGTACTGCACATCTCAAGAGATGGAGTCATGTTCCTGCATGTGATATACCAGACATGAACACTCAGGATATTTCAAGTGTGGGATAATCAAGGATGATTAGTGAAGTGTGATTAAGAATGTCCTGGATAAGTATTCTCTTTTGTATTATATTAACGTTTTACATCATTATATGCATTGTAATGTAAAAAAGGAAGGATGTAAAAATGTTAATGTGTTGTTACTGTTTATGCTTTACTTTGTTTTCTTTCCATAGTCCCTGAAGAAGGCTATAGATTCAGGCCAAAACATGTTGGGCTATTCAGAGTTGAAATAAGGTATGATATATTTTCTTATGTCTTGAAACTGCGGTTTATCCTTCAGAATCAGATTTGTTGGATGTGCTGGTTCCATTTTTTTAAATATTCTAAACAAAATGACACAAAAGGAGTAGAGATTAAAAAGGAGGGTTAAAAAAAGGAAACCTGGGCACTCGATTCTTGGTTATAAAGTTCATCAGTAAATTCACTTTAGGAAACAATCAGTTCCGATGGTCATAGAACCAGATGTAACCAGAATTGAATTGCTTCTGCTCTCTCTCCCTCTCTGTCTGTCTGTCTGTCTCTCTCTTGGTCTGAGCAGGTGCAGTCCGTAGCTCCAGAGTAGAGATGGGGACGGATATAAAAACGGATCGGTTTTTCCGACAAATATAGCCGATTCGTTAAATATCCGTTGATCCATATTTGTGGGTTCCAGAGACCCCCACGAATACGAAGGGATGAATATTTTCCCGTTTTTATTCGTACTTCGTATTAAAAAAACAAAAAACCATTCTGCCTACCGGCTGCCGAACAGCTGATTGGTGGCAGAAAGGCAGCCACCACCCCACACAGCCACCCAATACCACAGCCTACCCCCATCCCCTTCCTTTCCCTACCGTAGCCCTCCCCCACCCCCACCAACAGCCCCTTACCTTAATCGAAGCTGCCAAGGTCTCTTGGCCTAGTCCAAGCCATGGCACGTAAAAAGGGAAACTGGCTGCCCTTTGCAAAGATGGTGGCTGCGGCTTCATTTAGGGTAGGGAAGCTGCAGCTGCCATCTTTGCAAAGGGCAGCCTGGATTCCCTTAGCCTGCCTTAAGGGAATCCAGGCTGCCCTTTGCAAAGATGGCAGCTGCAGCTTCCCTACCCTAAATGAAGCCGCAGCCACCATCTTTGCAAAGGGCAGCCAATTTCCCTTTTTACACTCCGTGGCTGCGGAGGCCTGATGGAGACTACGGCAGCAGCTTTTAAGGTAAGGGGGTGTCGGTGGGAGTGGGATGGGGGCTAATGTAGGGAAAGGAAGGGGGTGGGTGGGTAGGCTGTGGGGGTGGCTGACTGTGTGTGTGGGGGTGGCTGCCTATCGGCCTCCGATCAGCTGATCGGCGGGCGGTAGGCAGAATGGGCTTCTGTGCCGTGTGGTAAACTCTCCTTTGTTGTTGTTTAGTTGTTAAGTTGTGTCTTTGACTTTTCATTAAGTCGTGTCCTGGGTCCCCCCAGGAGAGTTTAGTCGTTAAGTCAGACACGACTTAACGACTAAACTCTCCTGGGAGGACCCAATTTGTGGGTGAATAACTTGGATGTCTGATATCCAATCTTCACCAAAGTTGGCAGGCATGTTGGGGAAAGACATAGGAAGCTCAGTTGTGATTCTGGACTCTCTAATTCCCTGGGGGGAGCTTTCCTGGGGGGGTGCTCTTTGTGAGTATATAACTCGGGGGTCCGTGATCCAATGTTCACCAAACATTCAGGAGTTGTGGAAAAGCGCCTGAGGAAGCTTTCCTGCAAATGTGGTGTCTCTAGGTGGTTGGGGTCCAGTTTTATAGCCATTTAAATCAAAGATGGAACGACAGATTGATTCATCGATTCGTCGAAGAATATTCGTATATTCGTATCCGTTGATCTGTTAACCTTGACGGATCACGAATCAAAACGGATCACCATTTTTTTATTTGTCCCCATCTCTACTCCAGAGACATGGAATATCTAACATTTAGCAGACTCCATTAGATACTACTAGCCCAACATTTTACCATCATACATCTTTCTTTATGGGTAATTTGGCTTCCCATCCCAAACTAGACCGTGTAAAGCTGATGATGTCACTGGATACAGCAATTTTTCAAAAACAAACCAGGGATGTTGTCAAGCCTTTGGTACCAAGTCCTGCATCCCAAGCCCCAAGGCAGAGTCTCTATTAAAACCAAGCTTCCCCCCCCCCCAGGAAAAAGAGGAGGGTTCCGAGTCGCAAGTTGAGTCTGAGTCACCAGTGCAACATAAGTCTGACTTGACAGTGAGTCCCATGACTGGAGTCCCCATCCCTGAAACAAAAAGTTTCCAATTCCACAAACATACCCCAAATCAATATTATCAGCCTTATGTAGCATAGCTGCATGAGCAGGATTTCAAACAATATGATTAGAATGTGTGTGGGGGTGGGGTGTGTGTGTGTGTGTGAGAGAGAGGTGCTCCCTCAGGTGGTGAAAAATGGTCTTTCTTTCTTTCTTTCTTTTTCTTTCTTTCTTTCTTTCTTTCTGGCCACACTACATGATTTCTCTCAGCTACATAGGTTACGTTTAGCATGCCTTCTTTCAGCCCTGATATCTAATTGGTTTTTGGAAGATAAACAGAGGCTTCATTTACAAATATAATTGTTGAGGCAAGGGTCTCTGAGGAAGCCCCTTGGAGAGAGGGAAAAGAGGGTAATCATCAGGAATACCCATTCCCCTTGATGTTTGTTTTAATCCTCAGTCTTTTATAATTGCTGGAGGAAACAGCATCAGAGGAAGCAGGCTGTAAGCAGCAAAGATAGGTTAGTAATTGGTCTTGCAAGCTTGGGATTCCTGGTGATGGACTAGGACTCTGGAGACCAGTGTTCGAATCCCTCGCTCAGTCATGGAAACTCCCTGGGGGATGTGGAACTGGTAAAACCACTCCTTAAATATCCCACTTACCTTGAAATCCCTATTAGGGTCGCTGTAAGTCAGTTCTGACTTGACGGCACAGAACGCACACACTGCAAACTTACTACTCTACAATTCTGGCAATCTCTTCCATTCGACTCCATTTTTTATGTTTCAGAAACCTTCGTCAATAAATGTCCATAAACCTGAGCACTGTTTCATTAAAAATTCAATACAAAATTGCTAAATAAGTATTGAACTTGGGAAGACAAACAAAAATTCATTCAATCAGCTGATATGGCTACTGTTAGACACTAAGAGTAAACAGAGTATAGAGCACAATTAATTCCAAATCAATCACCAGAGACCAACCAGATTTTTATCCAATGGGAGAGATTTGGAAACATGTTTTGCTCCCTTCCTCAAATCAGTAGGTTTCAGATTGTTTTACTCTGAGTTGATCTTGCCCCATATTTCTCTACGACACAGGCTTTGGGCTATATTTATTACACTTCTTCATCATTAAAACTGCAAGATTTTGTTTGTTTTATTTATTTAAAACATTTATAGCTCACAGGACCTCAGGCTGGGTTAAAGGTAAAGGTTCCCCTTGACATTTAGTCCAGTCGTGTCCGACTCTAGGGGGCGGTGCTCATCCCCATTTCCAAGCCGTAGAGCCAGCGTTTGTCTGAAGACAGTTTCCGTGGTCACGTGGCCAGCGCGACTAGACACGGAACACCGTTACCTTCCCACCGTGGTGGTACCTATTTATCTATTCGCATTTTTTACGTGCTTTCAAACTGCTAGGTTGGCAGGAGCTGGGAAAAGTGACGGGAGCTCACTCCATCGTGTGGATTCGATCTTACGACCGCTGGTCTTCCGACCTTGCAGCACAGAGGCTTCTGCGATTTGACCCACAGCGCCACCACGTCCCTACTCAGGCTGGGTTACAGAGCTCAATAAAACAATTTTTAAAACATAAGAGGTTTAAGAACAATTTAAAACCAAATTGTTTAAAACACAATATTAAAACAAAGCATTAAAGCCATTGCATTAAAACCTGTGCAGGCCACAATCTCAACCCTTAAAGCCTCTAATAAATAAGTATGTTTTGAGTTGGCACCGAAGATGTCTTAATGCAAGTTTCCTACGGTCGTGTCAAAGCTTTCATTACTTTTTTTTATTAGATTTTATATATATATTTAGAGGTCCTTCATAATCTGAGGGCCTAAGCACTAGCTTGCTTTGCTTGTGCATAAATGTAACAGTGGTAGAGATTTATAGACTTTGATTTGATAAATGATATTTATAGACTTTGATATATATATATATATATATATTTATTTAGCAGCATTTTTTTTTTTTTTTTTTTTTTTACTATCTTCTGTCCTGAGGTTCCCAAAGTCTTCCCAAGGGCAAAGTGGGAACCCAGGGAGCCTCTGAACCTGAAAGAGGGGAGTGGAAGCTTTCAATTAATCTAAATTAAATTCCTTCTGCCAGAGTAAACTTATGCAAAAGGACTTTGCCCAATATATTTCAAGTCTCACGTAACTGCTAGAATAATACACTTTTCTCTAGTGATGCATTGGGGCCTTTTGAACTAGATATAACTGAGAGCCTCAGCTTGTGTAAATCCAGCCTTGCTCTTAACACATTGGAAGAAGCTAACATGTTGAGAGAGAGAAACTAGCATTTTAAGGTGGAGGTTTTTCATAGCCAAAATTAAGGAATGGTCCTAGAGAAAAGCTACTTTCTAACAAAGGTCATTGGTTTCATGATCATAAACTTTTTTTTATATAATAATAATTATTATCATGTGCTGTCAAGTCAATTCTGACTTATGTCAACCCTTTCCAGGGTTTTCTAGGTAGAGAGTATTCAGAAGTGGTTTACCATTCCCTGCTTCTGGGACTGTGCGACTTGCCTGAGGCCACACAGGCTGGCTCTATTCACAAGAAGCACAGTGAGGAATCAAACTCCCAACCTCTGGCTCCACAGCCGGATACCTAAAACATTGAGATGTTCAGCCAGCTAAAATTGTTATACATGCCTTCTAATGTTTACTGTGTGTGTGGCATGGGGAAGCATTCAAACACATGAGCCCTCCACAAACACATTCTGAGGCAAATATTCACAAGAGACTGCATTACATATCTCACCTGCAAAAATGCAAATGTTCCTCTTCCAATAAATAATTCTTTGCATTGGGAGACAGAGTTTCACCCATGAGTGATATTTCTAAAATTCTCACAGATCCCCTCCCGTAAAACAGGACAGCATTTGTACCTGCTGGGTATATAATTCGTCATTTTTATTGCCATTGTAACCTATTTGGAGGAAAGAGTGAGAGCCAAATGTGAGTCCTACTACATTATAAATAACCACTGTGAAAACATAAACCAAGTCTATTGACTAGCGCACAGACTCAAGGCTGCCGTTCCCATTATTTAAAGCAGGGGAGCTCGATGAAGTTAAGCAAGAAGCAACACTGAAAAGAGAATCTAAGAATGCAGGCACTATGCAGACACGGACAATAAATATTGTTACATTCCTACATTTCAGTCAAATGTTATGGGGGGGGGGGGAGAAACCAGAAACAACATGTTTTTTAATAAGGTTTCTATACAGCAGCTAAATAGAAACATCACACACTCTCACACACACACTTAGGGTGTGCCGGGAAAAATAGCTACCCAGACAAGGGTTTTCTTTGGTGTCCCCCTTCATTTGTTCCTTTTTTGGGGGAGGATCTTTTTTTAATTGCATTTGTATCACATTTTGCGTTGCTGATGCACAATTTAGATGCAAGATTTGTCCCTGGCATATACGTAATATTTGGGTGCAGATGAGGGTGTATAATCGGTATTGATATATGCCACATGAACAGTCTATATTATTGACTGAAGTTCTGGTTGACAAGAGCAGATAATAAAATGGATGGCCTGTGGCAGGTGCCCCCGGTTGCATGAGTCACCCACAGCTGGGCAGAGAGGACATGCTGTCATGTGGGAAGCTGGACATAGGACAGCGTCGTTTCGGAAAGGCAAAGAAGCAGCATCCAAACCCTTTGGATATATGTTTGTTCCTTTGGATGATATACAGATCTGCTCTTTCTCTGTCTTCCTCTGCCTCAAAATGATAGAGAAAGGGAGAGGGAGAGGGAGAGAGAGAATACTAGGGAAGCCAGCAAAGTAAAATTGAGTCTGTCTCACAAACTAACCTCTGGAGTTTTTTAAATGCTGCCTTAAAGACAAGATAGTTTTCAATACACCTTTCCCTGGGATCAGTATCTGAGCCAGGGACATACACTCTTGGCTTCCCTGTACCTCTTCCCTTTTCCTCATCCCATCCCTATAACACTTCATGCCAGGTCTCACCTAAGCAACTTCCTAGCCTTCCCTTTGCTCGGCTTTGCAGGAGAATCTAGAGTAAGGAAGAAAGCAACATCTTTCTTCCTTCTTCCTTCCTCTTTCATCTCTGTCAGCCTTATGCGTTCCATGACATGCCAAGGTAAAAGGAGTGCTGGCCCGAGAGAACAGTATTTTGTTCCCCCGAGAACTGAAGTAGTCCCTGGAAACCATGACCCATTCTTGGCGGCCATTGCTCTTTCAGCCCCCAGGCACTCCAATCTGTATCAAGATGGGAGAAAGAAGGGAGGGAGAAAGTTCCTCTCTTTGCCCCTTTGCCATTGTGAATGCATTGTCTGCGCTTGCAGGTAACACATGGAAGTGGTGGCTGCTTGGTGGGGTGAGAGACTACTTTGTTTGATTCAGAAAGCAAATCATTTCACTTCCAGTAATTTTAGAGACAAGTCCAGTAGCTTAGAGGTCAGTCTAAGAAGACAGCCTGTGGGAGACTGCCCATCTGTGCACACTTTGCAACCTAAAATGGAAGTCTTACCAACCGGACGTCTTATCAACTATAGTCCTGTCGACAACTGGGAAACAATCCCTTCTGGCCATGTTCAGATGCTACTGGTGGCCACTCACCATGGCTAAATCAAGGACTGATGTTGACTTTATTGCACTCGTTTCACTGGCCTAAAAAGTAACAGAACCGAGCCATTTATGAAAATGATTGCCCACTTATGAAATAATAGTGCTATTTTTAAAGTAGCAACTTGTTGTTCTGCATGGTGTAATCATGAGACCTGTTTATTGGCCACTTTCTTTCTAATTTAGCATGTTACCACAAGCTAGATTCTTCAACTGACAAAATAACCATACAGATTTTTTTTTCTCCACTGGACACAGGCAAGCTCCTATTGAGAAGAGGGGAATTTGTGTCTGGAGATATAATTTTATAAGAGCAACAGGGTCAACCAAACCAAACATCCTGAATTCTGTTAAAACCGCACCTCCTCAAAAAGGCAGAAGGATCAAAGAAATTTCTCTATGCAGAAAGCTTACCACTGTTCCATTCTCTCAATAAAAAAAGGAGTTTCAACCTCTCAAGAGATGGACGAACTGTAGGGAAAACAAAGAGCAACAATTAGACAATAGTGTCATATAAAAGGAGTATGGCATTTCCACAGCAGATACCTATTCGTTAATTTATTTATTTGATTTCTCTCCTCCCTTACAACAGAAATACTAAAGGTTTGTGCATGTGTTGGTATAGGTTAAAAGCAAAAAAAAAAAAAAAAAAAAAAAAGATTAGTTTCTAATTACTAATTGGTAAATTGGTACAAAACGCTAGCAATCAATATAGGGTTCTCATTCACTGATTTCACCAGTTGGAAGAGGTTACATTCATTTGGCCATGGACTAATCTTAAAGGAGTAATCAATACTGTAATTACAATATATGAGAAAGTAAAGAGGTAACGGAAATCCTAATCATTTATTTTAAACCCATTTCTGCCACTCTTGAGTACTTAGCTAAAGAATTATGGTTCCCTTTGTCCCCAGGGCAATCCCTTAGATGTTTTTCATACTACTACTGAGAAAAGTTTTTGGAACAAACCCTTAAGGTTATCAGGAAACTAGTATTGCCTAGGAAGAACATCACAGATATACTCAATAATAAATAATAATTGTGTGCTGTCCCAATTATGGTGACCCTTTTCAGAGGTTTTCTAGGTAGAGAGTACTTAGGAGTGGTTTATCATTCCCTTCTTCTGGGGGCACATCCTGGGGCTGTGCAGCTTGCCCACAGACACAGGCTGGCTCTTCTCCTGGGAGATATAGTGGAGAATCAAACTCCCAACGTCTAACTCCATAGCCAGATACCTAAACTATTGAGCTATTCAGCCAGCAGTCAGGTATATTAAAGACTCTATTTTAATTTTCAAAAAACAGAACATATGGATGTGAGGACAGCCAAATATATTTAAGAGCGATCTGTACTGCCCCCCTGACCTAATCTGAGCCTGAGTAAGGGCATATGGATGGGTGCTAGACCCACTCTGTGCCTTTTTAGAGATATTCCCACTCAATCCTCATCTGTGTCTATGCAACATTTTTGGGGTGTTGGGTGTCTGGGAAGGGACAATCCCACAAAGAGGGAAAAACAAACAGTGGTGACATGGAAGGGGGAACATGGTGCCATCAGAATCATTTCCAGCAATATTAATTGCCGTCCCAACCCCGGAATAAAGACATGAGACAGTAATATGGATTGAAATATGGGCCACACTTTATTGATAACATCCAAATACGAAATTTGCCATCCTTTGGCAAAAGAGGGGGGCCTGCTGTAGTGCGGAAACAGGTGAAAGGCAGGGGTATCCAAATACCCCTCTGAACATGAAATGGGTGAGTCCCCGGCCCCAAGTTCCCGCAGTCATCTGACAGCAGGAACCCGGCTAGCCGCTAATAAATACCCCCAGACCTCAAGCCATCTTTACTCGATGACTGTTGGTCCGGAAGTGGCCCAGCGCATCTTCCCCCCACAGGCACTGTAATCGCACGATCCGCAGTGCCGGGAGGTCGGATGCGCTGTTGGCTTACCTGAGATTACAATTGGGACACACCGAAAATACCTGTTATTTCCGCACTACCCACCAGTGCGACCAAAAATTATTTCCACCAAATGCCAACAACCCTCTTCCAGTGTGGGATAGGCAAAAAAAATCCCTCCATCCAAGGCCAATCAGGATGAAGGTCAAAAATTCCTATCCGGCCCCTAAAAGGCGACCAGAAAAACTCACACTAGAAATAGGGAGGGCGGGTGGATGCCCGAAAAGAAGAGGGCGGTGTCGGGGTGGACAGCTCCTTAAGTAACTTAGGCTCTCCACCCCCACCATGCTAGTCCCGCAAGACTACCATAGTCTCGGTCCTTCCAGGGTGGCCGGCAAGGAGCGCTCACGCTGCTCAAAATCCGGTGGACTTAGCAGCGAGCTCCACATTATTTCCCCACCTCCAGCCATGAGGACTCATGGTGGAAAATGCAGGAGGCAGCTCTTATGAACTTTGACCATGACAACATCACAACAAAAAGAAAATAGTGAGGGGAGAAAGCCCTGGCTTCCTAAAGTGAAGTGCTCAAAGTCCATAGAGGAATGTAGGCATTCATTTTGCACCCATGTACACTCAAGCCTAGGACTGTGTCTCACTTAAGAGAGAGAGAGAGAGAGAGAGAGAATATTGGGGAATGTAAAGACTGAAGAGTACGCCCCTCACTTCCAGCTTGAAAAAACAGCTTAAGCCTTTTCAAAGCTGTATTCAAGGTTTTGGAAAAATGCAAAGAGCAGATGGCTTAGCCTGGTAACCTCTCACAGAAAGCCTGAGCAACTGGAGTGTTCAATACAGGCCTTGGGATTTATTGGGTGAAGCTGTCAGACTCTTCCGTTGCTGCCAGCTTAGCATCTGCCTTATAAGGTATTGCTACTTGGGACCACCTCCCCAATTTTTTTATTTCCATGTCATCTTTTAAAATATTCTAACTCCCCAAATGCTGGACTTCACACAATGGGTAAGTGGGGAGTGCCAGAGAAGACTGACAACTAAGCCCCCCCCCCCCCCATGAAATCCAATGCCTGTCTTGAACACTCCAACCACTGTGGCTGTAGGGCAGGTTTAGAATGTGAATACTTCATGCATAAATCCTCTTCTCAAGCCTATGTTTCTTTCTCATGCACAACCTGCTTCCACCGTCTCCGTGAGTTCGAGCTAAATGGATCAAAGATCCTTCCTTCTGTTCAGTCAAATTTCCACGCCCTCTTCAAAAGACTGCACAAACTGGGTTGCAATATTCCACAACTGCACATGGGAGCAGCAGTTGTGTGTTTGTTTTCATTATCCATTGCTGCTGCTCAGATCAACTGCCATTATTCAAGTGCAGCTGCCAATGGCTGCCCTTTCTCCAACCTCCCTTACTTTGCTAATACTGTACCAGTCTTAACATATTGCTGAAGAAACAGCAATTTTAAAAAAATAAACAGCAGAAAGCCACACGTTTCAGTCAAGCACTTTCCTTTCAGAAAGATATTGCCACTTACATTAACAAATGTCCAAAATTAATTGACTGCTTAATTGATTGCTGCACATTGAATGCCTTCATTCTTTTATGGGCTTTCAGTGGCTAGATCAGAATTAGTGCACTGTCACATCAGTTCTGTTTTTTGCCCTTCTTCCACCTTTTTTTCATCCTCCTTTATGTGTCACTGAGGTGTTGTCTGCTGGCCTTAGTAACCTTGCCTGAAGGCCTGTGAGTAGAAGCAAAATCATCCTGTATCTCTCTCTCTCTCTCTCTCTCTCTCTCTCTCTCTCTCTCTGAGTATTTAAAGTCTACCATGTCTTACAATGGATGGTGCTGTATAGCCTCACCTCCACTCCAAATCACAGCAGTTTGCATTTCCTCATTCACAGGAATGGGATTATTCACAGAGATTTGGAAATACTCAAATACTGTCATGATCAGGGCAGAGTGTCACCAAATAAGCATGGTGTGTGTGCGTGCGTGCGCTAGACACCAATCAAGCATTGTATCTGCACACAAACTGGGTCAGGGATCAATGCACATTTCAATCTCCAATTTGCACCATGTATTATCCATTGAGAAAGAATCCACCTAATCTGGAGCAGTGCAAACCAAGCAAGGGGGGACGCAATAGGCCGCAGATTTTAAGGTACAGAATTCAGAACCTAGAAAAATTACTTTTAAAACTCTAAACTATATTCTGAAAAATTAACTTTTCAAGGGTCTGGAAACTTGGAAAGCTATGTTGCTCAAAGGGCTAGAGCTTCTGAGCTCTAATGACATGGAAAGCTATTGCCTGCACATACAATCCCCCCTGTAGCCCATCTGTACTTGAACATACATGATTGTTTCAAGAGAGTAAAGAGAGGTTTTGATATATTGAAGCTTCCACACGCACCAGAGTCCACCTGTTCCTGTTTAAACAAATTTGGCAGATTCTTGGAAAAATATAAAATTTGCAAAACCTGCTTAGTAGGAGCAGCATGTCATGTGCACATGACATGTAATCATGCCTCGCTTGAGTGGAAATGATTGATTCCACCCCCACAGGATGTATGCTCCATTTGGCAGTATCTATGGGGCAGTAACAAACAGGGGGCCCTCCAGATGTTGTTGGACTACAACCCCCATCATCCTAAGCATTGCCATGATGGCTGGGACTGGCAGAGGCTGGAATCCAATGACACATAAATGGCTACAGGCTTCCACCCCTAACGTATACAATCTATTTGGAGAGATCAGAGCATAATTATCAAGACCACGTATTATTTTATTTCTTTATTTAAAATATTTTACCCCACCTTTCTCCCAGAACAGTGTCCCTAGTTTGTCTTCCTATGATCTTATTTACTGTTTCCCCTGATTTATATACATCAAACTTTTGTTAAGATGTTTACTTGATTTGCTGTTTTCAGTGACTGAACGAGACCAGATTACTTAACCAAATCAAGAGTTTTACCACTTAGGAGTCTATCCAGTTAGACTTTCCCTCCAAAGGGAAGGCTGCCCCTCGTTGCAGCCATCCATGTCTCCCTCCAGAATACCAATGGGCGTTAAGGGATTCAAACTGGACATTCCATGTGCTTCCCTTCCCCTAAGTACCCCCCACAATGCCTTGGATGAGTCTTCTGAGAAACTGCAGAACAAGCAAACTGGGGGCGGGAGGAGATCGTACGGGAGGTTCTCCATCCCCCTGTGTTTCCTACTGTGTATTCCTGGTGAAAGGAAAATAGTGGGCAGGGAAGGGGGGGTGGAAGGCTTTTAGCAGCTGTGTCAGACTTGTATTTAAACCTTGGTTGCTCTTTAATTCTTCTGAGCATGCTCTGCTTCCCAGTTCGCCCTGAATTTCTCCTGAGCCTGCTCTAGGGAACGAATGGAAGGGAGCCCTCAGAGCTTCTAAACCCAACGTACTAAGGAGATGGGCTCAGTGAGCACAACTACCATTTCAAAGGCAGAGGCATCTGCTGAAGGCTTCCACACCAGTCCCCTCTGCGAACATGCCTTCCTCTTTGCCATTTATAGGTTCCTTTTAAAAAGAATGAATAGCATTGTAGGGAGAAGCCTTCCATGGCTGAGCAGTGCCATGATGGTGTGTTCTAGGACAGGGTGAGGGGCATGCTTGACTTTGTCCTCCAAGAGAAGGATATGGCCAGGGTTCTTGGGAGAAAGAGCCACGGCCGCTCCCCAGTACTCACCGCCCCAGGCAATTGCCTCACCCTGCCTCATGAGAGGTACGGTCTGTCCAGGTTGTACCCTTTATAGTGAAATTTCTGCAGGATAGTCCTAGAGGGACAGTGGATGGAGCTTTTAACTGAGATTCAGGTTCTCTGTGTGTGCATATGTGTCCTTTTGTCAGCAATCTGAAGGACAGAAAGAGCGGGGGAGTGGTGGTAGAAAAAGGTGAGGTGGGTAGAAAAAGACAGACAGACAGACAGAAATGTTTAAGACCAAAACTAGCATCATCGCCATGACTTTTATTTATTATTTATGTATTTATTTGATTTATATACCGCCCATCTGGCAGCCAGGGCCACTCTGGGCAATTTACAACAAATAGACAAGCAACACAATAACAACATAATACAATATCAATACATTTGGGGGCACAAATCAAATATCATAAAGTGCAGTGAGAACAAAAATACAATACAATAAATTACAGTTGAAAGCATAAAAATATAAAAGACGAGAAGCATGGCGGTGTAATATCAAATACTGTCATGATCAGTGGATGGATGATATAATACCGAGCACTGGTGTATCATAACATTGACTATTTGCCAATGGATGAAAAGGTCCTACCATGACAAACAATGAGTCAGATTAGGGTGTGTAAAAAGGCCATTGCTAGACACATGCTCAGCCATTTTCCTTCAACTATGTTTTTTTAACATAGTTTCATATAATGGTGGGGCCGGACCCAGTGAGGCAGTGGGCGCCTTTGCTAGCACTACAGTTTACATCATCACAGCCTTCAGCTCTGCACCCTGCAGTGACAAAAGGTGTTTTTTGTATTCCCCTTGCATCAGACTGATCGTCCATAATGATTGTGCTTTCTAGCCATTTTGGCCTAGGATTTAAAACAATTTCCCCTGGTGTGGGAAGACCCTGCATCTTTAACTGTATGGAAATGCAGAATCAATTTGTTGATGGGAGACATCAAATGGAAGTACTGTGGCTTTATGCTCTATTGCTCATTAAAAATATTTCTGCGGATGACACTGAGGTCCAAAAGCAATCATAACATTCTACAGGATATATATATATATATATTAATCACAAGATGCAGTGCTTCAAAAAAGGGGGCATTGGATAACCACTGAGGAGAAAGAGAATAAACCAGCAGGGCTGTTATCCCAGCAGCCCTGAACCCAAAGCAAAACTAAGCAATGAGAATCCATAGCCAGCTCTTCTTCAATTTGCTTCATTTTGTCATTGTTATTTAGGAATAAACATGGACTTCATTTGCAAGCACGATTTGTCAGACATGAAGAGCTGCCAAAATAAGACTCTGGAACTCCCTCCCACTGCAGGCCAGCCTGGCCCCATCTTTGCTGTCCTTCCGCAAGCAGGTGAAGACCGTTCTCTTCAGGCAGGCTTTCCCTTAGAGACTGGCTGTTTGAGAGGGGCTTTTAAATGGAGTGCTGTGACTTGTTGCTTTGAATGTGGTTTTGGTGTTGATTTTGTTTACCATTTTCAGTGTGGTTTGTTTGATTATTTCTTAATATGTGTATACTTACTGTTTTTAGCTTTTTAATGTTGTCTTTGAATGATGTAAGCAGCTTTGGATCCTTTTTAAGGAGAAAAAGGGGGTACAAAAATTTTCAATCAATCAAGTCTGTAGAACAGTAAAGTCATTTTGGCTTCTAATGATATATTATCAGTAGCAAATAATGTGGTCTGGTGATGGAAAATCGGGGCCCTTTCACATTGTTCCTGTTCATGAATCTCATTTGTGAGATTCAATAGGTTATGTCATTTTATCATTATTTGTTTATTAAATTGTATCCTGCTCAAGGCATGCAGCTTTAGAATTTGAAGTAAAAACCCAAATACAGTTAAAGTTATGGAGCTGCAAACACAACCTAGCACTCTCTGTGCCTGAATAACAGGTACACGGATTGGGACTGGGCTGTCCGCTACCCTCTTGGTAACACTCTGATCCTGAAAATATTTATGGGCTTATGGTTCTCCATTTCTGTGAATGGGGAAACTCAAATGGTAAGGCTGAGTCATAGATTGGATGTTGCAGGCAGGACAGCAGCCGTCTGCAGAGCTGAATGCTCTTTTTTATTTTGATCCCCCCTTCCCTCCCCACAGCCACCAGGAGAAAGTCACAATCCAGTTCCTAAGGCAGTCACCAGGAAGGGAGTGAGGGAGAGATTTTAAAAGGGCAATGGAGTTACAAACATTGCAATTAAGGAAACCATTAAAATAAACATTATGAGTAACATAATTCCTTTTGACAGCAACTAAAATGCAATGATTTAGTTTGAGATTGCAACCCAACAAAGGACAACGTTCTTCCACTTGTGGTTTAACTGTAGGTTTTAGTGACTTTTATCTCACAGTAAGGATGTGAATCCTCACTTGTCTCGTCCTTACATACAGGGACAGGAGCAATCTTCTCCTTGCTGGCAAGGCAGGGGAAGGATTTTCCTGCTGCTGTTGCAGGATTGTTTGCACTGGCCAGAAGAATGGTTTGTGTAAAATAATCAAAAAACGTTTTGCACAAAACTGCCTGGATTTGAGCAAAACTGCCAAATTTGAACAACTTCAGAATTTGCAGTAATTTTGTGAGTTGCATATAATTAGGATAATTCCTGCTTTGCTTAACTATTTGAGGCAGGGGACCGTTTGGTTGCATCTTTCTTGCCAATCAGCTAGTCCTGTGCTTGCTCTGGGTCTGTAACGTACAGTATATGTCCATGCATCCATGTTTCATTTCTAAAAGAGCAAGGAACATGTTGTAGAAACTCATGGGGCCTTGCAAGTGGGGGAAAGAGCCCTTTCTCTCACTTGTGACTGGAATCCTGCAGGACATTAAAATTCATTGTCGAGGTTTCGTGTTGTGTCAACGCAGCCAAAACTGATGAGAATGAGGAATATCATGAGTATTCTTTGCATTCCTACATTCTTACAGGATGTGTTCGGCCTCATTGTTTGTGTGAATTTTGTACCAGTGGTTTGTAGCTTTCTGATTTTCTTAATGTCACTTTTCCAGAGCTTGGAAAAGTTACTTGGGACTGCAAAAGCCAGTGTGGCATAGTGGTTAGAGTGGGGCGATCTAGTTCTAGGCGTAACTGAGCCATGAAACTGATGGAGTAACCTTGGGCCAGTTATTTTTTCTCAGCCTGAGCTGTTACTGTGAGAATAATGTAGGAAAAAGGAAAGCTGTGTATGCCACACTGTACTCATTGAAGGACAGGTGGGATATAAATATAACAAACAAATAAAATTAAAAAGTGACTACATAATTTGGGGGTGTCTTTGCTACTGAAGGAACAATTGACTGTGGTGGCTAGGAGTGCCTTCTACCACTTTTAGTTGGGACATCCACCACACCCATTCCTCAGACAGGGAAAATTATGCACTAGTAATTTGAAGGATGGACTACTGCAATGTGCTTTGTGCGGTGCTGCCCTTCAGGCTCATTCACAGGCTGCAGGTAGTGCAAAATCCAGTGGTTTACATTTTGCTGTGCCATAGGATATACTTATAGCACCATGCTGTAAAGGACATACACTGGCTGCCAATTAGCTACTAGGCCAGGTTCAAAGTCCTGATTGGAATTCTACTTAAACATAGGAGTGGTGTGTGTGTATGGAACGTCTCCTCAAAAAAAACAACTACCCGTTTCATTTGTTTCTCCCAGACGTGAGGGTAGCCACACTGAGAGAGGTGAGAAAGGCCTCAACAAAGATTTGGGCCTTCTCAGTGGTGGCTCCATCCCTATGAAATAAACGTCCATTAGAAACGTGTCAGGCGCCCTCCCTCTGAGTATTTAGAAAACTAGCTCAGGCAGAACTCTTTAAAATTGCCTTTAAGAATATACTTCATTAGGTGGGGATTTAATACCCATAATACTTTGTGGCCCCATTTCATTGCCTTCCTTGGCTGTCGCCATATGCCTAATTTTTTTTTTATCTGTCCTTGGCATGATTTTCTTTTTTATCAGGT
Source organism: Intellagama lesueurii (assembly GCA_037013535.1). Taxonomy (NCBI): domain Eukaryota; kingdom Metazoa; phylum Chordata; class Lepidosauria; order Squamata; family Agamidae; genus Intellagama; species Intellagama lesueurii. The sequence goes on from JBAJHW010000001.1 coordinate 222,529,108, forward strand.
CGATTGTTTTGTTGTAGGTGGGGTGATTAGGGTTTGCTGTTATGCTATTTATTACATGTACTGACCGGAGTAGTGTTCCTCACTAATTGGACAGTATACAAATCATATATATACATAGATGACTTTGTACTGCAACCATATCTTTTAAAAGCAACTTCTCATGCTCTCATCAGACTGTATGGTTCCCGCCCGTTCCACAGATTGTTTTCAGGATATCAGCCAGAAGGAAGTGCTCTGTGCTCCAAACACCTGAAGGTTTTCCTGACAAACAAGGATGGAAACCGATGTCTCCAAAAGGAAATATATGTGCAAGAGAGCTTATCTTTTTCTGTCTTGGAAACTCAACATATTCCAGTGTTCTTACATCTATGTAGCATTGCTTATGGAATGCACTCTATGACAGGTAAGACCCAAATCGATGAAAAAGGCTTCTTTCCCAACATCTTGTGGTGTGGGGAAAGAGGGGATACACATTAAGTATGGTTTTACTGGGACAGTTGGGGTAGGGGCAGGGGAATTGCATGGAAGTTTCATGAATGACCTTTAAGTTTCAAGGAAAAGATTATGCAAGTTAATAGATGCTTCCAGTAATGCCTTATAACCTACCCTTTAGGGTTGAATTCAGATTCCACATAAAAGCCATATTTCACAGTGGGTTATAATAATGCCAAGTGACAGGTGAATCCCCAGAGTCAAAAACCCTTCTCTCTCACCTCTCTCTCCTGGAAGGTCTATTCTCCCTTGAAAAACAAAATGTCTGCCATTTTGCACTGATCTCCTTCTATGCATACTTGATCTACCCTGTCCTAAAAAGAAAATGTTCTTCCAAAATGGGCTAAATTCACTTGTTAGTCCCAACTAGAGTAGAGCATTGAATGAACGGCACTTGGTAAGTCAGCCTTATCCCTTTGTGGAGAAAGGCTGTGCATATTACATTACGCAATTCCTGGTCTACCCACTAAATAAATTCTGCATGGAAAGGGTTTCAAGCTATTCTCAGAGGGAAGCCTCTGAGAACAGATTTTCTAGAAATAGCTACTACCTTTCGCGTGGGAATCAAAGGAGTGACTGACTAGCATTATCTCTAGGACTTGTAGCATTCATATTCTTTGAAATGATTGATATATAAATTAAAGCATTTTTCTTTTTATAGTGAATTATCTCCTGAGTTCAGAAATCTTACTTTTTGGAACTAGAGCTTCCATCTAGAGGGACTGTGAGAAATGTAAGCTCTCGTTACCTCACACTTCTTTTAGTTTCTGAAAAGAGCTGCTGAAAAATCACTGAGGGTTAAAAAAAACCAATATGGATATATATATGTAAATTTACATGAAACAGGCTAAAAGGCAAGAGGTCCCTTCTCTCATAGTCTTGTAACTGACTACCAGAACTTTTTTTACTGCCGGTACAAGCACATACATATGTATTTACATGGTCTCTCTTCTCTTTAACTCCTGAGAGATACCAAATGCATGTATGTGTGGGGAACTCAATTCCTCGTGTTCATAAACTTCAAGACTCTCTCGGTCAAGGTAGACCCTGAGGCAGAGGCTGAATTCCAGGGTTTAAAGGCAAAGTCAGATTCCATTCAATGTATCCTAGGAATACTTTACTCCCCAGGACTTCAGGGAGATTGTTTCCTTAATGTGTTTTTCTTCCACATGGATGGATTCTTTGGCATGGCTGAGTTCCTGACATCCAGGGACCAGCAAATTCATGGCTATACTGCGGCAGGGGTGTGCATGTGTGGATCAACTGCACCATGCCACCGAAACAGAGAAACAGAAACCTTTATTCTGTGAGGTGCAGCATTTGACTTAGGTCTCTTATTTAGAACAATTGTTTTGCTTTATTACATCCCACAAGGAAAAGCCGGCTAAACGTCCTTTGTTTAAAGAGACATTGAAAACAAACCATTGGGTTTTTTGCCTCATTAACATTTGAGTCACAACTCCTCTCTTTTGCCACAAATCTATGCATGACCATCTGGCCCTTGTTCTAACATGAGCAGGGCAAAAGATGAACAGTGGAAATTAAATGCCTTTGAGAAAAGTTTATCTCAGGAAGCATTTTAATTTAAAGCCTTTCAGCCCATTGACAGCCCCAGCATTAGCACAAACTGCGGCTGTGCAAATCTATGTATTTCTGGCTTGTGTCACTACCTAATGTGTTCACACACATATGGATCCATTCTCTCCCCTTTCCATGTTGATCAGCAGGAAAACCTCACAAACAAGTATTATTGTTATTATTATTTATATAAAATACTGTATTTCTAGAGTACCCATTCTCTGATCGAATTTATGGCAGTGCACAATGGGCATGGAATAAAGCTCTTCGTGCCAGTTCCAAATAGGATAAAACAGTGGAACGTCAATATTCATAATGAATACTTCACAGCATTATTGTCTTTTCCAGAGAATTTTGCTTCCTTATGATGTGCCCAAAGTTGGACAGCCTCAAGCTTCAACATTTTTGCCTCCAGAGATAGTTCAGGCTTGATTTGATCTAGAACCCACTTGTTCATCTTTCAAGCAGTCCGGGGTATCCACAAAGCTCTTCTCCAGCGCCATATTTAAAATGAATCAATTTTCTTCCTGTCCACTTTCTTCACTACCCACTTTCACATCCATACATGGTGATCAGGAATACAATAGAGTGAATGACCTTGGTCTTGGTCTCCAGTGACACATCCTTACACTTGATGATCTTTTTATATTCCTTCATTTATGCCCTTCTGAGTCTCAGTCTTCTTCTGATTTCTTGGCTGCAGTCTCCCTTTGGATTGATGGTTGAACCAAGGTATGCAAAATATCTTAACTATTTCAATTGCTTCATTGTAAACGTTAAAGTTGAGTAGTTCTTCTGAAGTTATGATTTTTGTCATTTTGTTTTCATGTTCAACTGCAGTCCTGCTTTGGCACTTTATCCCTTCACATTCACTAAACGTCATTTCAGATTATTGCTGCTTTCTGCCAGTAAGAAGGTGAAATCAGTACATCTTAAATTAAGGATGCTTCCTCTGGCAATTTTCACTCTTCCTTCTTCTGAATCTAGTCCAGCTTCTGAATCTAGCCAAAGACTAGTTGAACCATAATTGCTGGCATGTGGCCCCTAATGTAGTGCTGGGTTGGCAGGATTCATCCTGCTTTTTGTGGTCCATGGGTATACTGTGTATTTACAGCCTAAGTTCTGGCAGGGCCATGGGATTCCCCTTTTTTTTTGCCTCTGTGAATGCCAGACTTTGGACATTTGGAATGTAAAGGCTTCAGAGGTATTCATGGGAGCTAGTAGGCAGTACCTAAGGACATATCTCCGCTTTCCTTGTTATCTAAATTCAGATGGTAAGAGCAAAGGGGGGGGGGGGGGAAACCAAACAAAAACCTGTGTTCCGTGAGACACTCTCGCAACATAAGCAGCTCATGACTGCAGCCAGGGGTGCCCCACTGTCAAATTTGGTGGGAGAAAGGAGCACTGTCCAATACATGCGGATCGTAAGTAGTCTACAACTCACAAGGACCATTGGGCTCCAGGCTTAATGTTCTATGATCACATTTGCTATCTTTGACATTCCTTCAAAGACACATAGTATGTACATTGTAGAAATGAAATTTCCCAGTATCGGTCTCATTTTGTGTTTTAATCTTGTTTGTTTGTTTTTTCTGTGCAGCCTACTGTCCTTTCTAGTGAATTTCTATGCAAGAAAGAAGGTATTCTGGACAGGGATTTTAACCATCTAGTGTTTCTTCCACCTGGTGAATCCTGCACAGGAAGGATCCTGCCTTGGTCCATTTTAGGAGGTAAAAAATATTTAAACAAATAATAGGAAAAATACCATTCTATGCCGAAATTGTGATAACCTTGTGCAACTTGGCATTTCTTTTTTTAAAAAAAAAGATAATGAATCTTCCAAGAAATCCCAGACATTTCTCATGAGTAACGATGGGGACAAAACAAACCACAAACCAAAAAAATGAGTAGGACAGGAGGCTGTTTGGAGAGAGGTTTCCTGAGAGGTTTAGGGTACTGTAGTTTCACTGACCATTGGGCTATATATGGAGAACCCTCAAAGAACTATGCTTCCCACAGTACCCTAAGATTCCCATGTTCTGCACTTGCTGCAGCTTCCGGTCCACCTTCAAGGGCAGCCCTACGCAGAGAGCATTGCAATAGTCAATCCTCAAGACTACCAGTGCATGAACCAGTGTCATTAGGGACCTCCTGTTGAGATAGGGGCGAAGTTGTGCAATCAGTGTTATCTTTTCCTACTCATTTTGTAGTTATCATTTGGTAACTGGTGGGACATTGTGGCGCTGCGGGTTAAACCGCAGAAGCCTCTGTGCTGCAAGGTCAGAAGACCAGCAGTCATAAGATCGAATCCACGCGACGGAGTGAGCTCCCGTTGCTTGTCCCGGCTCCTGCCAACCTAGCAGTTCGAAAGCATGTAAAATGCAAGTAGATAAATAGGTACCACCACGGTGGGAAGGTAACGGCGTTCCGTGTCTAGTCGTGCTGGCCACGTGACCACGGAAATTGTCTTCGGACAAACGCTGGCTCTCTACGGCTTGGAAACAGGGATGAGCACCGCCCCCTAGAGTCGGACACGACTGGACTAAATGTCAAGGGGAACCTTTACCTAACTACAAAATGAGTTATCATTTGCTACTCGTCTTTGGGCAGCAAAAAAATTTCTTGGGATGTTCTTGTTGATTGCAACAAAAAGTAGTCCATTTGGAAGACCAACAAATAGCTAGTAAATTGCTTTCGGCCCTATTCAACTAGTATTCATGACTGTGGAGGGGGGTGAGGACATGGGGGATGCCTGTTCACCTAGTGCTGAACTTTGCTTCAAACATGCAAAAGTCTTGCTGACTTCTGAGTGTCTGGATGCATTCCCATCTCCACCATCCATTCAGCCATACACCAATAGGGAAATAATGCTTAAATAGGGCTTATGTCCAAGGTAAGGATATTCAAGGGTTCTAGGCTTAAATTCATATGTCACAGATGTAACCTGTGAGTGGCATACACATTGTGCGTTCAGCTTGAAGTTCAGGTAACGATACCAGAGTCATTACGAACAGTATTATGAACAGCTAAGTTGCCAGTCTGAATTCTGATCTAGCAGAGTGCCCAGGAAGTAAATGAAGGAGGAAACTAGATGTTAAAAGCAGTGCTAACCTGTTTCCCTCCAGCAATGGTGTTACCTCAGAGATCCAGATATACCCATAAAGCCTGTGTTTACTTTCCATTCACCAAGCATAATATAACACACAGCTAAATGTAAGATAGGGAGGGGGAGAATCACTTTCATATCACCCTGTTTGCTATGAGAAACAGTGTCTTTCATCTGGCAAAGCATCTCTGCAAACAAAAGAAAACAGACAGAGGTATTGTCTGGTTTGACCCTAGGACTGCACACAGGATCCAAAACTGAAACTCCATTCATGAGTTATTCGGTCATAATGGGGAAAGTGGATCTAATCTTTTGCCTTACCTCCTCAACCGTCTGTTGATGGATTTCAGCTCTGAGCATGCAACCCCAGCTGCTGGAGAAGCCGTGGCTTCTGCCAGAGACCAGGGTTTGTTGTTGCCAGTCAGAGGAGACAATGCTAAGCTAGGCAGCCAGACAATCTGATGTGTTATAAGGCAAGTAGCTTCCTAGATGGAATTACAGAGAGAACATCTGCTAGTTCCTCATCCAATTAAAGAAGCTCACGAAAGCCTGCATCTGCATGTGTGGTTTGCTGGATTTACAGAGGCGCCGGGCATATCCTGGTTCCTTCAATTAGCCAGCATTCATGCCTCACACTCTGTTACTTTTAATTAGGACTATTTATTTTGAACATTACTATTCCATTCCTCCATAAAGTCTCTCTCTCCACCACCCCCCTTCTAAATATAACACTAACAAAAAAAAAAAAAAACAAAGTAAAGGACCAGAGCAACAGAAGATCAGATTTAAAATACTAGCAATTTGCAGAGCTATTAAGGGAGGGACAGAAAATGTGTGTTTAGTGATGGGAAATACATTTATAAAATACACAACAGTGGCATTTTATATATCCAGTTCATGGTCAGGGGCCTATTAAGGAAGGAAGGAAGGAAGGAAGGAAGGAAGGAAGGAAGGAAGGAAGGAAGGAAGGAAGGAAGGAAGGAAGGAAGGAAGGAAATGTATGCAGATCTCTTGGTTTCTCTTCATGGAGAGGAAACTAAGTGTCAGATCTTCCCTCCTCCATTTTCTAATTACATCCATGCTAATACAGATTATTGCAAATGTGTACGTATATTTAAAAACTGCATACAAACACTTTAGTTAGTGGGGGGAAACATCTAGAATAAGCAAAATCTGCATATTTGAAAAATTCACACAAACACTTTTGTCAATGGGGAAAAGTATGAAAAAACGTATGAGAAGCAAACAGCATAAAAATGCACACTCTGGAAAAAATATCAGGCAAAAACAAAAGAAAAATTAAAAAAAGATACAAGTGTTGTGACACTTTAAAGACTATTATATTTTAATGTAAGCTTTCGTGGACCTTCTTAGCCCACTTTGTCAGATTTACTGGGGGGAAAGTGCATCAAAATACATACACATTTGCTAACAGTAAGAAACCAATATCACAGCCAAGTATAAAAATTGGTTGTGATGAGAAACCTGGTGGGAATCTAAGAAGCCCAGCAAATATATGAATAACTAAACATTCAACAAAAAGCAAAATAAGCATTTCCTGTTTTTACAACTTGTTCACCCCACATGATCTCTTTTTTGATATGTGACTCAGCAATCAAGATGTACAAAAGAAGCCAGTGTTTACATTCCAATGATCAATCACATAAGCAATAAAAAATGTGTTTTTAAAATCAAACATCTTTCCCCAATGAGGAGAGCACCGCTTCTAGATATGGCATCAGTGTTCTATCTAGTTCTGCCCTAAAACCATCAGAGTTTCACATCCGTGCTGTTCAAATATAGCTTCCATCAGCAATGCCAAGCACAGACAATAGGAAGTACCTGTTGCAGTTGAAGTCCAGCACCATCAGAGGGGCCACACATTTCCCACCCATTGGCAGTGCTTTTCAAAGTAAGAATCAGAATATGTTAGGAATCACACTCCCAATTCTGTGTATCATATGCAAGAACTTGAAGCTGTTTATTAGAGAAACCAAATAACAGTCAGAGGCTCATGAGAAAATGTCCTGTGTTCAGATGCTCTTATTCATCCCAGGGAATCCAGAACAATGATTCTTAAGCCACCACATCTCTCTCTCCCTCCATTCAACATCAGCTTTCTCTCCCCAGCAACGAACAGTTTCTGAAATCTGAGAACATAGTTTACACAGTACTCTAATTGTCTGCAATTTCCACTGCTAATATATCTTTCTAATACCCAGTAAAGGTTTAAATAAAGATTATGAACACAGAAAAGGGAACCTTTAAAACCCATAGTGATATCATAGGAAGCACACCTAAGTCGACTGATTTCCTGCGTTAGATAGCCTCTGGTTTCTCCAGTGGGGATAAAGAGTTCCTGACCACTGAGCTCATAGGACTATATTGAGAGCGATCGCATGGATTTTGCTACATCCCATTCTGCTTTTCAGGGAGAACAGCTGTCACTCGCAGTGGCCCCTAAAAAGAATGTGTAGCTGTGACAGCAAGCCCGCCCCCCCGCCCCATGCCCAGAAACAGACACAGTGGTCTCATTGTTGGTGCCGGCAGCGGAAGCTTCACAATGATGCCTTAGTCCCTTCTAGCAGACGTCTCACCCCAGGGTCATGGCCTTTGGGCTAACAAGAGCCTGAACCTGGAAAGGGTCGTCTCACCCGTACCTTCGTCCAGTGCACGCAGTGCTTTTAAAAGGCAAGGAACGTCCACTTGAATGTGAAATCTTGAATATCAGATTCAGCCTGAAGGTGGAGAGTCTACTCCACAAATGCCTTGAGTTTGGTAGGCCTCCAAGGGGAAGTCCCATCAGCCATCAACTGTAGCCCTGTTCATGAGCAATTCCATGGAAGGAAGGAAGGAAGGAAGGAAGGAAGGAAGGAACTCCTCACAGCTAAAGGGCAGTGGGCCAGCCTGCTGACCCCACCCCTAACATTGCTTGCTTGCCTCCACCCCAACCATGCTTTGGGAGGAGATCTGAAGGAAGAGTGTGTGTACTTGTGTAGACGTCCTCATGCAATGACAGCCTTGATCACAGGAAGCCTCAGACTTCACAGATGAGCCTCCACAAGTACAGCTGGTTCCCACTTCAGATTGTTTCTCCATACACGGAAACTAAGGAAAAGCCAGATATGTGGCCAGTAAGGGTGCATAGAATGCTAGCTAAATTCTTTCTTCTTGCTGATTTAAGCTGTCTTGACCCAAGACACCTTGACAAGCAAATGTGCATGCCCTACAATATTCCTCACCGCTGGGCAAGGGAAGGCAAAGAGGGTGATTTTAATTGCCAAGGCCTCCGCAATTTGGGCAAACCATCTCCGTGCAAAACTGTGGGCCTCTTTTTGCATTCAAATGGGATTTTCATTCAATCGGTGTATTTTGCAAAATAGTTCCTCTCCTCCCCCCTCCCCTTTTCTCATGAAGCACTTATGAGGCATGAAGAATCGTTTTGTGGTTCTGGATCCACGCTCAGAGAGAAGACCAGCAAAGATTTAGATCCCAAGGGGCCACTGAACATGGGTAACAACTCTTCCTGTGGAGTAGGAAACAAATGGTAATTATGAAATGCCAAATATTTTGACTTGTCAGTTATCAACACTGTTACATGAATAGGAGGGATGCAACGTTTAATTCTGACAGCAAGCTCAACCCCAGGGCTCCATTCTGCTGAAAATATCCCCCTTGGTGGAAAGGGGATGGAGCTGATTTTACCCCACACTTCCCCCATTCTGCAGACCCCTGCAGAATCACCACCCCTCATAATCATTCTGGAGGGTGCCCCTGTCCCCTGAGCAGATTTTGAGGGAAATGTACAAAGCTGCAGAGGAAGGCACTAATCACCTAGTCCTCCACCTACCAATAGAAATACTCTGCTGGATGGGTGGGAGAATGCCCTCCTGTTCGCAGAAGCAAATGCTGGATCTAAAGCACAATTTGTGCATATCAGATGACCAATCGTGTCAAATATTCACTGTCCAAATCAATATGATTTCTGTATTTGACTTTGAGATTTGATTCCAGTATTTTACATTTTGTGGCTGCAAGAAAATATGGACAGGAGTCTTTGCAAATGAATGGAAATTCACAGCCTACCAGGTGAATATTTGTCATCGATGTCTTGATAGAGAAAAAAAAATCTGAGGAGAAATTTATTCGCACCTCACTTGAAGGTGTGAGGTATTGAATGAGGGACTTTCTGCCGGTGAAATGTGCCTTCTTGCTTCGCCGCTGAGGTCTGGTTCCTCTCCAAATTAAAAAAGAAAAAGAAATAAATTATCCACCACAGTGTCTTTGCCTGCTGTTTCAACACCCACCAGAAGGGCAAATGCCATACCATCAACTCAGTGTTTAAGCAACGGCTTGCAAACCCTCAAATGCTTTTAAAGTTGGGATGATAATTTTTCAAGGGAACAAATTAATGGGCTGAAAAACTATTGTTGAAAGCACGGATGTAGGAAATAAGGTGGCAGACTGCAGAAGGTGTAACAGAATGAGCAACAGCCTACTAGCGCAGGCTGCCAGCTGGCGACTTGGTGGAGTGTGAAGGCAGAGATTATACCAAATACCCATCCTGACACTCTGAAACCAGGCATGCCAAACACATTACCCTTGGCTCGTTCTCTCTTACTGCTATGGACTCACTGACGGCGTGCCTGTGGGGGCGCGTTCGCATCATCTTGTGACAGTCAGATTAATTATGCCACTCGGAAGGAACAGCTCGCTAACTGTAGTCTGTATTCGAGTGAACAATCAGCCTCATTTAACACTACTGATTGTCTAAGTCCACTTACACAATGCAACCAGACAAACTCTGGTCCATAAATAAATCCCGCTCTTCCTGTAAGATACGCACAGGGAAAACCAAGCCCATGTAGACACATAGATACATCGTTCGTGTTTTGGATGACCCAACACAAACTACAAGGCTTCATTCCGAGGTTATCTTTGTAGAGCTGGTAAGACACATGCTGTCTAAACCACATGGGGACATGTGTGGTTTTCACATACAAGGATGCAATCAGGTAGCATGCTGACATGATGATATTGTTCCTTTAGAGGCAAGACCTCTTCCAAGCAAAGGGCTGCTTGTGAGAAGATGACTAACCCACGATCTGCCAGAGCACTGGGGAAATGGAAAAGCATGCCACAGTTTAATCGTTCCATCCATTCTAGGCCAAGAATATTCCACTGGATTGCAAAGCTGGCTGAAGCTGAACTCCAAAGGAGATGGCCCCAGAGTGTTGGAGTGATACCACTACCACTGATGGGATGGACAGACAGACAGACAGACAGACAGACACATACATACATACATACATACATACATACATACATACATACATACATACATACATACATACATACATACATACATGGTAAGAACAGACGTCTGCCAAAAAGGCCCGCAAACTGGAAACAGACATCAGAGGAAGAGAAGCAGGGATAAAGAGGAGACACATATGTGATTAATTCACTCTTATGTCATTAAGTGTTCTTACAAAAAAGGACTGAAGGCAGGTAATTGTTCCAAAGGCTTCTAGGAAAAACAGTTTTTTGGGAAATATTTCGAGGCAATCAACGAAGGCCGTCTTTCAGAGACATGCTGAAAAGCATACAGGCAAGCAGGAGAGCTTTGGGCTGCTTAGGTGGTGGAGCTGGGCAAGGGAAAGACACACACAGCACTGAATCAGGGCAATCAGATGAGAAATCAGGAGAAACAAAGCCACTGGGGGTTCGAAAATGAACAGCTTGTGGAGGTTCCTGGAGCACCAGAATGCCATGATCAGAAGAATGAGAGGTGAATAATTTTGACACTAGAACTCAAGAAGATCAAGGGGAGACAAGATGATTACTTTACTGCCGAGATCTACGTTGCCTACTGAAAGTCTAGGGAGCAGTTTCATTGATTTCAGGGGAGAAGCAACATTTCCCCCCAGATTTGGGCAGCACTTATCCTTATTTGTGGTGGTGGGGTACCTAAATTTCCTTCATGCCCAGAAAAAAGAGGGGAATTTCGTGCAGCTCTACATTCTGGAATCTCTCTCCCTGATGCTTTGCTGCTGTTACAGCAGCATTCCAGATCTTGGGAAGATGGTGAAACAGAATTTTGCAAGGCACCAATGTCATGTCAAGGTACTACTCGGAAGACACCCTTGGGATCAAGGGTCTCTGCTGGAATAATTGGGGAATGGGGCACAAAGGCTATTTAAAATATCTACAAATTGTTGACCTGACCATCACTTTTAGTTGTTTTCAGTATGTTTAAAGAAATAGCAAGTTTACGATTTGGGAGGGGAGTTCCTTCTCTTGCTGCCATGTGGACGCCCATTCCTGGATGGTGCTACTTCAGTATTCTACCCTGTAACAGGAAGGGAAGGAGGCTGCCAGGGAAGTCCTATTTGCCTCTGCGCTGATTCACCCGGCCAAGTTAGAAAGATGGTCACATTTAGGAAACTATGCAAGTGTGAGAAAGGAAGGTGATCCCAAATAATGCCATTTGAAATGTCACATTTTGGGTCTGATATACAAATATTTGGGGGCGGGGATGTTGAAATTAGCTTTCTCTGCTGAACCAAGGTATCAGTTAAACTGGGGTGGGCTCACCCATCATTATTCCTGCTTAATTTGACATTCTCCTATAGGTTCTTCTGAATAGCATTTGGAATATATTCAGCATCCTCGGGTAATTTGCTTTGGTTATTAATGTTCAGATGAATTGTTATTAATGTGCCTCTTAAATCTGTAGAACAGTTTTGAATTCCTGGTTGGTTGGTTGATTTTTGAAGGGCAGCCATTTTTTGGACATAGCTTGAATAAATTCTGGATTTTGTTGGGTAAAGCTAGTCAGAAGAATATTTATATTCTAAAAGAGTATTTCAAAGTGGGGAAAGAAAGAGAGAGAAAGGGTGTTGAGGAAGCAACATAGACTTCTGTGTTACCAGAATTTACCAATAACTCCAGAGAAGGGCAGAGAACAAGAGTGCCTGTGTTTCTAAGAGGCATCGACACGAATCCCTTGAAATGCTCCGAATGACATCAGTGGCCAGGAATAGTAAAAGAGCAACTCAAGACACAGATCATATTAACAGGGGGGAAATGGTTAGCACCATTTTTAACAAATAAAATAAAACAGAAAAACGCCAAGAAGCATACTTTAAATTCTCTAAGTTGTATCACAAGGCACACTCATGCTGGCAGGGAAATTGTAGTCCGAAAAAGTAGCTGCTCCCTTCACGGTGGATGAAAGGGAAAGAAGACCACCCACCCACCCACTAGATTTTGGGCATGCTGTCATGTCTTCTTCCCCTAACCCAACAGCATTACACATTTTAGATTTAGATTAGATTAGGCATCCTTCAGTCTCGAGAGACTATGGTAACGTGCTCTGAATGGAGGACTTGGAACAGCGTCTAGTGTGGCTGAGAAGGCCAATTCGAGAGTGACAATCCCTTCCACACTGAAGACAAATACAATCTGTCCCCTGTCCAGCTCCCTGATTTTGGTTTCGGGACTGCCTCTTTGCCTCGGCCTGCTGGACAAGTGTCTCTTCAAAATTACACATTAGTAGAAGGCAAAAGAGGGAACCTGCTATATATGAATCCTGACAGTGCCTTAGGTATCTGGTTGCAGAGCCAGAGGTTGGGTGTTCGATTCCCCACTCTGCCTCCTAGGAGTAGAGCCAGCCTGTGTGGCCTTGGGCAAGCTGCACAGTCCCAGGGTGCCCCAGAAGGAGGACATGATAAACCACTTCTGAGTATTGTCTAAATAGAAACCTACACACAGACACACAAAAGGACTGTCATAAGTCAGAATAGACTTAATGTCACACTGTTGTTGTTGTTGTTCTTGTTCGAAAACACTAGGCACAGTCAAAATTATAAAAATATTGACTGATATTATATAACAGATACAAGTTTTAACCAAAAACCTAAGTATCTGTTAAATATTGGCATAGTGTGTCTGCTGTTTCTAATATTGCTGTTTTTTGTAGCTCTGATGGTGTGATTTCTGAGATCTGCAACTGCTCATAGTACTGTGTGAAATTTCTTGATATTTTTCCCAAAGTCCCAATGACTACAGGGACCACTGAAGTGTGTTTCTTTCACAAGCGAGATGTTTTGATTGCCAGGTCTCTGTACTTTGTTAGTTTTTCCAATTATTTATTTTCAACTCTGGCATCCCCTGGAATTGCAATGTCAATGATCCGGACATTTCTTCATTCTATCACTACTATGTGTTATGTTCAAGGTGTCTATCAGTTTGCATCTGGAAATCCCACAAGATTGACTTCCTCATTTTCTGTCACCTTCTCTCCCTGATCTTCCCATGGGTTTTTGGAGGCTGGCAAGTTATATTTTTTTGCATAATGACCAGTGCACTAACTTTGCCACTCTATCATGTCTAATTTTGTAGTCTGTTTGTGCAATCTTTGGACACTCACAGATGAGGTGTGACACAGTTTCATCTTTTTCTTGGCAAAGATCACATTTGCTGTTAGCACTAATTCCTTGGATCTTAGCTTTCATCACGTTGGTTTGGAGTGCTTGTTCTTGTGCAGCAAAAATCAAGCCTTCGGTTGCTTTCTTAAGGGTCCCCAGTTTGAGCTATGCCCATGTTGAATTATGATCATGCTTTCCATCAATATTTCTCAGGTGTTGTCCATGTAGTGGTTTATTTTTCCAGCTGTTTAATTTATTTCCAAATTGTTGTTTCTTATATTGATCCTTTGTTTCTGCTGTTTTCAAAATCTTCTCCATTTTCACTGCCTTAGAGTAATTTTTCTCTGCTTGTACTGATAAAATCATTTAGGCTTCTTTTTTCCTCCTCTACTACCTGCTGTGTTTGCAGTAATCCACAGCCTCTGATTTTTCGTGGTAAATATAATCTGTCCACATCACTTTTTGGGTGTAGTGTGTGATGCATGTTCATTAGTTTCCGTGTTTTTCAATCCAATTCTTCTAATTTGTTTTGAGTCCAATCTCTTATTCCAGCTGGGTATCTAATTACTGGAACTGCCGATGTGTTTATGGCTTTGATTTTATTTCCACCATTTAATTTTGATTTTAAGATTTTCCGCAGTCTTTTGATATATTCCCTTTCTGTCAGTTCTTTAACTTTTGTGTGCACAATGTTATCTGCTTCTAGTATTCCAGCAATTCTAGCATTCTGTTTGTTGTTGTTTTTGTTGTTGTTACAGTTAAACACTCAGTTTTGCAAGATCTAAGGTGTGTGGCGATTCTATATGCATAGAGAAGGTTTTCTGCTTCAAGACTCCAATATGTTGTAAGGCAACAGGGCAGGACAATGGGAACGTGCTAGAGAGGACAGAACCAGTGAGAAAAGCTGTGCTATTTCATTCACTCTCTTCATCCCATTTATTTTACAGAAGACCTGCTGGGAATGGAACTACCCCTGTAAGCAGCCAAGGGTCTTTCCCATAACATCTACTTAGATCTTTAGACTTCCTTCCATTAAATCTTTTAACATCTTTACCTCAGCACCTTGAAAAAGCAAAGGTCCTGCTGATCCGAGAAACTTGGTTGATGAACAACACAGAAGGATGTGGCTAGAAAAAATGGAAGATCTTTCAGAACTTTTATTTAAAAGTAATGGATCCAATGGTCCTGTCTAGTAATTTTAGAATCTGGAAGTCATGGTCTTATCCAGAGTGTAAGCACTCTGTCACTGTAATCATATTTCTTGACTTACAGTATTTTAAAAAGTGGAAACTAAGTCCTGAGCTTGGAAATAGTTGGTTGGTTTTCTGTAACTCCCAAAACAGAGCCACTAGCCATGCTGGCTGGGGTATTCTGAGAGGTACAGACCTCCCCTCTTTTTTTTCTTTTTTTTAAAATCACTTTACCAATGTTTGGTGGGCCTTTCAGTTGGGCGGGCTCCTTGACAACCACCCCAAAGGCCTACCCTGCCAGCGCCACAGCCTTGGCTCCTAACAAGACAGACTTCCTTACTGTTCTCTAAAGAAATGAATGGGTACCCAGTGTGGTGTAGTAATGGACTCAGGAGATCTGGGTTCAATTCCCCGCCTCTGACATGGTAGCTCACCGGGGGTAAAACCACTCCTTAAATACCTCAGTTACCTTGAAAACCCTATGAGGTTCACTAGAAGTCAGTTTTGACTTGATGGCCCATAACAACAATGAAGAAAAGGACACTGTCTCAGGGTGTGCATGTGGTGCAGAGTGCTGCCCCGGCATTAGGAAGGAATTGAAAACAGAAGAATCCGGAAGCATTCTCATCAATTAGAGACATTCTGATGAGGAATGTTCAATTCCTGCAAAGTTTCCTCACTTCCTGGCCAGAGTGATAGAAGGGCTGCTGCTTTAATCTCATTAAAGTTTTTGATGTTTCTAAATTCTCGAAAATCCATGCAAAACAAAGCAACAACCATCACCGTTCCACACCCTTTTGTGTTTTTAATTAAAACATTTTCTTGCATTAAAGCCTCATTTGGCACAATTTTGCTTAATTTGAGGAACAAAATTCTCTCTGTCTTCTCTTATAAAAAGTGCAAAAAAAAAAAAACACACCTCAAACAACCCCTCACCCTCTCATGGGGCAAGAAGGGCAGTTTTGCAGCTCATCCTCCTCACCTGAGAAAATGAGTGAGACAAGAGAGGATTTACATCCTGAGTCCAAAGTAGGGTTTTATGGGGGTCACACATGCTACCTTGGCCTTCTGAAATGGCCTTGCTTCCTTTTTGCTATGGCCAGTGCCGAAAAAGAAAAAAGAAAAGAAAACGGGTCCTTCATTCCAAATGCATGAGAAAATGCTCTCCTGGTTTCACATATTTCAGCGCTACCTCATTTGTATCTTGTGCTGTTGATTCATCTGGGGCAGTAAAGTTTTGCTCAACAGCCACCTGTTGATAACGGCTACCTTTGCCACTCTCCGCCAACTCAGATTTCCAGTTACTCATTATCCGATCAGGGTTGTTCACCTCTTTCTTGTCTCCTGTCTCTCACGCCCTTTGGATGCTCCTGCTCTCTCGCTCTCTCTTTTGGCTTTCAAAAATAAAACCCACACTAACAGTATGCTCTGTCTCCTCTCAATTTCCTGCTCTGCCAAAAAAATCAGACTGCAGGATTAAGAGAAGGGAGGGAAGATCTTAAAAGAATCTGGAGTAAACAAAAACCACCAGGCCTATTATTTAGGAAGGCAATAAAGAGAGGATGAGTCACCTTGTGCTTCTTTTGCAGACCATAGAAAAGCAGTATAATGACTCATGAAGCAAGTTTGGCCAGCAAGAGCCCAGAGCAGGAGCTTTGAGAATGGGCACCACAAATCAGAAAGGATGCCCCTGGGGCAGATTTTGATAAAAAGGTGTCTCTAAAAGCCAGTATTGTTGCTTTTTAATTCCCCCTCTTTTAAGCAGGAAATGACTAGTCTTTAATAGCAATCTGCTGAGCATCAGATAAATATGTCGAAAGACCTGCTCATTGATTTGAGATAATTAGTTCTTGCATTTGTGTGATATTCTTCAATCACATTTTCTCATCTGACTGCAAAGCTAGTGGATTTCCTATCATCCTGTCAAGCATTTAACTTGCAACCTAGCCAAAGGGCTGGTATGCCAAGATAGTCATCTTAGTTTGCTTTAATGCAGTAATCCAGTGATTTAAGGAAATATTCCTCAATATTGTTGAGTATATTTATCCACTTCATACAATGTGGATAAATATACTCAACCATATTGGGGGATATATTGAAGGTTTGGGCCTTCCAAGGCTAATTTTGGCTCTCAGGACCAAGCTGTTTGACTCCTTTCAAGTTACTGCTGTATCAAGAAATCAGTGTGCAGGGTAACAGAAAGAAGGAGGAACTGCACTGAACTGGAAACAGATTTTTGAAGTGAGTTCAAACTTTGTTTACGGGGTTGTATTTTTATTTAAGCGTCTGTAATGAATATACTGTGATAGTGTGGTGTAGTGGATAGAGTGACGGACTAGGACTCAGAAGCCCTCAGTTTGAATCCCAGATCATCATTATACAGTCAACCCTCGACTTACAAACTTAATCCGTTCCGGAAGGAAGTTTGTAAGTCGAAAAGTTTGTAAGTCGAATCAGCATTTCCCATAGGAATGCATTGAAAACCAATTAATCCGTTCCGGCTGTTTTTGGTTCTTAGGTTGAGGGGCGGTTTGTAACTCGAATCATTAGTTCCCATAGGAACTAATGCAAAGCCAGTTAATCCGTTCCTACCACTAGGGGCAGAATTTTTTTTCTTTTTTTTTCCTTTTAAACTAAGATGACTTAGGTTTTTAAAAAAGTTTTTTTTCGGTTCGTAACTCGAATCTAAGTTCGCAAGTCGAGTCAATGTTTTTCTATCAGAGCGGTTCGTAAGTCGAAATGTTCGTAACTAGGGCCGTTCATAAGTCTAGGGTTGACTGTATCTTATAGCCTTCGTTATTCTTCTGTAGCCTTCCCGTGGACATCAATTAGGCCATGTAAAGAAGCTGTTTTTTCATGGCTCCTGTTAACCCAAAAGCAAGCCAGGTTAAATCCATTTTAATCCACTAATCTGCAGGGTAAGAACTGTATTTACACTATCAGTCCCATTAGTGTTAAGCGTGAATGTGTGAATCAGTTTTTTCATTAACCTACAGGCACCACTTTAACTGAGGGACAAACCGAGATTGCTTGAAACTCTGGTGACAGAAACTCTGAACACTCTTAAAACAAAATGTACCTGGGACAGATCTAATTAAAATCTGCTAATTAAAAACCTACAGCTTTTAACCTACAGTTAATGAATTAACCAGTCTGATTAATGAATTAATGCTTTCAGGCAACATCTGTGTCAAAATGCCTGGGCTTCAGATTGCTTTGCTATAATTTATAGAGAAAAATGTTTAAGAAAAAAGGTGTGTGTCATTACAGATGGATGGATTATTCTGTTTATGATGTGTGTCGATTTCACATGTGATCCTTCATCAATCAGCCCCATCAAATTTCCTAATTCATTTGCATTCTTTAAAAAGAGTATGTATATGGATTTTTACAGACAAACTTGTTTTTCTCACATTTTAAAACATATTTTTTCTCACATTATGCATTTCTGAATGAAGTTTATCCCTTGTTGTCAGGTGTTGTGAAGTCTCTACTAAGGGTTTGAATTATGTGAGATGTTAAAGGAGAGATTTATTATTGCCATCCCGCAGTAATGTCTGAGTGGGGTATCTGAGCCCAGATCTCCTGACTACTAGTTATATACTCTATCCAGAATGTGTGTATTTGTTTTCTCTCTCTCTTGCGCACACATACACACACACACACACACTTTTTTAAAGAAATGTAAAACCTAAATAAAATAAAATAGGCCATTTTAATTATTATTTTCCAACATATTAACTTATGTGTGAACCAATAGGTGAATTAAAGCACTGCTATACAGTGGTGCCTCGACTTACGAACGTCCCGACTTACGACCGTTTCGAGTTATGACCAGCTCCAGACGTAAAATTTTGCTTCGACTTGCGGCCGGAGCTTCCAGTTACGAACAGAAAAAGGCAGGGGGGAAAAGCGGGAAATTCAAATTGCTAACCGTTGGTAGGCGAAGAGGCTGCTTCTTTGTAGCTCTTTCGCCCCAGCAGTTAGAGTGAGTGCGATCAGAAGAGGCTTCGGTCTGCCTGGTAAGGTAAGGTGCTGCTTTCTGCTTTTAAAAAACTGTTCTGGGTGGGTTTTGCAGCGTGGTTTTGGGCTGGGGGGGTTGTTTGTTTTTTGGTATTTTTTTCCCCATTTCCGATGGGGCTTGGGGGGTTTGTTTGCTTTTTGGGTTTTTTTTCCCCCATTTCCGATGGGTCTTGGGGGTTTGTTTGCTTTTTGGGTTTTTTCCCATTTCTGATGGGTCGGGGGGGTTGCTTGCTTTTTGGGGTTTTCCCCCCATTTCCGATGGGTCTTGGGGGTTTGCTTGCTTTTTGGTTTTTTTTTCCCCATTTCCGATGGGTCTTGCGGGGTTTGCTTGCTTTTTGCTTTGCTTTTTTTGCATTTCCAATGGGTCTTGCACGCTTCTCTTGCTTTCTGCTTTGCTTTTTTTGCATTTCCGATGGGTCTTGCACGCTTCGCTTGCTTTCTGCTTTGCTTTTTTTGCATTTCCGATGGGTCTTGCACGCTTCACTTGCTTTCTGCTTTCCTTTTTTTGCATTTCCGATGGGTCTTGCACACTTCGCTTGCTTTCTGCTTTGCTTTTTTTGCATTTCCGATGGGTCTTGCATGCTTCACTTGCTTTCTGCTTTGCTTTTTTTTTTTTTTTTTGCATTTCCGATGGGTCTTGCACGCTTCGCTTGCTTTCTGCTTTGCATTTTTTTGCATTTCCGATGGGTCTTGAACGCTTTGCTTGCTTTTCTTTTCTTTTTTTCCCCCCTTTGGCCGGAACGGATTAATCGCATTTCCGATGGGTCTTGCAGTGATTTTTTTTTTTTTTTTTGGTGATTTTTTTCTTCGGCCGGAACGGATTAATTGCATTTCAATGCATTTCAATGGGAAATGGTGCTTCGACTTACAACCATTTCGAGTTATGACCGGAGTTCCAGAACCAATTAAGTTCGTAAGTCGAGGCACCACTGTACTTCAATATCCACATTTTTTCTAAATCTTCCAGTGCAGTTTTCCAATTAAATATGCTTGTAAATATATGTATATTGGTGGAAAGGGAAGAGAAGTAGAAGGTAATCAAATGGGTGGATTCTTCCATGATTAAGAACAGATCAGGTTCATTTGCCACAGACTTCCCTGAAATCTAACTCCTTCAGCATATGCCACGCCAACAAAATTATTTTTCTTTCTCTTTGCTAAACAACACTTTGCAAGTTGGTGTACTGAAACTGGGGCAGCAAAAGTCAGCTCAATAGCACAGAAGTAGCTTTTCCCCATATCCATGGAAACTTCCATTTTGAATTGTCTCGCCATAGGGTTCTCAAGGTAAGAAACATTCAGAAGTAATTTACCATTGCCTTCTCCACAGTAACGGCATTCCGTGTCTAGTCGCGCTGGCCATGTGACCACGGAAACTATCTATGGACAAACGCTGGCTCTATGGCTTGGAAACGAGGATGAGCACCGCCCCCCTAGAGTCAGACACGACTAGACTAAATGTCAAGGGGAACCTTTACCTTTACCTCTCCACAGTACTAACCAAAGTTAGCCTGAGTGTCTCTGTGTGCGAAAGGTCCTTCACCAGGATCACCTTCCATTACTGCTGCTGCTCACTAGCTGCCCCTTCAGAAGGTTCTCTTCTCCCCATCACCCTTGGAACTATCATTTCTCTTGTGCTGATGTGATCGTTTATCCTGAAGAGGATAAGTGCAACTTAGTTTGGGGCCTCAGCTTTAAGCATTCTTCCTTGGGCGACTCAGTCCAGACTAGCAATGGATTCCAGCCTCTTCATGGCCTTGTTCTCTGCTTCCCTGACACACTCAAGTCTCCTCACCATATTATGGTATCGATCCAAGAAGGTGATTCCTGATGAAGAGGAAGAAAGTGCAAAAGTAGGACTGCAGTTGAACATTAGGAAGGCATAACTTTAATGTTGATGAAAAAAATTGATTTGTTAAAGATGTTCTGTACCTCAGTTAGTCATCAAACTAAATTGCAGCCAAGAAATCAGAAGACTGTTATGTGGAAGTGCAGCTATGAAGGAACAAGAGAACATAATCAAATGTAAGCATGTGTCACTGGAGAACAAGGCCAAGATCATCAACATGATTATATTTCCAATTATTATGTGTGGATCTGAAAACTGGATAATGAAGAAAGCTGACTGGAAAAAAATTGTTTATTCAAAATATGATGCTCGAGGAATGCTTTGTGGATATCCTGGACCACCGGAAAGACAAGCAAGTGAATCCTAGATCAAATCATGCCTGAAATCTCTCTAGAAGCAAAAACGATGAGATTTGGGCAATCATTCTTTGGGTGCATCATGAGAAGACAAGACTCACTGGAAAAGACAGTTGTGCAAGGAAAATTTGAAGGCAGGAGGACAAGAGGAAGATGAAATACAAGGTGAATTGCTTCCATTAAAGAAGCAACAGGCTTGAGTTTTCAAGACTTGAGCAGGGCTGTAATTCATAGGCTGTAATTTGTATGCCACTAATTCATAGGGTTGGCATAAGCCAGAAGTGACTTGACAGCACTTGCAACAAAGTATGTATAGGCACCTTACTGTTGGAGGTCGCTCGTTCATAGCGTCACCATAGCTCAGAGGTATGCTGACAGCACATAATAACAGCAGCAACACAAACAGAAAAACAGCAGGAACCTACTCAAGACCACATGGCTTGGGTCTGGCTACCTTATTCTTTGCTGATTCCATCAGCATTGGCCATGTCATGGGCAGGGGAAGGCAGACTTTAACCTGAGCGAAAACCAGCACAGTTTGGTGAAGGTGATAGAAATGTGGCTCAGATCCTGGAATGTGTTCCTTTACCTTTGCCCATGATAAGCCTTTGAAATAAATACCGATCTTCATGGAATAGGAGTTCCAGAACATGGGGCAACAGACAAGAGAAAGGACCAGTAATACTAGAATCTACATTTGTTATGTCAGCTAGGAAAGAGAAGGTTTGATAAAACAGACCGGACAACAAAATATTTTCAGAACTTTAATTTACAGTAGTACCTCGGTTTACAAAATTAATCCGTCATCCGGGACGTTACGTAATGCGGAAATTACGTAAACTGGGACGCGGATTGCCGTAGCAACAGGGGCGGTGCTAGAAACCTCCAGGCGTGATGCGTCCTTTTTGTACATTGGAAAAAACCCCGTAAAAAACGTAACCCGAGGCATTATTTCTTATGGATTTCGGCTCGTAAACCGAAAATTACATAAACCGAGGCATACGTAAACCGAGGTACTACTGTACATGTTTATGTTCATGTTGAAGTTGTATATATGTTATTCATACCCTGAAGTTCCTTGGAAATAATTTTATATAATTATGGTTGAGCGGTGGCCTCTTCCTAATTTCAAAGGCCTTTTGCAATCCAACAGTTTTGACAAAGGTCTATCTTCTCCCACAAATTTCCTGGATAGAGAATAAGAAGTAGAATCAGGTATGAGACAGAGGAAAAGAGGGAGGAACAAAAGCTGCTTTTAGCTTTGGCAGCTATCAGATCAGCTGAGAATAATGTGGCCCGTAATGGGAGGGGAAGCTCCCCACCTCTGATCTAAATAGGTCTTTAAAGGACCATATGAGGATGGATGTGTAAGATTTTATTAAACCACAAGGGCGGCCTCCTTAAATGCTGTGGGAAAGTCTCACAAAAGGTTTTATTTCCCCCCAACCTAAGTACTAATTATTAAAAACAAAATAAAGATGGCCTCTCCGTTGTCAGAATACGTAGCAATCGTAAAAGAAAGAAATCAAGACTGAGGAAAAACTGGTAATCCGCCCACCTTAATCTCTCACAAGCAGGAGAATGTGGTGTGAATTTGATCCCTATTGGAGCCTGCGGGACCGGTTCAGATACAGAAGGAAACTGGGTTTGCCTGAGGTGCCAGAATGTTAGATGTTCTTGCCTTGGCTATGTAAATGCCTCAGAGAAAGGGAAGCGGGAGGGAGGGAGATGCTGCCTGCTAGGAGTGTATAAACCACCAGCAGCTTTAGCAGATGGTCCTCCAAGGGCCAGGGAGATAAGCCTTATGGCTTTTGTAGGACATGCCTGAGGCTCTTTGATCTCCACTGGATACCCATCCAGGGCAAACAATAAGGAAGCAGAACTAAACAAGTGACAGACAGACAGACAGACAGACAGATAGATAGATAGATAGATAGATAGATAGATAGATAGATAGATAGATAGATAGATAGATAGATAGATAGATAGATAGATAGATAGATAGATAGATAGATAGATAGATAGATAGATAGATAGATATTTGAGTCCCGTCAGCTTTTAATCTTCCATTGAGCTGCATAGTTTGAAACAAGACCCTGGAGTTAAAAAGAGCCCTTACTGAGGACGGGCACCTTGACCTGTAGTATTTTCAAAACCATCCCTGCTTGCACTGGCAGTATCAGCTATAGCACATGGTAATTCCATGGGGAGAATGTCCAAAGCTTTGGGAAAAGAAAAGCCTCTGCCCAAAGCAGACTGAAGTAAAACTGTCTCTGATCCAAAGCATTGATGGGTTCTAAAATGAATTTTCTGATATGTGTGGTGTTCGGTGGCACATCCCTAGAAACCACTGATACGGCCTTTTCTTCCTACATAGGGATCATCTTGGAATGTGTACTATACAAACTAACAAATAACAGAACTACGGAAGTGAAGTATGCTGGCTAAATTTGTCAACCCTCCCAATCAAATTAGGTAAACGAAGGCTTGACAAGATATCGGAACAAGCCATTTGAAGGCCACCTGAGATTCCTTGCTTCCACCAGAGAGGGAGATGCAGAGCTTCCCACTTCCTTGA
The DNA here is from genome assembly GCA_037013535.1 of Intellagama lesueurii. Lineage (NCBI taxonomy): Eukaryota > Metazoa > Chordata > Lepidosauria > Squamata > Agamidae > Intellagama > Intellagama lesueurii. The sequence goes on from JBAJHW010000001.1 coordinate 222,552,712, forward strand.
GAACCCCACGATTTGTGCAAAACGTATCTGTGCAAAACTTGTGTTCTTTCCCTGCGAGAAGCAAGGCACATACACCACACGCATCACAAACACAGAAGGACTGGCTGTTACGAAAGATGCAGGCAACCTGGATAAAACATTGCTTTCACTCTGCAACAACGAAAACATTCAACTCCTCACCATCCTTGCTGCCAAGAGAAATCTCATTGGTGAGGAAGAGACAAGTGATGGTTTACATGCCTAGAAGAGATCAGTGATAAAGTCAGCACCGCCATACGGGAGCTCCTTTCCCACGTTTTCTCACTATATCCATAGCTTAGAAAAGTTATTTTTTTGACTGCATCTCCCCAAAAACCTTAAATCTAATGGCTATTTCCACCTAAAGGAGACCTGCTGAATCAGTGAGAACTTGGTATGCCCAGTATTGGATCCTGACATTGGCAGTAGGATTCTGGATCATCTAGTAAAAAAAAAAATAAAAAAAATGGAACTTTAGTTCTGTGTTCTGGTACCAAGCTGGAGATGGTAAACTTAACAGGAAAAGGTTAAGAGTGTGTTAACTGTTCATAAGCTATTGCTGAGACGAATACTGAGTTCACTACCAGTTTATTAAACTAATGTTCTAATTTTGAACTTTCTACTAATTTTCCCACCTCTGCAAGAATGGGGACGACAGAGCCAGTTTTTTTACACTGCTCTACTTTGCCAGATTTGTCAGGAATGGGAAGGCGTCACATTCATGGCTTTACATGTGGAAAGAGGACAGAAAAGCAGCTTCTATACTGCTGGAGCAACAAATGATTTAATCCTTGTTCCAGCAGCCCCACTATTCCTTCTGGAACTCATTTGCCATTCACCTCAGAATTAAATTTTGGATGTCATCCCTTTACTGAGAAGAGCACGGTTAGACAGGGAAATCTGTGGCAGCCATTCCACATAACTACAAGATTCTAAGTACACACCTAAAACCCTTCACCTTGTTTTCTTCATTTATTTGTTCTTGCCTGACCTGTAATTTATGAATCAGCCACTTTGACTGAAACAGGAAGAGAGAAAATTGGTAGTAATGAGGTATGGATGTTTTAGCAAAAGTCAAACACTAGCAAACTGAGTTTGGCAGACATACTTACCATCCAGTAAGAAGCCGTTTTTATTATACCCCAAAATGGACAGTAATTAAAACTAATATTGAAGGACAACACTGACAGCTGATCTTCTGCTAAAATAATGCTAATAATAATTTGTGACAGCAGCAGAATGAGAGAACCTGACATAAGAGAAGTGCAGCTTATTTCCTTCCTGTTTAAGTGCCCTTTTAACAAACAAGGAAAACTTCCATAGTTCCTTTTTTTAAAAGCTCCCATGTCTCACTTTCTCTCTGCTAGGTTGAGAAGTAGATAATTCAGTTAAGATTGCCATTTTCAGTCGCTGCACTGCATCATATGCCAGTCACTCGTCATGGTAGTGAATGTTGCTTATTTTTAGAATTACAGGAAGCTCACGAGAGGTTGTCTTTTGTCTGGGTGAGACAATTTTTCAATAGATCTGAATTTTTCTGGCATCAGTCCTTAATCAGACTCCTGGAGAACCAGCCAAAGGGTGGAATAGCAGCATTTCAAAAGTGAAAATATGATCCAAATCTTTTTTTTTTTTCCAAAAAAGGATTTCAGATGAGGTACAATTTCTGCTCTTCACCCTTCTAACTGTACATAGTCTTCAACCTACCAGTGGCCTAAATCCTGCTGAGGGTTTACATAGGAGTAAAGATGATCGGGCAAACTGCACTGGCAATTTCCTGCTAATTGATGAGTTGCTGCTTGCCTTCCTGTTCACATGCTAGCAGTGCAATTTGGCAGGTGCCCAGAAAGTGGCAACCCATTAATTATTAGCAGAGATTACTCATAAGAGGTTTACCATTCCCTTCTTCTGGACATGTTCTGGGACTCCACAGCTTGCCCATGGCCACACAGGCTGGTTCTTCTCCCTGGAGGCAAAGTGGGGAATCAAATTGTGGTGATAAGCTCTAGCTAAACAGTGGAAAAAAATGCAGGAACCTATAGAGCAGAATTATATTTAAGTCTCCCCACAGTAGACTACCCCTTTTTGATTGTTCTCCTCAACTGGTACTTACAGTCTCTATAATTCACTCTGAGACACTGGTAAGAGAAAGAACAGAAGTTCCATTTACTCACAGAGATGGGCACGAATCACTTCGTTCTGGGTCATCTCAAGTTGTTGGTGCAGCAACACTCTTTCCCCACCCCCCAGCCATCTCCCTCACTCACCAGCCAGTGCACACCGTTTGTTCCCTCCCCAGTGTGTGACTGTCCAGTCACAGTAGGAGTGTGTGCTTCCCACTTCCACCTCCTCTGGCAGCCCGCCCACTAAGACGAGGAGGCGGGGCAGGGATTCCTGCAGCGAAGCCTTTATATATAAAGAAAATTTTATATTCCTGAGCCACACAAGAGAAAATGCAAGGTGTATCCCAGTTCTACAGAGGGTGTTTTTAAGAGCCAATTAAAAACTTGGCTCTTCAGGCAGGCCTTCCCTCCTGTCAATATTTGATTTTATTTTATTATAATTTCTGTTTTTTTCTCCATCTTGAGTATTATTAATATTAATATTATTGTTTTGAATTGTTTAATTTTAATTTTAATTGTTCAAGTGTTTTATATTTAATGTTTTATGGAACCCGCCCTGAGTAGACTCTGTCTAAAAAGGGCGGGATAAAAATCGAATAAATAAATAAAATAAAAGTTCTATGTAAAACACAAATACGTAAGAGTATTTTACAAGGAAAAAATTAATACTGTATATGTTATCAAGTGGTTCTGTTCATAATAGAACATCATGTTATCTTCAAATGTAATACTATAATATTAATTCTGGCACATTAACAAATTAAATCAACTTCTTAGAAGGACAGATAATTAGTAATCAATAACTCTCATTGGGCAATCCTAACCATGATGTTGTTACTGTTTACATCATTATCTTCCTAGTTCCTTTTTCTTGTGAAGACTAGAGACAAGCTTTTCGTATTTGTATCCCTGGCAATAAAGAAATTGAAACAGTGAAAGATTTTGTATACCTTGGTTTAAATCATCAATAGACATGGGCTGTTCGTATTCGTATCCTTGGGGAGACGAATAGTGGTACCACAGGTGCCACGGAGGCCCATTCCCTCCCATTCCCAGAACCAGCTGGTCCACTCACTCACAGCACTCAGCTCCATTGTCATCATCATTGTGACCATCATGGTCAGCTCTTCCCCACCTCCCTGCGCAGCCAAGCACTCATCCGCTGAGGGGGGAGGCTCCCCATCCTGCCTCCATACTGGAGTGGTTGGCTGCGCGGGGAGGTGGGGAAGAGCCAGCTGGGGTCCTTCTGTGATTGGCACAATGGTGATGGAGCCAAGCACTGTGCGCCAAATGGTGAGTTGACTGGCTGGTTCTGGAAGAGGGGAATGGACCTCCGTGGCATGGGGTGCCACTATTCATATTCATATCCTCAGGGATACAAAAACGGATAGCCTATCTCTAGTGGAGACTATTAAGAATTCACTGCCTAGATAGAGTGCTAATTTTAAATAGACAAATATGGTTCTATGTTCCTGGGCCACACAAGAAGCTAGCAACTTGGCAATATGCTTCAGTCCCTGTTTCTTGAGGTTCCTGTGGTGTGTTATCATGTGTTCCTTCTGGACTAGTCCAATGGGGAGAGCCTGAATCTGCATTTGTGCCAGATGTTGCAATTTTTTTAAAATCATGGTATTAGAACACACAGTACATTTGAAAGGCTGCTATTACAGGAACTGGTGTGGTAGTGCGTTCTTTGATAATTAACTTTTATATGCCCCATATGCAAAGAGAGTAACATGCCCCATATGCAAAGTCCTACAAAGGGCCAGCAGAAAAGCTACGGCATGGACTCAGTTCTCTTATAAATAGTCTTCCAGACAAAGGTGTGCAAGGAATAATCTGGTTTTCATTTCGTGTGCGCCATGTATTCTCCCTATGCTTTAGAAACCATTGTTCTTTTTCCTTTAAAATTATTTTATAGGGAACCTGCTAATAACCTGGAATCAACATTCCCTCTAAGCTATGCGGGTGCATGGCTGCACAGTGCTGCATGGGTGCCGAGCACCCACAGCCAGTGTTGTCGCCCATTTGGTTCCAGTTTCAGCCAAAACCCTGTGCATGCGGGGTGAGGTTTCCACTCAGCGCTGGTGGAAAATTAAATGTAATTAAAGAGCAACAATTTGCTGCTCTTTAATTACATTCAAATTTCCACCGGCAGAAACACTACCCCACACGTGCAAAGTTCTGGCCACTACCAGAACCAAATGGTCAGCAACACTGGCTGCGGGTGCTCAGCACCCATGCAGCACTGTGCGGCTGCACACCTGCACAGCTTGGAGGGAACGTTGCTTGGGATGCAACTCAAAGATGGGCCTAACAACAGAGTAATTGTTGAAACTTTGGCATAGGCAGGCCCATAGGAATACGGCAAGGAGCACTGTGCATAACAGAGCTTGGAAAAAATGCTTTTGGGGATTATAGTTTTGGGAATCCCCCAGTCCCAAATTGATACCACTGGCTGTTCTGACTGAGAATGTCTGAAGGACTTCGTCCAAAAAGTTATATTTCTGAACTCTGACAAGGACAACTTTCCTGAAGTAAATGTACATACAAATCCTTGTTTAATCTGAACGGATCAAAATTATATAGCCATTGCTTCATAACTCCATTCTAGAACTAAATATCGGGCAGCATCTGGATGACTCGTGGTGCAGCATAAAAATAGGCTGGTGGTAACACCACCTGATCTCCTCCTGACTTCTGTTGGTTGGTCAGTTGAAAATATTTATATCCCGCCTTTTTCCTAAAAAACATCCAATGCTGCTTATAGTATTTTAAAAAAACATTAAAAGCTAAAACAATAAATTGTTACATTAAAAAACAAAGAATTAAACTAATAAAATATTAAAGCTAGTAGATAAAAACAGTAGTAAAACACATTTTTAAAGAAAAACACAATAGTTCCATTTAAAGAAGAAGAAGCCCTGGACAATCAGTCACTAAGAAAAAGTCTGCCTGAAGAGAAGAAGAGCCTGTTTGTCTGCTTGTGGAAGAAGAGCCAAGATGGGGAGGGAGTTTCAGAGAAGACCCACTCCTGTGTCCCCACCAAATGCACCTGTGAAGGTGGGGGACTGAGATAAATTAGTCTCCTGATGATCTTAACATCCGGGCAGGCTCATGAGGGGAGATGCAGTCTTTGAGATGGCTCAGACCCAAGCCGTTTAGGGCCTTTATAGGTTAAAACCAGAACTTCGAATTGTGCCCAGAAGTGGACCTGCAGCCAGTGGAGATGCTGTAATTGGGGGGGGGGGGGGTATTGTGATCTCTGTAACCTCTGCTCACCCATTCCCAACAATGGGGCTTCGGGTTGCATAAGGTAGAACTGGATGACTCCTTGGGCAAGCTTTGTAGACGTGATTCCTCTCACACAATTCCATGTTGCGTGATCAGAAAAGATTCTGCCCACTTTCTCTCAATGTGGAGCCTTCTGGCCTTGCTTTTCGTTCCTTTCAAATGAAAAGTTACCAGAAGTTTTTTTAAAAAAATCAAGCAACTAGTTGTACAAAACGTCATAACCCATAGAGCACGGCACTTTCTCAGAACCTTGAAAGACACCTCAGAACCACTCCCCTTCCACCACCACCACTACCACAGTATTTCTTCCATTACACAACATCCTCTGACTTGGTGTTTTCTTAAAGCAGCTAAGAGTAGTTGGCACTTCCCTGACAGGAAGCTGACAGCACATTCCAAGCGCCCAGCCATGTGGAGTGAGGTCGTCGGTCTAAGTCAAAGAATTCTGGAGAGACATCTAGGAGAATTAAAGTAATCCCATCATAATTGACCTCATTTGGGAGGTGTTAAAGAGTACTCCAGATGACACACTGCAGAAGCAGAAAGCGCTGCCACAAGACAAAACTGTGAACAGCTATCTTTCTGTCAGCCAAAGCATGGATGGTATTTTATATGTCTGCATAGCTGCTGCAGCTTCCTAATTATTTCATTTCACTAGAGTACAAATCCATCTGCTATGACAGACAAGGTATGCAGTGGGATATTTGCCTGGGAAACGAGACATGTTTGTGTAACATGCAGACACTCACACTCCTTTCCTAAGTAAGTCTGAAGACTAGCTTTCTTTGAATTGCATGCTGCAGTGCAGAGGCTAGGCTGTGGGTAATGAGCCTGATAATAGCCACTGTATTTGAAAATAGCAGCTTCATGGGCTTGTGTGGTAGGTTCAAAAGTGCTCACACGATATTCTGAGCCCATGATAGCTTTGTGTTCATGACTGTGTGAAGCAGTCATTGTACAACTCTGTGTGCTCGCTCCATTTCCTTGCAAGTGCATGGGTTCACCTGTCACAGTGATGTATAAACAAGCTAATCATCTTCACTTTTGTTATCTGTACAGCAGGGAGTTCACTCAAAAAACCCCACCAATACCTCTGTATGAGAAGTACAACAAAAATTGTAATCAAAATGGAGAGGCCCACATCCAATTGCTAGTCTCAGTTAGAGCATGACCATTGAATCAATGGGATTTACGTAAGTGTTGACTCCCTGTTCAACAGCTGATTCAATGGGTCTACTCTATATGGGACTAGCAGTTCGATTTCAGTCACAGTGAGCTGTGGGGAAAGGATCCATATACTCAAGTGTGTATAGTTCCCCGTCCCTACCACCAAAAATACAGTCTTTTTGATTCCCATTAAATAGCCCTTAAAGAGTAGCATAGCAATAAATTTGGAAGTGTAGGTATTTATTTTATTTTATCTAAAATATTTTTATCCTGCCTTCCTCCTTAAAAAGGACCGTCCTTAAAAAGGTATTCCTCATGATCATCCTCTGTAGCCTTATCTTGTTGATCCCTACTGATGAACTAATTCTAGTGGTTTTCATCTCTGCCTAGAACAGTTTTCCAAAACTAATGGTCCTTAGCTGCCCCTTCAAGACCAAGGCATCCCAAAATAAACTGAGTCTGGTCATACTAAAATCTGTTGTAGCTAAGCTTAAAGGCAAGGGGAAAACCTGAGGATGATGGCATTGTTCCTGCTCCTTCAGCCATTGGGAGCCTGGCTTCTCTACACCATGGAGTATAATGTTCTGCTTCTGGGCAGCCTTTAGTGGGCCAGCAGTAGAAACTCACAGCTACAGCTTGGCTCTGGAAAACACCTGGAAATTAATTTTTCATGTGCTCCACGGAACGTCACATGAGCAGATTCCAGTTTACAGACAAGGACTTTCCTCTCCTGTCCTTTCTCCCTCTGCCCCATGATGAAATTTGTTCTGGATCAGTTCCCGGATACCAGCTTGGGAGAACATGTGGAGAAAAGAGACTCTATGCCAGGGGTGCTATCCATTCAACAGGCACAACAGAATACAGCTCTATTAAACTGTAGTATACATTCAGGCAATCTGGCCTATATAATCACTGTGCCAATGTGGATTTTATTTATTTAGATCTGCATATAGAACTCATTAAAACCACAGCACTGGAACATACAAACACTGATCAGAAGGGAGAGTCAGTTGATATAAGGGACATTATGTAATTTCTTTGCATGCTTGACTTAGTTTTGTTACCTGTTTTAGTGTGTGCACCATACTGGGCCATATAATGTCCCTGAACCCTTTTCACCTGCAGGTCACTCAGTCTCCATTTGGTCAGAAGCTGTTCTACAGGGCAGATATGGGTGAACCTTTCCAAAAGGGAAACAAAAGCCTTCCTCTATCCTATTTGGAGTGGCAGCTAGCAACAGATGCCATGGTAGTCTGGATATTGATATCATATCGTCTTTTAAAAATATCTTCTCGGGCAACCTCCTATTCCCTTCTGCGGTTGTTGTTGTTGTTTACTCGTTAAGTCATGTCCGACTCTTCGTGACCCCATGGATCAGAGCACGCCAGGCCCTCCTATCTTCCACTGCCTCCCGGAGTTGGGTCAAATTCATGTTGGTAGCTTCGGTGACACTGTCCAACCATCTCGTCCTCTGTCGTCCCCTTCTCCTCTTGCCTTCACACTTTCCCAACATCAGGGTCTTTTCCAGGGAGTCTTCTCTTCTCATGAGATGGCCAAAGTATTGGCGCCTCAGCTTCAGGATCTGTCCTTCCAGTGAGCACTCAGGGTTGATTTCCTTCAAAATGGATAGGTTTGTTCTCTTTGCAGTCCAGGGGACTCTCAAGTGTCTCCTCCAGCACCACAACTCAAAAGCATCAATTCTTCGGGGGTCAGCCTTCTTTATGGTCCAGCTCTCACTTCCATACATCGCTACTGGAAAAAACATAGCTTTGACTATGCGGACCTTTGTCGGCAAGGTGATGTCTCTGCTTTTTAAGATGCTGTCTAGGTTTGTCATTGCTTTTCTCCCAAGAAGCAGGCGTCTTTTAATTTCGTGGCTGCAGTCACCATCTGCAGTGATCATGGAGTCCAAGAAAGTAAAATCTGTCACTGCCTCCATATCTTCCCCTTCTATTTGCCAGGAGGTGATGGGACCAGTGGCCATGATCTTAGTTTTTTTGATGTTGAGCTTCAGACCATTTTTTGCGCTCTCTTCTTTCACCCTCATTAAGAGGTTCTTTAATTCCTCCTCACTTTCTGCCATCAGAGTGGTATCATCTGCATATCTGAGGTTGTTGATATTTCTTCCGGCAATCTTAATTCCGCTTAGGATTCATCCAGTCCTGCCTTTCTCATGATGTATTCTGCATATAAGTTAAATAAGCAGGGAGACAATATACAGCCTTGTCGTACTCCTTTCCCAATTTTGAACCAATCAGTTGTTCCATATCCAGTTCTAACTCTTGCTTCCTGTCCCACATGTAGATTTCTCAGGAGATAGCTAAGGTGGTCAGGCACTCCCATTTCTTTAAGGACTTGCCATAGTTTGTTGTGGTCCACACAGTCAAAGGCTTTTGCGTAGTCAATGAAGCAGAAGTAGATGTTTTTCTGGAACTCTCTGGCTTTCTCCATAATCCAGCGCATGTTAGCAATTTGGTCTCTAGTTCCTCTGCCCCTTTGAAATCCAGCTTGTACTTCTGGGAGTTCTCGGTCCACGTACTGCTGAAGCCTACCTTGTAGGATTTTGAGCATAACCTTGCTAGCGTGTGAAATGAGTGCAATTGTACAGTAGTTGGAGCATTCTTTGGCACTGCCCTTCTTTGGGATTGGGATGTAGACTGATCTTTTCCAATCCTCTGGCCACTGCTGAGTTTTCCAACTTGCTGGCATATTGAGTGTAGCACCTTAATCTTTTAAGATTTTAAATAGTTCGACTGGAATGCCATCACCTGCACTGGCCTTGTTGTTAGCCATGCTTTCTAAGGCCCACTTGACTTCACTCTCCAGGATGTCTGGCTCAAGGTCAGCAACCACACTATCTGGGTTGTTCGGGACATCCGGATCTTTCTGGTATAATTCCTCTGTGTATTCTTGCCACCTCTTCTTGATGTCTTCCGCTTCTGTTAGATCCCTACCATTTTTGTCCTTTATCATGTCCATCTTTGCACAAAATGTTCCTTTAATATCTCCAATTTTCTTGAACAGATCTCTGGTTTTTCCCTTTCTATTATTTTCCTCTATTTCTTTGCACTGTTCATTTAAGAAGGCCCTCTTGTCTCTCCTTGCTATTCTTTGGAAGTCTGCATTCAATTTTCTGTAAATTTTCCCTATCTCCCTTGCATTTTGTTTCCCTTCTCTTCTCTGCTATTTGTAAGGCCTCCCTTCTGCGGAGGTAGACTAAAGAAGAGAGCGAGAGAGAGAGCAATCAGATTCTATCCATGGAATGGGGGAGGCATCATCTTCCTTGGCTAGATGAACATTTAGGGCCACACATAAAGATAAGATTTTGGAAGCAGTCTACTTGTCCAAACCATATAATTTTATAGCTGCCAACTTACATCAAGATGGCAATCCTCCTATCACAAATGGAGACGTGGCATTTTTTCCTTTCCATCTTACAGGAGCAACAGTGCCCCATGCATTTGCAGTGAAAGGGCAGATGCCACTGGTGTCCCGTCACAAACAGTGGGAAGATATGCAGGTGAAGCAGTTTGCAAGCCTTTCAAGGGATTGTATAAATGCTGAGTCCAAATCCTGCATCCAAAGAGGGTTTTTTTGTTTTTAAAAAGGACCTGTTTGTTCAAACACTTTCCCTTCTTCCCCCACAAACTGTTTTGTGTACTTTATATGAACACTCTTAGACTGTGCCGGCTGATGGAGAAGGACTCTCCAGTGTTTTCAATTTCCCAGTGCTTTTATTACCCTGCTATTGCAATTCACTTTCCCATCTTGATATCCTACCATGTTCCCAATACTTGACTTCACCGAATAATATATCTTTGAGTGCCATCTTTTATTCTGTATCTGAAGCTTAAATAACTAACTCCCAGCTGGACTTCGGTGAAGTACAACTGTTGCGGTAATCATCTTTGAAAAGTGGCTGGTGCTTTTCTCTGAGTGGTGGACTGACAAAGCCACAACTTGGGGATATTTTCCTCAGAAACCATGCCACCGTTCTTGGGGTCTCAGGGCCCATGGGCTCCATGCCAAATGGTGTATCACTGTTGGTTTTTCCCCTTGACATTTAGATGATTACAACATGGTGTTTGAAAAAGAAAAGAATTAAACTTACTGAAAAAACAATTGTTGTTAGAGTGGAATAAATTGTGTTATGATGGCACAACTTCTCGGCAAGGAGACACTGTGGGAACAATCAAAGTCAAGTACTCTACCACCAAATTTGTTTCCCTAGGAGAGACAGATCTATGAAATGCAATCAACCAGTGTGAATGGAGTAGACTGCAATACCCAACATGGCTACAATTGCAGTGCTGAAAAATAAAGAGAGCAAAACAAAATGGAGACTGAGTTAAGAATGTGACGGTTTCTCTTCCATCATTTTCTTTTTCTTTTCTTTTTTTCTTTTTAAAGCCGCATTTAAAATCCTTGACACTGATCACACACACAGACACATCAACTGCATGTCCTTCTGGCAGATGATGCACACAATCTGTTCAAAACTGCGCAGCAAACCTTGCTGGGTGGAAGGGAAGGCACACACCGGCCCTTTTGGAACACTTCAGTGAGGTTTCTACAGGAGACATTCCTGACCCATTAGACATCTCTATGGCCTTTGACAGGGTTTTTTTTTTTTTTTTTTTTTTAATGGATAGAAAACAGGGTTTAACAGCCTTTGGGTGACATTTTAAGGATACTATTTTTCCCCTCCTAACTTAATGTAGAGGAAAAAGAGATATATAGTCTACTTCACAGAGGGAAGGTCATCAGCAAACAACCCTTTCATCCTTCCTTAAAGTAGTCTTCTGGTAAAATTGGTTGCTCAGCAGGAAACAATCTCCTCATCTATGTTGAAGGTAAATAATGTCATCACCTTCCCATAATGCAAAGAATCCATGACTCTGGAGTTTATTCACCAACAATGAGCTAACAACATTCCAGAATGTGTTCAGTGGGAACTTCAGACAAAACTGCTTTCAAAGGCATTATAGTATGCTGAAGCAACCTCACGTGTATAAACTGAATCAACCATACAAGGATCAGTCAGAGTCAAATCCTTCCTGTCTTGTGAAAAAGGAACATGAGCTTAGGAACCGCTTGTGCTATGGAAGAAGCTTTAGAAAAAGCTATCTTACTCTTTTTGAACTGCTGAAATAAGCCTAGTTCACATTTTTCCTGAACATGAAAGAGTCAACATCCAGTCCAAGTTGTGTGAAACCTCTCCAAAGCAGTTTTAGGATGGATAAGAATATGAAATGCTCTGGTCCTCTAAAAATGCACAGAGTGACACAAAAATAATAAAGGCATTTAACCAAAAGAAGTCTGAAAAAAACGGACAATTCCTAAAAGCAGTGAGAAAGAACACAATATGTTCAGCAATTAAAAGAAATAAAGGAAAAGAATAGCAGTGAGGTTAAAAGTTTGTAAACATAAAACTGGTAGCAGTGAAACTAGTAGATGTTACACATTAAAATTCTGTTGAAATGGAAATTCTTTGATTTCTGATTAAAGCCACATGACTTACACACACACACACACACACACATCCCACACTGAAATAATACATCAGGAATCTGTGGTGGGAACAAGAGCCATGTTTGCATTTACATTTCCACTGAGACTCCGCCTCCAGAGGGGCTACTTGTCATGTGGATGGAGACTGCCACAGAACCAGCACAGGAAAGGTCCTGTCTCCTATGCTCACTCTGGGCTCAATCACACATGAGAAAAGAACCCCAGTTATACCGATCCTTTTCATCCTTCATCCTTCTGTTGTAACGATATCGTTTTTCAGCATGTTATATACATCAGCGGGAATGTTTACATTATTTTGAACTCCATTGCTACATTTCTTTCTATTACAGCAGGCTATACTGCTTTTTAATTTTGTATCAATTCATTTTCTCTATTGTTTTTTGGGGCAATCAGGCCCCCTTTGTCCTTCTTCCTTTTTAAATTTCAAAAGTGGTATATCAATAGAGTGGAAAGAGCCTTCTCTCATCTTCCCCTTTTCCCTTTCCTCCTTTACTCACTTGTCCCCTTTTCCTTAATTTCCTGCATATCTTTACTTCTCAGTTCATTTCCCTTTCCCTTTTGCACAACATTGGAAGGAGGAAGAGCAAAATATTGTGAAAGAAACAGAGAGGAGACATCAATGTCTCTTTCTGAACAATCTATTAATGATGTTTTTGTGGCAGCAGTGGCGGCTGCTACTAGCGATTTATCGATATCCCTTTTTTAAAAAATTAAGAGTATAACTGCAGTAGCCATGAAGTAGCCACAACACCCAAAAAACTGACCTCTCACAAAGGAAATAAATCTACAGTAATGTTTACACAGATTGATACAATAAGGAATGAAGCGATACCCGATCAGTACCTTTTAAAACAACCCTCCTGGTGAGGAGGAAACAAAGCATTAGATTAGGCATCCTTCAGTCTCGAAAGACTATGGTAACGTGCTCTGTATGGAGGACTTGGAACAGCGTCTAGTGTGGCTGAGAAGGCCAATTCGATAGTGACAATCCCTTCGATACTGAAGACAAATACAATCTGTCCCCTGCCCAGCTCCCTGGTTTTGCTGCTTTCGTGACTGCCTCTTTGCCTCGGCCTGCTGGACAAGGGTCTCTTCAAATTGGGAGAGGCCATGATGCAACGCCTGCCTCCAGGCTGAACGCTCAGATGTCAGGGTTTCTCATCTGTTGAGGTCCATTCCTAAGGCCTTCAGATCCCACTTGCAGATGTCCTTGTATCACAGCTGTGGTCTCCCTCTGGGGCGATTTCCTTCCACTAATTCTCCATACAGGAGATCTTTTGGAATCCGACCATCAGCCATTCTCACGACATGCCCAAGCCAAAGTAGACGTCACTGTTTCAGTAATGTATACATGCTAAAAATTCCAGCTCGTTCTAGGACTACTCTATTTGAAACTTTGTCCTGCCAGGTGATACCAAAAATGTGTCGGAGGCAACGCATATGGAAGGTGTTCAGCTTCCTCTCCTGCCGTGCACAAAGGGTCCAGGACTCACAGTACAGGAGTGTGCTCAGGACACAGGCTCTATAGACCTGGATCTTGGTATATGTCGTCAGCTTCTTATTGAGCCATACTCTCTTTGTGAGTCTAGAGAACATGGTAGCTGCTTTGCCAATGCGTTTATCCAGCTCGACATCTAGAGAGAGAGTGTCAGAGATCGTTGAGCCAAGGTACACAAAGTCATGAACAACCTCCAATTCTTGTGTGGAGATGGTAATAGAGGGAGGTGAGTCCACGCCCTGGCCCATGACTTGTGTTTTCTTCAGGCTGATTGTTAGTCCAAAGTCTTGGCAGGCCTTGCTAAAATGATTCATGAGTTGTTGGAGGTCTTCAGCAGAGTGGGCAACAATGGCTGCATCATCGGCGAAGAGGAAGTCCCGCATGCATTTCAGTTGGACTTTGGTCCTCGCTCTCAATCTAGAGAGATTAAAGAGCTTTCCGTCTGATCTAGTCCGGAGATAGACACCTTCTGTTGCAGTTCCAAAGTCATGCTTCAGCATGACAGCAAAAAAGATCCCAAAAAGGGTTGGTGCGAGGACACAGCCCTGTTTCACTCCGCTTCGGATGTCAAAGGGATCTGATGTTGAACCATCAAAAACTACAGTGCCTTTCATTCCCTCATGGAAGGACCCGATGATGTTAAGGAGTCGAGGTGGACATCCAATCTTGGGAAGGATTTTAAAAAGGCCATCCCTGCTAACCAAATCAAAGGCCTTTGTGAGATCTATGAAGGCCACAAAGAGTGGCTGTTGTTGTTCCCTGCATTTCTCCTGCAACTGTCTGAGGGAGAATACCATGTCAGTGGTGGATCTATTAGCTCGAAATCCACACTCTGATTCTGTATAGACTCTGTCTGCAAGCACCTGGAGCCTCTTCAGGACAACACGGGCAAGCAGCTTCCCTACGACGCTGAGAAGAGAGATGCCACGGTAGTTATTGCAGTCGCCCCTGTCTCCTTTGTTCTTGTACAATGTGACGATGTTTGCATCCTTCATGTCCTGTGGTACTCCACCTTCCCTCCAGCAAAGACGAAACACTTCATACAGTTCGGTGGTGATGATCTCTTTACAGCACTTCAGCACTTCAACAGGGATGTTATCCTTTCCAGGTGCCTTGCCGGAGGCGAGGGAATCCAAGGCCGCTTTTATTTCTGCTAAAGTTGGTTCGCTGTCTAACTCTTCCAAGACAGGCAGGAACTCAATGTTATTTAATGCTTCTTCAGTTACTACATTCTCTCTGGAATATACCTCAGAGTAGTGCTGCACCCAGCGGTCCATCTGCTGTGCTCAGTCCTGGATGATCACGCCTGTAGCAGACTTCAAGGGAGCAGATTTCTTCTGTATTGGACCTAAAGCCTGCTTGATACCGTCATACATTCCTTTGATGTTACCTGTGTCCGCTGCTATCTGTATCTGAGAGCAGAGCTGAAGCCAATAATCGTTGGAACATCTCCTGGCAGCCTGTTGGACTTGGCTACGAGCAGCTCGAAGAGCTTGCAAGTTGTACTCGCTAGGACAGGCTTTGTATGCTGCTAGAGCTCTCCTCTTATCCTCGATGGCTGGCATCAACTCCTCCGAATGGGCTTCGAACCAGTCTGCCGTCTTTTTGGTCTTCTTGCCAAATGTGGACAAGGCGGTGTTATACACAGCGTTCTTGAAATGTTCCCATCGTTCAGGTGCATTTGCATCAGCCGGGCCTGGAAGGGTTTCCTCAAGCGCTTGGGCAAATTCCTCCACTTTTCTTTGATCGCGAGTCTTGCTGATGTCAATACGTGGTCTTCCTTCCTTTTTCGTGTGATATAATCTCTTTGTTCGCAGTTTTACTCTACTACACACCAGCAATTGCCGGAACAAATGGATCGATGTTAGTCATGTGCCACGTGAACAGAAAATTTTGAAACAATCCAAATAACTGCAAAAAATGGTACGTATAATTAGGGATCTTTCACAAGTGTGATTGAGCCCTCAGTCAATCACCTGAAAAGGGACAAATGGAAGTTTTGGATTTGTAAAATGAGATTGATCCTGTATTTTACAGAAGGCACATTCCCCTAAAACAACTGCTTTGAGCTCCTTGGAGGATGGATGGATGGATGGATTATATTTATATACTGCTTTTCCTCCTAGAAGCTGACAGCATACACATGGCTGTCCTCCTCGCCATGCTATCCTGATAGCAAACCTGTGAGACAAGCAAGCCAGTGACTGCTGAATTTGTTTACTGAAGCCCACTAGGCAGAGAAATCATGAGCAGTCTATAATCCCCTAGTGAGCTTCAGTAAATAACAGTGATATTTGCATAAAATAAAATAAGTCTGAAAAAGAGTCCTTATGGGATTGTCTACACAGGACCATTTGGAACTGAGTGGTGCTAGTTAAAAGGGGTCACTTAGGGTCAGGTAGAGATCCAATATGTTATTTGGTGTGATCCTTGCATCCAAATGACACACACACCTAAAGTAACCCTAATGGTATGGCTCCCAAAAATGAAGGGGACATCTTTGCCGCCTCCTGTCTCCTCCTCTCGCTTTTAGGAGGAAGTTTTTTTAAAAAAAAATAATGAAGCGATGCAGCACATCAGGTCAGTCAGTCATAAAACAGTTTTACTTCCTCTGAACAAAGAGGGGGAAGTGTTGAACTTGCCAGCATTGTGAAGTAGCTTAGTTCTTTTCTTAAGCCACATCACAATATTGGCAAATTGACAGGAGAAGGCAATTTGTCAGCTGCAAGGTTCACTTTGATTTGTTTTTAACAATTGCAAACACTGGGAACAAACCACAACAGACCAATTGTACCTGCACCAAAAAAGTAGAAGCCCCTGAAAAAGGACCCAGAATGCAGGTAGAAACGTTCATGGTGTGCTCCAGAAATTATGTCATGTGATTGCCAAGGAAAGGAGCAAACCAGCCTATCCTCGCAACACACCAACTAGCATGCGAAATGCCCAGCTGATTACACCCTATGCCATCCTAATTTGCTTCCTTTCAGTGTTGTTTCCATTAGAAAAAATTCTAGGCCTAGCAGCTAAAATTTAAAAGTTCTACCACAGTTGTGGTCCAGTGATGCTGATTTAGGGAAAGAGAATCTCACCATCACACAAGCTGCTGAATTTATAACTTCCATCAGAAAACAGTTCTATTTCTATTAAGTGTCTTATGGAAAAATCTTTGTTTAGTGGCAGCTTAGACTGAAGGCCTATGAAAGAAGACAAGCTGGCCAGATGGCTGGACTCAACATTTGTATAAATAAATATATACAGTGCTTACAATGTGCAAGCAGGCCTTGGGTACCAATGAGGCTTATTTTCCATCAGAACAGTGTTCAGAAGGAGAAATGAAGCACTTTAAAACCAGTTCATGCAACAGAATGTACTCCGTTCAGAGCCTGGACAAAGTAACTTTTGGAGACTACAACTCCCAGAATCCCCCACCTACCTACTCTGGGAGTTGCAGTCCCAAACAGTAGTTTGTTCAAACTCTCAGATCTCTACTCAACACAGTTCTGCTCTACACAGCTAATTGTAAATAGGGCCAAATGAAACATGGCACTGCTAATTATGTGAAAATGTTGTCTTTCTAACAATGCACATATTTGTCACAAGGGGGGGCTAAGAAGGATTGGGAACGCCCAGACAGGGAAGGATTTTTAACTCTTTCCTCTATATTACAATGACAGAGAATATCATCCCCCTGTCCCATAGCTAAAAGCCTTGGAAGGAAAGCCTGCAATGGCACTACCTATGGCGCTGCGGGTTAAACCGCAGAAGCCTCTGTGCTGCAAGGTCAGAAGACCAGCAGTCGTAAGATCGAATCCACGCGTCGGAGTGAGCTCCCGTCGCTTGTCCCAGCTCCTGCCAACCTAGCAGTTCGAAAGCATGTAAATGCGAGTAGATAAATAGGTACCACCACGGTGGGAAGGTAACGGCGTTCCGTGTCTAGTTGCGCTGGCCACGTGACCACGGAAAATGTCTATGGACAAACGCTGGCTCTACGGCTTGGAGACGGGGATAAGCACCGCACCCTAGAGTCAGACACGACTGGACTAAATGTCAAGGGGAACCTTTACCTTTACCTTTTATAGTAACTATGTGCCACCAAGTTGTTTCCAACTTTTGGTGGCCCTTTCCAGGGTTTTCTGGGCATAGGAAACTCAGCAGCGCTTTACCGTTCCCTTCTTCTCAGGGTGCTCTGGGACTATGCAGCTTGCCCAAAGCTACATAGCCTGGCTCTCCTCTTAGGAGGCACAGTTGGGAATCAAACGTTCAGCCTCCAGACACATAACCCACTGAGCTATCTAGCCAGCTCTAGTGAAAACTTAAATCTCGGGGCAGAAAGGAGCTCCCAGGAACAATTGGTCTCACTCAATCATGACTGTTTATAGAAACTGGTACCAACCAATTGGCATTTTAGGTGGCCGCATTTTCCCAAAATTGCTGGAGATTCTGCAGACAGAATCTAGCACTGGCTTCCTGTGTGCCGATCCTGTGCTCTAGCCCTGGGCTTTTCCACATTTCAGTTCCCAGGATCACAGAGCGAAGCAGCCGATGGGCCCATGCACATCTGGATGAGAGGGCTCTTTTGTGGAGGATGGTTTCACTCCCACCAGCAATTTTCAGGAGGTCAGACAGAGAAATCAAAGAAAGGCTGTGGCACATGGGGGGGAGGGGCAGCAGCATACAAGCTCTGGCCTGCATGCTAGTATGATGACCCATGATGGTACCGTTGACAACCTGGGATAATGCTACAGGGGCACTCGCTTTACTTTTCAGTGGCACCTTCCTTTTACTGGTAGCTGCAATGCCGCTGGAGATGTAAATAGAAATGCCCACCACTGTTGTGCAGGACCAGTCTTTGGAAATGTTCACTTTTTGTCTTCTTTTGGACTGCAGCTCCCAGAATCCCTCAATCAGCATGGTGATTCCGAGAATCATAGTCTTTAAAAAAAAAAGACTATGTTTCAGTGTACAGCTATGCATGGCTCCAGGATGTTGTTGCTGTGATCCTACTGAGGTGCCCCTTTCTTATGTGGCTCCACCCTTCCTGCAAACCCTGTCGAGAAGAGAGCAAAACACACCTCCTTCTGTTGGCAGGACACTTGGAATGCCCGCACTGTCAAGGGACAGAGGGCTATGCATTAGCCCCTTTTGTAAGCTTGTCTTCCTACAGAGGAAGGCAGAGGGAGAGAGAAAAAGACTGATGGGTTTCGGATCGGATTGTCAATGAAAAGGGCAATTTTCGAAAGAGCACCAAGATCATCCTAATCTCTGGGGGCTTTATTATGTGAAGCATATCCTTTATTGCACATTCTTACCCACCACCTGTCTTCTTGTGCCCCTGATTGTGACAATAACCGTTCCACTGGCATTACTCTAATTAGGACTAAACTTCACCCAGTGAGATTACCTGTCTCTCTGGTGAGACAGCTCAAGAAAAACATGCTTAAATTACTGCTACCTCCTCCTGCCCCCTCCTGTTTGTTTCACTCACCATTATAATAGTATATGTGAGCTTACAAATATATGGTGGTAGGATGTCGCTAATCATTTGGAGGATGTGTTTTTTGTTTATTTGTTTGTTTTGTAAAACAAATAATAATAATCAAGGAGAGAGAGGAGGACAGATTTACCGGGGCTTCAGCCTGCCTGGAACTTGCCCATTTTGGACTGGAAACTCAACCCCACTGTTCCTAGGTCTGGAGGGACTGATGTTCAGCGACAAAAACATAGAGCTTCAAAAGATTTGCTTTGGCGGCTATAGTCCCAGATTCTTTCATTCTGACCTTCCACACAGGTCTTGATTACTGGTTAGAATGCATGAAAAGTGCTGTTAGCACATGTAAAACTCTGTATAAATACTTAGCATTGTTACTCCTAGGAAAATTCTAGGAGTGGAGAATAGAGATGGGCATGAACTGGTTCATCTCAGCTCGTCCCAGCTTGTACAGGTGGCAGCACAGCTGCTGGTGGTCCCCTCCCCCACCTCCTCAGCCGATCAGCCACTCACCAGGCCCAGCTTGCTTGCTTTTCCACCTCCTCTGCTAATCTCTACTAGTCACGAGCGAGCAAGAGCACAGTCTTCTCTGCCCTGCCTGTTTTTCAGAGTGGGAGATCAGCCCAGAGGGCAGGGCAGAGAAGTCAGAGCTGTTGCCGGGACTGGAAGATCAGTTGAGGTGGTGCCGGAAGCTGGCACCCTGGACCTGGTGAGGGGCTGATTGAGCCAGAGGAGCCAGGGGAGGGGAACAGCAGCACCTGTGCTGCCACCTTTACAAACTGGGATGAACTGGGATGAACCAATTTGTGCCCATCTCTAAATTCCTTCTTCTTATCCATGTTGTTCCCAGTTGTCCAGCTTAGAGCAAGACAAAGAGCTCTTCCCCACATTGAGGTATCTGAAATTTGTTGTAAATCTTTCTAATCATCTTCCACTTGAAAAATAAGCCACACATAAACTCAACAAGCCTAGAAGGATGGGCTGATCGTTTTAAAAAACGATGCCACCAATCCATCTGGTGCCTCAGATTCTTCAATAAAGCAACCTATTTAGGAGCCTCCTGAACCATGTGCAAATTCCTCAGTTATGTGCAAAACCAGGCAAGATGAGCCTCCTCAATTTTTTAAAAAAATAGTTTTTCTCAGTATCAATGCAGCGACCCTATTGAAAAAGCCCAGGAAATGCTTTGTCATCCTCCTCGGTGAGGACAACAATGTTGCATTTCCTCATTCTTGATGGCAAAGACTTGATGTATGGCTAAGTTTCTATTATCTCTGTTGTTATTATTGTGTCCCATCAAATCACATCTGACTTACAGGGGTTTTGAGATATGTGTGAGCTCTTCAAGAAGTAGGTTACCATCGCCGCCACCTCCCAGTGCCTTTCCATGGCCAAACAGGAATTTGAACGCAGTCTCCTGAGCCCATCAGTCTAATACACCCCACAAACTCTCACTGTTCCCTCTACTATATGCTATATTCCAGGAAAAGAGGGGGTATGGTATAACAACACTGGGAAAGCCACCTGGGCCCCACCCCTGCTTTATTATGCCAGTGACTCTGCAAGTGTTCCATGATCTCTTTGCTATTAAAGATGACAGAAATACAACAAAGTGTGATACTCCCATGAATAGTTCAAACTTCAGGCTCACCAGCATGTGAGAAAGCTCTGTGTATTGATTTTGGGGCACTGAACCCCACTATTCACCCACTAATACACCCCTCCTTCGGATACATGACATTTACCTTTTAGGAAAGACCGAATTGCATGCTTGAGAATCATTCTGTTATCTGAACAGGAGTGAGAGGAGAAAACTGCTTCACATGTTAGCCATCCAAGACTCCTCTGAGTTCCCCTTCATTGTTTATCCCTGTTAGAGTAGCGTGAATTAGAGATACATCATTACTTTTCCCATGCATTTTTAGATGTCAGTGTTTCTTCGGCAAGCGCACCCATGTGTTTCAAATTCAGGATGAGAAGTGACCTTAAAGGCCTTCCTAGCCTTGGGCAGAGGATGGGGCAGATCATAATGTTTTGGGTCAAAAGCGTCTTCCTGCCTTGGTTCAAAACTCTACCGCTGACAGAACGAAGCCTGGACTTCAGTATGATGTAAACCAGGCTAAAATTGCCTGCCTGTGTGGCCAGCTTCAGCCTTCAAATCATCCTTGAGGCACTCTCCCTCTCTTATTCCTGTGGAGATGGTTTGGACTTCTTTTTAGGCCTTCTGTCACTGTTGGCAGTTGAATTCTCCCTTCCTGCTTAGGGTTGCCTGGCCAAGAGCTCCCTATTCCCTGAGATTTCACGGGCAAAACCTGAGACCAGAGGGCAGACCGTTGTGTCAGGGAGTAAGATAGGCAAGGGTTGAGGGGAGGGCCAGAACTGCTTCTGAGCTAGCTCTTTACTGAAATGGGCCCTGGGAGAGTCCCGGAAATCGGGCCTAAAGTCGCAGGAAAACCTCTCTAACAGGGAATATGGCAACCAGCAATCAGAGGCAAAAATCCATTGGGTGGCAGTCAGGCAGGTGACAAAAGGTTCCCGGCAGCTGTAGGGATTGCTGTTATTCCTGCCAAAGTTTGTGTCCCATATAAGGCATTACGTACATGGTGCTTTACAAGTGTGATATATGGGCAGTTTTGCCAGGCCCTACAATACTGCCAGAACTTGTGGAAGGCTCATCACCAGCCTGCAGAGAGACTTTTCCCCTAGGCTCTGCACTGCTGCCAGGGCTTCTGCAACAAGGAAGCTCAGGAGTCACAGGCTGGGTGCTCCACTCCTTGCCTCGCTCCAAATAGCAAGAAAGCCCCAAACACATACTCTGACTGGCTCTCTCGCCAGTCCCCTCTTCTGCTCCCTTAATCGCTAGCTTGAGTGCAACACTCATACCTTATACTGAGCCAGTGACTCTTGGTAGCAACTGGCTGGAGATGGGTTCCCAGTTGGCCAGGTTTTAAAGCCTCTACACCAAAAAATCAAACCTCCTCCTCTGGTGGTGCTCATTCTGAGATTTGTCTCCCCACCTGCATGACTGGAAACTCCCCTGAAACTTCAGCCAGCATCCTGAGACCTGGAAACCATGTCTCTGCTTGTTTCTACCTTTACATGGCAAAGACCTATTCACATAGTATAAAAAATGGAGGAATATCACAACATGCAGATCACTCTCTGCCTCAGCTCATCTTGCTTTTCCAAATCACAGACACACAGTGAGACTAATATGTGTGCCTATACATGACTTCCAGGGCACATAGGCCCATGATCCTTTTTATTACAAATAAACAGGCCTCCATATATGGAACGTTACATGCACATATAGCAGTTTTAAGTTTGGCATAATATACAGAGGTGAGCTGGGTTTAAAGGTGAGGCATTTACTGCCGTCATATGTTGCACCATTTCCCCTAACTCTCATTCTCAGACAGGGAAGAACCAACCTCCGAGTAGGCGAAGGAAGATGGCTCTCTCATTATGGATCCTGGCAGTGCCCATCCCCAGAGAGCAGCGCTCTTTCCTTTAGGAGGACAAGTCTGTGTATATCATGAGGTCTGTCCTACACTTCCTGAACGAGATCGCCACCATCAGGTGTGGTGCAGAATACTGTGCCATGACCCGGGACAAAGTAAGATCTGACGACCAGTCTGGCTCATTTTTTTACATGGAACTGGGGGCGCCATTTTGTCTCCAACTGGCCATTTTTCTTAAGAGAACAGCCCCACCCCCACTCTGCTGCCACTTTCAATCTGGCAGCTGTGGATATCAACAGTTTAACAATAAACATCTTTCTGAACCAGAACAGATTTTGTAACATCTTGACAAAATTGTCACATTTGTGGGGCAACACAGAAAATGCAGGGCTAAGGGTGTGGCTGCTGTTTCTTTCCTTTGGCTTCCCTTTAGCAGGTGTTAGTGACATCAGAAAAGATCCTGAATGGATCTGAAAATTATCCCTTGCCATTGAAGAAATAAGGGGGAAATGTGCGGGACGCTCAACTGGCCACCAGATACAGCACAGTAGAACGAGAATGGTTTCCCTAAGAAAGGTACAGTTACTGAAAACAGCGCAAGAGCATGCTACGCCGTTCTTGTCTCCTCGCTTTCCTTTGGGTGAGGAAGTGCCATGCCTTGGATGGATGCAGCCCCTCTCTCTGATGCAAAAGAACACACAGAGCAGAGTTGGCGGAAGAAGGCATTGTGGCCAGGAAGGGTTGGGGCTTCTTGGGAAATGAGGAAGGATCGTGGGCAATTTCAGTGCCTACTACATCACACACAGGCCAGACAGGAGGCCCTCCTGTGAAAAGAAAGAAAAAGAGTGGGAAAGGAGAAAGCCAGCAATAGAGGTTGTGGTATTGATCTGGAGAAAACTGGGGATACGAGGCTGAGAAAGTACTTCTATGTAAGCTTTTATTCTGTCTTTTAAAAAGAAGACAAAGCCAAGCAACTACGCTTTGTAGGCCTGAAAGCTATTGTACTGGGGCTAAATAAAAATACATACAAATGAACAGTGCTTATATATGTGTGTGTGTACACACACACACACACACACACACACACACACACACACACACACACACACATGGGGAATATGTCCAAATTAGTAAGACTCAGACCCTTTGTAGTTAGCCCCATTCCCATACCTTTAGCTCAACCCACTGCAGACATCTGCTCCTCAGGGAACTTCCAAAATTAGAATTTTGCCTCCAGGCTGAACACCTGCCATAGGGTCAGATCCACCTACAAAAAAGGACATCCGCCCATCTACTAATGCCCTCCTTTGCAAGGAGGCTGAAATTATACAGACATCGCTTCCACACATAAATCTCTCACAATGTGTTTCTGAACTATAATTTTCATTTGAGTTCTGAGGTCTGCAATCCACCGCTTGCTTTCTTAGAGAAAACTGTTGGACATATATCAACGGATGAACAGAAGCATGCTCACTGACATAAACAGAAAGCTCCCCAAGGAGCTTTTGTTGCATGGTTTAGCCTGCTAGAACCAGCTGTACTCAGTGGAGAAACCAAAAGTATCTTTCATTCCAGCAGACATGTGCTCAACAAATAACTCCATCATTTGTAATCCATGTGTTTCAAAAGGCTCAGGATAAGGTCTACGTACAATAGACTTTTTCTGCTGTATTTGATCTGATACCAGAGCATGGACCTTACAATAATGCAGCTGGGCACACACAGAGAGAGACAAAACCACATTGTCAGCAGACAACTCAAAAGATTGGCAGATGAAGGGAGTTTTACATATTGCATTTTTAGGACATAGATCCAGAGGTTTAAAGAACTTCTGCATCTACCCTATCAGAGTGGTGGCCATGTTAGTCTGCAGTCCATTGCAGCAAAACCACTCTTTTGGAGCGGGCTAAATAGAGTCACTTGGGATTGGTTGGAAATGTGATATGCCATTTGATGCAATCCTGGCATTCAAATGGCATATCGGAGCTCAAGCAACCCTATTTGGTCCAGTTCCTTCCAATATCATTAAGTGGCTTAATAAGGGGCTCAGTCATACTGGCAATAAGAATCACAATTGAATAGCAGTATTTAAATCAATCCATACATTTTAAAAATCTTTGGCACTGCATCACTGTAGCACTGTACCACTTAAAAAAAAAAATTTAAAAAAGAAATGCAGGCATTCCAAAGGCTGCTTTAAAACAGAAGGAATACTACACAACATTGAAAACATTGGTCTGCAAACATGCTGGTTAATGTGGGTTTCAGACAGCAAGGATACTGTTGTCCACTCAAAATAATTATTTTAATTTTATCACTGCATCACTGTAGTGCTATGCCACTTAAAATTTATTTTTTTAAAAAAGATAGAAGTGCAAGCCTTCCAAATGATGCCTGAAAACCAAAGAAAATTTAACCAAGAGTGCTCCTCAAACAGAACAGAAAATGAGTCAATTACAGTATAGCTTTCCAAAGTTTTAATTACCAAAAATACATTGAAGTAATTTAAGCCAAAGTGAACACATGTAATGGTTTATATACCATGTGACTATACATTGATGTTAAAAAAGTAGAGGCAGTGTGACTGAGCCCAAGGTGAGCTACTTCAGAATGGCAACAAAATGAACCCTTCCTCTGCTCCTTGGTGGAGGGGCAGGGGCAGGGGAAATTATTTTTTTAAAAAGACTCTGGTAGATAGCATCACTAAAAATTAATAATAAAAATAATGGCTGTAAGAGAAACCAAAGAAAATATAGTTTTCTTCTTTTTAAAAAGTGGTATAGTCTACCAGAGCCTTAAAATTCTTTTCACTTCCCCTGCCCCTCTGCTTTGGAACAAAGGAAGAGTTTGATTTGCCAATATTCTGAAGTGACTCACTTATTAAGCCACTTCACAACATAGGAAATTCCAATTAAAGGAGGCATGACAACTGGGTAGGCTCACTTTTGGTCTGTTCCCAACAATCACGCATGCTGGAAATGGACCAAACCAGACTGATCTTTTTCAAGCACCAAAAAAGTAGAAGCCTCTGACAAGGGTGCAAAGGGCGCAGGTAGGATTGCTCTGGGAATGGCTTGGTTCACTCCAGTGAGTTTGTCGTGTGATCGCTGGAGAAAAGAGAGAACCAAACTGTCCCCAAAGTAGACCAAACAGTGGGACGGATGGCCCATCTGATTGAGTCCAGAGAGTCTTAGAACACCTTAAACACAAACAAGGATTATTTAGCGCAAGCTTTTATGGACAACAGCCCACTCCTTCAGAAACATATCTTTTTATACCACACTGTGGGTGATAAACATACATGCAGTAGATAATTCATGCCCTGCAGCAAGTTTGCATCCAGGTAAACATAAAATATTTTTTAGCACATACCACATGTAGGTCTACAACATGAGTTCACAAAGAAGTGGCCTGCAGTTGCCTGAGTACCAGTTAAAGAGAGATGGGCATTCTGTGACTTTTGGTCTGATCGGAGTTTGTCACATTACTGTTTTAAAGGGAACTCATTGGGTTACTCATTGCTTTACAATTGCCAGTAACTGTTATCATTGCTCTGATTGTGAAAATAGCATGTTGCATTCTGTTTTGTTAATGCATTGTGTACTATTAGCACCAGCACACCTGTAGGTTACAGGGTATTTCATCTCTGGTGGTTTGTTTTGAGTGGCCACTCCCGGTACTTGTACCATGAAAGTACTGACACAGATACAAAGGAACTAGTATTTGTGAAAAACATACTTCCCTCGGCATTTAGGACTTATACAATAATGGCATATAGCTTGAAAATTCCTGTCAAATGCCTCTAAAAATTGCCTGAAATGCCCTTTAAAAGAAATTTTGAAAGTAACTATGAACCATTACTCCATGCACCAAATGTAACTTTGTAATAACTCCCTACATTACTTCAGAATATGATGTAATTATACCATCCCGACTGCAAAAGTAGCTGGGTAGCTAGTTCTAGCCAAGGACCAAAGGATCTAATCTTGGATAGCCTTGACTTCATGCCCCAACCTGTAATGAGGAAGCGAGCCGGAGAAACAGAATGAGTTCATTTCTTTTAGGCTCTGGACCGATCTCCCGGTGGCTTCAGACTTGTCCATGGACAAGGGAAGGCAATACAAACAAAAAGTTACCCAGGTGTCCAGTAGAATGAAGTTGAGAGGAGGAGAAAGCTTGAAGATCACATTCTACATTACCATTTAGGCTAAAACCATTCAATGGCTTTGAGTTGTTTTCAAATTTCTGAGACAGAATGAAGATTAGAAGTAAACTGGGATTCAATCTCACCTCCTTTGGCAGCTGAACATTTTTCTCAATCGTACCCGTTTCTTTATTAAACTGGAAGGAACCCGGTTTTTAATCAGTTTCAGAAGTCTCTGGTTGAGATCCTCTTTCAAAGTTAGAAGGTTTGGGGTCTTTTTTAAGGTGAACATATGAATTTGGGTCCGTACTGAAATATTTCCACAGTCTGCAGAGCTGCATCTCTCCCAAGCACCCTGCAACTGTTAATCAACTGCTCCCCTCCCCAACACAGCATTGCGAGTTAGAATGATGCTGGATGGAGCAAGCGTATCTTCAAGCACCATGTTGTGAAGAAATCAAATTGGAATATTAAAGATTTAAAAAGTAGGTCAGATGTAATAAATGCATTTTAAGTAATCCAGACTTCAAAATTAAATCCTGATATAAAATGGATGAATTTTCTGCTCTGTGCCAGTAACCACAGATTCACCCTGGTGCTTTTATTATGTAAAAATTCTTGTTCACACAGAAGAAGGCTTATGGTCATTTACATGAAAAAAGAGCATGAGAGGATCAGCAAAATTAAACCAACTCCTAATATTAATGATGCACAAAGCATTAAGGAAGCGGGCCAAGATTCATCAAGAGCAACAAACATTTACCTAGGAGATGCACAGACAATCGCTATCTCCTACATGGGTTGCTGAGCTGTCCAAGCAGCTTTGTTACCATCGTCCACCCACAAAGTCTCATCATTATAAGTTAAAGTAATTTCCTCCTAAAGTCGAAGTTCTGGGTTGAGTGATAATACCTTTATTGGATCACTGAAAAGTTACTAACAAAGCAATCTTTTGAGTTCTCCCGGACTCTTAATCAAGCAAAGATGGTATAAAATTTGGAGTTAGGGAGTCTAGCAAAGAGCCAGATAGGAGAACCCAACATACATGAATGGAAACTACTGGCAAAACATGATAGGGTTTGCAGGTTCAGCTTGAGACAAAGCTATCAGCAGATCCATTCACAGTCTCTCTGTGTAGGCAAAAAGCTTGACTGGGTGTCACAGCAGATCTGTTCGTTGCCTTGGGGAAGTGACACAACCTTCTTCACTGCCTAAGAGCAGACATCTGTGGAGTAAGTCGGCAGACTTTATGTCAGCAAAACACAGTTGACCAGGATGACAATAGCACTGCCAGATACATCTGCAGAAAGAGAAATGGTAGAAGCCAGATTGTAGTAATAATGGGAGAGGAGAGTCTAATTAATCTGTAACTAGCTTGTGTCTGTTTTCTGTGCATTCAATCCAGTTTTCTGTACCACTTAGAACCATACGGACAATTGCATGTACACAACTGTTCCCAAAATACACATTTTTGTTCACTACTTTCCTTAAAACACACCCTCCTCACACCCTAGCCCTCATATGTGCATTTTGAAACACAATCTTTGAGCCAAGAACTCCAGATCAAAATCCAGGGAAGTACAAAATTTGAAGGATAATGGCATTCCAACCTACCTGTTTGTTTGGGAAGCGTACATTTGATGGGTTTGAAACCATGTCTTAACTTGCCATTGTCACCCTATGTGAAGAAGGTTACCACACCATTCTCATCGCAGTATACCTATTTCAAACCTCAAGGGGGCCAAGCTCCAATTCACTGAGAGGGGAGTTAGCTTTTCTGAAGCTCCGCTCTTCCCATTCCTCACTGCAATCACATTAACACATAGAGAATCCTTTATTGATGATGCCCATACCTCATTACCCTCTTCCATAAAGGGGTTGATCTTTCCTTGCCTTACTGAGTATATGACTCAACATTGCTTACCTGATATACATGGTCAATTGGAGATACTGTAGACTGACTTAGTCGTAATAATTCTTTAGTCCTGACTCGAGAAAATGGTAATTCTTCAAATTCCCGAAATGCCATTTTGGAAACTGAGAAACTCCTAGGGCGCCATTTTGGAAATCGAGCATGAGGGAATGGGAAGAGTGAGAATGGCATACCTGATTTTCTGTATTTCACTTGCCATGGTTCGTTTTTTCCCCTAGCAGTTCTCAGAATCATGTGGCGTCTACAACAGGGTGTATGTGGCTAGGAACCAGCGGGGTTTGCAACAATACCTAGAGTGTGATGTAGTAGGCATCAAAGTATAGATGTAAGGTGTCTGTGCATGCAATGCACAGCATGTTGGGAGGTGTGGAGGGCCAGCAGGAAGAGACCAGGCCTAAGCACACAGAAGCTCTGACATCAGTGAGTGAGTTTCATGCTGAGCTCAGCGACCACAGCTGCCATTCAAGGAATCATTAGCAATGAAGGAGAGGTGGGGGAGAAACATGTTGTGTTGTCATCACACTGTAAGGCTGGCTGCAGTCCAAATTAGCTTCCTTAGAGAGTGTGAATCAAATTGACATGTAATCTGAATGTTAATGGGGAAAAAAATCTCTCGCTTAAGGCTGCAGACTCTCATGCAGAAAGTTGTCATCTGGAAGACATTATCTCCTTCTTCTAGGATTATGAATTCCAAAATGTGTTTCGTTTTCTCTAATACAAGTCTACCCTGCTCAAGACAGTGCTTCAGACTTACAGAGTGGATTTAGGCCCACCCCAGATGGGGCATATCAGCAAACAATTATTAATTTCAAAGAAATTTGTTATAACTGGATCTATTTTTCTCTGCCTTGATAGATAAATTAGACATTTAGCTACAGCTTGTAAAAGTCACTTTTTGCACTGCAATTCCCAGAATACTCCACCAGCACACCCACTGGACAATTAGTCATGCTGGCTGGGGGGATTCTGGGTGATGTAGTCCACACAAGTGACATTTACAACCTCTGGATTTAGAAAGACTTCAGTCTTCCTCAAATTTAAATGCCAGTGTGATATCTTTACAATGCTAAATAAACAAATGCATTCACATTTTCCTCTTTCCCCCCTCAATTTCTTCAAAACCTGGTTCTTACTTCTAAAGCACATTTTTGGAGTATCCAAACAAAATGTTCCTGGCAACCATATTTAATTAGGAAAGGAATTTCTCTCTTCAGTGCTTGACCCAGGCAGAGCAACTGTTAAAAGTATGCCAGTTTCTTGAGTTTGATCCAAAAAAGATAGCCAAAAAGAGCTTTAAGCACTTATTCCAAACTGACAATGGGGAGTCTTTGCGTCTCTCTCCCACCCCACTCCACTTTCTGCTTTGATTGTTGGCAAAAATGATCTATTCCACCACCACCAATGACACTCTAAAGATGCCAGCACTGAATAAAAAGAGGTATCCCTATTGCATCTCTGGTTTGGGACATAATAAAACACCTGCTATTTGTGCTTCTAACCACAAGCGACCAGAAAATTTTTTTTGGGGGGGGGGGGTTGGACAAAAAAGCAAAACAAAGGAGAGCTGACCAACCGCTGGACCCAGAGTCTTAACTAGGGCTGGGGACCAGGGCTTTGAGCAAAGGTGCTGAAATGGGACAGGATTGCAAAAATCTGCTGCTGGAAGGGCACACACACAAACAGCTGTTGCTGCCCAGGCAGAAAGAAGACACACAAAATAAGCTCAATGTGAAACCAATATAACTGCTACATGATCAGAGCCAGGCATTCCTAATCATTCTTCCATCCCCTCCCCACCTGTGCCAATCTCGTATTAGCCATACTTCACCAGCAGGGCAGCAAAGCTGTGCATTCTAAAATTGGACATCAGGGAACCTAGACAAACACTTATGGGTTGGTGCAACATTTTTTTTAATGGTTTATACATTCATAAGTCACTTCTGAAGTCTTCGTTAATCCAATTGTCCACTATCAATTGTAAAACAAGACAAGTGGCTAACCTATAAAGATTAGAAAGCTATTGGAGAATTTGATAAAAAGGAGGTTTCTAGGAATTTGGCTGCTCCTTTTAGTTAGCAGAGTGTAAGGCAGAAAAAGTAAAAAGTAAACAACAACACAGAAACATGGAGAGATTGGCCCAGACTCATCAAACAACGCTCTCCCTGGTTTGCACACAAACTTGCACTTTGAATGGTAAAAATCACCCTAGAAGCTTTTAAACTAGAAAAAAAGATATCTTTACTTACAGTTACCATCTGTAGTTACAGTCAGAGGGGGCAAATGGGGAAATAGAGTCTCCAGCATGCAAGAGCCCCCATCCAAACAGGAATAGGGGGCAGGGGCTTGCCTCAAATGCCAGAAGTGGGAAAAGAACTTTACCAGTCAAGTTAATGTCAAAAGATAATCACATTAGGCTGTTAAGGCCTCCTCCCACCGATACCCAAGATCATTCTTACCCCAACAAAAGCAACTTGTAGTTTTAGTGGACCCCACCCCACCGTGTCTTCTCAATTCAGCAAGGTCTTCATGTTTCCAGGTACGTATATATTTTTCCAGGCAAGAATAGTTTGGAACAAATTAGCTCACTGGTGTTAGCACTTTTATTCATGAAGCAGTGGATACAGATGTTTTAGCTTATAATTTAGTCAAGAAACCAGGCAAGAAACTTTTTTTCAGAAAGAAGAGTGACAGATTCTGGCACCAAAGAAAAGGATGAATTTTTAACAGAAACATCACATTTCCTTTAGATATCGTGAGACAGCATTGCTATAGACAGTCTGTGGAAACTCTCCCTTTCCAGGCTCTCTCTGATGATTCTTTGCCACAGAGGAAGATTTTCAAACATGTCTCATCCTCTTCTGCATAAACTTTTGCACAGTTTTGTGACATTAAGTAAAGATGAGTTCAGTTTCAGATTGTGGTCCTTACCCACAGCTGACACTTAAGTAGCATTTTGTACACACACCTTGTAGCTCAGATTTAAAGGCTGCTTTGATGAGAAGGGATGCTCATTTGATTTCCTTTTGACACAGGTTATACACATAGGCACAATGCATGTCACTTAAGGTAGGCTAACTTTATTCTTTGCACATGTTACCTGTATGCACAATGTATGGTGTTCAAGGTTTGAGGCACCAAACAAGGAAATTACTGGTCCCTATCTCAGACCAGGAACAGAAATGTGTTATGTGCTAGCTACCTAATGAAATGGTGGGAATGTAGATGATATCATGGCCCAAAACCACTCATTAGAGAATGATTGGTGAGCAAGTAACTGCCCCTAGCCTAGCTTTTGCCTGTCTCCCCTTGCACATTGCTTCCTTCTCTTCTTTTAAACCACAGTGCTATGCAATTTGACTTTGAAGGAAGTCTCAGCAAACTCAGTGGGATTTACAGTTGAGTAAATTGCACCAGACCCACTTTTGCTTCATCAGCAGCCTTCTTCACACAGTTCCCTGCTGAGTCTTGCCTCTTGCTTCCCTTCGGTTGTCTTGATGTCCCTTCTACCCACTGCTGGCAAAGCAGTTCAGGTAGGCAAACAAGCACACAAGCTCCTATAAGTGTGGGGCATTAATTAAATTGTTAGCTAAATGAATAATTAATTAAATGAATAATTAAATAAATGAATAATTAATTAATTAATTAACTGTTTAATTAAATAAATAAATAAACAATAAACAAACAAGCACAATTAATTAATGTGCTTGTTTGTTTATTTAATAGCTTTAACATCCAAGATTTCCAGATATATTTTTTTCTAGCATGGAACTGAAGGTGGCATAGATAGGCAGTTCATCATCCAGAGAAAGATCTGTTTTAACTTTGATAAGATGGCTGGCTGCCTCATGTGACCTCAGGCCACCCAGAATGATGAAATATCAGAATAAAACCACTTCAGTAGTTGTATGCAGGGCTACAGTACCAGACTGAACCAACTACCTTAAGCAAAAAAGTTTGGAGCAGGAGTGGCAGCCCCCAGCTATTTTTCCTGAGCCCCCTAGATATTTATTTCTGTTGGTGAACAGAGCTTGGTTTGTGCTCATCTCTAATCACTACCATCTTAGAACTGCGGAGCTGGAAGGAATTGCAGATCATCAATTCCAGCCCCTGTCAAGGAGACACAGCAGGGAATTGAACTCCCAACCTCTGGCTCCACAGCCAGAGGCCTAAACTACTGAGCTATAGTATCTTCACATTCTGAGCTATTTGTTTTCCCCTCCTTTTTACTTACTATTCACCCTGTTAAGCAACAGAGACATTCAATATTCCTTTGTTTGCTGCTTAATAACTCCTAATATTTATATAAAAATTAGAATATGTTTGTGCAAGGGGAAAAACCATTATTCCATTTATTTTCTTTATTAAAAGTTGAGATTGTTATTTGCTTGTTACAATCACATCCAATTTCATTACTCACACTCATTTTTGTGTTTTTTTTCCTGCTCTCTTATTTAAAAAAATTAAAGAAATCACCAGTGGATGACTTTTATCAAACGCCTCCCTCTTCTCAACCCAAGCTCTGCTTCATTTTGAAACATTCTGGGAAGAATGGCAACTAACACAGAATATGGCAGTCCAAAGTCATGGCTAATATTGTTGTTCTTTCAACTTATATACCACCCCATAATGCTGAAGCACTCTCTGAGTGCTTTACAACATAATTATGCAAACCACCCTTCCTCTCTAGAACACTCTGGAAAAATGGGGGGAACTTGGAAAATAAAATACTGACTGTCCAAAAATGGCCATTGAAATGACCTGCCCTTTTGCTAGGAAAAAGTCACCTCCCTCCCTCCTTCTCCCATGAGTGGCAAATGATTATGAATGGAAGAGACCTCTTTCATATCATTCATAACTATTTGGGACTCAGGGCATTCATTTCATAACACATGAGAAAAGAACTACAAGGGACCCATGCTGTTGAACTTTTTCTCTGGTGCAAGACAAGTGCGTATCCCTCCATTGCACTAGCACACAAATGCTATTATGATGAAATATTATTTCTCTCTGTTGCCCTTTGCAGCCCCCCCCCCGCTACCCCAAAACTTGCATGGGGAATCCCAACCCCCTAAAACTGATTTTGGAGGTCCACATAGCAAAGGCTGTAGGGAGAAGCAAACTGCTCGCTCCCTGTTCTGGTGACAGCCATTTCTGTGGTCAGACCCATCCTATTAGAAATCAGCCATAGTGGTGCCCACTCAGTTCCAGAGTGGAAGGAATTAAATCACTATTCACTTATCATTCAGTAATTGATTCAATAATGCCTCCCCCCCATCCAGCTGAAACAGCATTTGGATTGAGGCCAAATTCTCAGCTCAGGTTCTTTACAGATCCAGCTTTACTTACAGATTCTATAATAAAGAAACTTAAACTGGCTTGATACAGGCCTAGCTGTTGTGCTAAGCCAGCTGTTCCCATCAGTTACATCTCTATCTACATATACTCAATAGTCAGTTTGTAAAAATATTGCACTAGCAACCTAGCATATCTATTTAGTAAGTTATTAATCTTTCCTTTTGTCTATAACGGCACCGCTTTTCACGTGCCTATTAAATTGAATTGACTAGAATCATCAAACTGACTTGACTTGAATCATCAAACCCTTTCCCCAGAGTAACTCCATCCCATTAAATGAATTAGTTTTACAAATAGTCTCCTACGTTAACTCTTGTACTAAGTCTGGGTGAGTGGGATGTGATTGATTACTGCTGATTAGAACGAGCAGCTCAGAACTATGTAGTGCGCACAAAACTGTGAGATGAATCAAGAAGTCCTCTAAAATGTGCACAGTTCGGCTCAAGCGTGGTGACATAATAAAAATTTCATCAGCCTATCACCAGAACTCACACCTTTACACTTGTATTTCCTTCTTCTAAAGAAAAGCCCCCAAATGTTCTTCGTGCAGGTAGCTGTTTCCCTTGGCTGGCTAGGCAGTGGGGGGTTTCATACATGTCCTAAGCTCCTTCCTGGGTATTTTGAAGGCCTTGAAACAAAGGGATTTCCTGAATATTCACTCTTGACTGTAGTGTTCTTGTCATTCACCTTGACCTGCTTTACACAGTTGTTACCGTAACAATATTTCATATAGATGCTAGCAAAGAACAACATGCTAACACTATGTTGTTGTTATGCGCCATCAGGTTGCCCCCAACTTATAGCAACCACATGAATGAGCAATCTCCAAAATGTTCTGTCCTCCACAGCCTAGCTCAGCTCTTGCAAACTCAAGCCTGTAGGTTACTTTAGGGTGTCAATCCATCTCGTATTTGGACTTCCTCTTTTCCTGCTGCCTTCCACCTTTCCCAGCATTATTGTCTTTTTTCAGAGAACCCTGTCTTCTCCCAATGTGCCCAAAGCAGAACAGCATCGATGTCAACATTTTTGCCTCCAAAGATCATTCAGGATTTGACCTCGGACTCACATGCTTATCTTTCTGGCAATCCAGGGTATCTGCAAAGCTCTCCTCCAGCAAGCACTACTTTTCAAACGAATCAATTCTTTTCCTGTCAGTTTTTTGTTTTTTCTTTTTACCATCCAGCTTTCACACCCATCCATGGTGATCAGAAAGACAAGAGTGTGGATGATCTTGGTCTTGGTCTCCAGTGACACATCCTTACACTTGATGATATTTTCTTCTTCCTTCATTACTGACCTTCTGAGTCTCATTTTCCTTCTGATTTCTTGGCTGCAGTCACCATTTGGATTGACGATTAAACTGAGGTTTCACTATTTCAATTTATTTATTGTCAACATTAAAATGGTGTAGTTCTTCTGTGGTCTTGAGTTTGGTTGTCTTAACATTCAACTGCAGTCCTGCTTTTATTCTTTCACTTTCACTAAAAGTTGTTTCAAGTCATTACTGCTTTCTGCCAGTAATATGGTATCACCTGTACATCTTAAATTATTGATGTTTCTTCCACCAATTTTCACTCCTCCTTCATTTGAATCTAGTCCGGCTTTCCATATGAAATGTTCTGCATATCGAATGAGCAGATAAAGGGATATAATTATGTAAGAGTAACCACTCTAGATACTTGTAGTAAGGCAAATGGAAAAACTTGCATTTGGTGTTTCAGGAAATCTATTCTGACACAGGAAAATGGGAAAGCCATAATTATTCCTAAAGACTTCCCAGGTACACATATTGTCCTATAATGCGCAGTAGTGAACCTTTTATCTTTTTAAAAAAACACTTTCATCTCTTAGCTCCACTACAGAGTTGAGTTCATTGTGTGTGACTGGTGCCACTGAATCTTCCACCTCACATGCTGAAAAATCTAACTGTTTCCCCCATGCAACGTTTATTACTAGGTTGATTTGTTAGTTACAATATTTCAGGTTTCAAATATAATGTCTGGAGAAGGCCATGAGACTTAGATGGTTTGAAGGAGGACATGGCATTTGATGTTTATCCAAAAAGGGGATGGCATGGGTTAACAAAAGGTTGAGGGACACTGCTTTAAAGTTTAAAGCTTTACTTTTCAGCTCTAGTTCCCTGCGGCACCTAAGAGGTATGGGATAATGAGTATGAGAACAGG
The DNA here is from genome assembly GCA_037013535.1 of Intellagama lesueurii. NCBI lineage: Eukaryota > Metazoa > Chordata > Lepidosauria > Squamata > Agamidae > Intellagama > Intellagama lesueurii. The sequence continues at coordinate 222,588,908 of JBAJHW010000001.1, forward strand.
GGGTTAAACAAAGCTAAAGACAACCTTGTCATAGGTAAATATGTCCACTTAATCAGAGGCATGAGCACGAGTTGAAGGTCAGTTTACACTATAAAGTAAAGATTTACTGGTCATAATTGCCCATTGATGTCACTGTTCAGAGTACCTTCTGAGTATGTATATCAGAACATCACACAGGTACATGTCTCTAATAGTCGGGTCAAACTTGCAAACTGAATTATTATTGTCGTTGTTGCTGCTGCTGAGGTGTTCTTTCCCTTTTTTGTTTTAAGCTGTGTTCAGCTTTCCAAATCTGAAATTTGTCCCTTCTGATCAACTAGGGCATACAGGCTGAAATCGTGTAGATCACACTAGAGTAGGTCCACTGAATCAGTGAGGACTTGGTGATCAGTGAGGATTTACTTTAGCATACTAAGGGCTCGATCATACATAAGAAAAGAACCCCAGTTAAATGAATTATTTTAATCTCTCTCTTATACTGATACATCTTTTTCCAGCAGTCACATGGTGTGTGTGTGTGTGTGTGCTCTTTAATTTTGTATCAATTCATCTTACTGTTTCTCAGGGCAATCAGGCCCCCATTTGTCCTTTTTTAAATTTTTTTACCAAAGGTGATATATCAATAGAGCAATACGAGCCTTCTCTCCACTTCCCCTTTTCCCTTCCCTCTTTTATTCACTTATTCCTTTTTCCTTATTTCCCTGCATATCTCTCTCAGTTCTTGGCTTTCATTTTTCTTTTCCCTTTTGCACAGCGTCAGGAGGAGGAAGCGGGTTTTTTAAGATTTGCATCATATTGTGAAGAGCAGGATTAAAAAAGAGAGAGAGGAGACAGCACCCCTTTCTTTACAATTCAAATCTGGAAATGTCCTTTTCTTGGCTCAAGCCCTCTTTCACCCATAAGGGAGGGGGGAAGGCTGTCTCCTTATGAGCAATGTTTGTGGTGGTGGTGTTGGCGGCTACTACTAGCAATTTACCAATATCCCTTTTTTTAAAAAAATTAAAAGGGAGGTACAAGCGCAATGGCCATGAAGTGGCCACAGCAACCAAAAAACTGACCCCTTCACAAAGGAAATAAATCAACAGCAACATTCACACATGCTGAAACAACAAGGAATCAAGTGATACATCATCGGTACAATTTAAAACAACAATCCCAGTAAGGAGGAAATAAACCGATGTGTCATGTGAACAGAACATTTTGAAATGATCCAAATAACAACCAAAACAGTATAACTGGAGTTCTTTTGGCACATGTGATCGAGCCCTCTGTCACAACTAGAGTTAAGACCATTTGAATCAATGGAATTTATGGAGGAGTTGACTCATCAAATCCCCACTGATTCAATGGGCCTACTCTAGTGCAAGTTGATATGCTAGGCAACAGAATTTCAGCCACTGTGTATTAGGCATTGGAGAGGGGCCTTTGGGGGAGGTGTCTTTTTTTTTCAATAGTAGACATGTATAAGTTCACTTAATATCAATATGAGCCTATTGACCTCTGAATTATTTCCCAGTGTGTCTCAGTTAGCTGCACTAGGATTAGGATGAGCTGGCTGTTTTAAGCAATAAAACAAGCATATTGTAAAATTTCCAGATGATACATTAGTGTTTCCTCTTAGCATGCTTTTAAAGACATTTCATTTCAGATTGAACAAATATATACTCTTTTTAAAATAAACCATGGTCCTTGTTTGTCTGAATTAAAGGACAATGCTCTCCAAATTCGAGGAAACCACTCTATGTACAGTTTCTAAGAAAGGCTACCAATGTCTTGCATGGTTACTTTTCGGTAATTGAGGTGAATCATTGTTCCTTACAAAGCTACCCTTGCACCCGTTTGTGTGAGAAGTTTCTTTCTAAAAAAGAAATGGGATAGCTTAGTAACTAATCAAGATCTGGAGGATTTTTCTTCAACAGGAAGAGGGGGAGGGGGAGGAGGCTATGGTTAGGCCTCGACTTGAGTACTGTGTTCAGTTCTGGACACTGCACTTTAAGAAGAATGCTGACAAACTCAAACAAGAGTAGCAAGGATGACCAAAGGACTGGAAACCAGGCATTATGAGAAAAAACTGAAAGAACTGGGCATGGTTAGCCTTGAGAAAAGAAGACTGAGAGGGAATATGATAGCACTTTTCAAATACTTGAAAGACTGTCATACAGAGGAAGAGAAAGATCTGTTCTAGATCATCCCAGAGTGCAGGACACATAATGTGCTCAAGTTACAGGAAGCCAAATTTCTGTTGAATATCAGGAAAAATGTCTTAACTGTTAGAGCAGTACAGCAACGGAACCAATTACCTTGGGAAGTGGTGAGTGGTCCAGCACTGGAGTCATTCAAGAGAAAATTATACAACCACCAGTCATATCTACTTGGATTTGGATTCCTACATTGAACAGGGGGGTAGACTTGGTGGCCTTATAGCCCCTTTCTAACTCCATTATTCTATGATTCTATGATTAAGAAGTGACAACCCCAGTTTAGCACTAAGGACATTGAATACACAGGGTTTCAAACTTTTAAAAATAAAGCACTCAAATCCTTTTGAGCCAAGCACTCCAAGGGCCTAGAGAGGTAGAACTATCAGTTCTCCCACATTAAGTTTGATCAGATAAATTTTAAGTAATCTCCAATATGATAAAAATTGTAAAATTGGCCAAGTTCTTACTGAAATAAACCAAAATGAAATTCTCACCCTTCATTAATTCCAGGTCACCTCCTCACATAGCCCTGTGCCAGGCCAAATCTGTTTCTCCCCACTCCCAGAATATATTTACTCAAAAAAAAATTATCTGAGCATATCTCAAAAGAAAAAAGCATGAGAAACCGTAACATAATTAAAATATAATCTATTCAGGGATGTAACCAGGGATGTAAACAGGGATGTAAAACTTTGCTTATTTCACTCCCTGAGTAAGACTATGACCGTTCTTGTGTATTTTTTACATTTTGGAACATTCTTGTGAAAAATTTGCAAAAGTGTTCTTTTGCACAAAATATTTTGCATTTTGTGCAAAAATTCATTTGCCTAAATCCAACAAATTTATCTCAGCTAGAGTAGGCACGCTGACTCAGCATTAATATTGATTCAGCAATTGACTTAGCGAGTCCCCTCTAGGTGGGACAAATAGCTGTATTCAGACAGTTGTATATCATGCAAAATAAATGGGGTTTTGACATGAAATGCAATATTTTTGTGCAGCATATGTCTTCAGTAATGCTGCTCATGACAAAAGTGCTGGCCTTTAGTTTTTGCGCAGGAGTGAGCATTTCACAGTGGTTGACAGTTACTGCAGTGGAATGTTTCCTTGTGTTGATTTATTTTGTGAATATTCATTGCATCCTTACAATACGAGTAAAATTGCGTGTTGGTTATCCCCATTCTCAAGATCACTTCACATGATAAAAACCAAATCTAGATAAAAGGAGGGCACATTCTTTCTGGCAGGCAGGCAAGATAGCAATCTCACATTTGAATGAAGCACCTTAGGGTATGTATCATCTATCACTTGCACTTCAAGCTACCTTTTTATATGTAGAGATTGGTGGTGAGTGAGCCAGCTACAGTTACTTGGAAGAACTGAGTTTCCATAGAAGTGAACAAACCCCTCAGTTTTGCTTCTTCCCATATTCCATTAAAAAGAAAGAATCCGAAATTCTTTCTCTTGTACGTGTGAGGAAGTTTGTAAATGTTGACAGGTGGCCAAATTTAATAGGTACAACTATTCCCAGTATGGAGAGATTTGTGTTGCACATGTCTGCCACATGTCTGTTAAGGATGAGGAGCTTATTAAGAATGAAGGAGGTGGCAACCTCTGTTCAGCATCAGGGTTTTGTCATTGAGTTGGGAACTCAAACCTAAAATTTGGCATTCAAAGTGCTTTCCTGGAAGGAGTGGATCTCTCTGTTTCACATTCTCTTAAATACGTTTTTGAAAAATTTCCATCAAATCTATGAAAAAAATGTATGAATCCAGGAAGTTCAGGATTCTGTATAGCATGTAGAGTTTCAGCTGGCACTTTGAGAGGGTTGGCTACTCACACTCCCATCTGCCACAGAAAGGAAACGATGGATCAAAGGAACCCCTAAGTGGATTGTATGCTGCATACAACTAGTCCATTCACACTACTCAAAGCTAAGGGCACGTAAAGTAAATCCCTGGTTACCTTCTGATGTACAATCACAAAGCAAAATACCCTGAGATCCAAGACAGTAAGATGAGAAAAGCATATGGTAATACAGATGTCTTTCATCAAAGAAGCATTGCTGCTAAATACAGTGTAAAGGTATCATCTATTTTGACCCTCAGTCTGGGAAGTGAAAGTTCTTGTGTTTTATTGCCTCGTCCTCAGGATGTGATATAATGTCTTTTTTGCTTCCCTTGGTGGTGTGTCAAAGAGTAGCCAAGGGTATTCTGTTTTCATGTTTCTATCCTAAATTCCTCCAGCATTCTGCAGCCTCCCCAGCTGCATGCACTGCCTGATCTTTCAAAAAAAAAAAAAAAAAAAAAGACCCCATGCAAAGAATGATCTCCTACCATCTTACTCTCAGCCTTAGAGGCATTGTGGGAAGCCTGAGAGCCTGCAGAATGCCAGGAAGGTCCGGAGGTGGTTAGTGGCGAATTGAACACAAGAAGTGCAGTTGGAAACTGAAAGATGTGCAGTTGGAGATGAAGAGAGAGAAAATACATGGGTCATGAATATCTGTTTATTAAGAGATTAAACAACAGGCAGTGTAATGTAATGCAGTTTATATAAGGGATAGGAAGTGCTTGGTTTCCATACTTAAACTCAAACTATATTAATATAACTGTTCAAGCTATATTAAAATTGTCCTCTGAAGATGCCGGCCACAGAGACTGGCGAAACGTTAAGGAAGAACAACCTTCAGAACACGGCCAAAGAGCCCGAAAAACGCACAACAACCATCAGATCCCCGCCGTGAAAGCCCTCGAGAATACATTATATTAAAACAACGTCTTCCTTTTAGCTAGAATCTCTTCTTCTTCACCTTCATGAATACCCAAAATCAGTAGGCTCCGTGGACTGCCATGTGACAGACACTAGACCAACCACTCAGCCTGAGAATTTGCATTTGGCTTTTCAGAGAGGCCATTTTTGCTGCTGGGAACACAGCGTTTTAAAAAAACCCTATCAGAGTGATAATGAGACAATGAAATATAGGACCTTTACACACAAACCTCAGCAGGACCAAACAGAGGGGTAGCCTCAGCCCAAATTAAGGTCATGAACCACTTATACCCCCTCAACCACCTCCTGATTATGGTAACTAGGAGCCCTGCATCTCAGGGCCATAGTAACCCATGACGGGGCCCTTAAGCTTTCAGTATTTCGGGGCCTCCTCTGGTACTTCAATCTTTCACCCCACTACAGCTGACAACCTGACCTGGTCCACTGACGGGCCCCTAATCCTTGCGCCCTGAGGCTTCAGCCTAGTCAGCCTTATGAACAATACAGCATTGCTGTATCTTGCCCATGTATCTTCATAAACATTTTCTGCTCCTTTGGGGGGGTGGGAGGGAAACCTCACTGACACCAATTTCTTTCTCATCAAATGGAGCAAGAGCAATTGGAAGGAAGAAATTTCTAGAAAACACTAGGTACCATACAACCTGTCGATATTTGGTTTCAAGAAGGGAAAGGCAGGTGTGACTTTGGGCGCTCCAGATTTTCCACATCTGTCAAATTATGGGGCAATATTAATCTTAAATACATGAGTTCTCATTCTCATTGAATAAGCAGTCACACGGCTGAAAGGAGGGGGAAGGCATGTTCAGAAGATCGAGCAATAGGGGCAAGAGAATCGAACTAGCAGTGCCCTCTTCTTTTTAAAGTAGTTGTGTTTATTTAAATGAGCTTTTTGCTTCACACTCCATTCTCTGGATTATTACACAAATATTTTATGCTCTGGTCATTTTACAAGTGCATTAGCTTGTAGGAGGTGTAGTAGTTTTATTAGTGCTCCATGAGACTGTTATAAAGAGAGCCCCTTGGGAGTTGTAAATTTTATATCTTCAGCTGCACTAATTATTCTCTAAGGGATTAATTAGGGCAACTTTTTCAAGCTTTTCAACGAGTTTATGCTCATATTCAAAACTGATTTAATAATCAGTTTTGAACTGTAATCACACACATGAACATACCCACCAACCCCCCAAAAAGAGAGTCCTTTCTTATTTTCTGTAATGTATAAACCACTGATAAGGTAGTGCAGGTGGCATAGTTAAACTGACCCTACGTATTGACACAGGACCAAAAAAAAAAAAAAAAACCCTGTAAAAAAAGAGTCTCTCTCTTCCATTTGTTTTATGTTCTCAGGGAAGGCTGACAGGAATAATTATAGGTAAACATTTGGTGAATAAGATTAACAAGTTGGAGGTCAGTACTGTTTGTGAAGCGTTTCCTTCAAGCGTGTCAGGTCAACTCAGCATGGGATGCTATCATGCATCTTCCTGAAGTGGGTTGTTAAAAATTCTTAATTTTCCCATTCATTAAAAAACAAGAAGGGCCCATCAACCCATTACAAGCATATGAGTGTAACTAAAGCGATGTTTGCATTTAAGTAGGGCAAAAAGAGTTATTTGGGGGTAGGAATGTGGGATTACATCACCCTTTTCCTAGTTACTCTGTCTTTTCCTTCCAGAACACACCGTGTGTCCCCTCCACTTTTTCCTACTGCACAGGGAAACACATTTAGAGTTCAAAAGACAGGGGCAGGGCACTTGCACAAGAGCGATTTTGAGTAGACAGAGAGTGGATACAGAAAAGTCAGGGGCACTTCCGCTGTTTTTCTACCCTAAATCCTCTCCCTGGGGAAACCAACAACCTCTATGGTCCAATGTTTTATGATATCTCAACTTGAAGTACTTAAAATGTTCTTATGGAGTTCAGAGGACTTTACTTGAACCTTCTAACGGAGGATTTGAAATATCTCACAAAACTCTAAATTCCCAGTTTCTATACGATGGAGCTGCAATAGTTAAAATGGAATAATCTACACCCTGCTAGCTGACAAAAAAGAGAAATTTCTCCAATGAAAAACACCAGGCTTCCCTGTGGTTGGGTTTATGCCATTTAGGCTGCAGTCACGCCAGCGAAATGTCCCTCTCTGGTTACACGACTTTTAATTGTGTTCCTGCCATGCTTTGAGGTCACGTGGCATTTATTCCAGGATGTGTGTCCCAATGTGTTTTTGGGTTACCAAATCATTTGTTGCCAGAATATTATTCATCTTGGGCACTGCGGCCCTGGTATTTCTTCTTTTTTTTTCATAATTTTTGTTTTTAACGGTGCATTGATATGTCAGGAACTGTTCCATGATGGTTTCCCTTTCTTCTGTGTATCCCCGGTGCCTCAGGAAACAACGCGTGGCAGTCAGTGGACCACCCCCCACCCGCTGAAGATCCAATTCAATAAGATCCTAGAGCTTCTTGTTGAGACCATCTGACAGACGTTAACCCACACATCGACGCAAATGCAGTGGAAAAATAAAAAAACAAAAAAACATTTTTAAAGGACATGCATGATGAGAGTAGTTCCAAAAAACATTGCAACAAGATCATTCCCACGTGCAGCAACACAACAATTTTTTCAAAAACATCCATAACGAAAAAAAGGAAGCCTCTGGCTGAGCAAGAAATGATCTGCAATTAGCATACTCGCTGGGTAAATGATTCGCTCATGGCCGTGCATCGTGTGACTGCAAATTTTTGATACAAACTCAATGGGGGATAGCAAGGCAACACTGGGCTCGTGTGACCACAGCCTTAGTTGCCTGTTTTTACTTCAATTTTATCCATGCCAAATCCAATGCACATTGCAGGGTAGATAGCCAATGAAGCCGAAACCTTAGAAAAGAGTGGGAAAGCACACAGGTTATCAGCCTCCTGCCTCTCCCACTGGTTCAGATCATTTGCTGCCTATACTGGCACACTGTTCTAACAGATGTCCTGCTCCTCCCAGCATCCTGGGATGGTGAGCGAAGGGGCAACAGGTGGGTGGAAGAGTGTGATGATCGTCAGTAGCCATTCATTCCACACCCAAAACACCCTACCTTCTTGAAAAGTTAAATGGCATACATAGTGCATCAGTTTTGTACTGAATATATCGGTCTCCAACAGCAGATACATCTATGTAGATGATGAGAGTTAAGTGATAGCAAAGGAGGACACAGGATGAGCCTCCCCGAAGAATGTGAGGACTCTGAACACATTCCGGCACCTCCTGGGCCATGGCGGCACCCTGTCGGCTGATCCTTCCAGTTGGGAAGCATCGTTGGGCTCTGTCTGACACAAAGAAAGAAGAAGCGATTGCCATTATCACAACATGAAGTGCATGAATTCAGTGAACATCTTGTGCCCTTATGCAGAATACCCAGTCATGCATAGTGAAAAATAACACAGCACATAAAGAAGTGGGGAAAGACACCTTTTGTCCTTCTTGTCATGGGCTAATGGGGAAGAGCTAATTTTATTAACACATGCTTAATTAAAGATTATAAAGAAAAGTTTGCTTTAAAAAGTACATATTAAAACCATGGCATAATGTTTGCCTGCTTTCTCCCTTTTAAATGTCTTGATAAAACCCAGTAATAAAAGGAGATGGAAGGTTTGACTCCTCCGAGTGGAGAAATGATTTCTGTATGATTTTATTATACAGTGTGCAGTTTAATGTGTGCTTTAAAAAAGATCAAAGTTTTTGCATGGCAAAGAAATGCTACATGAAATTATCCTTAATCAGTTGGATCTCTGAGCATAGGTGTGTGTAAAGCTGACCAGTTTTCTGTTTCAGTGAGTCATCTTTTAAAAAAATAAAAAAACTAAAAAAACTAAAACGGAGTGAAACAAATTTGACAAGAACTAAAATAAAATTGAATTGGGAAATGCAGGGTTGATTGACTGAAAAGAGAGACAGCGAGCATTTAATTCAAGAGTTTAGCAGGACAAATCGGCACGTCCTGTTATCATAATTATTTTCCTTACAACTGTATCATGCTTTGATGTATATTGCAGTACCAAGAGCAAAATGGTGGACTGTTGCAGTATTCTTCTCAACTTTATGATAGGTGGTCTTACAGTAATATTCCAGGAGTCAACAAGCTTAGATCTCCACCCTCCAGTAGCAACACTCATATTTGCTCAATGGGGTAGGATGATGAGGGACAAGAACCAGAATCTCTCCAGGCCATGGAAAACTAGGTAAGGACTGTTGAAGGGGCCATGTGACACCCCCCCCCTTGGAGATGGTCAGCTGGGCATTCATGTGATGTGGGACTGAGCTAGTGGCATAACTTGAGAAAAGTGGGAGTGAGTAGGACTACCACTCCCAGAATCCCCCAGCCCGCATGTTTCAAAAAACAATTTTTTCCCTACTCTCGTGAGTAGCGATTAGGCAATGTGAAAACTGTCCTCAAGCATTCCCTCCTCAAGATCAAAAGTACATGTAGGGAGTCCCTGGAGGAGGATGCATTGTTGCCCCCCCCCCCCATTGGGACTGGCCTGCCTGGACCAATCAGCAGTGCAGTCACTGGGGTTTTGGATGGGAAGGAAATGCAGAGTTTTTCTAAACTTTTCCACTCCTTGCCTTGCAGAAAAAGTGTCTTAGAGGATAAGACCAAGTAACTACATTTAATTTCTGTTAGATTAAAATGCACTGAACATCATGCTAGACTGCAGCTCTGTAGGCTGGGCCAGGAACATTCATCTTCAGTTTTATTTTTCATTCTTCTGTGAGAAAATAGTACAGTGGTCATATATATACATTAAAAAAAAAAGAACATTCCTAAATCGTCTGGATGTTTCAATGCACCAACTAGAGTTTGGTGTATTATTGGCATCTTCTCAATGGAGCATCATTTCTCCTTTAACTACTGGATTTGGATGTAATGAAAATTTCCCCAACATCCACATAATGTTTCTCTTATTTCGCTTTCTACCATTTTCCTCATGAATTGATCTTGAAACAATTTTTACCTCCACAAACTCTAGTTAGTTAGTTAGTTAGTTAGTTAGTTAGTTAGTTAGTTAGGTCGGTCGGTCGGTCGGTCGGTCGGTCGGTCGGTCGGTCGGTCGGTCGTTTTGCTTCTTTGTACTGGGGGGAAGGACACTATGGCACCACCTAAGTGTTAGGACTAATGCCTCAGCCACACAAAAGCATACCAAATCTTCTTCTCCATATGCACACACTTCTCAGTATGCTAGGTCCCACAGTGTTGGTGGTTGACTTCTGACAGATACCAGAGTTGATGTTTACAAGCACAGCTTTCTCTAAGCACTGCTTGGTCTCTACAGTGGTAGGTCTCTCGGGGCTACGGCCAACATGAAGAACAGGCTTGGCCAGGGGAGGAGCTGCCACTGGAGGTGTAAAGCCTCATCCCATCCCACTTTCACATCAGAACTCAGCCCTGAACTACCAACTCCAAGAGGACTGTTTTGTTTTGTTTTGTTTTTTTGTCCCCAGTGGCTCACAAACACAATCTGTCTCCTCTGCAGCATAGCACTGACACACATTGCTGTTAAGGCGTGGGTGCTCGTGAATCATATGACATTATTAAAATCACATGCATTAGAGACAAAAATGAACCCACCATTACCTCTCAGAAATTCAACATTTGCTCCACCCCTGGGGAAGATGTTGAACCCTGACAAATCTCAACGGCAGCTAAGCCAAATTTTCTAAAATGTTGATTGAAAAGGAAAAAAAACTCCTGACATTTTCTCCCCTTTTTTCCTGTCCCCCAGCAAATAAAGAATGCCACTTCTCCCGAACATTCTCCCTTCCTCCTCTGGAAGCCCCAGAACAATGCTGGATGTGGAGGGTACAAAAGGCTGGCCAGGCTGACAGCACAAGTTGCTGCTGTTGTCACTTAGAGCGACAGTACAAGAAAGAATCTGTGTTCCAACCGTTGCTCATGTTCAAGCCCACCTCGGGGGGGGGGGGGACCTGGCTTAGGAGAGTAGCTATGAAGAAATGAGAAAATATCCTCAGGTATAAGGATGTGTTGGTGGAGACCAAGGCCAAGATCATCCATACTATGTTCTATATGTGTTCTCATGTACAATATAGAGATATGAAAGCAGGAAGATGAAGGTGACAAGAAAAATATCAAGTTTTTTTAAATGTGCTGTGGAAGACAGCTTTGCAAATACCATGGATTACCAGAAAGACAAATAAGTGGGACCACCATTCCACCATTCTGTGTAGTTCAGCTGCATAGCTACTTCAGTGGGCTCCCCAACTTCCCAGCCTTGCCTTCATTGGTGGTTTCACAGCCCTGCCTCCTCCGGGCACTGCCTCTGAGTGGACACCCACCAGTATTTGAAAGATAGTCATACAGGGAGGAAAAGGATCTCTTATTGATCATTGTTGAGTGTAGGACACATAATAATGGGCTCAAGCTACAGGAAGTCAGACTTAGGCTGAATATCAGGAAATGCTTCTTAACTGTTAAACCAGTATGACAATGGAACCCATTATCTCAGAGGGTGGTGAGTGCTCTAGCACTGGAGGCCTTCAAGACAAAACTGGACAACTGTCTTGTCAGATCTGCTTTGACTTGGATTCCTGGATCAGCAGGGGGTTGGACTTGATGGCCTTATAGGCCCCTTCCAACTCAGTTATTCCATGATTCTATGATTCAGTCAGCAAAAAAAGAAAACAAAAAATCCAAAGTGATGCAAAGGAGGAATCAGAAGAAAAATGAAGGTGTGACGATCTGTAGATCTCACAAGCACAGCCCTTCTGATGAAGGGCATACAGGACTCTCTCACTCATTCGTTCTCTCCATGGCAACACTGGATTTTCACTTTTAATCCTTCTCCTTAATTCTAAGTAGTGTAGAAATCTTTCAGATGAAGAATTTCCCAACCTTGATTTGCTCCTCTTCCCACTGCACTGCCGTGTTGCCCTGCATCCGTGCCTGCCAACAAGAATGAAGACACCCTTCTTTATTATTATTTTTTCCAATCAAGGCAAACATTCTGTGATGTCTAAAGGATGAGCAAATGGCTTAAATATTTTTTTTGGGGGGGGGGAGAGAGAGAGAGGCAGAGATCAGCAACAAAACATAGTGGAACAAGTTGTTTGGTACATGCCATAGAGCAGGTTTCTCCAACCTGGCATTTTCCAGATATGTGCGACTACAAATCATTCCATTCCAGTCAGGAATTCTATTGGATTTGTAGTCTTGGGCACCAAGAAAGTACCAGGTGGGGGAAGTCAAATTAAAGGATGCAAATAGCGAATTTGACGGCGGAATGCTACTGGAGGACCAGTGTCAGCCAGAACAACATGGGCCATTTACTCCCAAGGTTCTCTTTCAAGCCAACTAATAATTTAATGTTTCATTTAACGAAGTTCAATTAAAAGAATTAAAAAGTTTGCTCATGAATGTTAATCTAAATTAAACCGTATTGCTTAGCCCTCTGACTAAAATCTTAACTAATTAGGTCTTTCTTGATAATATTCCAAGGCCCATTATTGACATCTACCCAGCTGATCTTAAAATTTCAAATCCTACAAGCCAGAAAGGGAAGGAGAAAAAGCACACACACACACCCAAATATTCATTTACGGCCTTTGATATTTCACTCTTTTGTTACGAAAGTTCTGGCAACACCGCTGGCGTCCTCAAATCATGTTAAGTTTAGGTTCTAAATTGGATTTTCAAACTTCAGAAGAAACATATAAGCAGAATAACACTCTTTTCTTCTTATCTGCGATCGCCAAGGCTTACACTAATTTCAACAAGAGTAATCTCTAAAAAAGCAGAGATTTTTGTAAATTAGCAACACCGTATCCTTCAGAATCCTTCCTTCAGATCAACTGCACAACTTTGCTGAGAAGGAAGAAGGCAGCTGGCCTGAGGCAGGAGGTGGGACTGTGAACCAGTGAAAGCAACAATGTATACAAAGTTTAATCTCAGGCTGAAGCGTCCAGTGTGATGTGAAAATTGATGCCGGTTTTTCATTTTAATGAAAAGCCACTTGAGACGCTCCTTCTAAAAATCTGTGACTAAATAAGGTAATAGTGTTTTTATATAACACTTTGACTGCTGATTTAACACATCATTCTGGTTCTTATTGAGGGAGGTGGTGTTGGCTGCTGGCCTTTTTATTCCTTCCTTTTTGAGGACTTGAGGAAGCCTGAGGTTTGTTCAATTTGTGCGAATTACTACCACTGTCTGATGTTGCCCCTGTGAAATATATACACACAACGTGGTGTGGCCTGCTCGGTGCCAGCTTTTTAATTTTTAAAACTGATATATAAATTATATATACTTGGCGTAATGCTCCACAGATAAAGTATAACTGCACTCCCAGGCGCAGAGGACCGTGAGAGAGCTGCACTGTTATGGTTCTTACAGACTTGGCTACAGAAGCCAAACAAGTCTTAACCCACTGACACCTCGCCTTAGTCAGGGCTCATGATTACTATGTGTATCCACCTCATGTGGCCATTTCAGTCCATATCCCCCTTTCTTCTGCACACATCTAAATCAAATCTATAAAGGGTTTTCTTTGCCCCAAAAACAGGAAGTGATCAGCCGGTCACTTCCTATTTTGCAAAAAAAAAAAAAAAAAAAACTTTATAGATTCAAACTTCTGTTGTTGTTGCGTTTAACTTTGTTGTTGTGCTAACTTTGGAGATCAATTTTATTTTCTTTAATTCTCAAGAAGCGTGAGGTGCTGGTGGTGGCTGTAACGGCCCTTGGGTAGCCTGTAAACCATGAGGTCCACACCTATGACGTATTCCAAGGGAGGAGGGTCTCCTCTGTGATGGCCCTTCACTAGAGATGGGTGTGAACCTGAAAAATGGTGGTTTGTGGCGGCTCGTGGTTAGCCACAAACCACCACAAACCAACTGGAAAACTGAACCAGCTTGCAGTTCAGTTTTTGGTTTGTGCCTGGTGGGGCACTATGTACACTTGTCATGCTGTTGCCGCTGCCATTGTGCCGCTGCTGCTGTCATCTCCCCGGGTACCCAGGCTCCCGGGTGCCATGTCCAGAGGCAGCGCCCAGACTCCTTACAGGGAACTCTGCTATCATTCTTGCACCAGATTATTACTTATTTATTTACTCATACATTTCCAAGTGTCATGCTAGTTTGTTTAATCTGAGCCACTGAATGCAATGTGTTTGATTTGTTTTTATTGTGAAGTTTTAAAAGGATTTTATTGTGTTATATTGTGGCAATATATTTTTATTCATGCTTCTTGTGTATTGCCCTAATATCACCAGGTAATGGGCAAGCTATAAATATTTTAAAATAACTAACATGTCCTTTTGATAGAAATATCTTCACAAGAAAGTACAGACTCCTTTAAACTCTATGATAAATAGTCATTATTTTTGCAATAACTGAGTGAATATAGCTAAGCATTAATGGGAGGCTTTATCATTCATTCAGACAATAATGTGTCTGATAGCCAGGCATTATGGAAAATGAATTGCACAATGATGTAAGATTACTGAGTCCTTCTAGGTAAGACAGAAGCTTAAACACTTGCTATGTACAATTAAGATCAGCGGGGAAGTGAAAAACCTGGCATGTCAAGTACAATATATTGGATGTCTTTTTTTAAAAAAAAAGTGTATCAGGAAAAAAACAGTAACATTTCTAGATACTTGGCACCTTTTTTAATGATTGTGTCCTTCTTCCCCTTGCACCTGATCCTACACATGGGTGCCTCCACATTGCCTACTTGTTTGTTCACATATTCATGCTGATGTGTGTGTTGATTATTTTCCACTCATGTTGAGCCGGGAACCTTTTTGGGCAGCAGGGCAGATGGCAACTTGAATCCCAAGAATTTACCAAAGGGCTGTAGCCCCTGCATTTTTGCATGGTACACAGGCAGCTTGTTTAAAAGCAGACTAATCCTTCAGGGATGGCAGTTTTGCTTAGGAACAAAGTGTGCACTCCCCGCTCAGCTTGTCTTTAAATAACGGAGCTTTTTTGAGCCACTTCTACTGCTAAGATTTGGCAGCAATGCGGTGATTCTGGGGGAGGCAGCCTTGGATTGGAGGATGGAAAAACCGAGCACGTGAGCCCCCCATGCCACACCCTACCCATGTATTATCTTTGTTGTTGTTTAGTCATTAAGTCGTGTCCGACTCTTCGTGACCCCATGGACCAGAGCACGCCAGGCCCTCCTGTCTTCCACTGCCTCCCGGAGTTGGGTCAAATTCATGTTGGTAGCTTCGATGACACTGTCCATCCATCTCGTCCTCTGTCGTCCCCTTCTCCTCTTGCCTTCACACTTTCCCAACATCAGGGTCTTTTCCAGGGACTCTTCTCTTCTCATGAGATGGCCAAAGTATTGGAGCCTCAGCTTCAGGATTTGTCCTTCCAGTGAGCACTCAGGGTTGATTTCCTTCAGAATGGATAGGTTTGTTCTCTTTGCAGTCCAGGGGACTCTCAAGAGTCTCCTCCAGCACCACAATTGAAAAGCATCAATTCTTTGGCGGTCAGCCTTCTTTATGGTTCAGCTCTCACTTCCATACATCGCTACATGTATTATCTACCTTGTGTTAAAAAAAATACAGAATATAGTTTAAAATTAAACTATATTCCCTTTTTTAAAAAATGAAGGGGCATAAGTACGGATGCTTCCATTTAGTAAAATAGGACACTCTTCTTCATCATCATCATCATCATCATTTTAGAACTATCATTTTAGCCCCTATCAAGGAAGCACAGTGGGGAATTGAACACCCAACCTCTGGCTCAGAGACCTAAACCACTGAGCTATCCAGCAGTTCCTTTGTTCTGGGATAGGAAGTAGTTGCTTAATTGTGCATGCCCTGAGTCTTGAGTTCAAGGTCCTTTACTTGTAGGTTGGGGTGTTCCAGAAAAAAAGTTGGAAATTAATGTAGCCAATACAGTGCCTTAATTCAGAGCCCTAAGACCTCTGACGCGTCATTCAACTCTTTCTCCATGCCCAAGGGTCAAGTGGCCTGGAAGCCGACCATGAAACACCTTCCCTTGTGGGCCTCTATTGACTGACTCCATCCTCTTTTGCTCTTCTCAGGTGTGTGTGAAAAAACTTCCCAAAAATTACAACAGGGGATTCACTTACCACACAGTTGCCACTGTGGGAAATAATTATGGGTGAAATTCAGTTTCACTGAAATGAATCAGGTTTCCTGAAAGTTTAACAAAGCAACCACAGGTTTACTCAAATACTTAGGCTGAAGAAAGCATCAATTTTAGAGGAAGGATGCAAACAGCAACAACAGGCGAGTCATAAATACTGTTGATGTTTATTTCCTTGGTAAGCACTCTACCTTTTCTCTTGTTCTATTTCTGTTTTGCTACAAGCCACACTTGAAAGAGTGGCTGAATCTATTTGCAGCTTTCCCACAAAGGCCGTCATTAAAAAAAAAAATACAGGAAATGTGTCACAACAAGTTATTCTGATATATATTTATATTTCACATACCTTTGCAGATAGTTCAAAAGTGGGCTTGGAGGACTTCAGAAAAGCACTGTTCCTATCCTTTGTTGCTTTAAAAAAAGATACCTCGTATAGCAGTGAACTCCAGGAAGACTCAGAGAAAAACAAACAATGAACCATTGCCTGTAAATACTAAGAAGTGGCTTGAGGAGAAAAGTGTGTGTATACCTCTGTATTGCAAAAGCAGCAAAGCCAACCAACAAAAACTCATTAGTCAGCAAGTAGGCCATAAACTGCTTTATTCCCCACACTGTCCGAAACCTTCCTCCTCTAGCATCAACATTACAAAACAATGATGTCTGTGGCCAAACACTATATACACACAATGCTTGCCAAAGTTGTACAAACATCATGCTGTTGTTCACCAAAGCCTCCTGTGGTGAAACCAGTTCTCTCACACATCCCACAGTGTGCTCAATATATTCCCATACAGACTCAGCAGCAGCCCCCTTCCCCCAAAAGGCATGTAGATGAAATCTTCCAGATTTCATCAGCTGGGAAGAGATCTTTAAGTTGGATCTTTTGAATCCAGTGGTTCCTTTGCTCTGAGGAAGGAAGGAAGGAAGGAAGGAAGGAAGGAAGGAAGGAAGGAAGGAAGGAAGGAAGGAAGGAAGGAAGGAAGGTTGGTTGGTTGGTTGGTTGGTTGGTTGGTTGGTTGGTTGGTTGGTTGGTTGGTTGGTTGGTTGGTTGGTTGGTTGGTTGGTTGGTTGGTTGGTTGGTTGTAGGGTTAGAAATCATAGAATCATAGGATAATTGAGTTGGAAGGGGCCTATAAGGCCATCAAGTCTAACCCCCGACTCAGTGCAGGAATCTGATTCCACTATCGTACTGCACTAACAGTTAAGAAGTTTTTCCGGTTATTCAGCCTAAATCTGTCTTTCTGTAGCTTCAGCTCATTATTATGTGTAATAATTCCTGAAGCTATTAATGTGGACCCTTTCTTCCATTACCAACATTGCTGTTTAGAAACATGGGGAGAATTCCTGAGGCTAGTAATTTATATCTTCCTCCTATGCTGTTACTAGTCTCAGCATTACATTCCCAGTCTTGGTGTGATTGAACTTCCCTGGCAGGAGTTCCCCAAACTTTTGTGGGTGACCCTCACCACCAGCTGGCCTGGCTGTTCCCAACAATGTAAACTGACATTATTAATTCTGGGCTTCTCTTATTCCTCATTTTGTTTCAAACCAGTCCCACCAAAATTGAGACTGAGAAGGTTAGGGCTGACTCGATTTCACCTTTACATGGTAAACGGGAACATGACAAAAATGTACTGTGCATTGTAAGCTTCTGTTAAATACCAGGTTTTCCCTTTTGGTAGGTGTTTCTGCATAATTATAAAAATATGATGTATTAGATGTGATGTTGTCCTGTTGCATGAGCTAGTAAAAGCAGTGGAACTGGATGAGTAGCAGGGTCTTTATTCTGTTGTTCTTGCTGGGGGGGTGGAGCAGGCACACACACAGAGACACAGGAGGTACTTGGACATGCAGGCACTTGACTTCAGAAAGGGAAAGGACACTAATTTTGTGCAGAGGTTTGTAAACATGGTGTTTCGTGCAAACTGTGAAAGCCAAGATGGGAGGTGGAACAGATATCGCTTGAGAGAGATGCTATCCTGGTGGGCTGGGCTGGCTAATTTCAGATAGATTATAGGCACAATTTCTTTGCATCCTTAGTTGTAATAAATGTGTGCCAATAACAAGGAAACAGAATGTACACTATGATGATGTGTCAGGGAAGGCGAACAGCCACACCAACTCTTCTCCAACTCAGTTTTCAATACGATGCCTGGCATATGCCCGGATCAACCCTGGGCCAGATGAGTGAGGATGGACGTCTCCACCTACCCAGCCAATCACAGGCCAAGCCATAAAGTGCCCATTGGAGACAGAGGCAGCCAAGGGTAGGTAGAACCAGGGTGAGAAGCCAGGTCAGAGGAAAAGGGAGTATTCAGACTTACAGGGACATAGATATTCTCTCTCCCATAACTCGAGGCAAAAGGCAGGCAAAGAAACGTTCACACATGCAGTGGCAGGCAGGCATTCACTCAGACACTCCCTCACATCCTCCCCAGTTATTCACTCCACAACTCAGCTGAAGGGCAGAAAAATGCGCCTTGCTCCCAAACAAGAAATGTTCCTACTTACTGCTGCTGTTTCCCTCACATTCAGTCTCTCATTTTTCTCCCTTCTCCCCAGATTGCAGTGAGGTTGGAAGTTCAACAGGAGAGGAATGCAGAGAGGAACAAGTCGTTTCACTTCTAATAAGGAGCAAGGCAGGAGTGGTCACGCCGACAGCAACTTGCTCTGCAGGACTGGCCACCCCTGAGCTTCTTCTATTGAGATGAAATTGGCTGTATTTCATGACATCTTGACCTAAACATCTCACAAGAGTGAAGATTACCAACCACCACAGGATCTTCCACATCTCATCTCATGCCAGGCTTCCAGGTCCATCAAGAGGAACTTGCTGATGACCTCCCCGGACATCACAATCTTCTCCCCTGCATATGACGGTTGGTGGCGGCTTTGGATTTCTCCCCATCTGAGCCAGCAAAAGCACTTTCAGTAGCTGAGGTGGACATTGCTTTAAGGTGTCCTATGCCTCCCAAACGCTGCTCCCAAAGAACTGCTTCTGAACAAGGAGGACTCCAGTATGGGATACGATGGAGAGAAGCTGCAACAAATCAGGGAGGAACTGGTGAAAACAGTAGGCCCTGCCTTTATGTAAGTGATAGGGTTTTTCACAGGTACAAAGCTGGCACTGGATATGACCCTTTGAGGTTTTGCTGTATTTTGCTATAAACAGGAACACATGTGGCAAAGGCAAAAAAAAAAAAGGATGATTGCATTCAGGAAACAGCACAGATGCAGTAAGATTTTTTTAAAAAAATTGGCACCCAGTTAAACCAGAGTTGGGGTGAGGGTAAAGGGTTTAAAAAGTCCATTCATAGACAGTTTTGTTGTTGTTGTTGTTCTGTGTGTATATGTGTGTGTGCTTAAACCCAGTTGAATCAACAAGCCATTTCCTGCATTAATTTCCCAGCTAATGTAATTATATAGCCACAAGCTTTGGCTCTTGATCAGTTAAGAGAACAGCCAGGAAAAAAAAGGAAAAGAAAAAGAAAAGAAAAGAAAGGAGGGGAGTAAAACCACTGGAGCCTCAGCCTACCACATATTAATCATCACATCTGATAGAAGGAAATGGGCTTTATTGTGGTTCCTGCTTTGCAAATCAAACCGGTAACCACAGCTGATGTAGCCTTTAAAATATACACCCGTTTTCTTAGTACTTCTGTAATGTGCTGATGTTAACAGGCAGATTAGAAGCATTCCTATTCACCGAAGCAGCCTTGCTGAACAAAACTCTGCCTCTCTTCATATTAACAATATCCATTTTCAACAACATTGCACACTGCGTTGGCTCCTTGCTTCAGGCATTGTTTTAATTTGTTTTCTTCTTTTTTAAATACATGAAACTAATCAAATTTGCATTCACCAGATTAAAGAAAACAAAGAATGGGTTTTTCCCTCAGCAATTTCACAGTGGTTTCCATTACTACCACCCTAAGAAAATCTAAACTGATTGTGACTTTTTCTCTCTCTCCTGCAACCAGTTTTGTTGACTTGCTCTGAACACATACAGCTTTTCTGCACCTATAATGACACCAAGACCAAATACAAGATGGACTGACTCCTTAAAGGAAGCCACAGGCTTCAGCTTGCAAGAGCTGAGTAGGAATGTAGAGGACAGAACATTTTGGAGATCGCTCATTCATAGGGTTGCCATACATTGGAGATGACTTGCAATGTATGGCGACCCTATGAATGAGCGATCAGCAATATTAATGACACCAAGAAGCACAGGTCCTAGTACAAATGCCACTTATAGTCTGAAGTCATGAAGGAATTACTAGTTAATACTGGTGGGCTGTACATTCAAGGCAATAACACTGTTGGTGAGGGGAAAATGTTTCTGTGAGGTTGCTACGAGCAACAAAAAAGCATTCTTCAAGTATTTGCGTAGCAAAAGACAAAGAAAAGAAACAGTGGCTCAGCTACTCAACGAAGATGGAAAAATGATAACAGAAGACAAAGAAAAAGCAGAAGTACTCAATTCTTATTTTAGTTCAGTCTTTTCCCAAAGAACAGACTATGATCCTCTTGACAAATGTGAAGTGCAGGTGGAGGGGACAAGATTGCAGCTGGAGATTGATTAACAAATAGTCAAGGAATACCTCACTACCTTGAATGAGTTCAGATCTCCAGGGCCAGATGAACTGCATCCAAGAGTATTGAAGGAGTTGGCTGAAGAGCTCTCAGAACCACCGTCCATTATTTTCTTGCAATCATGGGAAATGGGTGAGGTGCCAGATGACTGCAGGAGGACTAATATTGTCTGTATCTTTAAAAAGGGCAAAAGGGAGGAACCTGGGAACTAGAGACCAGTTAGCCTGGCATCAATCCCAGGGAAAATTCTGGAACAGATTATTGAGTGGTCACTATGCAAGCACTTAGAAAACAATGCAGTAATAACTAGAAGACAACAAGGACTTGTCAAGAACAAATCCTGCCAGACTAATCTGATCTCATTTTTTTGTTTGAGTAACCTCCCTGATAGACAGAGGGAATGCTGTAGATATAGTATATCTTGACCTCAGCAAAGCTTTTGACAAAGTGCCCCATGATATTCTGATTACCAAGCTGACTAGGTGTGGGCTGGATAGAACGACTGTCAGGTGGATACACAGTTGACTACAGAATTGTACTCAGAGGGTGATGATTAATGGCTCCTTCTCATACTGGGAGGAGGTAACAAGTGGGGTACCCCAGGGCTCAGTCCTAGGCCCTATGCTCTTCAATATTTTTATTAATGACCTGGATCAGGGGGTACAGGGAATGCTAATCAAATTTGTGGATAACGCAAAATTTAGTGGCATAGTTAATACCCTGGAAGACAGAAACAAAATTCAAAATGATCTGGATAGGCTTGAGCACTGGGCTGAAAACAACAGAATGAAATTTAACAGGGATAAGTGGAAAGTACTGCACCTCAGAAAAAGAAATTAAACACACAGTTACAAGATGGGGGATACCTGGCTCAGTAATACTACAAGTGACAAGGATCTTGGAGTCATCGTAGATCACAAACTGAATATAAGCCAACAGTGTGATGCGGCTACAAAAAAGGCAAATGCTATTTTAGGCTGCATTAGCAGAAGTATAGTCTCGAAGTCCCACGAGGTACTCATTCCCCTCTATTCATCACTGTTTAGGCCTCATCTTAAGTATTGTGTCCAGTTTTGGACACCACACTTCAAGAGGGATGCTGACAAATTGGAACAAGTTCAGAAGAGGACAACAAGGATGATCAGGGGGCTGGAAACCACGCCCTATGAGGAAAGACTGAAAGAACTGGGCATGGTTAGCCTTGAGAAAAGAAGACTGAAGGGAGATATGATAGCACTTTTCAAATACTTGAAGGGCTGTCATTCAGAGGAGGGGCAAGATCTGTTCTCAATCATCCCAGAGTGCAGGACATGCAACAATGGGCTCAAGTTACAGGAAGCCAGATTTCAGCTAAATATCAGGGAAAACGTCCTAACAGAGTAGTATGGCAATGGAATCAATTACCTCGAGCAGAGGTGAGTGCTCCAGCACTGGAGGCTTTCAAGAGAAATTTGGACAACCACCTAGCAGATATCCTTTTATTTGTATTCCTGCATCAAGCAGGGTGTTGGACTCGATGGCCTTATAGGCCCCTTCCAACTTGGTGTATGGTGTTTTGTTTTGTTTTTCTTACTCACAGCAAGTGTTGATTGGCTCAAAAGATATAATAATTCATGTCTGTGTACTCCTGCCATAGAAATAACCCAAACTGGTCATACAAATATCAAGGATACAATACCTGCTGGAAGAAGAACTTAACCTCCTATCTAAATGCTATGGATGAGGATAGCAGGGAGAAGCAATCACAATTTCTAGCAGCCCTGGCCATTTAGGTTTTCTGGCTGTGGCTGATGGTAGGTGGCGTCCAACATATGGAAAGTCATAGGTCCCCCTCCACTATTTTTGCTTGTTTGGTTGAACAGAACATGCAGCATTACATCACTGGAACTCAGGGCAAGCAATGCACAGCATAACAACACTGAGTTGGGTTGGGTTGAATACTGCTTGATGGAGTGAAATCATAGTAGTCATACACAGTTTGAAAGAACTCTTTATATGAATGAAGAAGAATTGCTAGCTAGGAATCATTGAGCTTGCAGTTTCTTCTACCTTTCATTTCAGTTGGGAAGCAGAAGAAATGACAAGCTTTATGTTCCCAAGTACAAAGTACTCTACTTTCATTGAAGGACATCACGTTTCCTCCTGTGTTTAGTGAACCCTGCTCACTGATGTTACTCCTCTTCCTTCGCATGGGCTCACACTGCTCTAACAAAGGGCAACCTGGATGTTGATGACACCAATGGCAGCAGTCAAGATGGTTTACAGGATACCCTCTTGTGCTCACTACCATTCACAAAATGCCAACACACAAGAGAAAATCACAGAAGCTGACTCATTTTTTCATCAGTTAACTACTTCTCACTGAAACTCAAAGCATTTGTCAGGGCTGTTTTTCAACAAGTGTGAATAGTAATGAGCAGAAGGGGGTACACCCTGTAGACCAGACCTGGGCAAAGTGCGGCCCGAGGGCCACATACGGCCCGCGAGCCGCTCCTGTCTGGCCCGCCGGACATCAAAACCATTTATAGCTTTTTGTCTAAAGTTGATCAGTTGCTTATCTTTAACATACCGCAAAAAAACTCTTTAGTATTTGTGAAGATTAACAAGTTTAAAATAAAAACAATCATAACATCACTGTTTCATTTTATTTTTAAGTAAAGTTGGTTCGGCCCCCGAACACAGTTCAGATTTTTCATGTGGCCCCCTATAGAAATTAATTGCCCACCCCTGCTGTAGACTATCTTGACTGCTGCTATTGGTGTGGTCAACGTCCAGGGTGCCCTTTGCTATGTAAAGATTGGCATCCTTTTTCCTGCTGGCAACAAGGTCACAGTACTGTGCAGCAATATCAGGCCATTTCCTAGTGTTTTGAATCATGGGTACAGAAGCACAATACCCCACATTCATAAACCGGAAGGTTTGGGAGTGGGGTTTTTTGTTTTTGCTTTTTTGAAGAATTGAATAGGCTACTTGTACTCATTACTCACTATAGCCCTTAGGTCTGCATTTTGTGTAACAATGAGAACACGTCATGTGATCCTAAAGTCTTTTGTCATCTTAAACTTCTTGTGGGCTTAAGCAATTTCTACCCTAGACTGGAGTACAGAGCTGAAGCTTAAGGAGCTGTATGTCAAGCAGACTTTGCTTTACTTCTCATTAGAAGCAGTGCTAAAAAGTTAATATTTAGCCACAGCAAAAAAAAAAAAAAAAAAGTTATACACTACATTTAACAAAGGAAATTAAACTGTCAAAAGCAACAATAAAATCAGGTCCATGGTGAGAATAAAACCCACTGAAGCCTATATAGATTCCACCAAGTTGCTATTAAATATTTTTTTAGAAAAACAAATTTGTACACAATTTAATTTATATCCACATTCTTTCCAAGCTTATGTGTTCTAGGATGACTGACAGGGTGGTCTCAAGGTATGAGGATCATAAACAGTATATTGCAATAACAGCAAATAAACTACTTTATGCCAACATCTCTAAAAGGAAACATACGTCTGATTTGGAAGTGGCATGAGGCACAGAAGACATCCATTCCTTTAATCATCCTCATCATCACTGGCCTCCCATGGCCAGCCTCCTCTGTCTTCTCCCCGGGGTACTGTTGCAAAAGCTTTCAAACAGCCCATTGGTGTTGGATACAATCCCATTCTAAAAGCTTGGGAAGTCACCTTTTTTTCTCTTTTTTCTTTTCTTTTTGGACCGCAAATCCCAGAACCACAGCATGGCCAGCAATCAAGCTGACTGCAGGATTCTGGGATCTGTAGTCCAAAAATTAACTTTTCCAAGCTTACAAAGAGCAAAATTCTTCTGCAAGGAGGAACTAACCCAAAACCTATGCATATCGGTCATTCCATTAGACCCGACGGAATGATGCCGGGAATGGAGTGGTTAATCTGACAAAGCCGTCCCGTTGTCCCCAAGATTTACAGATTCAGGAGTTCACACTACAAATTAGTGACTCCAGTGACCTGGATCGATTCAGGAGTACCTTCAGGTCAGTAGCTCTGAACATAGGAGATGTATGAAAAAGCCCAGTTCATTCATGCCTGAAACTCACTTCTTAGTCTGCATGCTATTAGTGATATTTAAAACGTTTGAGGTTTCCAGCCAGGAGTGGGGATGGGGAAGATGAAATCTTCAGTCTAAAGAATATTAAGAACCTTTTTGCTCCCCAGTTCTGACTCAGCTTTTGGCTTATGCTACTCCATAATGGCCATAAATACGAATTCCGAAAGAATGCTAATTTGAACATGATTTCCCTCTTCATCTCTCAAGAGGGCATGCTTTCTAAATACAGAAATGAATGGAATCCGAAATAGCTAGATAGTGTCTCTGTGTGCCCTGTGAAACTCAAAGTTACTTTCGGAAGAATGTTTGAAACCTCTGATTCCTGGCTAACCATCCTGCCTTTGAACCAATTCTACACAAAAAATATTTAATAGCCAAATGAAGACTTCCATTTATCCAAAGGAGTGTCGAAAACGTCCGAGGAAATGGTTTCTTCAGACTAAAGTTTAAGCCAACATCCTGCTGTTCCAGAATCACTAAGATTTGGAAAAACTTTCAAAACCTAATAAGAGTAATTCTGACACAAAAACACACATTTCTTCTATTAAGAGTAGACCTTTGGTCTAGATGGGCGGGGTATAAATCTAATAAAATAAATAAATAAAAATAAACTTCTCAAAGTCTGACATAGTTGGATCAAATTACAATCTGTCATGAACATAAAATGTGCCCATTGTATGTAAAGCCTTTACTGATCCCAGAAGATAATGATATCATAGTATGGGGGAGGCAGTGACATTGGGAGTAGTGATTAGAAATGGGCACACATGGAAATAATGGCCATTCATTGCGATTCATAATTCAGCAAGGTTGTTGAATCACGAATCACAATTTTATTAATTTTTCTGATGAATCAATTCATCAATTCGTTGTTATTTTAAAATGCTATAAAACAGCCCCCATGCACCTAGAGATAC
Organism: Intellagama lesueurii; assembly: GCA_037013535.1. Taxonomy (NCBI): domain Eukaryota; kingdom Metazoa; phylum Chordata; class Lepidosauria; order Squamata; family Agamidae; genus Intellagama; species Intellagama lesueurii. Next base: position 222,614,613 of record JBAJHW010000001.1, read on the forward strand.
CATATTTGCAGAGAATTTTTCCCTGACTCTCCTCTACAAGCCTGGCAAGTTTGGTGACGTTTGGGTTTCAGACATCTGAGTTATACACCCACAAAGTGGGTCCCCCAAGGAAAGTGATAGAGGCAGCTGGCATAGTTTGCCACCTGGCACGGAGGGCGGATGGCATTGAGGTACTTTAGTTTGCCTCCACAAACAGAGGTGTTTGGAACAGATGTGGCCTTGGGGATGTTTGAGGGGCTGGTTACTGGCAGGTGGGTTGGTTTCTTCTTCCCCCTGGGTTAGTGGAGTGGGACATTGAGGCAGGCAGGCTTCTTTCTTCCTCTGGTGGCATAATGGCAGAAATCAGCCACATGGAACCAAGATGAGGGAGAGAGTGAGAGTCAGGCACCCAAAGCACCAGTGTGATTCCCTTAGGTTAGCGGGGTGGACGGTGGGGACATTGAGGTAGGCAGGCTTCTTTCTACCTTTGGTGGCAGAGAGTTCAGTTTCTGCCCTGAGTGGGACAGAAAGAAACAGACAGATGGTATAGTGAACCATTGGGTCTCAAGCAGGCAGGCAGGCAGATGGTGTGGTAGCAGACAGACTGTCATTGGGACCCTACCTCTTTGGGTTCAACAAGGGGAAGCCCAAGAAGGGAAGGTTCCCCTTGATAAAGGACAGCCTCTCCATGCTTATGGGATCCAAATGGGAATGGTGGGGTTGGAGCATGTCTCTGAGATGGGAGAAGACATGCTTGCCCTGGACACTGGTGTGTGTGTGGGGGGGGGGGGGGATGGAAAGGAGGTCCATGGCTACAGTGGACAGCTGTGGCCATGTGACCATTTCCTGGGCCCAGAACTGGAGGGGATCTGAGCCGGGGGGTTCAGCCAGGTACTCCCACACCATGGAATCTTCCAGATCCTCATCTGCTGGCTGTCTGCCCTCCATGGCAACTTCTCCGCTCACCACTGAGCTCCAGTAATGAGGGCTTGGGGCCCTTGCCAGCAGAAGTCCCTGCCTGTGGCTCCTGCAAAACACCCTCCCCCTCCTCTGACATGCCCTGGCATCCTTGGCTCCCCACACACGTGTCAGGTTTCCAACACCCTGCAGACCTCAGTGGAGAGCTCCATTCTCCACTACTCAAGCTCTGAGGTGCATGCCGCCAAGCTGCCCGTGATTCGAGGATCACACAGGCAGGCCATGCAGTAAGCTCTGTCCCTGAAGACAGGATGGAGTCGTTTCCACACGCCTGCCTGCAACCTCTTCACCAGAGCCCTGGTCTGTGGAAGGAGGGAGGATCCTGGTGCCAAAGCAGACTACAGGAACCGGTCAAGGGCACAAATCAGGGGGATAACCTGTCCCATGCTATCCATGGGACCACCCATGACATCAGTGGTTTCTTGGAAGGGCTTGTGCACCTCCACCATCTGGGAGAAGGCCAGCTGAATCTGTGGCACTGATGCCCCCCTCTCTTCCCCTGGGCAGAATGGGAATGTAGGACATGATGTTCTTTAAAAGGGGACACCATGGTGTAGGTGGAGTTCCACCAGGTTGGCAGGTCTGGCAGGAGAACATGGGTCTCCTGCCCCAACTCCTCTGCCTCTCACGCAGCCAGCGGGCATCTTTCAGGCTGCATGAGAAATGGCCCACCAGTTGGCAGCATTGCTCCAGGAGTGCCCACGTGTCCTGGGTCCCTGCATCCCACTCAGTCTTGATGTGGCTGCCCAGGCCAATGGAATCATGCACAACAAGGTGTAACTTGTGCACCATGCACACTATGCCCTCGAAGCTTGCCGCATTCAATGGCACCAACATATTCCTCCCAGCATCCATGACCATGTGGCCGTGGGTGACCTCCCCCTCCGGTGCCCATTGCTGCACTGTGGCCAGGAACTCATTGGCAATGTTCCTCCCCGTTGCTTGAGCCTCCATGTGCTGCACCTGCAGCAGAACGGACCTGTAGCCTGGGGGCAGGACAAGGGCCTCCCCCTGCAGCCCTGTTGCTGATGCCCTGCCACTCCTCAGGTCCTCTGGCTGTCACCAGTGGGCTGTGAGTGAGATCTTGCTGTGGTGACCTCCACTCCACAGGTCCACCGCGAAGTGCACCTTCTGCCCCTGTGCCCGTCTAAGCTGGTGACGGACCACCTCCTTCACAGAGTCATAGAGTGAAGATTGGACTCTACAAGTGATGGTTTTCTGCAAGGGGTGGGGTCGTACTATGGAGCAAAAAAACAAAAATGCAGCAACAGGAGGAAGGCTGGGTTTCCCACAATGCACAGTGGGAGTCTGAGCAGGGCAATTGTCTCAGCAACAAGACAAGTGGCCGCTTCCTGTGCCTTTCCTTTAGAGTGCCTGCTGAGTGTCAGTGCAAACCCAATGGGTGCAACCTTGTGGGCCATGGCTTGCCTCATGCTCCCAGCCCCAGCAACCCCTGTGGCTGTCCTTTTGGAAGGAGGTGCCTCTTTCTGCTTTCCCACTTCTTTGACTAGTGCTGCTCTCTTCCTCCTCCCAGACAGCAGTGACAAACAGCCTTCTCCAGGCAAGAGCCTTGGGTGGTGCCTCTCCAGATGTTGGCACAGAGGGCAGTGGAGGACAGATGTCTGAGGTCTGACCCTCTCTGGACCACCACAAGGCAGCCGTTGCAGTGTGCCAGCCATTGATTTATCCTACAGACCATGAAATTGTCCTATAGGGACCCACTCCCCTGTTTGGCACTATGATGAACCACTGCCTGCCCCTGCCTGCTCTTGGCCTGGAAAGACTGTCTGCCTTTTAAATTAGAGATATTTATGTTTATGTCAAGGTTGTTTGGTTATTTGTGATTGTATGCTGTATTTTGATTTTCACTCGATTTTTATTTTTTTATAACCATTATGCTCATTTTTTAAAAATGTATCATTATTTTATTGTGTTGTAAGCCAGAAGTCCCCAACCCCCGGTCCGCGGCCCAGTGCTGGTCCGTGGCCTGAGCCGAACCGGGCCGCGGAGACTTCCCGCCCCCCCGCGCACGCACTCACCCCCGCACAGCTGATTTGCGCATGCTGCGCGTGCCCGTGTGAGTGCTGCGCCGCCGTTTGCACATGCGCACAAGCACACGTGCACCCCGCATGAATGTCGTGCCGCTGTTTGTGCATGCGCACGAGTGAGCGAGCGTGCATAAGCGCCACACCACCGTTTGTGCACGCGCACACGCTCATTTGCACTCACTCGTTCGCACATGCCCACGAACTTGGGGGGTGCCCCGTCTTCCCCAGCCGGTCCGCGGGGTGAAAAAGGTTGGGGACCCCTACCATAGGGGATTGGTTTTATGATCCAAATAGGTTTGGCTCCTGTGCGAAATCAGTGCAGGAAGCAACTGTTGTTTTTGGATGCTATTGTTTGGGAACTGCTTCATGAAACCTTCTGGAGGTCTCTTGACCGTTGGACCGGACCTTGATGGAAGTCATTCACGACCATTGTTGTTGAAGAGTACATAGCATGGTCTCTGGGTCCCTCAGTTGACCAGTTCTGGTGATGCAGGTGAAAATACATATTCTTGGATTTTATTTTATTTTTTGACCATGCTAGGTATAGTGTTCACGATTATCCAGAGTTTTCAGCATCTGCGAGGGGGGCTTGTAACCATTCCCCTGCAGATACGGGGGTCCTACTGTGCTTTCTGATTCAGAAACTTTACTTCTATAGTGTGTTATGCATACCCATACAAATTGCTTCCTTACCAAAATGCTGATATCAAGTCACAGCCAGCTGAACTCACACACCTACTCACACAAGTAGGAGAATACACTATAAGGAGCTGAAATTCCCAAAGCCTCCCAATATAATAATAATATAGGCATATTTAGAGTTAACACCTCTGGAGTAAAACATTAATGATGTTGTACTCCCTGTCACCTCAAAAGATGATGCACGTGATTGTGGAATTCATAGAATCAAAATAATTGAGTTGGAAGGAGTGTATAAGGCCATGGGGTCCAACCCCCTGCTCAATTATGTAATCCAAATCAAAGCAGATCTGACACACGGTTGTCCAATTTTCTCTTGAATGCCTCCAATATGGGAGCACTCACCACCTGTCAAGGTAATTGGTTCCATTGTTGTACTGCTCTAACAGTTAAGAGGTTTTTCCTTATATTCAGCCTAAATCCGGCTTCCTGTAGTTTGAGCCTATGATTACGTGTCCTGCACTCTGGGATGATCAAGAACAGATCATGCCTCTCCTCTGCATGACTGATTTTCAAGTATTTGAAAAGTTCTATCACATCTCCCCTCTATCCCCTTTTCTCAAGGCTAAACATGTTCAGCTTCTTCAGTATTTCCTCATAGGGCTTCGTTTCCAGTCCCCTGATCATCCTCAGGGGAGTAGAAACCATCATCCTGGACATGACTACAACAGAACTCTTCAAAATGTTGAAAGAGAGAAAACGCCTGGCATTGTGGGAGAAGAGTGAGCAGAGTGAAAGTCTGAATTAGCCCCAGAATAGACCTGCAAGGGAAAAAAAGGGGTGCGAGAGAAAAGAAACAGAAGAGAAAGGGGAATTGTTCGGCATTCTAGAAGAGGAAAAAAAGAATCATGACAGCTGAGTGGAGAGGAAGACTGGGTCACTGGATGAGCCCATGGGTGGACCTCGTGTGTTTAACCCTCCTGCTTTGCAGATTCTTTACCAGCAGAATTCACTATGCCACAATGATAGTTATGTTACATTTGCTACATTCATAGACACCTGAACCACTAGGTGCTCAGAGGCAGCCACTTCCCTCAGGCAGCAGATTTTGCAGTACCAGTGTATTTTTGCAGTCTATCCAAGGCATGGATCCACATCAATTTTAATGTACAGTCATCTCCAAATTATTGCCCATCTCCATTTCCTCAGTTGTGGCACTGGCGTGAGAGTTTGGACTGTAAACTTCTTTGAATTTTCTCCCCACTTGTACTCTGCAGGGAGCTGTCCATGGAGTGCTCATGGTGTTGATGGTGAAGATGAGGCTTGCCAGGTCTCAGAGAATGAGCTGCAGTGCCAGGAAATGGCTGGGCTCCCCTGAATCTCCAGGCCAGGCAGACAAATGTCAGGAGCAGTGGTGGAAGGGAACGAACGAGTCTCGTTTATTGTTACGGGGTGGTCATAGTGTTTGGGTACACAACTCCAACCCTCTCTGAATGGCACCAGGGCTCACTGGCTTCCTGCATGTGTTGGACACATAATATATTTAGGAAGTCGTATAGGGGACCAACGGTGCCTCTCCCACTCCTTCACGCCTGCAGACACATTACGTTCCCACTGTTGAAGAGGCTCCTGCCTCTTGTGACATCACAAGGCCCCACACCATGACCTCACAGAGACCCATCCCACGGCATTGGGCCCCAGATATAATGAGGGGATGGGGAAGACGCTCCCATGAAAGCCCCTGACAAACAAGACAACACTTCAAAACCATTCCAGAAAAATACTTTTATTGGTTTTTGAAAAGGGGCTAAGCGGGTATCCCGGTCCTCAGTGGAGACAGCCCAGCTCAGCGTCCCTCGCATCCCCCTGGGGAAGAGGAAGCTTCTGGCCCTGCAAGAGAAAGAGAGAGAAAAACAACAACTAAGGGGCGAGCTCATCCACTTCCATCAACTGGCTTCAACCCAGGCGTATCCGCCGACCAATGTTCTGGCACCTTCATCCCGAAGTTCTGCCTGCCAACATCCACCGGCTTCCACCAGGAATATCCACCTGTTCATCTCTTCCACTCCACTTCTGAAGCCAGCCTCCGCCAGCTCCCGAATGCTTGGGTCACACACACACACCGGCGACATCCCCATGGACCGCCAGCCAGCCCATTCACACACACATTCACACACACACACACACACCACCACACACACACACCTTCACTCCACCAGCCATTCACACACACGCCCAGGCTTCCATCCACCGATATCCACCAAGCTTCTGCCAGCTGGTTTCAGAAGGCTAACTTCCACCGGCTTCCTCCGCCAACCCCTGGCGGCCTCAGCCAGCTTCCACAGGCAGATTCCACCAGCTTCTGTATGCCAACGTCCACCGACTTCCCCCTGGTCCATCGCCAACATCAGCCAGCTTCAAGCCACGGATCTCCGCCAGCCTCGAGCTGTTAACTTGCAAGCCCACTTAGCAAGTTCAGAACTTGCCTTGGGCAGAAGGGCTGGGTCCCCTGCAGCCACTGCCGCTCTCTCTGCCGGGCTGCCCTCTGGCCACTGGCCTCCCTTCTGGTCTCCTGCCCTGCCCAGCAAGCCCCTTTTATCTGCCAGCAGAGAGGTGGGGCCCCGGTGAGGTCACAAAGACCCAGGAGGATGGGGTTGGGTTCCCAACGCGGCAGCAGCACCCTCGGGATTGGCTGTCCTGAAGATGATGTCAACAATCCCTCTGATCATGTGATTTACCCACAGAAGCTTGCATTTTATATGATTTTTAAATACATATTTTTATTAGTGGCCTATAAATGTATCCCCTGTCACCAATCCCTCTGATTGTTAAATCTCCCCATGTTGACCTTCTGACAGGATTCTAGGCTGGTGCTCCAAAAAGTTATCTTCCAGCATCTGCACGAAAAGGAACTTTCCTAAGCTCTGAGCTAGGGGGAAAAATGAAAGTAATAATTGAATAAGGATGGGCACAGTAACACAATGCAGCCTTTGACCCTTTTGGGGGTGTCTCTCTCTCTCTCTCTTTGCCTCTTTTTGGACATTTTTTCTTGTCCTTGCCATGAAAAAGATAGTATAAGGAGCCAATTAAAAAAAGACCTAAGTGTTTGAAACACATACCAGTATTTTAACCATCCCTGCACTATCAAACATGCAGCTGTGTTTCAAAGATGCCCCCAGCCTTTGGAACTCCCTCCCACTGGAAGCCAGACTTGCCCCATCTTTGCTGTCCTTTCATAAGCAAGCAAAGACCTTCTTCTTCAGGCAAGCTTTCCCTTATTGACTGGCTGCCTGGGTTGGGATTTTGAATGGACTGTTGTGACTTATTGCTTTGAACGTGTTTTTGGTGTTGATTTTGTTTACTGTTTTTAGTGGGGTATTTGTTCCTGTAAACTCCTTTTTCCAGCAGCTTTTTAAGTGTGGCTGTCAGGGACTGAACCTGCAACTTCCTGCATGCCAGACTTGCTGCCAGCCTCTGAACTGAGTTGCTCCTGTCACGTTCTCCATTGCTGATGCCATCATTGGCCTTAGGTGGCATTAGGTTATGGATTCCAGGCAATAAATTTAACTATTATTGGTGCTTGCATACTGGTGTTTGCATAAGGTTTGAGTAACTTGCCCTGGTTAATTGAAAGGTGTCAAGGAGTGTCTGGGTCACATGCCTGGTCATGTGCCTGATTTGTTCAACCAGAATGTACCCCAGCACTTCATCAATCAGCTGCAGGTAGCCATGGCAAGTTACTCAAATCTTATGCAAGTGCCAATAGGATTTCAATTAAAATGTCTTTAAATAGAAAGTACTTCCTTTCTGTCTCCCTTTCAGCATTGAACACATTACTGCAAAAGTACTGCAGACAGTTGGGTAGACATCAGTTTCTCTCAGGCTGGGCAAACAGTAGGATCCCAGTATCTGCTGGATGAGTATCCATGTTTTCACTTATCTGTGGTCTGAAATTTTGAAAACGATTGAAAGGAAAAAAAACCCTAGAAATAAGTATTTTCACAATGTATTTACCTGAACTGGCCACTACAGGGAGCCAGAGACCATGCTATGTATTGTTGTGGTGGTTCAGTTGAGGGCTTAACTGAGACCAGGCTGTAAGTGTTGAAGGGAATCAGCCAGGGAGCGCATCTGGAAGCGATGACTAATCTACAGAATAAAATGAATAGAAATTGCAGATACACAACGGTGCCATTCCTTTTTTTAAAAAAAAAAAAACCTGTCTGGTTCTAGAAACGATGACAATGCAGTCAGCACTCCTGCTTTGCAGATTCTTCACCAGCAGAATTCACTATGCCACAATGATAGTTACATTACATTTGCTATGAACTTTTGGAAAACTGGATGCCTCCAAGGCTCACATCTTTTTCACTATACAGTAGGACCCTCTATCCATAGGGCAGAGGTCCCCAACCCCCGGTCCGCGGCCCACTGCTGGTCCGTGGCCTGAGCCGAACCGGGCCGCGGAGACAGACTTCCCGCCCCCTTGCGCACGCACTCCGCACAGCTGATTTGCGCATGCTGCGTGTGCCCGTGTGAGTGCTGCGCTGTTGTTTGCGCATGCGCACAAGCACACACGCACCCCGCATAAGCACCGCGCCACCGTTTGTGCGTGCATGCGCGCTCATTTGCACTCACTCGTTCACACATGCCCACGAGCTTAGGGGGTGCCCTGTCCTCCCCAGCCGGTCCGCGGGGCGAAAAAGGTTGGGGACCCCTATTGTAAGCCACCTAGAGTGGCTTTGCAGCCACATGGGCTGTATAGAAGTCAAATAAATAAATAAATAAATAAATACATACATACATACATACATACATACATACATACATAATGTGGGCGGAGGAATTGAAGGTGTTTTTCAGAAAGTTTTTTTAAAAAGTAATGGGGAGGAGGAACAGGAAAACTAATACCTCTAAATAACTAAATAGACAGCCAGTCTCCACCACACAGAGACACAAGCACTCTGGCATTAAAGGGGAGAAAGAGTTCAATACAGACACACACACACCAGAGATCACCCACCCTGCCTGAACATACACCTCAAAAAACAACTAATTCTTCAACAAAAATGCACCTAAATAAAGCCCTCCCCACTGCCCCACTAATGAAAATAATAAAGAAATAAAGTATTTTAAATAGAACCTATGCTTCGACTTGAGCACACCTTAGTACTGGGCTGGCTAGAGCACACAGGCACCAGTGGACACGCAATCAGCCAGTACCCCTTCACATACACTCTCTGGAATTTGAGGGGGGGAGGTTAAATTCACACACACACCCCAGAGATCACCCACCCTACCCTAACCCTAAACCTCAAAAAATAACTATTCTCTAATCTACTGAACCAACATGTACCCAGAAAGAAAGCCCTCCCAAAACCCAATCAAGTAACAAATAAGGGAATAAAGGTGTAAAGTACAATGTATGCTTTGCCACCATAACAATGAAAACAAGCACAACAGCTAGGCACAGCAGCAGAGCACCAACTGCTTGAGCCATCTCAGAGCAGAAGTGAGAAATAGCTGCAAGGGAAATGCTTTATAAAGGCTATTAACAAGGAACACCTCCACAGCCCTTTCAGCAGCGCTATTGGCTGCCTGCCCTGCCAATCCAGGAGTGTCTAGGTCCCTCCCAGGGTTGCCTAGAGATTCTGATTGGCAGCAGCAGGTTGCAGATGGCAAAGGAAGCCCAAAAAGGGGTAGACAAACCAACAAATCAAAAATGGGTAAAAAATAATTGCTTTGCATTTGTCAGCCTCTCCATATTGAATGAATATAAAGTGACAAATTTTTGACAAATTGGCAAATTTCTACGAATATCATGATTCATTTTTTGATTCGTTCCCATCTTTAGTAGCGATATGTACTGAAACTGGATCTGTTTTATTTATGACTTAAGGAGGACTCAATGCAGCTTCTAAACATACTGGGCAACGTCTATAAAGCACTGTCGTTGCTCTTGTTCCTACAACTCCCAGGACTCTTCACCACTGACTATGCTAGATCAGAGATGCAGTCCGACCACATCAGGAGGGGGGCATTTTGCTCACCCCCATGTATTTAAAAAATAATAATCTCATTGATTGAGAATGGTGGCCTAGAATGCCAGCCTTTGTGTTTGGTAGAGCAAGGTGTCTCCTCGTGCAGCAAATGCTGGGGAAGACTGTGCAGAATTGTGTGGGGAAACTGTTGTATCTACATGTGGATCACTCTATGCTCCCTAAACTACCCTATTTGGGTGAAGTAGAGCATGTTGTGATGAGAGTACGGTTAAATTGCCAGTCTGATTTGTTTCTCTGTGTCTTATTGGGGAAGACTTGCCATTTTATCCTTTACCTCAGGCCAGCATGCCAAACTATACTTTAGATTAAATGTGGTTTTTGGTGGTTTTTATTTTATTTATTTTTTTGCACATAATGTCACACATAGTTTCCTAAACCAAAAGATCAAACGCAAGAGGGCCCAGTGAGGATTAAGACCACAGCAGTCAGGGAAACTGAATTTAAATAGCTATTTTGGCTTTTAACACAGTCAAGTTAAATGCAAAAATGCACATAATGGAATGTACTTCGGCATTCAGAAGCTGATCTCCATTAGAGACAAAGTATGTGTGAGTTTTATAGTAAAAAACATGCATTAGAGTGCATTTTGGTGCCTTTTTCAAAGAAAAAAAAAAGGAAAGATTCAGAGAAGTGCAACATTACACAGCCTGTTCCAATCCACACATTTATTTAAGAAATGCAAATTTAAAATCCAAAGGACAGCAGCCCAAGCTCTTCCACTACCTGAGGCAGAAGAAAAGCTCTTGGCCCCATTGCCACTGCCTCCTGTGTCTCCAGCAGCACCAAGTGGCTGGTTCTTCCCTCCACACAACAGGCCAGGCCTCAAGTGCCTGGCTTGGCGAGCCAGTTCCTTGTAGGTGGGTCGCCCTGGGAGACCGCATGTGCCAAGGCCTGGAACATGTTGCTTTTCTACAACAGCCTAGCTATAAACCTGCCAGAGTTAATGCTGAGGCATGGCGGCATGGTTACAGTTGATGAACATCTGCACTGACAGATGTTCCCAATACCTGGGAAGAAATAAAGTCCAGGCCTTAGCATGTAATACTAAGTGGTGGGGCTGGGATCCCTTCTTCAAATTAACAAAATGATTTTGCTAGGTGAGCAATTTGTGGATCATGGTCAGAGAATATTTAAGCTTATTCCAGTGAGGGCCATTCTTCAAAGGAAAATCCTAATGCAAATCGTTTAAAGTAATGTTATGTAAATAAGCAAGAAGGCTGGCTGTGGTTTCTCCTCTAGTACTCTATAATTTCCTTTGAAAGCCTTCCCTCCCCTCCTTTTCCTTTCCTTATTTTTTTTTTTAAACCATGCGCTCCATCATTTGGAGTTCAGTGTAACCTCTTTATGTCTTGTTGGCACTTCTTCCAGCAGAGGCAACAGCTGCGTAACTCTGATAAACTCGAGAAAGGCTGAAAAGACACGGTGTTGCTTGAGACTGACAAACAGCAAGCGGCTGGTGGGAGCTGCTCTCCCCAAGCGACGCCTGCTGCTGTTTAAATCTCACCCCAGATCTTACAATAGTACAAATGCACTTAATAGACATTAAATGCAGCAGTACCGGCCAATCTCACAGAGGCGATATGCTGGCATGCAAAAAGGCAGTGAGCCTGTTAGCCACAGCTACACCATGTGAATAGTCTTAGAAGAGCTAGTCCGTGCTTTGTTGTTGTTTAGTCATTAAGTCGTGTCCGACTCTTCGTGACCCCATGGACCAGAGCACGCCAGGCCCTCCTGTCTTCCACTGCCTCCCGGAGTTGGGTCAAATTCATCTTGGTAGCTTCGGTGACACTGTCCAACCATCTCATCCTCTGTCGTCCCCTTCTCCTCTTGCCTTCACACTTTCCCAACATCAGGGTCTTTTCCAGGGAGTCTCCTCTTCTCATGAGATGGCCAAAGTATTGGAGCCTCAGCTTCAGGATCTGTCCTTCCAGTGAGCACTCAGGGTTGATTTCCTTCAAAATGGATAGGTTTGTTCTCTTTGCAGTCCAGGGGACTCTCAAGAGTCTCCTCCAGCACCACAGTTCAAAAGCATCAATTCTTCGGCGGTCAGCCTTCTTTATGGTCCAGCTCTCACTTCCATACATCGCTACTGGGAAAAACATAGCTTTGACTATGCGGACCTTTGTTGGCAAGGTGATATCTCTGCTTTTTAAGATGCTGTCTAGGTTTCTCATCGCTTTCCTCCCAAGAAGCAGGTGTCTTTCGTGGCTGCTGTCACCATCTGCAGTGATCATGGAGCCCAAGAAAGTAAAATCTGTCACTGCCTCCATATCTTCCCCTTCTATTTGCCAGGAGGTGATGGGACCAGTGGCCATGATCTTAGTTTTTTTGATGTTGAGCTTCAGACCATTTTTTTTTTGTGCTCTCCTCTTTCACCCTCATTAAGAGGTTCTTTAATTCCTCCTCACTTTCTGCTATCAGAGTAGTATCATCTGCATATCTGAGGCTGTTGATATTTCTTCCGGCAATCTTAATTCCGCTTTGGGATTCACCCAGTCCTGCCTTTCGCATGATGTATTCTGCATATAAGTTAAATAAGCAGGGAGACAATATTTAATTTATCGTACTCCTTTCCCAATTTTGAACCAATCAGTTGTTCCATATCCAGTTCTAACTGTTGCTTCCTGTCCCACATATAGATTTCTCAGGAGATAGATAAGGTGGTCAGGCACTCCCATTTCTTTAAGAACTTGCCATAGTTTGCTGTGGTCCACACAGTCCAAGGCTTTTGCGTAGTCAATGAAGCAGAAGTAGATGTTTTTCTGGAACTCTCTGGCTTTCTCCATAATCCAGCGCATGTTAGCAATTTGGTCTCTTGCTTGTACTTCTGGGAGTTCTCGGTCCACATACTGCTGAAGCCTACCTTGCAGGATTTTGAGCATAACCTTGCTAGCGTGTGAAATGAGTACAATTGTACGGTAGTTGGAGCATTCTTTGGCACTGCCCTTCTTTGGGATTGGGATGTAGACTGATCTTTTCCAATCCTCTGGCCACTGTTGAGTTTTCCAAACTCGCTGGCATATTGAGTGTAGCACCTTAACAACGTCATCTTTTAAGATTTTAAATAGTTCGACTGGAATGCCATCACCTCCACTGGCCTTGTTGTTCGCCATGCTTTCTAAGGCCCACTTGACTTCACTCTCCAGGATGTCTGGCTCAAGGTCAGCAACCACACTATCTGGGTTGTCCGGGACATCCAGATCTTTCTGGTATAATTCCTCTGTGTATTCTTGCCACCTCTTCTTGATGTCTTCTGCTTCTGTGAGGTCCCTACCATTTTTTGTCCTTTATCACGTCCATCTTTGCACAAAATGTTCCTTTAATATATCCAATTTTCTTGAACAGATCTCTGGTTTTTCCCTTTCTATTATTTTCCTCTATTTCTTTGCACTGTTCATTTAAGAAGCCCCTCTTGTCTCTCCTTGCTATTTTTTGGAAGTCAGCATTCAATTTTCTGTAACTTTCCCTATCTCCCTTGCATTTTGTTTCCCTTCTCTTCTCTGCTATTTGTAAGACCTCGTTGGACAGCCACTTTGCTTTCTTGCATTTCCTTTTCTTTGGGATGGTTTTTGTTGCTGCCTCCTGTACAATGTTACAAGCCTCCATCCATAGTTCTTCAGGCACTCTGTCCACCAAATCTAGTTCCTTAAATCTGTTCTTCACTTCCACTGTGTATTCATAAGGGATTTGGTTTAGATTATACCTGACTGGCCCAGTGGTTTTTCCTACTTTCTTCAGTTTAAGCTTGAGTTTTGCTATAAGAAGCTGATGATCAGAGCCACAATCAGCTCCAGGTCTTGTTTTTGCTGACTGTATAGAGCTTCTCCATCTTTGGCTGCAGAGAACATAATCAATCTGATTTCAGTATTGCCCATCTGGTGATGTCCATGTGTAGAGTCGCCTCTTGTGTTGTTGGAAAAGAGTGTTTGTGATGACCAACTTGTTCTCTTGACAAAACTCTATTAGCCTTTGCCCTGTTTCGTTTTGAACTCCAAGGCCAAACTGACCTGTTGTTCCTTTTATCTCTTGACTCCCTACTTTAGCATTCCAGTCCCCTATAATGAGAAGAACATCTTTCTTTGGTGTCAGTTCTAGAAGGTGTTGTAAGTCTTCATAGAATTGGTAAATTTCAGCCTCTTCAGCATCGGTGGTTGGTGCGTAAACTTGGATTACTGTGATGTTGAAAGGTCTGCCTTGGATCCGTATTGAAATCATTCTGTCATTTTTGAGATTGTATCCCAGTACAGCTTTTCCCACTCTTTTGTTGACTATGAGGGCTACTCCATTTCTTCTACGGGATTCTTGCCCACAATAGTAGATATGGTAATTGTCTGAATTGAATTCACCCATTCCCGTCCATTTTAGTTCACTGACGCCCAGGATGTCAATGTTTATTCTTGCCATCTCCTGTTTGACCAGATCCAGCTTACCAAGGTTCATAGATCTTACATTCCAGGTCCCTATGCAGTATTTTTCTTTGCAGCATCAGACTTTCCTTTCACTTCCAGGCGCGTCCGCAGCTGAGCGTCCTTTCGGCTTTGGCCCAACCACTTCATTAGCTCTGGAGCTACTCGTACTTGTCCTCCGCTCTTCCTCAGTAGCATGTTGGACGCCTTCCGACCTGAGGGGCTCATCTTCCAGCGTCATATCTTTTAGCCTTTTGTTTCTGTTCATGGGGTTTTCTTGGCAAAGATACTGGAGTGGCTTGCCAGTTCCTGCTCCAGGTGGATCGCGTTTAGTCAGAACTCTCCACTATGACCTGTCCGTCTTGGGTGTCCCTGCACGGCATAGCCCATAGCTTCTCTGAATTACCCAAGCCCCTTCGCCACAACAAGGCAGCAATCCATGAAGGGGAGTCCGTGGTAGTCTGGGCTAATGTAGCAGGCCCAAAAAAAATAAAAAAAAATTAAAAAATAAAGAAGGCAAAAGCATTCTTTGAATGTGAGCTTTCATGGACAAGTCCACTTCCTCAGACAGTCTTTAAGGTGCCACAATGTTTTTATCTTCTTTATTTTTTTATTTTGTTTTTGGCCTGATATACCACGTGAATAATCATGGATGCTGCAGCAGTATCCAGAGTCTCAAGCTAATGACTTGGAAAAGGAGAATTCCGTTTTCTGAATCCTGATCCATTATGACCGTTCCTTCTCTGTTACAGGACTCCTCGGTGCACTCTGCATTTTTCCAACAGCATTTCTCCAAAACAGATTTGCCTTAACGGCCCTTGAATACCACTGTAACATGGTGCCTTAAGGTTGCAGAGCTTAACTGGGTGGGAAGTATGCTTCTTTATAAATCAGGATGGGAAAGTGGAAATCCTCCAGATGTTTTTGAACTACAAACATCTCATCTGACCAGTGGCTATGTGGTAATAGTAGTAGTAATAATTACGATGATGATGATGTAAATAATAATGATAATGTTGTTCTAGGCTGGACATTTCTCATGTCCTTGCAAGGTTGTTCATGCTGTAAACTCAGCTCTTATCTGTTAGCATAGGCAAAATAAACATTTTCAAAAGTTGTATGTCTTGTGTTTTGGGGCCAACCTTCAAAGTGGTTACTCTAGGGTTTTTTTTAATGTTCTGAGGCTAATAGAGCTTAATAAAGAGAAATACAGTGTTGGAAAGAATAGAGATCAATAAATTTTCTGATTTTTCTAACAACAATAATAATCTTAGAACTGCAGGGCTGGGAGGGACCATATGCTTCACAAAGTCCAGCCCCTTTCAAGGAGGCACAGTGGAGAATCGAACTCCCAACCTATACCTAAACCACTGATCTATGTGCCTGGCTTATGGCAACCTTAATAGAATATTCAAGGTATGTGAAATATTTAAGGACTAGTTTTACCATTGCCACCACCCAGTGAGTTTCCAAGCAGGAATCTGAACCCAGTTCTCCTGAGTCCTAGACCCACACTACACTGGGTCTCCATTGGCTATATTAGTTGAGAGTAATATGGCCCCACAACATCTGGAGGGTTATAGGTCCCTTAGGCCTGTTGTAGCCTTTTGATGGTGCAACCGGACCACTATATATTTCATGCATTTGTATTTGAATGAGTACATTTATAGGATACAATGGACAGAGCTGTAACTAGCAGTCTTGGTGCCTGGAATTTCACTGCCGTATTGGTTCAGCTGGATCTGCATAAGATTAGCATATGAGGGAATGGGGTTTAGGAATGGGGAGAAACATCTGGGTCAGAGCACATGACAGCCATATTAGTTCCACACTGAGCTCACCTGTTTTGTGTTTCCTTCTGCTTGGGGAGATCCAGCTAGAGGCAAGAGAGATGCCTGACACTGCAGATTCAGCTCCTTTCCAGCAGCAAAGACAAGTGGGAAGGTTTGTGCCATTCCAGCAGATGTTTGCAGCGTCTAAATTTGAGTGTTCTGGGTAGAAGCTCCAATCACCTCACCCTAGTTACGACTCTGACAAAGAGATTTCTCCTTTGGAGTCATTATTTTTTCCCCCTAGCCCTGCAGCCTGAATTTCCTTGACTGAAGAAGCCAAGGGCTGCAGCTGGATCTTTATTCTGCATACACAGCGTGTGCTGCTCTACCATGGGAAACCTATAGCCCTCGCCATTGCCTATGGAAACTAGGGCTGGTGGGACAACATCTGGCAAACCCCACATTCCAAATCCAGTATTAAGCCATTACCAATTGCATCTTCTTATCTTAGCCTGCAGGAAAGGATCTGGAAACTAAGGGTGTCAGAAATATTCACAATTATTCTTGGCCTTGATGAAAAGGGGTGTTGATACACATCTATCTACCCACCCTGTCAAAATATTGTCAACCATCGCGATATTTCCCACTCCAGCATGAGGCTGAAAAGAGCAGTGTCTTCAACAATGTCTTCTTCAGCATTAGCAGCATTAGCAAAAATGGGTCTGTTCTGCCAGGGAAACAACAACAACTGTATAATATTGCATAAATATCAAAACTTATCTGTTGTACAAAGTGCAATGGTTTGTGCACAAAGCACTTTTTTGTGCAAAGTACATTTTGGTACAAAAACACTTTTGTTAATTTTTTGGAGAAAATGTTAAAAAATGTAAATATATATGTATTTATATATAAAATAAGCAAAGGTTTGTATTCCTATTGGAAGCCTTTAACATATTACAGTTGACCTGACAATATTTTCAAGGCTGAAACTGTAAAATTACATTGTGTTCAAGGCTAAAAGTACGTACATAGACCTAACTACTTTTGGATGACTAACAATGGTTCCTCTATGGGAAGAAAGACATTTTTCACATGTTCTGAGGCATGTTATACCAGGGTTTCTTAAAAAAAATGGTGATAATCATAATTGGCCCAGTTTAGATGTAACAATCTGTACCAATAAACCATTGTTTCATATCTTGTTTCCTAAAAGGGGCCAACCACAGTTTCTTTGTTCAGGCATATAGGGAAACTGTGATTTAAACCAACAAAATATCAGTGCCAAAGCAGGCAGGCAAGGGGAGAAGAAGACAAGGAAGAAATACAGGAGCACCAGCTTATCCCCAGATTTAAACAAAATACAGTTTTATCAGACCAAGGTTGATACATCAGAACTGGGCCATCATTTCACATCAGGAGAAATTATCTTGGCAAGAGTAATTGACCGTTCCAGTTTAACTGTTTTGTCTGAAATATCCTTTTTTGAAACTTTTCTTCTAAATGAGACCTTTTAGATAAGCATTCGTGGAGATATCAAAGTGTACCCTCAGAAGCAGGAACTGCAGAAGTGAGACTCTAATGATGATAGAATGATACAAAAGCAGAGAGCTGCTTCATAGTGACCTGACAGCAACACCAGACTAATAGGGCCTGCCAGGAATTGCGTACCTTCGAAACGAATGGTCAGAAGGTTCATATTTTTTGCCACTCCGTTCTTCATCTCTGAGATCATCTAAAATACTAGTTCCTTTGAGAAGGCGCTATGTGAAGACTCTGGGAAGAATTCTGCACAAAGAGAAATCTTAGTTGGTAACGTTTCTGATGCAATGTAAGTTAGATTTCTTGAGAGACGGCTGTTCAGAAGCCAGTCCGTTTAGTGGAATCTTGAACAGATGCTTTCCTTGTTTGTTCAGGAGAAAGGACATCAGTTGTAGATAGATAGACCCAGAAACATTTTGTATAAATCGCAAGTAGCGGGGAAAAGCAGCCTTCACACAGGATGAATGAAGGATGTTGTGGGGCTTGAAAAAAATCCTCATCTGGTTGTCAAAATAAATGAGAAATTTAGGGAGTATTATTTCCATCTGTAGGGCAGACGGAAGAATAAAAACAGACCATCCCGCAGTTCACCAGCTCAGTGGCAGAGAATGACTGTGGCTGAAAGTTTCACATTCAATCCTTGGCATTTCCCTAGAGGCTGGGAAAGCTCCCTGTCTGAATCCCAGAAGAGTTGCTGCCAGTCAGTGTAGACAGTATTGGATTCGAGGCAGGCCTGGCCTAAACCATGTTGGTTTGTGAGATAAAGGAGAAGGTGACGTCCGCTCCCCCCATTCCACATGCAAAAGATAACTCATTGTGACAGCAGATATTTCTTCAAAACTGGCAAAGAGAGAGTGCCGCCTACCACACCTGAACGCAACAAGTAAGCGTAGGGTGAGCAGAACACTCCACATGCCTCAGCACTCCCTCAGCTAGTCTCCTTGCTGCCGCCTCCCGGCATCTACCCTTCAGATGGCTACCTCACTCTGCCTAAGAGCCTAGGCTATCCTGGTTAGACAAATCGATGGTCTAACTTGGTATAATGCACCTTTTTGCGCATAAGGGAATAAAGAGAGTCCTGGAATTGGAACCTAAAAGCCATTTCAAATTTAAGGGATCCATTCAAAGCTTGGCAAAGTCTGCAGTTTGAACGACAACACCCAGAATTCCTCACATTAAGTAGAATCTCCCAGAATCTCCATGCTAATTTAATGTTTATGGAACCCGCCCTGAGTAGACTTTGTCTAAAAGGGCGGGATAAAAATTAAATAAATAAATAAATAAATAAATAAATAAATAATATGGCCACCGGCCATTCTGGTTGGAGAGTATGGGGCCGTGTGGTATAAAACAACAGCAGCAGCAGCTTTGTCCATCACTATTTTCCTTTAGTTTTGTTTCTTGCTCTCTCTCTCTCTCTCTCTCTCTCTCTCTCTCTGTATGTGTGTGCATGCGCAAATGTGTCCATGTGTGCATGGGCATGCAAGCTCAGCTAAACAAGAAGGGTTAGACACGGAGTATACCCTCTTACCAGAATGCCTCTGTACAATTGGTTTAAAAGGCAAGGGGGGAGGCGGGATAAAAACCAAGTCTGGCACGAATGGAGCCGGTCACAACCTCATCCCCCAGACTGGAGAAAATTAGGCTCCTAATTCCCAGTGGCAGAATTCCAATCAGCAGCGGCAAACCAGGGAATACTGGTCATTTTTTATTTATTTCATAAACAGAGCACTAAATTAGATGATTCCAGGGGGACAATTAGAAACAAGGCATATTACTTTTCTTCCCATGTAAAGCCTATTAAGCTTATTACACAAATTCCTTCAAGGCTTTAGGAGCAGAGCCTATACTTGATAGACTAAGGAACTTTCATCCCAAAGCCGTTTACTCTGTTTTAATGAGGCTTCTGAGCTCAGAGAGTTTGATTAGCCTGCTGGGGTGTTCTCCTGTTCCTCCCCCCCCCCCCCCCCCACACACAATCATTTCTTTTTCATAGCTTTCCCATTAGTAAGGTTATCTGAAGCTGAGAACTACCAGTCACAGACTAGTTGATCAGAGTTTGGCATACTGGTTAAAGCACAGGGTTGGGAATCCAGAAAAGTACGGACATTATTTGAAACAGCTACTCACACACAAAGCAAGACACTTTTACCAGCATATTCTCCCAATTGCCCCTCTAAAGAGCAGAGCAATAATAATTAATTACAGCCATAGCAGAGGTGGAAAGAATATTTGTAATATGCTTGCTGATTTGGGCTGTCTTGATACGGTGAGACTCTAGGATTAGACATTTCCAAGCCCCAAGACGTTCTTCATCTCCAGCTCAAGAGCAAGGAGAGCTATTAGCCATGTATGCAAATTGCCTTGGGGGCAATCTATGCAAAACGAGTGTCCTTTCCTTTGAAGAAGCAAAATGAAAACACCCACAGCAAGCGCAAGTCAAGCTGATTGTTTCAAAGATGCAGAGAACCCATCCAGCGCTTCAGAAGTCCGTACCCCAATTGTATGCAATTTGGACAAGTTAAACAATTTGCATAAAACCACCAGGTCAATCAATTAGAAAATACTGTCTGCCCTCACAAGATGCAATGAAAACATGTGTACTTTTTCATCCTTCCCTGGATGGATAACGAAATCAAGGATTTACATCCCTAAATCTCATACAGGTGAAACAGAGGAAGTTCCTAATGGAAGGTTTGCCCACAGAACAGTTCAACAAAGAAAGGAACCAGCATCAAATGTTGGCTGCTTGAAGGGGATGGTTTAACAATTGCACATTTAACATGGCTTCCAGCCTGCCCTTTTAAAGGTAACCAAGAACCCAGTGACTCCCAGTATGAGACCCTGGACAGTCAATGTTTTTCAGACTGATCTATCTTGCAAGGTTTTTGTAAAGACAAGGTGGAGACCAGAAGATAAGCACATCTGTGGAAGGCAGGATGTCAAAGAAAGAAAGAAAGAAAGAAAGAAAGAAAGAAAGAAAGAAAGAAAGAAAGAAAGAAAGAAAGAAAGAACTAGACAATATGCTTGGATGATGCCAAGAAAATACCTATATGTAGGCTATATGGGTACAAAAGCTGTCAAGCAAGGAGAGACGATAGTCCCAGGATGTAAAATGGGCATCAATACTTTATTCAAAGATCAGCCCAACGCGTTTCGGCTATTGCACTTTTAGCATTCTGGCTAAAAGTGCAATAGCCGAAACGCAATGGGCTTATCTTTGAATAAAGTATTGATACCCATTTTACATCCTGGGACTATCGTCTCTCCTTGCTTGACAGCTTCAGTGGATATACCAGTCCTTTTTGTTCTTATATGGGTACACAAAAGCCACCATGTTAGTGTTTCACAAGAACAATACAATTAACATTGTGTTGAGGAGAGTGGAAACTGTCCACTGATCTTATTTCCACCTTCATGTAATCATTGCAAATGTAAGTAGCTGGGCTTTATTATAAGCTTTACTGTGATTTATTATAAGTTTCTATATATTCATTTGTGCTGTAAAGACAAGAATAATGTGGTGCATTTTAACATGAGTGTTGAGTTTTATTTATTAAAATGTATTTTAATTATTTACTTTTAGGCCTTGAAGAAGGCCCTGAAAAGAATACAGGGCCAAAAAGCATTGGGTTTTATCAAAACAAGAAAATAAAACAGGCTGTAAGATGATTAGTGTCATTCTGCAGATTCTCCTCCTTGGTTTAAACAATTCTAGTGAATGCCTGCCAGGTTTGGTTTATTATCAATGTGGGACCAGCAGTATAGTACGCCAAACAGGGACAACAAGCAGTGGCCACTCACAGAATGTTCCAGTAACAAGATGCTAAACATGAGACCCTTTAATTGGCCCTTATTTTTCCCCTCATGGCCAGCCATAGAATTGGTTCCCATCCTTTTTGCTTCTTGCCTTTACTATAAACAAAGGCTATATCAATAATATACTCTTAATGCCTATATAAAGCCAAGTAAGCTCAATATAATTTTGAAAATGCATCCCGGTCAGGAAGAAGGGAGTGAGCCTAGGTGTCAAGACCTTCTAGAGAGGACTGCTCCTTTCGCCTGCCAGAACAGCCTGAGAAAGGGCTTATTTAGTGGCTGCACCCAGATTTGGAATTCACTACCCAGGGAGATTTGTTGGGGTCCCTGCACTGATGACCTGGTTCCAATCACGTGCTATCAAGTCAAGGCCCAAAGAAGTACAGTTGGATCCACAAACGCTCACAGTGAAATAAATCTGTTGGTGTTACAATATTTTTCCTCATCCCATTTTTTACCCCTTTGTTTCTCCCCTTTTGCTTCGTCCGACAGAGGATAAATATACAGCTTTTGATACCAAAGCAAAAATCTTTAAAACAGTTTTTGTACAATTCTTATTTTTATTTATTTGTTTGTTTAAACTTTTACCCCACCCATTCAGTGGACAAGCCACTGCTCTGGGTGGCTTCGAGGAAATAACAAAAATATACTGTACAACAATTTTAAAAAAACACATAAAAGCAAAAACCCATTCGGTGAACCATGGGCCAGCATAAACTCACTACAAAGGCCTAGGTAAAAAGCCAGGTTTTTATGGAAGCTCAGGAGGGTATGAGCCAATTGCACCTCCGCAGGTAGGGAGTTCCAGAATCAAAAGCTTTATGTCAAAAAGCTTCTCTTCTTCTTATGGAGGATACTATTTAGAGACCATCTTCTCTCTCTTTTATTTAAAAAGAAAAGCAAGAACACCAGTTTGTGGTGGGTGGTGGTGGACACAGTATTTGAACTCCGATAAGCTGGATAGACACAAGGGCTAACAAGAAATATTGGCCAGCTGTAAGCATTCCGTTGCTGCGCTCAGTAACAAAGAACTAGCCACCATTTTCAGATATTTTTAGATTAGCCAACATTGGTTATGATAAAACTGTGTTGAAGCTGAGCAAGCCATTAAGGCAGGCAAATGGCGAAGATTATCAATACAGTGAATGTTAAAATAATCAACTTCCAGAACTAAACTTCTGTTGGATGATTGCAAGTAAAGATAAAACTTAATAGCAAAAGCATACTTTCATTTCTCAAAAGAAGCTCCTCAAGCTATTGAAGGCTATGTAATTCTTCAACTGAGAATGATTGTGAGCATGTGGTGAATTTCAGGTCCTGGAAATTTACAGCTGTTTCTACTGACCATTCTTCTAACAGTAACCAATATTGGACGCTTCAGGGAAAGTGCATACTACCGATCACTCTACCAGTCCCTATTGACCACTCACACCTCCCAAAAATCTATTTTTAGGAGTATCGTTGACAAGAGGATAAACTGATTGTGTGAAATCAATGTCAGTAATAAGAAACACCTTCCCAAGAAGTGTCACCTCCAAAAAGACTTTCTTTCTCTTTTTTTTTAAGATTAAAAAAAATGGTCCAAAACCAGAACATTTACACCTTGTGATTTTTCTTCAAAACATCATATTTGGATTTCTTAGCCGAACCTTACGGAATGGTTTAATAGCACCAAGCTGGCCTTTCCTGCCTTTCCCATTTTTTCACACATGCAGTCATAGAATTATGGTATATAGCTCTAAAAAAACCCTTGGAACTTAAAGCAATGAGTCAAGACAAGACAAGGGAAGAAAATCAGCAAATGCAGCTGAACCTTGTACACCCACAGAGTACAACTACATTTAGAATAATTGTGTACAATTCCGATCATCACATCTTAAAAGAAGGATATTGTAGAACCGGAAAAGGTGCAGCAAAGCACAAGAAAAATTCTCAAGAGACTAGAGCAAATCCCTGACTAAGAAGCTTTTTAACATTTAAGGTTGTTTATCTTAGAAAAAAGATAAGTGAGAGAAGACATGATGATACAGTTTCAGAAAATCATCTGCTGTAAGGAAGAAATAAGTAGGGAGAAGCTATTCTCCCTCTTTTTACTACTAGAACATGGGTTTACTCACTGGAGTTGAATGGTGGCAAATCCAGGACAGATAAAGGTAAGTACTTCTTCACACAGTGTGTTAACACACAGTAGAATTCATTGCCACAAGATGTCAGGTGGCTGTCAACTTGAATAGCTTTGAAAGGGAACTGGATATGTATATGGGGGATAAAGGCCATCAGAAACTGCTAGTCAGAGTGACTGTATGTTTCAGCCAGTATCAGAGACAGCATACCTCTCTAAGCCAGTTACTAGACAGTGTTAGACAGGGTGCAATTGTACTCTTGCACAATAGCAGGCTTTCCACAGGTCCCTGTGAGCCACTGGATGAACAAAATGTGGGATGAATGAGATAGGCCTGTGGTCTGATTCAGCACAGGTCATCTTCACTTCATACAGATAACTTTTTCACTTACTCAACTGTAGCAATGGAGGAAAAGAGAGATTTATTCACTGTTTTCTTACTGATACGAGCTCAGTTAATCAATTACTTTGTAGCAGTAAAGGCTGTAAAGAAATCGTCTCCTTCACTGCATCCTCCACAGCTATTCAGTGGAGGTTTACCAGATTCTATTACACAAGTTTCGTGGCCATCTACTGCCCCATATGACTTGTTTACAGGGTATGCCGAGTCTCCCATTCCAGCAAATGAGTTGGGCAAGAGTCCAAAGCACTGCCTTTCCCATCTTTGTTGGATGAGTTTCAACTGGTGAGGCCCATGGAAGTGGCAAGGTGCTTGGTCAGATCCTTACAACTTCTCATGTGTAAGATCCATGGTCCTTTTCATGGTCCTTTCAAATCAATAGAGCAAAGACAGCCAACTTGGACAGGGAGGTGATTAACACCTCCTTCCAAGAGAAGATGGTTCTACGCTACCCTATAGAATCTGTTAAGAGCCCAACCAACTCTTCTTAGAATCAGGAGATCTGAACAACTTTGTGGTAAATGTTTTATTCCCAGCAGGATCTGTGAGCAATGGTTTCTGACCAGCTCCAGACATTCTCAAATGAAACTGATTTTCAGAATCAGTTTCAAACAGACCTGATGTGGGGGCACAGACACCCCTCCACTACCCTATACGTGGACCTATATTTGGAGAAGACAGCCAAAGAGTGTGGCCCTTTGGCTTTCTTTCCTCTCTCAGTGGCCATTGAGATCATCACTCATAATATCCTTTTGGAGTGATTGCCCATGTTGGGAGTGTCAGGTATTACTCTGCAGTAGGTCCACTCCTCCTTGGATGGTTAACTCTGGACCCTGGTGCTTGAGAGCCTTCTGAGGGTGGTGTTCCATTACCTCTCATGCAGCTCCATTCTTCCCCTTTCTTCTGCAATCCTCCTCACTCTCACTCTTTCTCTGGTTATTGCACAGTTGGAATCTTTGCAAAAAGATGCACTACAATATCCTGGCTGCAAAATTTCTAAAAATAGTTCTACTTGATAAAAGTCTTCCAAGAAAATTTCATCACAATAGAATATGGCTCCCTTTCCTCAACTCTTGTAATCACAGTTATCCTGCAAACAGTCTAACTCTGTTCAGGAAGAGATAGCCGTGTTAGTCTGTGTAAGCATATGTGAAACTGATATTTCATATGCATTTCATGTCATTTCATTCCGTCTCTTAATGTCTGACGAAGTGGACGTGTCCACGAAAGCTTACATTAAAATATAATGGTTAGTCTTTAAGGTGCCACACAGTTTTGTCTTTTTGTTTTGTTTTGTCTCTTTGGATTTTGCCTGATAGCTCTGTTCAGGCACCCAAAAAGGATTAACCTGAAGGATTCACTAACAACAAAGGTGAACTGCTCCCTTCATTGTCATAGAAAGCAAGAGTCTGAAGGGGAGTCTTTGTTGACAGAAAACAATAGCTTCTCTGGGTAAAAGCACAAAACACTTTCACATGAAAAGAGAGAGAGTGTACTCACATGAATGTTGACATCTGTGGTGGGCCCAGCACAGGTACCTTCTACCTGGATCACCTGCTGCCATGAAATGTCTCTTTATGAACTGAAAATAACTGAAAAGCAGATGGCCATCATGGAAAGTGGACCTAAAGGAGCAGTAGGTAGGACTCAGGTATCGGATAAAAATCTATTGGGTTTAAGTCCCATGAATATCAGTGGGACAAGTCAGCAGTAGCTCAAGTCAATCCTATTGTCTTCTCTGGTTCACTTGATTTCTCTAATTGATTTGCTAAGTATGGGTAACTTTCTCCAATTATAACCAATTGTCAAAATAAAGATGAATGGCAAGAGTAAGTTAAGGTAACCTTCATTTACTGTTTAACATCCCGATTCTCCTTGCATCATGTTTCCATCTGTATTCCTTGCTAAATTAAGTTATGTTATGTGCTGTCAAGTCAGAACTAACTTAATAGCAACCCTAATAGGGCTTTCAAGGTCAGTGAGATATTTAAAGAGTGGTTTTACCCACTCCGTAAAGGTAAAGGTTCCCCTTGACAATTTTTGTCCAGTCGTGTTCGACTCTAGAGGGCGGTGCTCATCCCCGTTTCCAAGCCATAGAGCCAGCGTTTGTCCGAAGACAATCTTCCGTGGTCACATGGCCAGTGCGACTTAGACACGGAACGCTGTTACCTTCCCACCGAGGTGGTCCCTATTTATCTACTCGCATTTGCATGCTTTCGAACCGCTAGGTTGGCGGGAGCTGGGACAAGCGACGGGCGCTCACTCCGTCACGTGGATTCGATCTTACAGCTGAAGATCTACAGACCTTACAGCACAGAGGCTTCTGCGGTTTAACCCGCAGCGCCACCACGTCCCTTTACCCACTCCAAACACACACATATCCTGAGTTTCTATGGCTGAGCAGGGATTTGAACTCAGATAAAATTAGCATCATAAATATGTTACCAAGAATGGATTTCTCAGATATAAAGCCATCTTAGATCTTTTGTGCTTGTGCACCCATGGAGAAAGTGGGTAAATACATTTGCAATATGTCATTTTTTCCCCTCACCTCAGATTTCTGTCTCATAGAGCATGTTTCACAGTGGTTGAGTTTGCCTCAGCTTAGCTTTTAGAACTAGCGAGATGAGTGAGCAGAGAAGATTATTTCGGCAGCATCAGTGGTGTGAGGTGCATTATTGATCTTTTAGAACCATTGGAACCACAATGCAAAGTCTAGCTATAATCAACTCTACATGCAGCTGTAGCAAGGGAGGTCTACTCTCAAAGTTCTTACTATTTCACTCCCTGGTGGGATGGTTTTGCTTATTTATCTCAGCTTATCCGATGAATACAAAACACAGGAGTAATTACAACAAAAACAGATAAGGAAAAAAGATGATCAGAAAAAATAAATGTATGGTTAAAATGTTCTGATTTTCGCTGTTACAGAACATGGCAAATAATGTCTATCCTTCAGGAAATGTATTTATCTGTTGTACATTAGTTGAACTTCTATGCTGGGTTGGTTTGAATGAAATGATGGTATTCCACACTCTACCATATCTTGTGAAAGTCAATGGAATTGTCCTCTCCCTGTTAAGTGCCATACATACATTGGCACCCATATGTTTAAAATAGTGTTCAGGTTCATGTCATTAATCAGATTTTTAAGATAATATAGCAATAGTGTTTCAGGATTTTGCAGTATTTGGTGGCATCATCATCAATTAAGCTGGAAATCAACATGGTATTAGCCCCAACAAGATTCATAAACTGTACATCAAAATATACTTACAAGGAATCGAATATTATTCATACTGCTTCTCAAGGTCTATTTCTTTCAGATCAGTGGATATGAATGGAAAGAACAATTCTAAGTGAGGGATCAGCGAGGAAAAGGGTGGTGGATCTCCCCACTTGGAACCAAACTCTGCAGGCAAATACCACCCAAGGCATTGTGTGGGGTGATTACAGCTGTGCACCAATGAACTTTTGAAAGTCTCCACCTTATTTGTGGAAAGAGAAATGGGAAAGGGAATTTCCCCAAATTTCTGCAAGGAGAAGAGATAGGGCTCATCAGAACCAATGCTCATAACTAAACTTGGTGTGTGTGTGTGGAGGGGGTTCTCAAGGATTTTGGATTTTTGTTTTTTTACTGCTCCAGAAAGTGACAGCAACTGCTGGACCCCATTATGTTTCTTTCAAAATACCCTCGGTGTAGTATAATTTTAGGACCTTGTGGCATTGGTAGTGAAGAGGTAGTTCTTTACAATTTCTTTTAGTTGTATTTTTTTAACTTGTCATAACTTCACTTTTTCTCTCTCTCTATTATACATCTCATCTTCTCTATGCATCTTCTTCATACACTGGTCCGTAGCCATCTCATAAAATGCTAATAAAATGTTATTGTTAACCTTAAATGGCATTAAATTAATATTAAATAGTTCCTTACAATGAAGGAACTAGAAAAGACCATCAAAAGTAAGGATGTGTCACTGGAGACAAAGGCCGAGATCATTCACTCTCTTGTATTTCCAATCATTCTGTATGGGTTTGAAAGCTGGACAGTTAAGGAAGCTGACAGGGAAATAATTGATTTGCTTGAAAATGTGGTGCTGGAAGAGAACTTGGTGGATACCCTGGACTGCCAGAATGACTGGGTTCTAGATCAAATCAAGCCTGAACTATCTCTGGAGGCAAAAATGTTGAAACTGAGGCATATCTTACATTGGGCACATCATGAGAAGGCAGGATTCTCTGGAAAAGACAATAATGCAGTGAAAGGTGGAAGGCAGCAGGAAAAGAAGAAGATCAAATACGAGATGGGTTGACTCCCTAAAGGAAGCCACAAGAAGGAACTTTGCAAGAGCTGAGCAGGGCTGTTGATGATATTTTGGAGATCAGTCATTCTTAGGTTTGCCATAACTCGGAGGTGACTTCACAGCACATAACAAGAACAATTTCTGCAATGATTCATCTGCTCTCTGCCTGGTTGCTGTTGCTGCTGCTGCTGAGAAAAACGTGGAGCAGTTCCTGGCCATCCCAGAGTCTGCTTATGTCATCAGCAGACACCAAGGACATGACAGGTTGCCCAGAAAAGAGAAAAAGCCAGCAAGGTGGTTGGCCAGAAGACGGTGGTGGTGGTGGGTGGTGAGGCATAAAAAATCCCAGAAAAGCAAAGCGGAAGAGAGGCTGAGATTTTAAGGAAAGAGGCAGAGACAGGCAACAGTGTGGAAGATGGCTGAGGGCATAGATCAGTTGCTGAGGACTCTTTCTCTGACTGCTACCAGCCCAACTGTGAAGGGGTAGAAGATTGTGGAGTCTGCTCCATTCGGCGCTCCATTTGTCTTCTGCTTCAAGAGTCAATACTAGAGATGGGCATGAATTGGTTTGCCCCAGTTTGTCCCAATTAAGGCAGCAGTACAGGTGCGGCTGCTCCCCTCCCCCACCTCCTCAGCTGATCAGCCACTCAGCAGACCCAACTTCTTGCTTTTCCCACCTCCTCAGCTAATCTCCCAGTCATCAGCAAGAGCACAGACTTCTGCTCTTTTGCCTGAGTGGGAGATCAGCCCAGAGGGCAGGGCAGGGAAGCCGGAGCTGTTGCCGGGACTGGAAGATCAGTTGAGGAGGTGCCGGAAGCTACCACGCTGGGCCTCGGTGAGGGGCTGATTGAGCCAGAGGAGGCTGCCGCCTTTGTGAACTGGGACAAACTGGTTTGTGCCCATCTCTAATGCAGTGAGACGCCTGGGTATAGCCCCCTGCCAGTTTCCGCCAGAGCTTTCCTTGTTCCTAGTTATGGTTCCATCACCATCTGCTTATGCCTGGTCTTGTCTATTTATCTGCCCTATTTATCTTGTTTCTGGTCCTGATTCCCTCACCATTTATTCCTTCTCTGACAACCCTCTGAGGGTAAGGTTACCTTGCTTTCATAGAAAATATATAGAAAATGTATCCCATCAATAAAATATGATGTGAATTTTTTCCAGTTGCACCTAGAGTGGCAACTAAAGACACTACCAAACGATAAGAGCAAAGGAGCACACAGGTGTCATCAGAAGATACCACATAAAATTTTGCTTTGGTGCAAATTTGTGTGAAAATGCTTTAGTTTAATAGAATTATAGTGCATCTTGCCATAGTAGGAAAGACTGCAATGAGGTGAACTGGGTATCTGCTTTATCTATTGCTCAGATGATAACGGCTGATGAACCGTTGATCCCTGCTCTCTCTTCTTATGTTTTTTTCTCTTTAAACTTCACCGGATAACCCTTAAAACAGAGAGTACCTTGAAACAGAGGGCTGTCCTTCATAAAGTAGGAAATGTAGCCACCTGGATTACATGGATTTCAGCCATGATGAAGAACAGAGATATTGAAAATGAAACAATCCCATGTGGGTCATTCACTCTGTAAGATGACTGTTAGAAAAATACCAACAGCTTATGCATTGTTCACCTAAGATAATAATCCAGACATAATAAACAGTATTTCAAGAGACTCACACTCTCTCATAAACCATGCACAACTCACCCCACAGCAGAAGCAGCAAGACCTTTACAATGTAAAGACAAAATTATTACAAAATACAAAACTATTACAAAATACAAAAACTATTTGTATTACCCCTTGACTTGTACTTTGTTGGCTGGAGTCAACAAATTTCCTTTTTTAAACATCCCCCTCCAAAACTGTACCATCTGCCATTAGGCCAGGCTGGCCCCAAGTTTGGCCGTCCTTCCACAAGCAGGCAAAGACCTTTCTCTTCAGGCAACCTTTCCCTCAGTGAATGGCTGCTAAGTGGAGTTTTGTCTTATCACTTTGAATGTGTTTTTTTGTGTTTTCTTTCCTTTTATCATTTTTTTACTGCAGCATTTGTTTGATGCTTTTAAATATTTGTATACTCTTTGTTTTGAGCTTTAAATATTGTCTTTTAATGATGTTAGCCACCTTGGGTCCTTTTTAAGGAGAAAGACAGGGTAAAAATATTTTAAATAAATAAATAAAATTTGTACTGGTTCAGAGCACCACATTGATCTCTCCCCCATCCCTCTTCACAGTCGTTTTCACATAAACCATTAGCAGGAACAACTTCCTTTCCCTTTGATATTTCCCAAAAACAGTATTCTGACTCATGATTTTACAGTCATCATTCTGACATAAGCTCATGCTTTTGCCAATAAAGCTATCAACAGAGCAAGCCCTTCCTGCCACAATAGATGCTTTTACTTCTATGGGCCATTTGAAGGAGCTACAAACTCTCCCTCAAGTATTGGGGGGCGGGAGAGACTTAGTCATGGTATCCTTATATTTGGCCAAACTGATTTTTGAATTTTATTACTGTCCTCCAGTCTGTGATACGTAAAACATACTCCAAATATGCTCGTTACTTCACTGTCTGCCATTATAAGGCAGACCATCACCACTACAAGAAGGGGTAGAGTCTTAGTGGCATGCCTTTCCTCTGCTTGTCCACTGCATCTCAGCCTAGTAGCCTTCCTCAGACCTTGCCTGCAACATCAAACAGTCAAATTCTATCCAACAACAGTAATTGTCAGGCTAACAGTAGAATTTTGGGTCTTTGCATGCTTCATTCTTCAAAGATTCAGCAGAGTACAAATCGTAATTGCCTGTCTGCTAACTTTCTGCAACTTTAACGGGCTCCTATTAAATGCCAAATAAGGAAGAAGGGGTAGTCTATTAGCCCTTAGACCTCATACAGACTAAAGGGGTTGCCTCCTGTCATAAGTTCTGGAGGGCAGCGAATGGCAATCCTGTGTTGGAAGATAGAGCATTATGTGGATGGGAAGAGCTGTTGATTTGCTTCCTGCTATGCTCATAATTTTGTTGCCTTAGATTCTTTAAGTCCTGAATATGTGTTTTGTGAAGTCTGAAGAACTCTTCTGGGGAAAAAAAACCATTTTTTTCATCCGTGTGTACTATTCAAATTCAGCAGCTACAACACTCAAAGAAGATGGATGGATAATTTATCAATTTCAGAAAAGGGCTCATATTATTTTTTTTAATGCTCCAGTTCTCTCAAGTAGCCATAGTCTGAACCAATAAAGCAAAGTGTGCTGCTTATATACCACCCCATAGTGCTTAAAGCACTCTCTGAGTGGTTTAGAATTTAGTTATGAATTTAATTACACATTGCCCCGCAAGCAAGCTGGGTACTCAATTTACTGACCTCAGAAAGATGGAACACAGAGTCAGCCTCAAGCCGGCTACCTGGGATTGAACCCAGGTCACAAGCAGAGTTTTGGCTGCAGTACTGCAGTTTAACCACTGCACCACGAGGCTTCCATGATGTCTTCAAAGACATCCCCATGCAGAGTGAATGCTAACTTGTCTTGGGAGTGACTGGGACATGAGTGACATTAGAGTGTGATATAAAAATTAAGATTTAAGTTCTTTTCCTTTATGTATTTTGGTGAACTCTTCCAAGTGTACAGTTCCATAAAGTTTTTTTTTTCATAGTGGAATCCCAATTACCCAAATTTCCAAAATTATGGCACATAAACATCCCTTCAAACATTTGCTTTTGATAAAGTCACCACATCTAAGCATCTTTAAAAAGTAGGGCAACTTTTAAAGGTATAGGAGCTTGACCTTTTCCTTCTGTCATGTGAACGGGGTGATCTGGAAGGAACACCAAAGACAATCAAGCGCCATCTTGCAGTGCACTAAGTATTCTAATTATTCCATTCAAGAATTACAAGTCCCATTTAAAGTAAATGGGACTTGCAATTCTTCATCTATTAAATGAAGTACTATTGATAAGTGAACGCATTAGTACATTCTGTAGCATGTACACTCCTAAACATTGGCTGAAATTCTGTTGCATGGGTCCACCAGCACAATGGGAACGACAGCACTGGGCATGGCTGACTGCCACTGATCCAAGGCTTCTTTCCTGTGATTCTGTGGGACACAGCAGAAGATGAAACAAAGTTGTGTACACTGAGAAATCGCAAAAGGTAAGCAGTATCAATCTGCAGCTATAAAAGACCCTGCCTGAAAAGATTTCAGCCATAGACTCAATGAATTCACTCCAGTTGCTGCTGTCAGTTGGATTTGGTCTAATGTCTTCTAGTCCAGAACGTTCAGCATTTTGCTCACTTCTTTTAAAAATCTGCACGTATTTTCATCTTTCTCTAAACTGTTTTTAATCATGTTGCGGGTCCCAGCTGTGGAAGAAATGCAAGATATAAATGAAATAAATGAATTAATAAATAAAATACAAAAGAGTGTGTGTTTAAATTAAAAATTTGATAATAGAGGCAAGCAAGGAAATCAATAGAGTAAACACGAGGTCATTCTCACTCCACCAGCCCCTAGTGATGTCTCCACCGTAATTCCCTCTTTCCCAAGCTCTAACAGGGGAGCACTTTCACCTCCCTGGTATATGTACTATGATGATGTAATGATGAACCACCACTCTTGTTGTTGCAGATGCTACTATTGCCATAATCACTCACACCCTGCTGTTTTGCCTCTTGTCTCTTGGTCCATCTTTTATTCATAGGGGAATAAATTATTATGGAATTAGTTAATCAATCTTGACACTTATCTGAAAGAATTAATCAATCAGTTCCAGGGTTGTTTACCAGGATGTTCTCTCCAAGGGACCAATAAATTATACATAAATACCTGACAGCAATTACTGGGAATGAGGGAGGGTTGCCAGGCTCGGTAAAGGACAGGACTCCTGTGCCTCTAATTGCCCTGTTCTCTGTTGAACCCGACAACCCTAAAAAGAGGCCAGCAGATGCTCGGCTTGAAAATTCAATCTGACCTCATTACATGGTCTGGATGGGAACCTTACTAACCAACGCACCACCTTTCTTCTTGTGAGGTATTCCCTCTCTAGGCCAGGATATTTTGAAAAGCAATGTCCACCCTCATAAACACAAATCTTCAGACTGAGCTGTTGGTTTAGTGACTGTCACACTGCAATCAACAGGTCCACTGACTTTCCATACGAGTGAAGGTGAAGAAGACTAGGTTCTAGCCAAAAAGATGACCTTGTTTTAATATAGTTTGGATAGTTTGATTAAAGTGAAAAACCAAGCCCTTCCTAACCCTTATATAAATCATGTTACATGACACTACCTGTCATTTAAATTCTTAATAAACAGGTACCATGACGGCAGCCATAGTAGTTGTCGTAGTTGTTGTTGTTGTTGGTGGTGGTGGTGGTGGTATTGCCGCTGCTGCTGCTGCTGCTGTTAAATCAGTGAAAAGTAGTGCAATTTTCAACTTAGGAAAAACTCTAGCTCAACATTGCAGACAGATGCATGAAGAAGCAGCACAAGCCAACATACCTTAAAATTAGTCTAAGAAGTTATTGTCACACAACAAAAGCAGTGAAGTTATCTCATGTTAAAATTGTAAAAAATAATTAACCTTTGTTATTGGGGGAAGGAATTAATTTCTGGCAACTAGTTATTTGTAGCTATTTTTGATGAGTTACTTCCAATCTGTGATTGCACCATACTGTGGAATATTGTACAATAGGCAAAGCTTGGAATGAGTTACAATAATGTAGGTATTTGCAACCAGCTAATTTGGGGGCAAAGGTCCAAGTGACATTTCAGTGCAATGTAATAAGGACTTACAAAGTTGTTTTTTGTATAATGAGCAATTTCTTCCAGTCACTTTCAAATGTGACTTTTAAAGGGTGTTTTAAGATATTTTCAAAGGCATTCTGGTAGAGATTTTACACATCATTCTCTTTTCAGTCTTAAGTAGCAAGAGAAGTATTGTCATGTCTTTTAAAAAAAACTTTTCAAATTACATTATTTAGAAGAGACTGAGAAAATAATACAGATCAATGTATTCTCGAAGGCTTTCACAGCCGGGATCCAATGGT
Organism: Intellagama lesueurii; assembly: GCA_037013535.1. NCBI lineage: Eukaryota > Metazoa > Chordata > Lepidosauria > Squamata > Agamidae > Intellagama > Intellagama lesueurii. The sequence goes on from JBAJHW010000001.1 coordinate 222,648,730, forward strand.
TGTTTTAGGTTTTTCAGGCTGTTTGGCCGTGTTCTGGAGGTTTTTCTTCCTAACGTTTCGCCAGTCTCTGTGGCCGGCATCTTCAGAGGACACCAGAACACAGACAGAGTTCTAACTCCTGTCCTCTGAAGATGCCAGCCACAGAGACTGGCAAAACATTAGGAAGAAAAACCTCCAGAACACGGCCAAACAGCCCAAAAAACCTACAACAACCAATACAGATCAATTCATAAAAAGAGAAAGACTACATCCCATTTCTTACTTTCTCATTCCAATGCATAACCATTATTGCCTCATTGCTCATAAAATGTATGTGTAACTTTGTGGGGAAGACAGGGACACGGATGCTGCTGTTGGTGAGCTATTGTGCTCAAGCCCAGGGCCCATGCACGCCACCTGGCCTCTAGCTGAGCCTCCCACAGAGCCCCTCCCACGGAAGAACAAAGAAGGATGGGCCACCATTTGTTACTCCCCCAAAAGTGTGACCCAAATGGAAGCCTCCATTGTCCTGTCAGCCTTGGGGATTGGAAGGCACACCTGAAGAGAGAGGGGGAGTTGCTCTACCCCTCGCACATGGCTGATATAAAGGCTGCCCTGCTGCCAGGGGAGGAGAAACCAGAGGAGACTCCAAAGTGGGAGGAGGCAGGGTGTCAAACAAACCTGGAGGAGAGTGAGGAGTCCACGAAGGGGGAGAAAAGGTCCTGGTGGAGCTTAAGGGGAAAGAACCAGAGACAAGACCCGGGGGGAGCCATAAGGTGCCCCTAAGGAGCCTAGGGAGGAAGAACCCTAAGGAAAGTGACTGGGGAGATACCTGGGAATATTGGTCTGGGACCTACTGGACAGAATCCTGAGGCTGGTGGGGATCACAACCTTGTGAATAATTTATTCATGTCCTCTGATAATATGTCGATTTGCTCAACCAGGTGATGCTCTAGATATGATTCAACTATTCACTTACAAAGGGTTTTTTCCCCTTCTTCCAGTTTGTTGCTATAGCCATCTTCACTACAATAAGTGCAGTTGAGATTAGTGCAGTATCTGGTTCATTAACCAATTATTTCACATAACCCTGTAGGGTCACCTTAGGAGCCAACTGTATATTGCTACTTAACGTATCAGTAATAAACTCAGACGCTGTAGGCCAAAATACTGTAATTTCACTCAGGGCCAAAAGACATGTGGTATATCTACATGTTCTGAATTACATCTCCAACATTTATCCAACAATGGTTTTCTTTAGTGTATAATTGCTAATTTATGAGGTATAAGAGACCATTGAAAGAGTATTTTATAAAACTTCTCTCGCAAACTCATTGAAATTAATTTTTAATTAATATTTTCCCATATCCATTTCCATTCTATTCTACTAATTTTCAATTTTAAATCCCTTCCCCCATTTTCTCATACAACTGAAAGGTCTAGTATCCAAATCTAATACCAGTGAATAAATCTTGATCTATCAGTCCCCAAGACATATAATTTGAAATTATTATTGACTCAAACACTGTTTCTGAACTCAGCTCTCCATATTATCTTAGCAATGCAGTTGCTATGGTCCTAATTTGAAAAAGAAAAAAAGAGGTTTATTTCAGTGCAAACTTCACAATTTTCTCATAATTTTATATTGCCGTTTGCATTTTTGTATTTCTCAGCTGCAGTAGAACTGGCCACTAGAGTAGCTCAGAGCGTATTTCTCTGGCACACTGGTAAGGAGAAAGCACCATATTCCTGAAACACAATGCAACAAATTACTTCTGCAGACAGAGCAAGGCTAACAATAACAATCATCTGCGTGCCCCAAAGCAATGATTAACACAACAGAGTTCCTCTTAAACCATAACCTTGCAAGTTCTGGCTAGAGTGACACTATACACACCCCAAGGCCTCTAAAAGTGGGAGGGTGGACATAAGGTCAGTTCCCTCTCCCTGCCCTGCAAGCCTTCCTGTCTTTCTATAGCAAACCCTGGAGCACACCAGAAAGCCATTGCTCTTCTGTAAAGCTTCTCCTCTGACTAGGAGCTGTAGATGCAGACCCCAGCTCAGAATGTTACATTATTTTTTTAAAAAAAAGCACTGCATTGTTTATCACTTCTCATCAGCCGGGTTGCTATTATCATTATCGTTACTTCCACACACAAGTAATTTGTTGTGTTGCATGTTATAAATGAGTTGTGTGTCATGCTCACAGGCCAGAAAAATACACAGAAATATTTGCTGGTATTTGCTGGTAGTTTTGACTAGTGGCCAACTTGGAAGGGCATCTCAGAAATATTTATAAAAATCTAAAAGGCAAAGAATATTTCCCTGGCTATTTAGGGTTAATAAGAGAATGCTGTTTAACTAAAACAATTATATCAAAATGTCTCTGAAATTCTTTAAAATGAATTTAAAATTAACTTTTGGAAGTGGCTAGGTTTTACTTAGGTTGTTATACCTGAGTTCCTGAAATGTTACTCACTGCATATAAGAGTAACTTTGCAACGACTAGTTATATTGACAATTACCTCAGAAATAACTAATTGTGAGTTTCATTCTGGTTATCTCCAGATCTATTTATGCTACAAATTCCATTGTGTTATGTCATCTTCTTGTTTGACAAGACATTGTAATCAAGCAATAGCTTACAACATCTTGGAATACCATTTCAGGTTTGTTTGTTTGTTTTGTATTAAAGTTCAAAACTTTGTCCATCATACAATCCAAGAACTCTGGAAAACACTTCTCATTATTAGAAACCTAATTGCCTACAACTATATAAGCCCCCCTCTCCCACTCTGCATGTCACATTTGTACAAATCACAGGTATGAAAGAGGGAGACTTACCATATAATTTGTTATGATAATGAAGGCATACACTAGTCAGCTATTACTAGCAAATAACTAGTGATCCTTTCATCTCCTGTCAAGCCTAGTGGTGTGGATTATGGCCCAGAAAGCTGCTATCAACTCTCTCATTTCCTGGCTCAGAGGGGGGGGGGAGGTGGAAGCCCCGGACAAGCGGAGAGCAAGTGCTTGACTTGACATGTGTCTGATCAAAGGGCCAAAAAGTCTCAGAAACCAGCAAAACATAGGTCTCCAGTGGCTCTTCTTTGATTTGTGCACCCTCCAAGATTCCATTTGTATTAAAGCATAAGTGATCCGCGATCTGTAATCCCATTTCAGATGGTCATGTAGCTTTGGCAACTCAATTATTTCTGGGACATGGAGAAGAAAAAGTCTGGGTAGTGTATTAAGGAATTATTTCCATAAACATCCTGCTTCAGATTCCACCTGGCAAGATTTATTTTATCCCACCCTGGAGAAGATGAGTAAACACAAACCAAGACCTAATCCTGTATGCAATGCAAGGTCTAAACTAAATATCAGGAAAAGGAAACAAGCAGTGCACAGATGGAAGGAAAAATATATTTGGAACATTTGATATGCTGGTGGTACCATTTGGCATGCCTGTGAAAAATTAAACCAGGGCATATTGGTGTTTTGTTTTGGTTTAAAAACCACATAATGAATAAACATGATTTTCTTAAAACGTCAAGTTTTAGTCCCCCCTCCCCGCTCACTTTTTTTATTAAGAGTACTTTGAAGAAGGCTGGTGTCTTTTATGTTGCTTGTGCAGAAGCTACATAGCCTTTAACTTTATTAAGCAGTCAAGATAATAAAGGACTTTGGAAGTCTAAGGATCCTGTAAATTATGGCTGGGCTTAAAATGCAGCGAACCTAACCAGCGCAGCTATTATTACAGTCAGGTTGGGTGGGAGCATTATATAGCCTCAGTCTTGCCACTCCAATGAGATATGTAATAGATGTGCCTAAGGTAAGACCAAATACTTTTCATAGATGAATATCAGATTCTCATTCTCCTTAAGACAGAATGGGGGCAGGTACTTAGGAATCAGCCGTAACACCCTACAAAGTGACATGCTGGCTCAGGCCAAAGGCTCATTCTGTTTCCAGAGTGGCCAACCGGTCGTCCTGAGGAGGCCCACCAGCAGAACATGAGTACAAAAGCACCCTTCTCCTCATTCTTCCCAGAAACGGGCATATAGAAGCATCCTGCCTCTGGTACTAGAAAAACATATCCATCACACCACATATAGCCCCTCCCCCCCATGTCTCACTTAAAACCACCACTCCATCTTGTTGTGGGCGATGTGAGAGCCACTGTGGTGTAGTGGAGAGAAGGTTGGGCTACGTCTTAGGACACCTACAGTCAAATCCCTGCTTGGCCATGGAAACTCACTGGGGGTGGGGAGGGCAATAGTAAGCCACTCTGAACATCTCACATACTTCACAAAGCTTATGAAGACTGCGATAAGTCAGATGTGACTTGACGGCACATAACAACCACAACAATAACAACTTTATCTTTGGTAGTGTGTTCCACAGTTTTACTAAGCATAATGTGACTAAACACTTTCTTTGCCTTGGACCAAATCAGATCATAACTAGAGATGGGCATGTAAAGAACTACAGAGGGGGGAAAAACTCACAAATTGGGATGTTTTCTGGTTCATTTGAGGGGGCTTTGGGGAAATGTGTTTGCCCAGAAGAAAACAAAATGCCAAACTATTATCAGCGTCAGCAATTTGTATGCTCTATACGCATCATCCCTGGCCAGACAGCCTGGCATCACTCAATCAGTTCCCTAGGCAATGCTGGAATAGACCTAGAGAAAACTTTATGTAGGATTGATTGTCAGGTCAATCAGCCAACCGCAGATCTCCAATCTGCTCTCTGGGTGTAGCTGGTTATAGGACTCACACCCTGGGCAACTTAGGTGGTGGTTTCTCATTTGTAGCTTCACCAAACTTGGAGGTGATGAAGATGAGAATCAGCTGAAGATTCACAGTGAGTTTGGCATCTTTTATTTGCTTGGGACTATTCTACCACTCCCAGAAATCCTGAATCACATGAACCACGAAATGGTCCATTTTGTTGGAAAGTTCAGAAAAATGTGTGGTTCGTGGTTTGTGAATAGTGACGAACCACAAACCATCACAAACTGCAGTTTTCCCAGTTTGTGTCCATCTCTAATTATAACCTTATTCATCTGTCGCTTACACAGCTCTTTCCAACATATATGTAGCTCCTCTCCACAAAATTGTTACTTTCTCCATGTGGAAATCCCTGAAAGAAAGAAGAGACCTTGCTGTACCATTTTAGGCTTCCCACACAAGCAGGAACACAACCCTGGATAACGGGGGTTCTTGCTCATGTCAAAAGCCTACACCAGAGCAGCACCTACCTTGCCTCTCATGGGGGCCTAGGCACTCCCCTCCAAATATGTCAAAAAGCACCAGCTAAATAGCAACAGAATACAGCTGATTTATTGCTCCCCATTGTTATCTACACCAAGTAGAGCACGCTTTTTTCAGGCGTGCTCAGAAATGCCAGCTATTGCATCTGGGAATTTTCCTTGCAGAACAGGTGCTTCCCCACAGAGGTGGGGAGAAAACTCAGTCACTGCCAATTTCTTGCTCCAACCAACCAACTCCAATGAACTAGTGTCTTCTGCAAGACTCCCTCCCTCCCCCCCCCCCATGACCATACTTTTGGCAGCAGGCTAGAAGTCTATTATTTTTGTCAAAAAATGTCAAAACAACATAATTCAATCAAACCATGAAATTCTTGGGCATCGAGTACACAGATATCTAATGAAATGTTGTCTGCATTTCAACCTTTCTTGCTGCTTCTCTTTGTTCTTCCTGTCAGAATGCAGAGGAGACCAAGCTTCATCTTACCACCATTAAAGAAAACCACCCAGAAGAAAAGCCATCCACAAGCAAGAAAGTGATACCACACACTGCAAAATGAAAGAGAAAGAAGAGCAGAGTAAGTAGTACCAAGCAACAGCTAGCTAACTTGTCGATTCAGGCCCTGAAAAGCAGAATAGTAAGCAGAGCACACTTACCTCTTTGGAAAAATTTCACATCTACATATCTTATTGCAAGAAAATGAGAAAACTAATGTTTATTTGCATAAAATATTCACATAGGAGAGGCAAAGGAATTCTCGTTCTAACTAATGAAGTTAAAATTGCGGGAATTACAACTGTTCCCAAGCTCTCAAGGAAAAAGACAAAATACTTCTCTATCCTTTCCCGAAGAGAGAGTGACAGGATTCCAGCAACCCTAAAAATATCAATTGGGAGTAATGATTCCCAAACTTTTTTCATTTGCATATCCTTTAACAGTTCATTTCCATAAATTGCACCCATTTCATATTATCAAAATGTCTGTAATTAACATGGTTGCTGTTATTTCAAACTTATATGTTGTGACTGTAAATAAAGAGCCCAATAATGGGATTAAAAACAATGAAATAAGCTGAACAGGCAGTGCATATATATTTACATTCAACTGTGCTGGTTTTCTACACTGATCCATACCTGATCATATACGAATTGAAAAATTAATTTAAAACTGAAAACAATGACAAGGAGAAGAGATGTAGAGAATACCCAGAAGAACTGACTGCTTATATATACACCAGTGCACGCAAATGTTTGCAAAGAGGAGGAGAGTGAAAATTGATTCAGTGAGGGATGCACCACTGAGCATGCACACTGTAGTGGTGTGTTCAAAATACATTGCTTAGGAATCAAAATATCAAAGTGAGGGAACCGTTTTTTCCTTGTGGTTCAGTAACAAAAAAAACTTGGTCCACCACTCATAATGTTCAATTAATGTCATAACTTTTGACTTGTATCTGTTGACGTATGTGTCTTTTCCCACCATTATTCAATTTTTTTTCACATACTCCTTAATGTCTTGGTTTGTGCCCCTGGGGGTACGTATACCCCAGATTGGGAATCATTGGTCTAGAGTGGAGGAAGGTCGGCATAGGCCAGATCAGCTTAAGGGCAGTCCATGAATCACAAGGAGTTCTTCACTGTGTCTATTTCTTACCATGAAAAACATGCACCTTCAACTAAGTTGCATCTAATCACTTCTAACAAAAGAGAGAGATTTAGAGAGAAAGAGTAGTGGCTAGACACAAAACCAGTTCTGCTCTGCACCATGTGACTCTGCAGATCTTCAGCTCAGCCCTCAGGTCTCTTTCATCAATAGAAAATTCATTCCTACACTTGAACAACCATGATCTCTGTTTCCTTTCTTGTCCAACACTGTGGGTATGAGTGTCTTCTCATGTGTAAACTTGCAAACGGGTAATCCTGCTATAGTCATGGGTTGATATGTACACAGCGGTATACAGAATTTCATTCTGCAATTAATAACGACCACTATTTATCCTGGAAAGACCAGCAAATCTTTACTGCCTCCCTAAATATTGCACTTTCCCATTACTTCTAGAAAGGTGGTTTCTTCCCACTTTGATTATCCTGAGAGCAGACTGATACATATGGATAGTGTTATACGTACTTTCCTCCAAGCTTAAAATCCAGAAAAGTATTGAAGAACAGCAAGTATGGGTTTGCTTGGGGCAACTATGTTTAGCAATCAACACACACCCTTACCCCATGCTGTGTACACTTTCCGTTTAAGCATTTTTATCCCATTCTGTCATGCAAAGATGCTTTTAGTACCTTGATGTACACATCACTGACCAAAGCGAAAATGTAAGAGACAACCCCAGTAAATGCTTTCTGCATCTTTTTTACTCAAGCATTGGCAGTATTCCCATGGATTTTATTGGGGAGTCTGTTTCTAATCTAGACCTATCTTTCTTTCTTCGAATCATGTTTGCCTGTAAAATGGGACATTATTCTTAATAAGTAAAATATTGTCTGCTTTCATTCTCTTCTTAAGAGGCATTACAAGCCACAATCCAGAGAAGGTTGATGTCAGTTAAGGTTGGGAAAAGATAATTGTTTAAGACAGATGGCAGTGTTTTGAGAGATGTTGCACATCCCATACATACATATAATTGTTTTTTTACCACTGTTGCCTTGGACCAAACATAATTGGTAAGTTTTTAAAATAAAAGAAAAACCTCCCCAATCTGTAACGAAGTGAAAATGGGATTAACACATTAAAGTAAACACCAGTCTCTCTTCATACCAAATGCTAAAGTCAGAGAGTATTTCCTCCCAATATGGATTTCCTAAGAGATGCATGCTTAAGCAGTCAGACTTGCATATTAAGCCCATGTTTACCTTTCAACCACCAGTTCCAAACAAAGCACGCTAAATTCAAGATAGAGGTGATGAAAATCATTTGCTATGATGAACAGATATCTTTGTCACTTGAAGGAGCACCTGTTCTAAAAATGCACTAAGCATACCCTCTTATTTTACCTTAATTTGGCCAAACAGAAATTGCACTGACTTTAACAGAATGATAAATACTATATTTCTCAAGACTGTACAACAGTATTTGCAACAAATCCATATATTCCTAGTACAATGAGTGTACAAAAACCCTGAAGGCACTTATTTTCCATATTGTTTCATGAAAGTGTTAAATAAAATTAAGTTCAATCTTACGCATATCTATTCAGAAAAAAAGTCCCACCGAGTGTTCCTGACAAGGGAGGGAGAGGCCATGTCTAAGGCTGCAGAAACTTCTTAGCGTAATTTCATGAGGACCTCAACTTTAATTTCATAAACCACATGCAAAGAATTAGTTCAGGCCTCTGACAGCTCCCTTAACAGGAAGAAATTAAAAACAGGTGACAGAACGTGGAAAGAGATTACTCACCGAGTTTTGGCTTTGAAAAGTGCTAGGTTCAGTCGCACCCACCGGCAACATGTGGCCAGTTAAAGATTATCTGCGAGGACCATCTACAGTGTGACTTTTTGTTTACAGAAGAAAAAAAGTTGCCCATACCTTGGGTACAAGATTGAAACCTAAGGAAAAAAATTGTCTTCACAAAAATTGCCGAGGGTTGAATAGATGATGCTTATAGGGTTGGGAGCACTTCTTCACCTAGGAATACTTCATTGCCACACCTAACCTTAAATCAGAAGGCAAAGTCAGAATCAAGTGTTTAATAACTAAGCTCCATACTTCAGGCCAAAGTTCCTGGGCTTACTTCCAACAAGACACATCCTGCTCTTCTAAGCTGTGCCAAGACCAGAAATGACTGATGCTGGCTGCGCCGCTGGCCAAAATATTTAGGAGACTAGCCAGTCTACTACACAAGGTCAAATTAAAAGGTTCCTCTGTGTGTGGTGGGACGCTTAGGCACGAACAGCTGGGAATGAAGGTCTCAGAACATGGACTGGTTTGCTTATGCGATAGTGGTGCCATCTAGAGGGTTACTGAGGTCATTCCTTCCTTTTTTCTGGGTTTGGTAAAGATACATCTCAAAAGCCAGAATCCTGTTAGGGATTTATGCACAAATTAAATGGCATGACTCGCCACAGCAAATTGCGACTAACTAATAAAGTGGTGACGTGGCGGCGCTGCGGGTTAAACAGCAGAAGCCTCTGTGCTGCAAGGTCAGAAGACCAGCAGTCGTAAGATTGAATCCACGTGACAGAGTGAGCTCCCGTCGCTTGTCCCAGCTCCTGCCAACCTAGCAGTTCGAAAGCATGTAAAAATGCGAGTAGATAAATAGGTACCACCTCGGTGGGAAGGTAACGGCGTTCCGTGTCTAGTCACGCTCGCCACGTGACCACGGAAACTGTCTTCGGACAAACGCTGGTTCTATGGCTTGGAAACGGGGATGAGCACCGCGCCCTAGTGTCAGACACGACTGGACTAAATGTCAAGGGGAACCTTTACCTTTACTAATAAAGTGCCCATCGCATTACTAGGCATGCGCCTATTGCGCAGTCAGGTATAAGCCTCGTAACATGACCAACACTTCCTTGCCCCCTTACCCCGGAATAATGACGCGAGACAAGTATTATGGGATAAACATGGGCCACACTTTATTGAATAATCATTATTGCCCACCATAAAAAGGGGGGTCCTGCCGTAGTACAGAATCAGGTTTTGCATAGGGGTCTCAACGGACCCCTTACCAAACAAATGGGTGAGTCCCTAGCCCCAAGTTCTCGCGGTCGTGAAGACAGAAAGAACCCGGCCGGCCCAAATTTGACCACCCCCGGACCTCGAGCCACCTTCTCCTTGTTGACTGTTGGTCCAGGTGTGGCCCCAGTGCATCTCCCCCCCCCCCAAGCACTGTAATCACACAATCAGCAGCGCTGGGAGGTCAGATGAGCTATACATTAGCTGTGATTGCGAGGGGACTCACCAAAACCTGTTCTATCCACACTACCCACCACAGCATAGGGGCTGGCTACGCTAAGTGCCATGCCCACCATCCAACCTCCAAAGCTCCAGAAGCAGCCCTCCCTGGATGTCATTAGGAAATGAATCCAAACCTCTGTCCGAGAGGTGCACTCCATCATGCCAAAAGAGTTCAGGTCTATCAGTGCGGATCTCCCGGTGACCAATCACCGATCCAAGGCCATTACATACTGCTGTGCATACTTCCCTGTTAACACTCCTCCGTGCAGTGTTAACTCACTGAGCATGGCGTTCAATCCTCCACACAAGCCGCGGGATCATCATGGATCATATAACGCTCATAGCAGGGTACGTTGCCCTCAGCCATCTGAGGTCACGTATCACATCCAAGATCAAGGCCTTTCCGCCATACCTGGCCAGATCATTACCTCCCAAGTGTATTAAAAACATGTCTGGAGGTTGCAAGCCAAAGGCAGGCGCTCTGCAAAATTGGCCCCATTGCATTCCTCAAAGCCTCTTCCATTCGATCTGGGCTCTAGCTCCGAGGCCCAAATTACTCCCCCAGGCCGACTTGGCCGCATAATGTGCTGCCCAAAACACGTAACTGTGGCTGATCACCATGATGTGCAGCCGCCTTGCCATCACTACTGAATGACAGAAAAGAACCAGGTGCCTGCCTAGACGTGAGGGAGTGTTCTGATATATCTGCAGTAAGCAGTCGATGACCACCACCCCAGCCATTTAATATCCTTGGGATGGTAGCCTAAGGCGGCTGTGGTTGAGGCCGCACCAATTCTAAAAGAATGTGTACCAAATGTTATGCCCTTTATTCCCACCTTATGTAGTACTATGTCTGTCATTTTCCAAAACTGATACTTCGTTAAAGGGAAACCATCCTTGTGCACAAAGAAGTAACCCTGCCCCTGCCCCCTGCCTTCCAAATATGTACCTACCACCCTTACTGGACATAACTCCTTTATAAAACAAGGTGCTAAGATAAGATCGGTGCCTCTACCGCGCTCATTGGCCTTGGATTGGCGAATGTGAATCCGAACCGTATTGTCCTCTAACCTAACATCCTGCCATTGCAATGCTACTTTTGTCGTATCACCTTTTCCTGTAGCCGCTGATGCATCTGATTCTCTTCTGGATGTCCCCGTGGACTGCCGCTGATCCTCTAAAGCAGCAAAGAGAGACATTAAATTTTCCACCATGGCTTTAAGCTTAGCTCTCCTATGGCTCTTAGCCTCTCTAGCCGAACAACGTGGTTGTGGCTCACTATGCTGTGGCACCCTTTGTGACGCTCTTTCAGCTTCTAAAGCCGAGATCTTGTCCTGCAGCTGTTGCCAAATGGGCCAAGTCTCCTCATCAGAGGATGACTGAGGAGGTGAAACTTGAGGAGCTGCAGGCTTCTTACCAGGCTACTTGCTCTTCTTATTACCTTGGCCCTTCCTGGAAGCCATCGTACTTCACTATTCCCTTCCTTTAAGGACTTATGCCTATGAAGCTTTACCTTATGTTCTTATTTAATATAATTCCTACAACGTATTATTAGTATTATTTCATTATATGATTTATTAATAATAATTTTTGATAATATTCAATAATAATAATGGTTTTTTAATTTTGTTCTATTATTATTATTATTATCATTATCATTATCATTATCATTATACTTCTTTGTTTCATTTCTCCTTTGTCTTGCTTATTCTCAGTGACCCATTAACTTGTGTAATGATTATTAGTTTTCGATCACCACAGACTCAGTATTTCCACACAGTTACTCATACGAGAATTCAATGTATCATGCTAAGCCATCTAGAAGATCTTCCTACTTAGGCTCCCCAAAGATTTCTGTCACTTCTTCAGCTGAAAAGAAGGCTGGAGGGCACATGTATGTGACCAGAAACTGGAGCTTCTTGGTAGTGGCCATGGTACTTTGGAACACCGTGCCGGTGGAGGTATGCCAGGCCCCTTCCCTTCTAGCCTTCTGAGAGCAAGTAAAAACACAACTCTATTATTATTATTATTATTATTATTATTATTATTATTATTATTATTATTATTATTATTATTATTATTATTATTATTATTATTATTATTATTATTATTATTATTATTGATGATGATGATGATGGATTTAATATAATGGATCAAGGCCCACTGAGTTTATTTGCCCCACCCCTAATGGGTGGAACCCAACTCCAATTCACCCCCACTCCTGAAATGAAGTTAATCACTTATCTATACATCCTAATATTTATACAACCCTGTTGAATTAATCAATTAAAATTTATTTATATATTTATTTATTAATTAATGATATTTAATTCCAAGGCGGGGGCACCTTCCGCCTGATCCTACTGGCCGGGAGGGTTGCACATCCGCTCACAGAGCAGACTACCCAGTCCCAACACGTGGCCCACTGGCCTTAACAATAATAATTAATTTCTATTTTATTTTATTATTATTATTTTGGATATAAATTAAATTTAATTAATCCAAATAATCCTAAATAACAAAATTAATTGTCAAGCCTGGTTAAGGCGACAACCAGCAGCTCTCTATAAACTTAAATTGCACCCAGGCCACTGCCTGGCCAGGCCTGAGCAGCCACGCCTTAGCACCGAACTTGATCTCCCCCCCCCCGCCTTTCAGTAATAAAACAAAACAAAAAAACCAATAAATTAGGTTCTTCTGTTAAAAACATCTCCTCAATTCCGGAGCTAGAAACTCAGCAATTCAAACCATGGGGAGTGCTGATGCAAACCTCCCCTCCCAATAAATGAGATCACCATGGCCACGAAACCAGAGCTATGCAATTTAAAGTCAGCGCAAGCAGTGTAGTGCCATCCTCATCTGTTGCCAGAAAGGAAGAGGACGAAGGGAGGGGGGAACACCACTGAAGTAGCTCACTCCTTCCCCCCTCCCTTCCCGGGTAGCTCTTCAGCATCTTGCAATATCCCAGGAAGGAGGCAATGGCGACCCGCGCTGACGAAGTGTGGCTTGCCAGTGGATCGAACATTAGTTAGCAGCAATTCCACCACAGGATTCTGGCCAAACTACTGATGACACAAGTAGACAATCAGGAGAAATAAAGCAGCAGCCTGAATTGACTAAGATCATGTGGAACTACAGCTGCAGAATAAGACACCATATCACAGATAATGTCTCTTTTTCCCTCAATATTTCCAACCAAAGTATCATAATCCACGAAATGGAATTCATCAGTACTGCTCTTGTACAGCTACAGTGATGGTGTGTTTTATTGTTGCATTGGTTTTCCATCCTTCGCTGGCACAATGACAGACATGAGAAAAGCCAGTAGGCTGCTTTTTAGATCATCCTTTGCAATAAAGGCACCCACTTTATCTTGGCTTCTTCTCAGAGACAACCTGAGGGGAGGGATGGAAAACAATGTCATTGGCTGCCTTGAAAACTCTCACATTTGGGAAGCGTATGGGGCCTTTCAGAGAAACAAGGTGTGCAAAAAAGTAGGCACACATTTTTTTTTGTTTTGCACTTCTGCACACATTTTATACTGTAAGGTAAAGGTTCCCCTTGACATTTAGTCCAGTCGTGTCCGACTCTAGGGGGCGGTGCTCATCCCCGTTTCCAAGCCATAGAGCCAGCGTTTGTCCAAAGACAGTTTCCGTGGTCACGTGGCCAGCGCGACTAGACACGGAACGCCGTTACCTTCCCACCGAGGTGGTACCTATTTATCTACTCGCATTTTTACATGCTTTCGAACTGCTAGGTTGGCAGGAGCTGGGACAAGCGACGGGAGCTTTTATACTGTACATAGCTACAAAACATCCCATTGAAAAAGTATGCACATTGCCAATGGGGAAATACATTTATTAGGTACAGTGTACAAATAAATGCACACATTAGGTCACATTTTAAAATAATTGCCCTCATGAAGGAAAACACACAAAATACATGTATTAATTTCATTGTGGGAAGTGGGGGAAACAGTCCAGCAAGTGTTTAATGAAGTGCTGGTGGAATCCCTAGAAATGCAACAAAATCAAGACCAAAGGATTTTCACATCCCTCTCTAACATGAGCCTCAGAATTCTCAATCTAGAGCCTTGCACGGATGCCATATCAAGGGCAACATGCAAGTGGAAAGGGACAAGCGATAATGGTGACAGCTTGCCCCACCACCCTCCATGGGACCACCGGGCCTTCTAGAAAGTGCATGCCCATGCAACCTATGTCCAAAATGGCTCTAAATGTGTGATCCACCTTTTAAGGAGTACAAGTTGTGCATACAGAGCTGGTAGTCAGAAGCCAGAGCCAAGGTGGGTCATGATAGCAACATTACTGTCATATAAATATATGGTTAAAACGGGGGAGAAATGGATCCAAAAAGCATGTCTAGAGTAAAGTTGGGTCCCATATCTGAAAAGACAGGAGATGATTGTCTTATACCACCTAACAGGGGCGAAGTACACATGTTCCTTGGAGTTCTCTGAAATAATCTACTACCAATACAGAAAGGCAACTCTGGGGGATCTGATGGAATCTCTAGCTAAGGTTATGACACCTCTCAGTCCCCATGCATAGCTCTTTGCCCCCAAACACTGTACTTCAAAGTGAGGATTTGGCTTTTTCCTTGCCCCAGTGGCATAGTAGAAACAAATAAGGTGCTCATCATGAGCACCCAGGTCACAAAAACAGATGGAGAGACCGTGTGTAGTCTGTGAGCCATGTGTTGTCAACCCTGGTTTAGAATTATATGGCCAGAATCCTCCTGCTAGTCCTTACTAGAACAGATCCATTGACTCAGTGGGATTTACATAAGCATGACTTCCCATTCATCAGTTGGTTCAGTGGTTCAACTCTTAGCTGGGACTAGTGACAGCATAATGGCCTGTGCGTTTATTACAGCTTAGAGAATGTGCAAGTTAGCAAAAAGTAGACTGTTTCATCTACGTTTCAATTTATGCATTCTTCCTTACATTCTGCATGATGGAGAGATTTCTGCTCTTACACAGCAGGAACTAGCTAGCTAGCTAGCTCCTACAGACTGAACACTAGAAAACCGATCATTTTAAAAACATAATGCAGCATTCGTTTTCAAAGGAAGAAAGGGGGGAAAAAATCTTATATCTGTGTGCACAGGTGCACTCAGACAGACTAGAAAATTGAAATCCAATTTTAAAAGGTAATATTGGAAACAATTTGAACAGGTTCTGATGTTGCTACGGCTGAAAAAACACAAGAAATGACTTGAAGGGCTATCTTTGCATTTTCACTTCAATCTGTTCAGCTGAAACTATCCATATGGACTGAAGTGGAGGGGAAACAAACTCCCAGGTTATGTCATTTCAGTCCTAGCAAATGCCAACATCATTTCCAATGATACCGTTTAAATATATCATTATCTCAGAAAAAGAAAAGAATAATAGACACACTGTATATGTATACCTCTAGCATAAACATACCAGCACTCGGTCAGATTCATGCTTGGGACGAAGCCCTTCCATTTACAAAGAGTTTCACAGCAGGACTTAATCGTACTTTCTCTGTCTAAGGCTAAATTTATAGATTAAATATTCTTCCACAGCACAGCAGAGATTGTAGACATAATTTACTCCTTTTCTATAAATACAGGTCTCACACACTATATACATCTCCTTCGTTGCTAAGGACAAGAGAGAGATACAGATCTCTCAGGCTCGAAGCCATGGTGGTTCTCCGGTTTCCATCTTGGACCTCATTCTGTTCTGCCCACAAGCCCATTCAGCCTCTGCACAGATATTTGTAAGTATCTGGGGGCTTATTTTTTTCCAAATGCACACATGATTGTACACATGCATACCATTGATGAAAGTGTGATTGTGGGCATTGAAGAATTGCACAGTTTTGCTTTCTACATTGTTCAAAGGTATACATGTTGCCAAATGCATTTCTCTGCTTAGCAGGACACATTGCAAATTAGAATTCTGAACACAAAAGTGTGTCTGTTTCCATGTTCAAGTCCAGAAGATGTGGGTTGAATAAATCCATTCTGGGGGAAAAACTTGATGAAATTATTTTTTCACCAATCCTTATACAAGCCACATTCCTTTCAATAAAGAGGAAAGGGTGAGGCCATGCTCAAGATCTGCTTTTTTACAGTAATACAGATGGGATTTTCAAATACTCTGGAGAACATATTCCATAATTTTCCATTCTGGGACTTCTACCTACTTTACAGACACTTTGCAAACACATAAATGTGACGCCCCTGGGAGAAACGGCCTACACTGGAAGGCTCTGAAGCTTAGTTAGGCCCAGCTACGCTCATGCATCCTGTTCCTACCCTAAGGCTAGCTGTGAATTTTTTTAAAAGGGTTCTCTAAGGCTTTCTCTAAGGCTACCAACATGAATTTGACCCAACTCCGGGAGGCAGTGGAAGACAGGAGGGCCTGGCGTGCTCTGGTCCATGGGGTCACGAAGAGTCGGACATGACTTAACGACTAAACAACAACAACAAGGCTTTTGGAGTACCAGAAAATGCACATGGGAAAACATGAAATAGGTTTCCCTTCCATGTAAAACAAAAGGATTGATACGCAATAATAATAATAATAATAATAATAATAATAATAATAATAATAATAATAATAATAATAATAATAATAATAATAATAATAATAATAATAATAATAATAATAATAATAATAACCAAACATTACAGAAACAGAAGAGGCACCCCTGAAAGAACCCAACATGAAATACTCTTCTTCTTTTTTTGGCCATGCATGTCTCTAGTGGGAGAAATTGCCTGAACAACATTGGATGATGCAGTAAGCTAAATGCTCAAAAACATAGATTTGCACCATTTTCCATTAAAAAGTATCTTACATTATTGAGTATCTCTTTTTTTTTTCCACATTGCACACACTTTTCTTGAAATCTAGACATGGGCCCCACCCTGAGGGGATGTGCTCCACTGGCTTAGAGTCAGCGTGCCATATCTTGCAGAAGGCCTCCACAGACAGAATGGAAGGGTGATGAGGAGAATGACATAGGAATGGAGGGCACTGGGAATGAGGAGGGGAGAGTCGGAGTGCATTGTTGCCCCACCTGCTTGTGTGTTACAATAAGTCATTTTTTGAACATCTGAAAATAGCCTCTGTTTTCATATGGCATTCCCATGAGTCAATGGCATCACAATTTATCCCCCCCCCCCCTTGAACCTATTCAGGGCAGGGGGAGCCATTCCAACCTCAAAGTCATGTTTATATATACATTAGTTCTAGCTGTTAAAGCATGCAATTAAATTTTTAACCACCTGCACTGGCCAAATTCTACAAGTGCGGCGTCTCCTAGCATGGAGAGGATCATGTTGTACCTGCCTGCTGTGTAGCTGTTACAGATAAGAGCCTCATGGTAATTCAGCACCTCCAACACGGCTGAATAAATTGAGTTGCAAAGCCAGGCTTTTAGTATCTAAGCTCTCAAAGCCCTTAGATGGAAAGGGGGGGTGGGGGAATGCTTTTTTCCCCGCATTCCATTTTTTTAAAGTCTCAAATTCTGAGGCACTTTGTTTTTGTTTTTGTTTTTCTCTCTGTTCTTCCCCAAGGCTGACAGTCTGGGTCCAATCCAAACTAGTTCTAGACTGCTGGTGAATTCCAAAAATCCAGCTTCCACGTCATGTGGTTGAGTGGTTCTAGTCCATACTAGATTGACAGACAGACAGACAGGGACAAAGTAGGAATGAACACTGTCTTCAGACAAATGTGTGGAAAACAGACCCAATTAGGGGTATTTGTGCCATTTTAGTACTACCGTGTGGTGGAACAAATAGCTACTGGCTATCCACAGGATGGAGTGTTCCCCAATGGATGCATCATGTTCAATCCAGCATTCCAAAAATTACTTTAGAAAAAAGGCATACTCTGATTCCAAGAAATGAATGGGAAATTAAAAGTAATACAAATATCCAGGAATACAAATGCAAGAATAGGCGATACTTTTATAGACCACTAAGAAATAATCATCAAGCAATCTGTGAGCTTTTGTGGATGAGGACCACTTTGTCAGGCATGTACCAGTGTGAAGAATTTAAAGTCCAAAAGTTTATGGCAAGAAAGATTTTGGCAGGCACATCGTTCTTAAACGGAAATCAGGCAAGATGCAGGCTGCATTAGAGTTGTTGTTTCAAAGTTACAGCTGAGGCAGCTGTTGGAGTGGATGCCACACCCAGTTCTGGCACAGGCCATGCCCCCCCCACACACACCTTCCCATTTGGCCGTTCTTTGAAATGGGCCTGTTTCTGCTTGGCTAGGAAGGGGAGGGTGCACAGAAAACCCGGGTTCTCCATCTGGGGACTGCAGAGATCATTTAGTAAACTCACTAGGTTTAGCCAATTGGGGTCAGATTAAAGTGAAAATAAGATCACCTAGTGGTTGCAGTCTTGCTCCGCTGATGTTGAGAGTCCATGTGTCTTCTTGTTAGCATGGGAGGGCAACTATTTCATGTTATCCTCGTAATTCCATTGAAATAAAAGGGAGCCATACAACTGCAAGAACAGGTGATACCTTTACAGACCACTAGAAAAAATCATCATACAATCTGTGAGCTTTTGTGTATCCAGGAAGACCCAACCAGCGCCAAAGGATGATGATGATGATGATGGTGATGATAATAATAACAACAACAACCACCTTTGAACTGCGGAGTTGGAAGGAACCCAATGGATCATTGAGTCCAGCCCCTCTCAAGGAGGCACAGTGTGGGGGAATTCAACTCTCGACCTCTGGCTCCACAGCCAGAGATCTAAACCACTGAGCAATCGAGCAGTTCCATGACAGATAAAGTCCCCAGTAAAATCCAAGACTTTTCCAGACAGTTAAACCATTGAGATGTTAAGGGAGGATTCAGAATGAGGTTAGTGGACATTATCTATCTATCTATCTATCTATCTATCTATCTATCTATCTATCTATCTATCTATCTATCTATCTATCTATCTATCTATCTATCTATCTATCTATCTATCTGTCTGTCTGTCTGTCTGTCTGTCTGTCTGTCTGTCTGTCTGTCTGTCTGTCTGTCCCCTTGCAGCTACTCTACTAGCTATCTTGTGTAGCTGCAGGGTGAATTAAAAGGCTTGTGTTAATGCTGCTGGGTCAATTCACATGCTAAAACTTTCTTTCTTTCTTTCTTTCTTTCTTTCTTTCTTTCTTTCTTTCTTTCTTTCTTTCTTTCTTTCTTTCTTATGGGCCAGTTACCCCTCTGTCTACATTGGATTGGGCACAGAGGAAATTCAATTTTAACCCAGTCACTACATGATGTAAAGCTCAATGCAGGAAAGCCCATTGTGCAATCATCTTTCTTGAGCCAGGTCTTGTCGTTTGTTTTTTTCAGCCAGCAGGGGTGGTTTACATTTGTTCCAATCAAGCTGGCATTGCTTTAGTCCACCTTCTGCCAGTGTGATCACCTGATCCAGTGCAGAGGGGTGCTTGAAGTGGTGTCAGTTCCCCTCAACTGAGCACCTCTTGTCTCCACACAGTACCTTAAAAAAAAAAGAAGAAGCAGCTTTCAAGAGCATTTAGGAGAATGAAATAAAAAAGAGAAAGAAAGGTGGAAATGGTCAGTTAGTACATTATTAGCACCTTAAGGCAGCTTATGCTGTTGGTGCTCAGTACAAATGGAGCTCACTGCTTCTGCCTTGCTAATAAGAATAATAATTGTGTGCCATCAAGTCAATTCTGACCTATGGTGACCCTTTTCAAGGATTTTCCAGGTAGAGAATACTAAGAAGTGGTTCACCATTCCCTTCTTCCGGGAGTGTCTCGGGACTGTGCAGCTTGCCCAAGGCCACACAGGCTGGCTCTACTCACAGGAGGCACCGTGAGGAGCTGAATCCCGAACCTCTGGCTCCACAGCCAGATAACTAACTCAATGAGCTATATTGTTGTCTGGATGGCTATGGTGATTTACCTGGGGAAACCCTATCTGATAAACTGCAAACATGGATCAAACCATATTTTTCCCACTGTATAGTTGCACCCTACATTTCCTTAACTTTATGCTATTAGGAATGTGTGTGTGTATTACCCTGGATAAATTCCTGCCTTCTTCTTCTAAAGGCTTTGAGTGTCTAGGTTAAAGTTAAATGTCACAGATTCTATCACAACAGCACTGGCTTACTTCTAGTGGCTAGTGTCAGCTTCTCCAGGGTACAAATTGAAAGACTGAAAAAACTACAATGCCACATCATTCAGAGAATATGCTGTGATAAAATCCAAAAGTGTGTGTGTGTGTGTGTGTGTGTGTGCATACGAACACAATGGGACAATGATAGTCCATCCATAAAGCCTCCATGCACAGCCTAGATAATGCTTCCTTTATTCAGATAATGTTGAACAGCCTATGAAAAGCAAGACAAACACCTTTTAATTTAAAGCAAGAGCAGAGATTATGAATGCAGGAGAACACTTGTCTACCTCCGTATGGCAATGGCATGCTGCCTCTCCTTAAAAGCTCAAACAATACCTAGCCCATGTGTTATTATCTGCCTTTTGCCCTAAGATGAGTAAGTCCACCTAAAGTACATAATAAAACCCAGGAGCAAGCAAGGGAGGGACCATGACTTCTGCTACTCACCTTCTTTCTAAAGTCTAATTCAGCATGAAAGATTATATTTGTTGCAATGCAGAAACTGGTGAAGACAGCAAGAGTTTCAGCCGACCTGGCAGTTCCTATAAATTGAAGGATTATATTTTGGTTCCGCGGATTTTGCTATGCAAAAAGCAAGTCTTTCCATGGATTTTGCAATTGTGTTTAAAAAAAAAAACACCTGAATCAGGGAGTGGAAGCTCTCTAGCAGAGATAAAATGAAGAATGCATTTCCTCTCCATCTCGTGCCCAGGTGTGAAATATGCTCGAATTAAGATGAGAGGCATCCCATTGCTTTCTTCCTGATGAGCAAATCAGTATCAGGCTGATCATATTCCATGAAAGGAGAAAACTTAGGGTTGTTTTTTTTTCCTGAAATGAGAATCATGATGAGTCGGGAAAGGGGAAGGATTCAGAACAGGCAAAGCATATGCTGAATTTTAAGGGAAAACAGCAGCTCTAGGAAGACTCACCAAATTTCTGAAGAGAATGTTGCATATCTCTCGGTTGAAACCAGATGTTGCTTCATGGAGAATCTGAAGCAAGCAAAGCAAAGCGTGCTGCTTATATACCGCCCCATAGCTCTTCAAGCATTTTCTGGGCGGTTTACAAGTTAATTATGCAGGCTACACATCCCCCCCCCCCCAGCAAGCTGGGTACTCATTTTACCGACCTCGGAAGGATGGAAGGCTGGGTCAACCTTGAGCTGGCTACCTGGGATTAAACCCTGGGTTGTGAGCACAGTTTTGGCTGAAGTACAGCAGTTTAGCCACTGCGCTATTTGGCTCCTTCATATGTGAAGTATCCGAGGGATGTTGGTGGATCCAAGGGGCAAAGGTCATGTTCAGATAAGTGCATAGTTTCCTTCTCTTACAAGGTTATCTTTCTGGATATATGATCTGCTTTTTTACATATGGCTCCAGAATTAGGCAGGCCAAGGAAGCCATTGTTTGCATTCCAGAGAAAAATCCAGCCACACGTGTGCTTCTCACTTTAACACATTTGCATAATTAAACTTTTCCACCACTTGAAGGAGCACTACTTTGAGAAAAAAAAAATTTCTGCACAAGCACTATGGCCCTCAGTCTTCTAATAAGCCAGTATGCAGTGTGCCAACCGAATATCTGCCCATCATGAGACAGGAAACTGAATGGCAAACACAGGATGGCAGATTTGGCCTAGGGTTGCCAGTCACCAACTGTACAGTGCCCTTGGCAAGGCTTCTTTCCATTGCACCGTGTCTGGACTGGTTGGGTTGTCCGCTGATCCATAATCAGAAAAAAAGAGGTTGATTAATTCATGAGACTGGATAAATGGAGTATATTCAAATCCACCCTCAGAGGTGTTATAGTGCATGCCCCAGCAACAAACATAATTATCTGATGATCTAGAAATGTGTGACTGTACCAGAAAAGGAAAGGAAACTAGAAAGAAGGGAGCCTAGAAAACCGGTGATTGCATGCCATGAAAAATTTATAACCTTGCAAATAACGGTACAACCGAAACAGACACTGCAGCTTCTCTCACTTCAGAGTGGCAGCACGTAGCACCATCGACAGTGTGTCTCTCAGCATCAGAATGAGAGTCAATTCAAAACATCCTTAGAGATGCCACGAAAGTAAATTGTGCGGCCACAGTGATGCATCCACACTACACAGAAGCTTAACTGCCATCCAGCGTTAGACACGTACATTTCCATTTTGCATGTGTGTGAGCAAAGTTAAATTGATCAGCACTAGGACCTCTGTGTAGTGGTAATACAATATCTATGTAGAGATAGTGCTTCCCCCCCCCCCCCGACTCATGGTTCAGCAATTACTTTGGCTGCTGTTAGACAAACACAGATGTCTGAAAGGCTGAAATCTGACGCTTAGCATAGTAAGTTGTAATGGAATGCACCCATGGGATCAGTGGGAATCTGGTTGCAACTTACTGTAGTGTCATAAGTCACAACTAGAGTAGGTCCATTTCAATCAGTGGAATTTATGAATAAGTTGATTCACCAGGTTCCTACTGATCCAATGGGTATGCCGTAGTTATAACTTAATACACTAAGCAATGGGATTTAAGCCATTGTGCCATCGCCTTCCTGTCTAGTTCTCTCCCCTTCCAAGTATTCTCCTACTTTCATAGTACAGCTTTTTCCTGACAAGCATCTTGTTCTTTTTAGAGGCATCTCAGAGAACAGTGAGAAGAAGAAGACTCCCTGGAAAAGACCCTGATGTTGGGAAAGTGTGAAGGCAAGAGGAGAAGGGGACGACAGAGGACGAGATGGTTGGACAGTGTCACTGAAGCTACCAACATGAATTTGACCCAACTCCGGGAGGCAGTGGAAGACAGGAGGGCTTGGCATGCTCTGGTCCATGGGGTGACGAAGATTCGGACACGACTTAACGACTAAACAACAACAACAGAGAACAGTGGTTTCTAAATGGCAATGCTGGCAACACTGGGTGTCTATAAAAGCCTAAGCAGGGAAGGTATGTAACAAGAGAAACTCATTCCTGAAAAATGGCTTGCCCACCATACCAATGATTCCCACCCATGTTGTATGCAGCCTGTGCTGGAGCAAATCCATGAAAGTCCACAGCTGAATGGATATATGAAGCTGGGTTTACCAAGCCTTTGTTTGGCACTTTAACTGCTATACCAGAGGTGGACACTATGGGCATGGGTTGAGGGGAAAGACACAGCTTGACTCCCAGAATATCCTATAGGGACAATGGCAGTCATTTCATCTTCTTCTCTGCAATACAGCAGGCACATCCTAAACTCATTATATAACAGGAGAGTCCCGCTAACACTTAAAGCAAGTTATTGTTTACCATACAAAGAGAGGAAGCTCTTATCTTACACACAGTATCAAAGAAACAGAGAGCAGAAGGGCCTGAGTATGAATCAACATCATTAACTTCCAATTTTTCATTTGTATTTGTGAGCTAGACTAAGCACCATGAATTATTCAGTCTGCTGGTGTCCCATACCCTCAGCATAAGTGGGCCTGTTTGCTGCCTGCTGTAGTGTTTATTCTCCGTATTCTTGTAGGCACCTTTGAATGACATATCTTTCACAGATTTGTCAAACCACATCTCCTCACTTCAGTAAACTGTATGTAAATATCATCCAGAATGCAGATCAATTGCTCTTCTAGCCCATCTATGACAACCAGATGAATTAACAAATGGTCTGATTTGAATGATGATATGATTTATCTTGGCATTATATATATTGTATCATTAATGCTATCAGAATTAAGAATGGGGGGGGGGGGGTGTTTTTCAGATTGACAAGATTTTCCCCCAGGAAGACAAAGAGAGAACGGAGTTCAGATGTGTGTGTGTTCATGTATGTTTATACACATACATATATTGTGCATTTATGTCTTATTCTCACAAATAAACGCATCAACAACAGCAGTTAGAATAGAACTATCTTCACAAAACCTTCAATATGTATTTTTAAAATAATGGAATTGCAAATGCTTTTTACAACGCATTGCCATATGTTTAAATACACAAAACCTCAGTTTGCCAACCAAGGAGCAAAAAGAGTGGGCTAAGCCCTAAAGAAACACATTGCAGCTCATCTGTGTGACCAAAAGTAAGCCAGTGATGGATGTGACTTTTCCATGTTGCGCTGTTCTTTTGAGTGCATTCTATCACAGCCTGCCTACTTTTTGCTGCTTGTATATAACATAACACCAGGATTGTGAGGTCAAGAACAACCTAATCTGTAAGATTTAAGGGCCAAAACCTCAAACTGTGGGGCAAGTCCTTGTGAGGTCACAGAGGCAGGGCAGGCAGGCAGGCAATGGAAAGATGCAGAACTGTTTCTGGGCCAGCTGATTCAGAAAACAGAGATGAAAACCAAGGAGGAAACATGACCAAATGCAGCTAGGAGGTGCAGTGGCAGGTGCCATTCCTACTAGGGCTGCCAACTCGTGTTGCCAGTGCACTTGGGAGCGCACAAACACATGGGGAATTTCTAGGCCCTGTGCTGCTGTTTTGTAGAGCATGCTACAAAACTTGGTGTGTTTTTTTCCCCTCTAGCTCTGCACTGCTGCTGCCAGTACTTATGCAAAAAGAAGTCTCACAAGTTGGAATGCTAATGCTTCAACCCCTGCCTTATCTCAAATGGCAACATAGGCCCAAGACAAGCCCAGCAGCATGCGCCCACTGCCTCACCTCCTAGTTTCATCCCCTTGCTCCTGACTTTTTAGTGTGCCAATGTAGCGCAAGCACAACACACATAAAAACTTATTCAGTCCATGAGCAGTGGTTCCAGTTGGAATGCATGGAGATGAACATTGAGGCTTTAATAATACCTCACATACTTCTCCTAGCTCACTGGAAGGACAGATCCTGAAGCTGAGGCTCCAATACTTTGGCCATCTCATGAGAAGAGAAGACTCCCTGGAAAAGACCCTGATGTTGGGAAAGTGTGAAGGCAAGAGGAGAAGGGGACGACAGAGGATGAGATGGCTGGACAGTGTCATCGAAGCTACGAACATGAATCTGACCAAACTCTGAGAGGCAGTGGAAGACAGGAGGGCCTGGTGTGCTCTGGTCCATGGGGTCACGAAGAGTCGGACACGACTAAACGACTAAACAACAACAACACACACTTCTCACAAAGGAAACATGTCCACCTCTTCTGTTTCTCCCTGCCTTTAGGGTACGTTTCTGGATGAGCTGCCTATCCTGTGAGTGGCATCATATTTAGCCAGCATCTTATTTTCCAAATAGACTCAGTGACTGTGCTCATAATATTCAATGTATCCATAGTATTCTATGCATAGCATGCACTTAGTGGCTAGGGCTCATGGAACTTGAGTTAAACTGCATAATACATTCCACGCCTTGTTTGCTACATCTTGGTTTAAACACTGATGGATCCTCAGACTGTATGTTGTTCTTATTTAGGCCAGATGTATGGGCCCAAATCCTGTTGCTTAGTGTAGCAAATTGTACTAGAGAGGAGCCATTGAATCAATGGGGATTTGATGAGTCAACTCCTCCAAAAGTTCTATTGAGTCAAATGGGGCCTTGACCGACTTCACACTGTAAGTTACAGTTAGAAGAGACGCATTTACAAACTTGCAGAGGAATTGCCTCACCAAATCCCCATTAATTCAATGGGCCTACTTTTGTGCGATTTACTAAATTAAGCTACAGGATTGTGGCCATTATTGCTGTTTATTAATTGAAGCAGTGCTAATATACATAGCGCTCAATGGATGCCATTTTAAGTGACTGAAGATTCTTCAGGATATTGCCCCCCCCCCCCAGCCCAGAAATAAAGAGGCGAGACACAGGTTGTTTGGGTTAAAACTTGGGCCACAGCTTTATTAACATTTAAACTAATTCTCCAACTTCAAGGGGGGGCTGTCCGTAGTGTGATCTCCTTCACAGGCAGGAGTAACCTATACCTCCGGACGATTCAAATCGAGCAGGGCGAGCTCCTATTTCTGAATCGTGCTGTTTGTTGAACAGCACGCCTTCAGGTGCTCTGTGCTAAGGGTAACCCACCATTTTCAGCCCACTGAGTCACGTGACCCTAAGTGGGCTGCTGTCCGGGAGGTTCCCATATGTGGAACCACCTCTCCTCAGATGCCCGATTGGCTCTACCTGACGGAGAGATCACATAATTGTCTCATAATGAGCTAACCATGAACTCACCCCATCTCTGTCTTCGCACTACCCGCAGCTGCAACCAAATGGCTTTAACTAACCACAATGCTTAACTTGAACCTCACCCATCAGTTAAGAATGGGATGGGCGAAAACGCACTTGCATCCTACGGCCAATCAAGGGTACAAGCCAAAAATTCCTATCCGGCTCCAATAGGCAACCAGCTAATCTCATTCTTAATTCAGGGTGGGTGGGTGGGATTGACAGAAGAAACAGCAAGGAGGCTGAGCCAGGAAGATGGAGCCTTATCAAGATTCCATCCCTCCTCCCCTTGGAAGTGGCGTCATTCAACTGTGATGCCGCTTTTCCGGGCAGGAGGGCAAAGACTCCTCGCCATCATGACTCTGCATAATGGCGGAGAGGTCATTGTCAAAATTACCACTCATTACATATTCTTGAATAGGCTGTAGGTCAGGGCAGCTTGTCACTGGGTTGGGGCCCTCTCCCCAAAATGTTAGGTGAGGCGCACACACGCACAACACATCCTATCCTGGTCCATGAACTGCCTCATGCTATTGGGTCTCTTTCCATTTTCCAGCTTTGTCACAGCTGTTCATGGAATTGTGGGAGGAAGTATACACACACAACGCCTTTTTCTAAGAGACTGATGAATTTCAGTCTTGAATTGCTGGAGGAAGAGGAGGGTGCCCCTAGTTTGAGTCATGTTATTTTTCTCTGTGTTGGCATCCTCGTTCTCTGTTGCATCGTCGGATAGCTTTTGTGTCCATTGAAAAGAAGGAGGACAGCTTTCAGCCTACCTGAAAAGGAGTGGCATCTCACCTCTTCAGCCCTGGTCCAGTGCATTAGTTATGTCATGGACTGCAGACTGTGCAAATACATTTTGGGGTTCCTAGCACCAGAGAAATATGTTATTGAAGACTTCAGATAGTACTTCAGAAAGAGTTGTCTCAGACATAGAGATAAAGAGTAGAGGAGATCTCTATCGGGACAAGCCAACACTGAGGTGGTCAGCAGCAAAACGACCACCACTGGGGCAAGACCAAGATCAAAAGCCTATCACTGTGCCAAGTCAAGTTCAGGTGAGGAGCCGTGATACTGAGCCAAGACCCACCAAAATCCAAAACAGAAACTGGGGTCCCAGAGGGAGGAAAAATGAAGCAAACTAAGGAGGTCAAGATTTATTTTTATTTTGTCTTCTTTTATAGTACAGTAAAGGAAACAGAGTGTTTATATTTAGTATCTCTTCTGGCACTAGAGCACTGACACAATTTTCACTGCCTCAGTTTGGCTTTTTAAAAAATCCCTTTGAGTTTTCACCACTCATTTCCATATATTCAGCTTTGATCAGTGAGATGCCAAGCATGGTTCTTTTTCTGTTTTGTTTTGAATAATAATAATAATAATAAATAACGATGTGCCATTAAGTCGATTCTGACTTATGGTGATCCTTTCCAGGGCTTTTTAGGAACAGAGTACTAGCCGTGATTTATCAGCCCCCTCTTCTGGGGTTGCCCTGGGACTGTCCAGCTGGACCAAAGCTACACAGGCTGTCACAGTGGGACTTTGAACTCCCTATACTTAACTGCCTGAGCTATTCAGCCAGCACGTAATCCCAGCATAAATGTATCCCCCAATTTAATTTGAAACCTATTTGAAATAAGAACAATTTTCCTGATTGTCAATCCTACTTCTCTACAGTGGTATAATGTAATGCAAAAAGAGGAAGGTCATTCAGAAATGATTAGATGGAATTGACTCAAAATACAGTATATTCCTACCATCAACATCTAAAGCAGAAAAGTTTTTATATATGTAAAAACTGAAAGGTAGAAAAAGAATTTTATTCACAGAAGCAAGCTGGAAACAGGTAAGGAGAAAGTGAGATTTGTTTCAACATGCAAAGCAAAACCTGAAGTACACTACCAAAGTATATGACTATTGACTCGAACATCATAAATACAAACCTTTGATCTATTAGTGATTGTTATGATAGCTGGGGAATGGAACCTATCTCTTCAGAAACTGATCATCAAATACGAAAAGATGTTACCAAAAAAAGTTTGCCTAATTTTTTTTTTAAAAAAAGAAATTTCTAGATCTAGGCTAGGTTAGGAATTCTTTAATCCCATATAAACCAATAGGTATTATGCCAGTAATTTCTCCCACTGATGTCGGCAGGACCAAAGCCTGACCACAGAATGGAAAGCTACTTTTTGAAGTAATTAATTACTTTCAGCCCAACGTCCAAATATGGGGTGGTGTGTTAAGTCCAAGATTCAAAGCAGCAGCTGGGATAACAAGTCAGTTGTGGTGGGAGTGTCTTTCATACGCAGGTCTTTCATTGAAGCTTCTGCTGTAAAGAATGTGAGAACCTCTGTCAATAAATAACAATGGTAGAGCAACATGAATGTTTTATGACAGCGGTTTCTCACATTCCTTACAGCACAAGCTTCAGTGAAAGACCTGCATATCGAAGACACTCTCACCACAGTGTTAAACACCCACCAACTTTCTTACCAACCAACCACAATCTCTGTATTTGACATCTATATTTTGATACCATGTATAAATATTTGCCGTGTTAATTCTCTTTCTCTTACCTCTGATGAAGTGGACTTGTCCACAAAAGCTCACGTTAAAAAAATATATACAAGTTAGTTTTTAAGGTGCCACCACATTTTTGTCTTTTTCACTTTTTATTTCTACTTGCTTTTATCTATCATGCTTGAACAGACTAACGCAGATCCCCCTCCTACATCTTTCACTGGGTTATCACTGTAATAGGACTTAGATATGTCTTAATTATTAGCAAACACCTCCCCCCCCCATTATAGATAATTTGTTATTTCTAACAAGTAACTTTCAATCTCTAATTGTGATGTAGTTTGGCTCCATCCCAGTGATTGTTGGTGTATGCAGTTATTTGCCACTTTTACCATTTAACTGACCCCAAAAAATCAATTAAGGATGTATTTGACTGCAGGACAGTCATAGCAAAACAAAAAACAGTGAAGGTAATATGTTACCATCACCCCAGGGGCTGAAAATTAAAGAAGGGAGTGACACAAGTGTTTCATCAGTTTTAGGCTGTTACAACTACACAGACACCTGGAAAAATACTCTGCTGTGCTGGCACTGATTTGATGCAGATTTTGTCCTCATTCAAGGCCACAAAAGAGGCCCAACACCACCCACAGAATATGGGCACAGCCCCTCCATTGGTGTCACTTGGTGGTTTCTTCCAATCACTGCGTTCCCTCTTGCCTGTGTTCTCTCCTCCACCCTGGTTTCTGAAGTACTTCAAAACTCTCAATCTCTCTCTCTGTGTGTGTGTGTGTGTGTGTGGCAATTCACTCCCTGCAACAGGGTGTTTGCAGAAAATCCTATAAACAAGTCAATAAGACAAAGAGTGTGCCAAATGTGTGCAACAGCTAGTTTGTTAAACGTGGACTTTGAAGACCCAGGGGTCAAATCCAGACTCCGCAGTGAAAGACACAGGGAGATCTTGGAAAAGGAGGAGAGCTGTCTATGTTGCCTTAATTCTCTAGAGGAAATTTGGGATAAAAATGTAAGAAATAAATAATGAGATAATACCATTTGTCTTGTATAGCTCCCCAGCAGATTGCATGAAAAGCTGCACATTTCATTTCTTACATATATTTCATGTCTACATTCTGGAAGAAATATCCTCTTCTGAACTTTCCACCAAATCTCAAGTAAATTTTGCAAGAATGTTCTGTCTGTAAGCAAACATGGTTAAATTTCAGAATCTCTTTGGACATGGTCCTATAGGTTCTCCTGAACACACTTCTCACGCCAAAAAGTAAAATGAGGGCATGTGTATATATAGGGTGCAACAAGATTCATAATCAGCATTTCCTCTGTTTATGTTAAAAACAGCAATGGGAGGGGTAAGTTAAATCAGGGCTCCAACACTGAGGAGGCGTCTATGCACATTGACAAATAATGTGAGAAATGCTCCAGGATTTGGACAGCCAGAGTTATTTTATGTTGACTACATACTGTAAAAGTCATGTAAAAGCCCAGAGTCCACCCATCTGAGGTTGTTTTCCCTCTGCCACTGGGGCTTCTTTTTTGACAGCAAGTGCATTCACATCAGGTCAGGTGGTATGATCACTTGAGCCAGTGTGGAGAGATGTGTAGCTGTTATATAGTATTTAAAGCCATTGCACTTGGCTACAGCAGCAGTGGGGGAGGCAGGGCAGTGGAGAAACCATCTGCCATTGAATCCTTTCTTCCCCACTCTTGGAGCCTTAGTCTGTTTGTTTTCCTCTTCTCTTCCCTTCTTGTTCCATTCTTTTCTATTTCTTTCTTACTGTTTTTTATATTACATCTTGCTGCCCTAACACTACAGCAGCTAGGTGAACAAAGGAAAAACAAAGAGCAAGGAATTGACAGAGAGAGAGAGAGAGAGGAGGAAGTTATCAATCAGCCTTGTTTCCAGCTTGTTAAGGTAGTTTTGCTGTAAAAATGCTTCCTGCAAATCTAGAGGACCAGAGCAGAGTTACCTTAACAAGTTGCAAACAAAGCTAAGTTCCAATTTCCTCCTCCCTCTCTGTTGACTCCTGTGTGGTCAGATGAAGCAAATTGACCCAGGAAACCCAATTTCCCAGAAGTGGCTTCATAGTAGATCCATTCATATTTTTCTCACTCTGTAGTTGCACCATGAGGGAAATTTTCATCTTTTATTCCTGTGATTTTCAACCTCGTGTCTTCAGATGTTGGAGATCAGCTTCCAGAAGTCCCAGCCAACATGGATAGTGGTCAGGAATTCTGGGAGTTGTGGTCCAGCAGCATGTGCTTTTATCTTCACTACTTCCAAAATTAAAATATCATCCCTCAAATTCAAATTTGCTTGGGGAGCATATTGGTATATGCATGTCTCTTTATATATTCTCCCTTGGAGCAAAACACAATTTGGTGATGATTTTAACCGGGGAGGCAGAATGACAGAAAATGTTAATCCTTTGTCTCCCAACATTGCAGTTCTAATCTAATCCCCCCACACTTACATCCCATTCACTCATATTATTAAAAAATGCTGATCTGATTTACAGTCTGGTCCATATGCCTGCTTCGAGACAGGTTGTCCTCCATGGCAGAGTGGGAAAAGCCAATGTATCACATGTGGAAGGGCCCATTTTCAAATCCAGTATCTTGAGATAGGCCTGCAAACCTAGAGAGCTGTTGCCAACCAGGGTGGACAATATTGAGCTAGGAGGGCCAAAAATCTGTTTCAGTATAAGTCATCGTCTTCTGTTCTCATTATTTTTTTTAAAAGGAATCAGATAGAAGGATTTCTATTGAGGCAATGCCCACTGGAGATCCAGGGGAAACTGGCCACATTCATTCATCTAGGATTACAACCTCTCTTCCATCTTGCCCTCTTTTAGAAATGATGTAAAACCAGTATTTCTGTTGGTGTCCACATGAAAATTAAATTGTAAAACTGAAGAGAGACCAGATTTTATTCCATGT
Source organism: Intellagama lesueurii (assembly GCA_037013535.1). Lineage (NCBI taxonomy): Eukaryota > Metazoa > Chordata > Lepidosauria > Squamata > Agamidae > Intellagama > Intellagama lesueurii. The sequence goes on from JBAJHW010000001.1 coordinate 222,680,659, forward strand.
CATCTACGCTTTTATATATATGAAAGCTTCCCTTTTCAGTCTGTGTAGCCCAGCAAAAACATACATTGCATCATTTGTACAAATCCCTTCCTTTGTGCCAAGGTAATAGGATATTTCCCTCAGGTCCAAAGTATTCCAGTGTCAAAAGTGGTAAACAGAAAGCTAGCAGGCCAAGGTAAATTTTCACCATTATCCATTGGGAGCGAAACAGACAACTCATTATATACTAGCTTGGCACCCTTCTCCCAATGCACTGATCTCAAAACATAGCCACACGTTATCCAGCATGAGGCAAGTTGCCAACCAACCAGAAGTTACACTTTCCCTACAGCTCTCCAACCCACGGTATGGAACATGACACGGAGATGTTATTGGCAAGGTCATCCTGCTTGTAGCTTCACCTTCAGGATGTTTGAAAGAGACGTAAGGAAGCACACTGGGGGGGGGGACATTTGGTGGGGTGTCATGTCAGGCCATGTGGGAGGGGCGAGGAGGAGGGGAGAGAGAGAGAGACAGAGAGGGTAATGTTAATAGATTATGCATAGGTAAACCCAGATGTATTTGATATCATAAGGCTGTGCGAATTGGCGTGGGGTTAAAACCTGTGTTCCATCTAAGTTGTAATGCAATATCAAAACCTGATACTCAAGTAGGAGAGAGTGGCTCCCCCTCAAAAAAAAAAGATCAAAACACCGTAGATCAGATTCTGTTCCTTTCCACAAACATATTACAATCTGTTTTGAAAGAAAAGAGATCCAGATTAATTATTTGTTTTTAATCCGACTCCCTGCTTGACATATGGTACGCTCATTAAATTCCCTTTGCTTCTGCTGATAAAAACAACCTGTGAAAAGGGAGGTGGGAAAGGTGGGGATGGTGGGGAGAAGCTATCAGCTATTTGTAATATAACTTCTCAACTATTTTAAAGAATAAATTGCCCTAGAGATACCATCTTATATCAATACCAGGTTGGTTTATAATCTTTGATTTTCTCTCTCTTCCCTTCTCTCTTGCTTTTTTGAGGGTGGGAGGCAAGGGAAATTCTGTAGAAAAATACATAGAAATCAAAAGACATGGTTACTTCTTCATATCCTCATCTCTTAAAGCAAATAGGACATTATAATAGTCCTGAAAGACATACAATTTGCAACGAAATGAGGATCTCTTCCTGAGTGCCGAAACACAAACCAAAAGGCAGAAGGTAGCATGGATGATTTGCTTCCTGAATTACTCAGGATTTTGTCATATGCTGTTAGTTTTCAGGGAAAGAAAGAAAGAACTCATCCAAAATCCATTATAAAAGTGGATATATTTTGTGATACTAGCTGTGTAGCTATTTGACAACTAGAGATAACCATCCTGGGTGTAGCATTGAGTGCATACATAGCATCCAGTGCTTCCTGCTCTCCCCCATTTGCTGCTCCCAGGATGTTGTTCAAATCTTGTGCTTTAAGAACATGCACCTCCTTGCCTCCCAAGCCCAAGGAAAAGGTGTTTCCCCGGCTTCCCTTCCCTTCTCTGCCTCTGTCTTCCCTCCTCTGTTGCTTAATGGCCAAGAGTGAGCACAGTCCAGCATTCCAGGCGTTGCTGGACTGGGCCCTGGAGCCTTCCTCACCATTGCCTGTCAAGAGCGGCAGAGCAACAGCACCTGAAAGGCTACAGTTGGCCCAACCCTGTTTTAGTGTTTGCAAAATGAAAGGGAAAGGAGAAGCCACCCCCACTTCAAGTGGCAGCCATGGTCAGAAAGTCCCACCCCCTTTGGGGAACCATTGTTCTCAACCTAGTCTAATGTCATGGCAGGTGAAAAAGTTTTTCATCCCTCACTTCCCCACTAAAGATGGGCACAAACTGAACTTTGTTGTTGTTGTTTAGTCGCTAAGTCGTGTCCGACTCTTCGTGACCCCATGGACCAGAGCACGCCAGGCCCTCCTGTCTTCCACTGCCTCCCGGAGTTGGGTCAAATTCATGTTGGTAGCTTCTATGACTGTCCAACCATCTCGTCCTCTGTCGTCCCCTTCTCCTCTTGCCTTCACACTTTCCCAACATCAGGGTCTTTTCCAGGGAGTCTTCTCTTCTCATGAAATGGCCAAAGTATTGGAGTCTCGGCTTCAGGATTTGTCCTTCCAGTGAGCACTCAGGGTTGATTTCCTTCAGAATGGATAGGTTTGTTCTCCTTGCAGTCCAGGGGACTCTCAAGAGTCTCCTCCAGCACCACAATTCAAAAGCATCAGTTCTTCGGCGGTCAGCCTTCTTTATGGTCCAGCTCTCACTTCCATACATCACTACTGGAAAAACCATAGCTTTGACTATGCGGACCCTTGTCGGCAAGGTGATGTCTCTGCTTTTTAAGATGCTGTCTAGGTTTCTCATCGCTTTCCTCCCAAGAAGCAGGCATCTTTTAATTTCGTGGCTGCTGTCACCATCTGCAGTGATCATGGAGCCCAAGAACGTAAAATCTGTCACTGCCTCCATATCTTCCCCTTCTATTTGCCAGGAGGTGATGGGGCCAGTGGCCATGATCTTAGTTTTTTTGATGTTGAGCTTCAGACCATTTTTTGCTGGGCAGGCACATGTACACAGGAAGGAGGCCTGGCTTCTGTGCAAGGAGTTGAACCTGCTGCCTCTCAGGATGGTGGCAGTGGCAGTGGAGGCGGAGGCGGCTTGAAGACATGGTAGGGAGGCGACGGGGGCGGAGGAGGGGGAGGGGGAGGGTTGGCTGTCCATTTTGCCAAAGTAAAATGAAGCACCAGGCAGAAAAAAGTTCAGCGCTTTGTTTTGTTTCAGCCAAATGGGTTCCACAAACTGAACCACAAACCAAACCAGCCCAGTTCATGGGTTTTTGTTTTGTTTTTTGGAAGTTTGTAGTTCAGTTTGTTGTTGAGGCTACCCTTTGTTAAGATTGTAAGAAAGAATTGGCTGCTGTTTCCTCAGTGAGAGCTGAATGACAGGAGGTGTTCTTCTGATAGCTGGCGAGCTCTCTCTGGCTTTTGATGTGCAATCTCCATCAGGGTTTGAGAAAGCAATGTCCTCTGGAGTTTGAACTTGAAGCCTGTTTCTGGTTTAAATGTGGAGAAGGAGGCATTCAGAGCATTCTTTGTGGCCATCCAGCTGTTGTTGAGCTCCAGTAGCCATTAGTTCCAACTGATGGGAGTTGTAGTCTAACAACATCTGGAGAGTGGCAAGTCAGAGTTTAGCTGGGTTTGCTGCTTACCCAAGGGTTACTGGATTTGCTGCCTATCAAATCAGTGCATATTTGCCTCTAATATATGCTGCTTATATACTTGTAAAGAAAACGAAGATTGCCTATAACACCAGTCCATTATTCTATGATTCTATGATTTTCATCCAAAAAAAAAAAAAACCTAAACCCGTCAGAATTTTTCATCCCTCAGGAAGTAAGCTAAGTGACTGACACTGTAACTGCAAATTAATCACAACACTATAAACACGAGTCAAGAAGACCCTGGGCAGAACATGAGCCAGGAGTCCCTGCAGATTAGATGAAAACACATTTTTAATGCCAAAGCTTAGCTCTGAATCAGGAGAAGTAATAATAAAGGAACGGGTGGCTTCCGCATGCGCAGGGTGCTTTTTTCTCTACTGCCGAGAAACCAGCAGCCTTCAATACTTCCTTTGGATGCAAAAGGCTTAGTACAGAAAAGGTAAAACAGAATGAGGCTCCTGTTTATCTTTGTGGGAAGGAACTGCAGAATAGAGAAAACTACTGATATTTATGGCTTTTAACACCTGTGTACATATGCTGGGAAGCTACATCATAAACTGCAGTTCCAGACAAGAATATATGGGTGCCTAAGCAGACATCAGCATTGTTAAAGATAATGATGAAAAGTTGCTTAGGACTCACAAGGAGACATTTTAATGATGGTTGAGATCATTGTAAAATATCATCCCTCGTGCATTTCAAGAAAATCAAAGACAGAGCAGAACTTGTGAGCCACTCAGCAAAATGCCACCCAGCAGCCATGATTTCCTATCACCATGTACAGGTGTGAAAGCTAGACAATAAAGAAAGCTCACAGGAAGAAAAAAAATATTTACTTGAAATGTGGTGCTGGAGGAGAGCTTTGTGGATGCTCTAGATTGCCAAAAAGATGAACAAGTGAGTCCTGGATCAAATCAAGCCTGAACTTTCTCTGGAGGCAAAATGTTGAAGCTGCATCTGCCTGACTTTGGGCACATCGGGAGAAGGCAGGATTCTCTGGAAAAGACAATAATGCTGGGAAAGGTGGAAGGTGGCAAGAAAAGAGGAAGCCCAAATATGAAATGGACTGACTCCCTAAAAGAGCCATGGGCTTGAGTCTGCTCAGCACACTGTCTGAGGACAGGACATTTTGGAGAGTGCTCATTAATAGGATCACCACGAGTCAGAGGCAACATGGCAGCACATAACAGCAACAATAACAGCCATTATTTGTTGCCCCCGCCCTCCCCCCAAAGCTCAAAACATTTTTAATTTATGTTGCCAGGGACTACAAATAGCAGCAGGGTTGCCAAGATGGGCAGAGTCAAAAGTCCACATGGGTGGGATATCTTCTTGTCGGATGTCACAGGTTGTAGGTGTCCTTTGGACAAGATAATCCTATTTATTGTGGTAACCTAGACAACCACCATTGACTCCAACTCTCTAACACAGGGTCCAGCTGAATGAGGACCAACATCCATAGAAACACCAGATCATGGTATTATACTGAGACCAAGGTCAGCCACCAAAACCATCAGAACACAAGCCTGAGGTCCTGGAGTGGAGTACTGGCTTGTGAGATGAATCCCACCAAAGATTTCTCACACCTTTGCCTTCAAAGTCTTGATATATGGTCCATTCTCACCTGGGAAGAAACAATAGAGAAGTGAGGGGGTGCCAGCATGCTGGACAGAGAGATTATCCTTTCAAGATCCCCATCTCCATCTTGTGTGCATGAGAAGGGCCCAGGACTCATCGTCAGACCTAGGAACCATATAAAGCAGGAATAAGAAAGTAGCTGGACTACAATTTCTAGCATTCCTCATCATCAGCTATGCTGGCAAGGGCTGAGGGGTTTTGCAGTCCAACATCTGGAAGGCCTCAGTTTGCCCATCCTAACATAAGGACTCAGGGCCTGGCTGTTTTCAGAACAATCTAATCTAATTCAAAAGGCATGTCCAGGGATGCAAAAGACCTTTCTTCCACCATGCTTGCATGCTGCTTCAGTCAGATGCTCTCTGGTTGCCAGTTCCATCTTTCAGCTATGTTTTCCATTGCACTGTTCCTTCCAGATTGCTATGGACTGGTTTTCACCAGGACTAGCCACTTGTTAAATGTACCTCTCTTCTATATGCTTTAACTGTTTGTACCCTTGTGACACCAATTCTGATACCTCAGATTTTTCTGGTCAAAACAAAGTGAGGTTCTGTCTGTATCAGACTCAAGACAGACTGCTAATTTGTTTTTGCCTATTTCCTAACCTCCAGTTCATTTGCATTTTACAAATCTCAGGACACATCTCAGGGCATGATACTTATTAGTTCACAGAAGGTTCACACTTGGCTAGATACAGTCTATAATAGTAGCCAGCCTGCAAGAAAATAGTATTTTATCAAAATCAGAACATATGGCTGTATATATTGGAAACTGCAACCAACTAGCAGCCCACACTAGATCTAAGGTTGAAAGCATCCATCAGCCCTTTGACTCCTTGTTGGTATCAGTAGATCTAATGGAGATGTCCAATGCAACATGTAGTTAGGTTAAACTGGATCAGTTTCAGATGGTATGACCTGAGGATATGGACATGGCTAGACATGGGGACAAATATAAAAATGAATCAGGATATTCATTAAATATCCCTGATTTGTCAGATATTTGTTACTTCGTATTCTTGGGGTCCAGAGACCCCAACAAATATGAAGCAATGAATATAACCCTTTTATATTCGTCCCTTCCTCCCCTATCTGCTTATGCCCCCGCGGATCAACTGTTCCTCACAGGCCTAAGCAGAGAGGGGTTTTCCCTTCGGGCAGCTTGCTAAAGCCTGCCCAAAGGGAATCCTACCCCTGAGACTGGGGAATGGCTTGGTTCCCTTTCCTCCTCTTCCTATGCCCGCATGGCATAAGAAGAAGAGGGAAGGGATCAAAGAGGGATCAAAGGGATCATCCAGCCCGCGGCTGCAGGATGGCTTTAATCCCTACTATCCCTCTTCTTGCTGTGCCCCATGGGGCATAGTAAGAGGAGGGAAAGAAAAAAAAATGACCCAACAAATGACGAATTGATTCGTTGTTCGTCAGGTCACTGGGGGGTAATTCGTGGGTCGTCAAGTTTGACGACCCACAAACCAAGAGAAAGCATCCCCATCTCTAGACAAGGCACTTGCACACTGCCAAGTCAGTGCCTCCTCTCTTGATTCTTGCCCATATTAAAATCAAGAAAGGAAGTGACAGTGAAATGAGCTACTCATGTCATTAATGCATCCCTGTGGGAGGGTCATCTACCTTCCAGGTTAAAGGAAACCATTATAAGGCCCATTTCAAAGAAATCCAATTTGACAATGGATGACCTTAACAACCGTAGGCCCATTGCCAACCTTCCATTCCTGGGCAAGTTGACTGAGAGGGTAAGTGGCTGACCAGCTGCAGGTGTTCTTTCGAGAAACTGATAGTCTAGATCAATTTCAATTGGGGTTCAAGCCACACTATGGGACTGAGCTGGCATTGGTCACGCTGCAAGATTATCTCCTGAAGGAGGCAGAGAGGGAGAGTGTGTCCGTGCTGGTTCTCCTAGATCTTTCTGCAGCCTTTGATACCATCAACCCTAGTATCCTTCTGAGACAGCCACCAAGCTTGGGACTTGTAGACTCCATTCTTTGGTGGTTCTAGTCTTTCCTTGAGGCATGATTCCAGATGGTACAGCTTGGAGAAGCATTGTTTACCCCTTGAGACCTCCTCTGTGGAGTCCCACAAGAATCAGCTTCTCCCCAATGATGTTCAATATCTATCTGAAGCTGCTGGGAGAAGTCACGTGGAGATTTGGAGTTTGTTGTCATCAATGCACAGATGACACACACCTCTATCTTCTTTTATTTAGCGGGGGGGGGGGGGGGGACAGGAGTCCTTGAGCACTGCCCAGCATCAATAATGGACTGGATGAGGAACAACAAACTGAAACTGAATCCAGAAATTATGTTGTTGAGAGGGGGCCATTGGACTGGCTAGAGGGATATTTACGTACCTGGCTCCAGTGGGGTTACACTCACCCTGATGGATCAGGTCCATAGCTTAGGAGTATTGTTTGACCAAACTCTCTCTATGAAGGGACAAATATCTTTCGTGTCCAAGAGTGCCTTTTATTGACTTTGGTTGATTGCCCAGCTTGTGCTCCTACTTGGAGAAGAAATATCCAACAACAGTGGTTCATGTGTTGGCAATTTTCAAAACAGACTACTGTAATGCTCTCTGCACAGGGCTGCCCTTGAAGTCAGTACAGAAACTTCAGCAGGTCCAAAATGTGTCGGCCAGATGATTACAGGTACCAACAAATATGAACACATATCCCCAGTCTTGGCAAGCCTTCATTGGCTCCCTTTCACTTTCCATGCTTAATTTAAGGCGCTTGTCATAGTCTATAAAGCCATTAATGATTTAAGACCTCGATATTTGGCAGAATGTATCTCCTAAAAAATAGCTAGCCATCCCATGCATTCTTTGCAGTCCTTGATGGTAAGAATTGTAACACTCAAGGAGGTTAAAAAAAAATCTAACATAAGAAATGGAGCTTTCTTAGTTGTGGCTCCTTCCCTCTGGAATAAGCTTACTTCAGAGGTTTGCCAGGCACCATCCTTCTCTGTTTTTAGGAAATGAATTAAGACTGAATTATACAAAGCTGCCTTCTACTAGTGTAAATTCGTCCCAAGTCATTCGAATAATTTTTAATTTGTGTATTTTTATTTAAAAGTAGTTTCAGCTAGTGACAGGGTTAATTGTCGTCTATTGTATCTATTATATAGGTATGTTTTTATTGCATATTATAAGCCACCCATAGAGTGGCAACACTAATGGAGCGGTATAGAAATGGAAATATATATAATGGAAAAATATATGCCAGCTGGTGCTTTTGCCAATATCACACTCAGCACCACAATTCAAAGAGTGGTCTGACAGATAAGAGAAAGGTGTTCCACAGCAGCCCATTTATTCTATTCTGTTCTATTCTATTCTATTCGCTGGGCTTCCTAGTGAACTGTCACAGGTTGCTCTCTGCTCTTTGCACAAACACTTCAAGAGAGAGCATATCATAAATTTAATTTGTATCCACTTGGGGTTACTGAGGTTACTACCACCTTAGACCTGTGCTCAATATGCCAGAACATCAAAAGGAAAAAAAAATATTCTGTAATGTAATTGTTCCTGGGAAATGCTGTATCTGAAGGCAGGTTGGATATGATCTGAAATTATCAAACACTAAAAGACCCCTCTTTCCAGGAAAGAGGGATCCAGAGTCACCACCAGCCGCCCACCCTTGATGTCTCTGAGCATGAGTGCCACCTGCTGGGCAAAGGGCTAACAGAAGTGAGAATAATTCTATTAGGGCTGCCTCCTGCACTTTGAGGTGGGGGAGCTTTATTACACACCATGCTCAACTTGCAGCCACCAATATTGCCAGGAAAAAAATGTTTGATTAAAAGGCTCATTAAAGAATATGGCCAACTCAGTCTAATTTCCTATGAAAGGTCACATATGATCTGTTAATATTTAAAGAACCTCATCACAGATGAAAATGTGGGAAGGCTTGGACCAATGCTGCTGGTGATAATGAGAGAGAACTCTCTGATTGTGACAGCAAGGGAATATTCTGATTCTGGTCCGGATACCTTGAGGTTTTTTATTATATGAAAAGGTTGGAGAAAAGAATGGGACTTATGGGTTAGTAACTAAGATTCAAACTTCACGCACCAATTTTAGACCTCTTTTGATTCTTGTTTAGGAGGAGCATGAGTGCTTCTGTCAGACAAAATGTCACCTACTGGCTTTCTCGGATCCTTGTTATACATCTGTTAAGATCTGCCAGATGCAACTCTCCAAGTTCTCCTCAAATGAATCCATCCTGCTTCTTCTATGATCTTAAAATTTGGGGAAACTTACAGAAATTGACAAGTTGACTGATTACCTTTAATGGAAATGATGTGGCATGAATGGACAAATTCTGTCAGTTTTCCTTTCTCCCACATTCCCTTCTTGAAATCTCAAGTCCTTTCCCATCTCAAAATGAAGTAATCTGTGATTATTTTCTCTTTTTTTGGAAAATTCTTATTTTAAAAAAGAAAAGAAAAACAAATGAAGACTTTCAGCCATCAGTACTGGCCAGATTAAGTAGGTAGAGTCATTCCCAGAATGGAAAGGATGATGTTCTAACTATGTGCTATGTATCTACTAAATAGGAGGACCCCCTCAGAAAAAAAGAGATGATAACCCTTATTTAGTACTACAGAGTCAAACATGCAAGGATTAAAACAGACTGTTTAAGAGCTGAACATGCTCAAAGCACTCTATCAGGAATTCAATATTGCTTCCTCCCACATTTTTTTTAATCTCTAATTCTTTCAGGTCAGAGAATTTAAAAAAAAAACACCAAATGAAACAAATTTATCACACACCCCTATATTGAGGCAAGAGATATTTCACTGTTTACTCACTAGATGGCACTGCCATTTATTGCTGCTCTTTGGGCTAAACTGACTATATCTCATGCACATGTTACTTGAAGATTCTTTTTTTTAAAATGGCTCCCTGATTGGTTGTGCTCTAAATGCCTTATGACAATTATTGTATAACATATTCATTATTTGAAGCTTCCTCTTTATACCTGTTATCAGTGGGAACATCCTTCCATAATGTGTAAGAAAAAGATGTCACAACAAGCCAGAAATGAGAAAAGTTGCTCTTTTGGACTACAACTCCCAGAATTCATAGCCATGCTGGGTGGAATTCTGGGAGACGTAGTCTCCCCACCTAAGACTTTTCCAGTCCTTGTCAAAAACTAGCACAGGATGACTGCTTGCATGATTTGCCCAAGAGTTAATCCATACACAAAGACCAAGGGGAAAAATAAAATTAAGTACAAATTGGTATAATTACCAATTTGGTTGTTGTGTGCCATCCAATTGTTTGTAACTTATCAGTGACCCTATAAATTAATGATCTCTAAATTATGAATACTCACCAATACGGTGTATGGTGCCAAAGAAAAGATGTGTGAGCTGGGAGAAAAAGGAAAATGCCACTTATTCACTATCCACAGACTAGTTTCTTGCAAGAGGCCCATCTCTCATTATTAAAGACATCTCCAGCATCAACCGATTAGGCCAGTGAAATCCAATAATCCTTCATGAACAGAATCATGAGACCAGAACAGTTGTGGTCCACCATTTTTTAATGAGACAATTGTAATAATATTAGAGCCTCCCTTTTATGAAAACTCAGTACACCAAAGTGAGAATAGTAGGGAGCAAAATTCTAAATATATCTGTGGCCGATAAACGAAACCTAGTAGAAAATATAGAGTATATATAATTTAAAAATAAAAATAAACACCCAGTATGTGCTGAAATGTATCCCTGTCCCATTATGATCTTTATCTCCCCTCACATAATCCCCATGAGTACACAGGATGCTGCCTTCTTATCTGACCAAGCCACTGGTGACCCTGGGCTAATCGCTTGACCTTCTTGTGAATCAGTCAAGGTGGCTGGAAAATTGAGTGAAACAGCACCCTGCTGAAATCCAATGAGGGTGTGTGTATTTTCCACTGAAGAAATCTGAACTGCAGCAGAAAAAAAAATATATCTTCTAACTTATGACTGGGAGAAGTCAATAATTTACACTTTTTTTCTCAAGAGTTCCTTGATGATATTTGGAAAATGCCACCACTTTCTGAGACACTGCCTGTGTAATTCGGTTCTTTGTATTTATCGCTTTCTTCCATGATAACTTTGGTGTAGATATCAACAGGTACTCACTACACGGACAAATGCCACTCAGCAACCTCTGCAAGCACATGAAAAAAGCTAGGTCCTTTGTGTACTGCTGGAGTTCATTATTACTTCGACATGGACACTCCCCTCACCCCAGGGCTACCTTCATGAAAACTGCTGTCCATTGTAGATAATTTCAACGAAGTAGGTTTAATGGATTCTTTGTTTCTCTCTTCCAATTTTTCTTAGCAGAACTGTCTACTCTGTGTTCTTGAAGGTTTGAGCAACACTGTCTTGGACAACTCTGTCCAAGTCAGTGAATGGGGATGGAATAGGGATGACCACTGTTACTCACCTGGGAATTCTGGTGTTTCGTACCTGCAGAAAGTTTCATTGCTTGGTGTCCTCCAAGCATGAGCATTTAGCAAGTATCCATCCCAGATGACCACAAGAGGTATTTGGAAGCAGCCAAACCAAGTTTCCTATCTTCCTTTAGATGACTCTCTTTTTTCTACCTCCTCCTGTGTCTATTGTTAGGTGGATATTCTTAGGGTCTTGCCTCTGTGTCTCACTTCCCATTCTTTCCCTGACTCTCTAAGGAGCAGGCATGATGTTGCTCCTCTTTCATATGCCTCTAAGGCCACTTTTCTATCTAATTAGAATCAGATCTTAGGGTTTTCTATCTTAAATGTCACTTTCTAATAAAGGTTAGTTATTTGTTTTAACTGATTCTACCTGGTTTGTTGTGGGACTAACAGCCCATGAGACTGCACAGCACCTGCTTTGCTACTGGGATGAACCTTGATAGCATGTTTTCTCTCCATGCTTCCCAAAGGAAGGTTTCCATGCTATAATAGAGGCCAGAACTGGGTGGGAGGACGTGAAATGTGTATGGTTGTCCCGTTCAATCCATCAGACAAGCTTCCTCACCCTCTGTGAGCACGTTTGGGTATCTCCGGAGCAACACCAGCTGATTCTTCCACTCCGGAAGCATCATTGGATGGCTCCTGACATGAAAAAAAAGAAAAGAAAAGAAAAGGTGGGAGAGGTTTTCTGCCCTTCTGGACACCCAGCAGGGCACATCAGCACACAGGACGCAGATATATGGAATATTGATACAGGCACAGAGATGGGGTTTCATGGACCGCATTAGACCTGACTCTACTCAACTTTGTGGTGAATGAATACATTTTGAAAAATCTGTTTCTTTCTTCCATTCATTCAATCTATGCTCTGCCCTTCTCCCAGCAATGGGATCCAACTATTAAAGCAATTAAAAACACTGTAAGTTACAAAATTTAAAACAATTAAATATATTAATTACAGAGATGGGCACAAACCTCCAGTTTCGCAGTTTGTGCTGGTTCGCCCTTCAGACAAAGAGATGTTCGATGTTTCCCAGCCCTGCCTCCTCTGGCGGGTGCCCACTCAGAGGCAGGGCCCCGACTTCCTTGCCCCACCTCTTCCAGGCACTGCCTCCGAGTGGGCACTCACCAGAGGAGGCAGGGCTGGGAAACACCAAATACTTGCTTGTGCAAAGAACAAACCAGAGGCTCATGCCTGCCTCTAATTAATTATGAAAAAGAGCAAGATTCTCTGGAAAAGACAATAATGCTGGGAAAGGTTGAAGGCAGAAGGAAAAGAGGAGGAACAAATATGAGATGGATTGACTCCCAAAGGGAAGCCATATCCTTGAGTGTACAATTGCTGAGCAGAGCAGGGTTGAAGACAGGACATTTTGGAGATCACTCATTCATAGGGTCACCATAAGCCGGAGGCGACCTGATGACATGTAACAACAACATAATAAAAGCCTTTCAAAAAAACAATTTAAAAACACATTTGAGACAGAAGGATAAAACTCCATGAACACAACTTCTTTTGTTACTTATCACACTTTCATTACTTAAAAAAATGAGGTGAGCTGTCAAATCTTGAAAAAAAAATATGTTCAAATGCTCTAGAAATGCCTTAAACTGCCCGCAAAAAAAAAAAGTAGCATTAAAACTGACTGGCAACTGTTATTCATTAAAGCAATAAAGTATCTTCGTTCCCACTTGCTGCATCATATTTGGAACCTAACTCCGTCATTAAAGGCACACATTACAGGCAACGACGTGATGTGGCAATTCATTACTTCCATTTTCTGGAAATGGAGGGACTAGCCCAGCACAGGGCCTTTCCCCTCCTGAGACCCTGGGCTAAAACGCAGATCTCTTAAGGTTTCAGGGATGAAGGATCAGAGCCTTTACACATACCCTATTTGTTTGTTTGACATTGTCCTGCTGATCGTAGTTTACATCCTGTTGATGGGAAATTCTTTCCTCCCTGGAATGGCTGCATTTGCTTAAGCTCTCCTCTCCTTTTTTACGTCCTAGTGACTCATTCTGGACCACATCCTTTATGCCTTCCTTTGTTGCTTTGCTTGCTGCATGAAACACATGGTGGACACCCGGCCAACGCCTCTTTTCCATACACTGTGAAGTGACCCCTGGCAAAGGCTAACAGCATGCTCTGTGGAAGGCTTCACTCTCATCAGTCAGTGTGAAAAGCTGCTGGAGCCTTCTGCCCAGGCAGCAGGAACCATAAGAGGCAGGTTCAAATTGTGCTACATCTGGTGTTGGATCAGAACTCTTTCAAGAGCAAACCACACACACACAAAAAGAAACCTGGGCAGAAGAGGGCTTGCTTTCCTAACACAGTCAGGCCCAATAATCTAAGGATTTCTTCCAATATAACAGATTTACATAATACAATACAAACACAGTCATCTCTCTGAAACTCATCTATTGGGGAAGAACATTCATCCAGTGGTTGGTGGCAACCACCTGTTGAGTTGGCACTGCATTACCAACAATCACAAATATTACCCCTTATGAGTTCCCAAAGGTAGTCAACAACATTTTGATACAGAGCCCTAATGGACTAACACCATAGCACTGGCAATAGATAAGGTTTTTCACCACACCAGAGAGCTGTGAGGCATCAATGTTTTTCTTCCTAACTATGGAACTTGCTTAGGAGGAATTGAGCATGGAATGCTCAATCCTCAATTCCTCCTTCTTCATATAATGTCACAGATGTTACATTGGAATAAGTTGAGTATCATTAGGATGATGAAATATCTAGCAGCATGGCCTATGTCTACAGCCATCCAGATATGTGATAAAATCCTCGTCTGAGTTCCTCCACTCCCTCAACATCTAGAACAGAGCATGAGGCAGTATCTGAATTATGCGATATTTATCCTCTAACATTTAATGAGGCTTATGCCCCTTCACTATAAAAACAATTAAAGATTAACCTTTTCAACACCACACAAATTTACCCTTGGCTAAGTTACAGCCATAGTGTAGAGTAGTTATACTTTTGTTACTGGGGAATGAAACTAATTATAACTAGTTTTTTGTAACTCTGTTCAGAACTAAAAGTCATTGAAGAGCCCTAACATTGTATGGAGTCATACATGTGTTTCTATGTTCATCCATATAATTTGTGTGCATATTTACAGAAAGACTTATGCTCTTCAGGTGTTCCCGTTATTCGCAGAGGACAGGCTTTTTCCAATGACAAAATTATCTCATCTACAGTAGTGTCCAGAAGTTTTCTTTATTCTAAAAATGACTACAAATAATTCCAATCACTCATCATTCTCTTGTAACATCTAAATGGCACACAATATATATTTTTTTCCATCTGATTGTACTAGAAAGCGTTGCTTTGCTGAGAGAGATCTCCCTCTCTAGATGCCCTATCCATACATGTGGGCATCAGTCCAGCCCAGCTCCAAAACAAGGTAGCCCTACCACTGGACTGGTTCAAGACACAGAATAGTTTCAGGCTGGTTCATGATTTGCTGCACATCATCTGACTGCTGGAAAACAGGTCACACTGGACCATGCCACAAGCACAACGCAAGCTATAATCTCCATCTGACCGCACACTTCTTTGTTTCATTTCTCCTTTGTCTTGCTTATTCTGTTACCCATTAACTTGTGTAATGATTATTAGTTTTTGATCACCACAGACTCAGTATTTCCACACAGTTAGTCATACGAGAATTCAATGTGTGATGCTAAGCCATCTAGAAGATCTTCCTACTTAGGCTCCCCAAAGATTTCTGTCACTTCTCCAGCTGAAAAGAAGGCTGGAGGGCACATGTATGTGACTAGAAACTGGGGCTTCTTGGTAGTGGCCATGGCACTTTGGAACACCGTGCCGGTGGAGGTATGCCAGGCCCCTTCCCTTCTAGCCTTCTGAAAGCTAGTAAAAACACAACTCGATTATGATTATGATTATGATGATGAACTTGGATTTTTCAATGTGGTTCAGATATGAAACGTGTGCACTTTTTGCAACCATTTTATTTCTTTGAACTGCCGCTTCCCCCAAGCCTTGCAACTCTGCAGATTCAGCTGCCTGCATTTTTTTGATTACTGGAGTGAGGGATGTGTTGGCTATCGGAACTGTCGCAAGGAACACTTGCACTTCCAAAGGTACTACACCACCTCTGCCAAAGGCACTCTATACAAATTTGGGTAGCAACACCCAAGAGCACAGTTTTCTCCCCCACGCCGTCCTTCTCCCAGGAAAGAACAGCAACAGGAGTGTGGGTGACTACAGTTTTTGCCCTAGCAATATTTTAATATTATTGGTTCATATTGATGTCTCATCTAAGGACAACTTCTACACACTTGATCTTAGCCAAAAGGCCGAGAAGGACAACTTCTTTCATGCTTGGTTTTCAAAGTCCCTATGTTTTCATATATCCTTAAAGGATTATGTTGTGTGTTCCCAGCACTAATCTGAGGTAGCGATAGGGGAGGAATCCTGTTTCAGTCAGGAGCTTGATGGATGTATTGTAGTCTTCAATAGTCTATAAAGCCAATGCGGCTTGCATTCTGGAAGCCTCATCTTGAGGACTGATCATGAATACCTCTGAGAAATGGGCACATTAGAAAAATAGCTGTATAGAAATACACATATGTGAAATGCGTGCTTCAATACACCTGAGATGTTTTAATCAATGAGTGAGAACATGTTTAAGCATTGTACACAATTAAAAACATGTCCATAAACAAGCACACATTTGAAGAAGAAGAAGAAGAAGAAAGGGACAGATTGTGTTCCAAACAATTAAAATTTTAAAAACCCAAGAAAACTGGGCATTGTTCAGAACTTCATGAGACTTACTTACGATTCAATATAAGACTTGCAGACTTGTAACTGCATGATATCAGTATGATGGCAGTACAGGAGCTTTTGGCATAATGAGATTCATGGGATCTACCAGAAAAAGGAACATCTGAGCCCACCCTCTTTTTATGACTTCTTATGGAGATTTGTATTACAACACAACACACTGTATTTTCCATGGAAGCCAACCCTATTTTTCTATCCCTGTGGTTTTCAGATAACACTTGTGTAGCTTCAGCAAAAATATCTGTTAAAAAAATCGCTACCTCTCTCATGAAAGTTGATGATCATTATTCTGAAAGGAAAAAAATATCTATAAAGTAACAAAAATGTTTTTCGCATTTCACATTTAAATTATGTCTTGCTGTTAGGTTCCCTCATCTTTTTCACTTTTCCCTTCTCCCCACCCCCAATAAATTTTTACCCAGATGTTTGTCAATTCAGGCCGGTATTTACTGCAATTTGTCATGTGGTTTTGGCAGGCATAGTGGGGCAAAACAGTGAAAAACCTGTTGGCGCCTGCAAATGAAAAAGGATATTCCTGGAACGTGACTTTTGCTAATATTGTAGGATTCATTTCTTAATATATATTCAATATTTCCTCACAGCATCTTCAGTCTGATCTCTCACAATGGACTCCCATTCTTTCAAAGCAAAGGTACAGGACAAAAGTCTAAATAAAGGTAAAAGGCAATAAGTCACCATTCCTGCCTTCATAATGTGACCTGATGATGATGATGATGATGATGCCTCTGTACCTTTAGGGCCATTCCAGCCCTAAAGTTTTACTTAGGACCCAATCCCTATTCAGTTACGGATGTTTATTTTTATTATTATTTTATTATTATTATTCATACATACAAAACATACAACACAACAAAATAAGACCTGACAAAAATAACACAAATAACAAAAAACAGCAAAGCTAAATATTCATACTACATATATACCGTGTTTCCCCGAAAATAAGACAGGGTCTTATATTAATTTTTGCTCCAAAAAACGCATTAGGGCTTATTTTCAGGGGATGTTTTATTTTTTTTCAAGTACAACAATCTACATTTATTCAAATACAGTCATGTCATCTTCTTCTGGTTGCTGCACAATGGTGGAGGGCGGGGTTTCACTTAACTGGGGCTTATTTTTGAGGTAGGGCTTATATTACAAGCATCCTGAAAAATTGTACTAGGGTTTATTTTCAGGTTAGGTCTTATTTTCGGGGAAACAGGGTAGATCAGAGATTTTGCCGTCGTCTGGTCATCTAAATATCATCAAAGGGTTCTAGTGAGCACTGGTTCACCATAACTATTCTTTCTCTTAAGTTCCTGTCTGTTTCTGGACCCAATTATATATTAGCTTCCAGCTTTCCTTTACAAAGTATCTCGGTTGATCCCGTAGTGCCTCTGAAAGCATATCTAGTTCTGCAATATCCAGTAGCTTCTTTAATGGCTCATCCATCGTTGGTATTTCTCCATTCTTCCATTTTTTTTGGCCCAGAGTAACCTGGCTGCAGTGTAGATATACAGTAGACTATATTTTATTTTTTTATTAATAATCTCTGGCATTATATTCAATAACAACATTTCAGGTTTAAAACTTAATTTCTGCTGAACAATTTCTTGTGACATTTCCCAAACCTGTAACCAATTTTTTTTTTTTGCTTTTTTGCATGACAACCATACATGATAATAAGTCCCTTGACTTTTTTTTTAGATTTCCAATAAACATTACTGATCCCTTCCAACATTTTTGCCAATCTTACAGGAGTAAAATGCCATCTGTGAAACATTTTAAGGATATTTTCTCTAAGATTAACTGGTTTAATCAGCTTATAGTTATCTTTCCACATTTTTGTCCAGTCATCAATATCAATATTACAACCAAAGTTTTGTGCCCATTTGACCATCACCTCCTTCACCCTCTCATCTTCAAAATCATACTCTAGTAGATATATATACCTTTTTTTTCTCTTTTGTGTAAATCCATAGTTTATCCACCTGAACTTTCCCCTCAAAGAAGCCCATATTTTGTCCTTTTTATATCTTGATTCTGATTTCAGCATTGACCACCAATCTGTTGCTAGACCCAGTTTCTCTAAGTCTTGTTTATCTTTCATAGTTTGAGCTTTAGTTAACAAATCTTTATACATGAGTAAAACTCCCTCTTGGTTTAACACTTTCAATGTAAATGCCTCTGTTGGTGCTACCCATATTGGAATTTTCTTATAAGTTTGCACTTGAAATTTTACGGATGTTTATGAAAGCTTGTGGAGAACACACACCGTATGGAGGACTGTATTAGTCCCACCCCTCAGACCATTGCTTCTGCCATGGGAAGTGGAAGGGACTGCTCTCTTCATTTCAGCTCTGCACATGAGCTAGAACATGAAAACAGTGGGGCTCTGGCCCATGGGAGTTAGAACGTGGGCAGAACAGTCTCTCCCTCCCACTTACTGTGATGAAAACAGACAGGGGCAGGGGTTGCTCTCTTACCCTCATCACATGTTCTTTTCACATGCTTTAATACCGACAGAGTAGGGCTTGACTCTTTTGCTCTGTATATACAAGCTAGACCTGTCTGGCAACCATGAAAGATTCCGCTGGGCCACAGCTTAAATATTTGCTGACGCTCAAGTTGTTTCTGTAAAATCATATTGTTTTGACCAGTTTCCTGCATTTTCCATGGCTCCTGAAGAACTTCCAAGGTGCTACTTTGAATTTTTTGAGAGCCTGTTGTTGTATTTATTTGTGTGTGTTTTTTCTGTGCTTACGTCTGGCTGATTAGTCTTCTGTTACCGGAAACTAAGCTAACTGATCAACTGGAGATAGGCCATTATGCAGTTACAAAAATACGTAATGGGAAAAAAGAGGAACCAATTGCAAAAGTCTGTATTGCAATCTTGGCATGAGCTTTACAAATAATTTTTAAGCACACACCAATCAATATACTCAGGAGATGCATTCATTATAGACACATGGCAGAGATTCTATTTCTCTAGCAATCCTTTTTTATTAATGGTAATGTATGTTTGCAATACGTGACAAAATAAGGAGTGGACAGCATTTTTGTGGTGTTTTCATTAGCTGGCTGGCTACCTCAGTGGTTAAGGTATCTGGCTGCAGAGATAGAGATTAGGAGTTTGATTCCCCACTGTGACTCTTTTGAGTAGAGCCAGCCTGTGTGGCCTTGGGCAAGCTGCACAGTCCCAGGGCACCCCACAGAAGAAGGGAATAGTAAACCACTTCTGTGTATTCTCTACCTGGAAAACCTTGGAAACAGTCACCTAAGTTGGAATTGACTTGACATTACCGTATATTATTATTATTATTATTATTATTATTATTATTATTATTATTATTATTATTATTATTATTATTATTATTATTATTATTATTCAAAAACACCAGGCACAGTCAAAATTATAAAAACATTGACTGGTATTATATAATAAATACAAACTTTAAACAAAAAAACCAAGTATCTGTTAAATATCGGTGCCGTGTATGTGCTGTTCCTAATATTGCTGTTTTTTGTAGTTCTGATGGTATGATTTCTGAGATCTGCAACTGCTTATAGAACTGTGTGAAATTTCTTGATATTGTTCCCAAAGCCCCAATGACGACGGGGACCATTGAAGTGTGTTTCTTCCAGAGGCAAGATGTTTTTATTGCCAGGTCTCTGTACTTGGTTAGTTTTTCCAATTCTTTACTTTCAACTCTGGCATCCCCTGGAATTGCAATGTCAATGATTCAGACATTTCTTCGTTCTATTACTACTATGTCTGGTGTGTTATGTTCAAGGTGTCTATCAGTTTAGATCCATAAATCTTATGATGTAGTAATAGTAGCATTCATTTGTTCACCTTTTTTGTAGATATCCAAATGGAAATCAAATGCAGCGAAGGAAGGTTGATTGGCTGTCTCATATGAAAGGCTGGCTGGCACTTAGGCAACAGTAACATTAATGTCATTGTCCAAACCATATTGAATATTAAAGCGATATTAATGCATTTCCAAATGCCACTTTGTAGTTGCATCTTTTAAAAAAATGCTTTGAAAAATAAAGCACTATATACAGTGAGGCTATAATGAATAAAAAGAAATAGTGACAATAAATAATATGAAAGTAAGTAATACAGCTGTAACCATAGTAACATTACCAAATGAATAATTCACCATAAGTAATATACTTGATGAGTCCTCGGCTCTTTTTCCCCCCTTTGAAAAATGAATGCTAGCAGATTGTGATTTCCTCCATAGACTGAGGTGACCATGTGTTCTGCTTTGATGGGGTGTCAAAGGACAGGCCATTATTTGAAGGCTGTTCACAATAAAGATTTGGATGAGGAACAGAGAACTCTCTCTCTCTCTCTCTCTCTCTCTCTCTCTCTCTCTCTCTCTCCCCCTCTCCCTCTCTGTATGTGTGTGTGTGTGTAAGAGAGAGAGAAACATAGATATGCTGATTGTTCTGTGTACCCCTGCTACAACAGAAACCCAGCACAATGGTATGCCACTGTATTTTGCTCCTGCCTAGAAACAAAGTGGTACACAACCCTTATCCTCTTCCACTTTCACAATTCATCCCCCATCTCTTCTTCCCAACTCTCTCTCTCAATAGCCTCAGAAATCTAACCAGGCTAGCTTGGATCCCCGAAGCCATAGCCAATAGCCTGCTGTGTCTAAAACCAGGCACAATCAGCTGTTTTCAGGATGGTCTTACAGGGAAGTGAAAAGAGGGAAATGGTGGTATTTCCTCATTCTGTGTTAAGAAAATAGTAAGAAAAGACATGATAAACATAAAATAAAAGATTGTGTAGGTATCCTATATCCCACAGTGACCAACCAGCCAACTCTGGGAAGTCTACAAGCAAGACGTTAGGTCAAAAGCCATGTCCCATGGTTTTGTTCCTCAGCAACTGAACCTCAAAGTAGCATATTGTCATAATGACCAGAAGCCATTATAGCCTTTTCCACTCCGATCTGATCCATAAAATTAATAAAGTCCAGTGGGATAACTGTGTTTGTCTGTTATACCAAGGATGCAAGAAAGATTCTGTGGCACCTAAAGCACCAATATTTTCGGAATGATAAATCTTTCAGTCCTTATGCTACCTCAAGACAAATGTATGTTGTTATTTTGTTTATGTAAGAGAGGTAGGACAAGGATTATTAAGCAACAGGGACCTCAACATAACAGTTTGGGCTCTAGACAGATACAAGAAGGACAGCTCAGGGTTGCTACAAGCAACTGACAATCTATTTATTACTTATTTATTTAATTTATATACCGCCCATCTAACCAGAGTCCACTCTGGACAGTTTACAACAAAACAAAAGGCAAAATGATAAACAGAACATCAAGAATAAATAACATTATTGTTAGTTTGTTTAAAATAATGTAACCTCTATTAGGCTATGCTGTGAGCAAGAGATGCAGTTAGGATGTGCCCTTCTTTTCTGTTCTGAGGTAAATGATTTTGAAGTAAATATAGTAATGAATATTCCGGAAGCCAAAGTGAGTGCCATCCTCTGCAAGCCCTGGGCCATCATCGTTGAATCTTCTAAAACTGGACTCAGTTCATGCATGTTATCCAAAAAGGAGCAATTGTTTGTTTGTTTGTTTGTTCGTTCATTCATTTGTTCGTTCATTACCCTACCTTTCTCCTTAAAAGGACCCAAGGTGGCTTACGTACGCCATTAAAAGACAATATTAAATCTAACGACGGTGAGTATACACATACTCAAAAGGATCAAACAAATACCATACAAATAACATAAGCAACACCAACACTACATTCAAAGCAGTAAGGTACCACAATCCATTAAAAAACCCCACTCAGGCAGCCAGTCACTGAGGGAAAGCTTGCCTGAAGAGAAAGATCTTCATCTGCTTGCAGAAGGACATCTGTGGAAGGGAGATCCAGAGCGTGGGAGCATCAACAGAGGTCCCTACCAAATGCAGCTGTGAAGGTGGTGGAACCAATAGAAAGGCCTCCCCTGATGATCTTTACACCCAGGCAGGCTCATAAAGGGAGACATGGTCCTAGAGATAACTTGGACCCAAGCCATTTAGGGCTTTATAGGTTAGAACTGACAGAGGTACAACACATTGAAAGATTCAAAGGGGAGCACTCCAAAAAAGTTTCCACACACACACACGCACGCAAATCCAGCCCAATAAGAAGAGAATATGATCAATGGCCTCCAGGAGCCAAAGAATGTAGAGCGGCAGTTAGAGAATTAAAATGGAAAACTAAAGAAAAGACTGAAATAGCCTGTTTGGGTCCTTGACTGTTCTTGGGAACCTTGAAGAAGGTACTGTATATTGTGGCTTACTAGAGCTCTGAACATTCATGGTATGAAATAAGGATACACTACAGGATTTTATTGATGGTCTCACTTGTCTACAACAGAACAAGGCAGACTGGATCACTCAAGTGCATCCCTGTTCAAACAAATTAACTTGCTCTTCCCCTACATCCTAGCAGTCAAATCATGTCACCTCAGTGCTGTAAAATGCGCAGCCAATCCTGGATGAAATCCAACACTCAGTCAGTGGGGAATTGGTGAGTCAACTCCTATGTAAATTCCATTTATTCATTGGGCCTACTCCAGTTGCAACCTGAGAATTGAACTCAATGTTAATCCCAGCTAGAGTAGATTCACTGAAATCTATAGGATTTAAACAAGAAGGAACTAACATGTCCTATGTTTTGCAATATGTCTCCTCCAGTTTGGAGGAACAGTGGATTTAGCCCTTAAATCTCCCCTTCCCCATATTCTTCCTAGACTCCATTGTTGTAATTCATTAAACCTGAATTCCAAAGAATAATGTGAAAGCATCTTATTAAGCAAACTTTTCAAGTTGTTCGGTTCACATGGAGAAGCTACTCAGGTACAGCTATCTCCCCTTTTTTCAGATAATCAGATTTCTGTGATTAAATAGCTGTTGGAGGGAGTGGGGCCAGTGCACTTTCCCCAATGCCTGGAGTAATAATACACTTAACGAAAATTAGGAACAAGTAAGGTGGGGAAAACCAATTGCACGAGATGCTTTTTAAAGTTTCAGTACTGAGAACCAAGAGACTTCAGGTAGAAGAAAAAGTATTCAACCTATGAGGGATATTCAGATTTGCACTGCAGCCAAGGAACGTGTTTTTTTTATTGATGAGGTAATTATGTCCTTCTTATTTAATGTCACAACAGTAAGAGCAAGGATATGCAACCACCTTTTTTAAAAATAGTTTTTGGAATTGAGAGATTCCTGCATTTCAGCATGCCTTCTTAGAACTTACGCTCACTGAACTGTGGACACAGCTGTCAGTGTACAGCAGTGGTTCCCAACTATGGGTCCCCAGATGTTCTTGGGCTAAAACTCCCAGAAACCTTCACTGCTAGCTCTGCTGGCCAGAATTTTAGGGGATTGTAGTCCAAGAACATCTAGGGACCCATGGCTGGGAACCACTGGTGTATATGGTATGGTACAGGAGTGGGCAACAATGTCTCCTGAATAATGTACACTCAATTTTTAAAACTTTTTAAAAGTGCCTTGCAGTTCATAAGGCATGTGGGAGAAAATCTGCCATGTTTTGAGAGCCCTCCAGCAACATGACCCCAACTCTCAAAATCATCTTTAAAGGGGGGAAAAAACATTTTGGCAATAGAAACTCCAAAAGGCTTTTTGGTTTATAAAAATAGGGAGAGGGAAAATCTAGGCACTAAGGATGAAGTAGTGGTGCAGCCATTCATGGTCCACAGGTGGGCATATGTAATCCCCAGATCTTGAAAGGCTGCCTAGTCTGGTGCAGAAGTCAGAGTGCTAGAACAGGACTGGGAGGTCCAAATTCCTCTTCCAGTAGCCATGAATCTCAGTGGGTGTCTTTGGGCAAGTCACCCTGAGCTATACCTCTCTCAAAGCGCTGCTATGAGGATAAAGTGGAGAAGAGGAGACCAATGTATGCCCCTGTGAGCAAATGAGCGCTGGCATTCATGAAGGGTCCACCTCCACATCACACTGGGCCTCCAAGGGCCTGTGCCAAAGCTATATAGAAAGAACAGGGTGGATCCCTTGTCCCGGACATGAGCCAGGACTGAATATTGCAGTGGAAGCTGGAAAAATCCAGAAAAGAGCGGAAAGGCCCACCAAAGATGTCTCCCACCAAGTGGAGAATATAAGGCAGATAGAAGAAGAGCTGGGGACAGTGAGCAGGAAAGAGGTGGACGAGAGAGAGAGAGAGAGAGGACTGGACTGATGGAATGGCGAATAGCCAGACTCTACAGTATACGCTGGCATTGTCACTTCTAAACATAATCCTCCCCTATCTAACTATATTCTGAACTACCTGAAAGAGATCATCTTGAAGGATCAGGGGGAGCCCAAGAAAGCCAAGACGGGGCTGCATGTCACCCAAGAGGCCTAGAAGAAAAGTCAGGTCGACTTGGAAGACTTGGCCCCAACACAGTAGGGTTGTTTGCACCAGGAATGGTTGTGCCCCTTGGCAAGCAACATTAGGGAAGGGGGGCTTGAGGTCTATAAGCCTTAAAGGTGGAATGGACAGTAGAGGTGAGGAGGAGGTGAAGTTAACCCTCCTCCACCCTGGGAAAAGACACCTCGGGCTAGAGCTGGCTCCCCTACAAATGACCTTGTGAAGAAAACTGAATGGTGGAGAAGCAATGTTAATAATTCATTAATAATTATAATCTTAGAACCATAGAGCTGGAAGGGACCCTATGGATCATTGAGTCCAGCCCCTGTCAAGGAGGCACAGCAGGGAATTGAACTCCCAATCTCTGGCTCCACAGCCAGATACTTAAACCACTGAGCTACCCAGCAGTTTGTTTGAGCATTAACTCTGAGCCTTTTTTGAACTGATGAATGACAACAGGGGTGCTGTTTGTGATTCTTTTCAGAGGAGGTGTACCCTTCACAGAGCCCCTGAACTCACTGAAGGACAGGCAATATATAAATGTAACAAGAAAGAAAGAAAGAAAGAAAGAAAGAAAGAAAGAAAGAAAGAAAGAAAGAAAGAAAGAAAGAAAGAAAGAAAGAAAGAAAGAAAGAAAATCAGCCAGAGATAGTCACATGTCTAATGTGATTATCTCTAGCAGACAACACAACCTCTCCTCATTCTAATAACCACAATGGACACAGGAAGAATGCACACTTTTGCATTTAGAGGAATGAACCTTAGCTCTTAACTAGTGTACTTTGACATGGTGTGTCTCCTCCATAGACAGGATTTGGTTAGTGACTTGTTGACTTAAATGTTCTGTAACTCAAACATAGCAATCAAGTTAGGACAACTGATTTTTTCACGATTGCAAAGAGAAAGAGTAAGATACCAAGCTCTGATGTTTGATGTTGTATTAAATAGCGCTCCTTAAGGGAAGCACTCATTATAGAAGTAAAAAAGCGCTCAGATATATCTGTCAATACAAATGGTACTATGTTAGATTGTTATTGATCCAATAATACTGCCGCTTTCGTAGGGCAAGCATGCTTCCAAGAAGCATTGAAGCTCACTGTACACTGAACTGACACGATTGTCTTTTGCTCTTCATTCTGGGCAAACTCTCTTCCCCAACATGGGCTGCCTAAACCTGCGAGGGGCAAACCAGCTGACATGACTAAACCAAACCATGGGTACAGGCATGCCACGAGCCATCAAGAATTTCTCCACACAGATCACAACTGATGAGGCTCTGTGCCCATGTTGTTTCTGGATTCTTACTACTGATTGCCAGTGGCAAAGGATGCTGCTCTCTGCCCAGTCAGATTTTGGCTCTTGTTCAGTGATGCTGACCACATGGAGTGGGCAGCCTTTTCAGTTGGAAAGGATTCACACACTCACATTCACACACTCACACCCTGCCATGCTCTGTTCATTTCATACATTCTTTCTTTCTTCTATTATTTCATCATTCCAAGCATCTCTCATGCTCAAACTATTCATGACACGTTGGCCATCATGAGAAGAAAGAACGATGTATAAACTGGAAGACATCTGATTGCTATAGCAGAAGCTTTTTATAGCGCTTGTAGTTTTCAAATTACATTGTTGTGTTTAGCGATGGCTCATCAGGAGGTAAACAAAGGGTCTCTATCCAAGTGTGGCCGTTCAGGCATGAAGATCTGCCAAAATCATGTCTCTGAAACACTTAACATGATTTTAGCTTCCAATGAAAAGTTGTCTGTTACTTACAGATTCACACACACACACAAGCATGTTAGCAAATGCTGTCACTTCACTATCCATGGTATTCTCTATTCTTTCTCATTCTCTCTCTTTCTCTCTCTTTTCCTACATGTGTACCTGTTCACACAAACTTATATGCAGTGAAGCACTCTACATACACACACACTACACATATACACACACTCCTATTGACACACAAACTCCTTCATATCCAGTGATCAGGATCCCTGCAGGCAACATTGTAAGGTTACAGTCTTCCTCTCCACCCCGACTAATCCCAAACAAGATTCAGCGGCATTAACAAGATTCAGCAGTATTAACAAGATTAGGAAGGAAACAGTGACTTTGGCTCCATCACGACAGCAAGAAGTCACTGGCCTCAGACCTGCTACATGCAAAGCATGCACTTCTACTATGGAGTGAAGGCCTTGTGTCATTGTAAATCTATTCAGTTCTTCCAATAAAATAAAATAACGTCAAACAAGCTACATGATTAGAAACAAAGTTTTAGAGAAGACCTATGAATTCCATCCCAGTCCCATAAGTGCCTGAGGTTCATAATAATGAAATCTCTTCCCTTCCTCCTATATACAGGCATGTCTGCATCCAGTACTTAAGAATAACAGCAAAGTTCTTAGTTTTACTATTAATGGAACTGGTGGTGTTTTCCCTATTTGCTGCACTTTTGAACAAGAGATAACATTGGGCATGCATGTGATGCTGAGTCTGTTACTTTTGCTTCACTTTCAAATCACACATGGTTTCACAGCCCACCAGTGCTAACAGATCAGAGGATTACAAAATCAAGGAGTAAAGAATGGGGTGATCTATCTTTCTTTCTTTCTTTCTTTCTTTCTTTCTTTCTTTCTTTCTTTCTTTCTTTCTTTCTTTCTTTCTTTCTTTCTTTCTTCTCTCTCTCTCTCTCTCTCTCTCTCTCTTCTCAGCTTTTAATCTACCACTCCTGAGCTAACTGTGCAATATCAACAGCTAGATTCACACACACATAGGCACACCACACATCCGCACAGCATTTCCAATTTATTTTAATAGAAAAGTGGTGTGTTTACTAGCTTCGTTAGTAGATAAGCTCTTGACCAGCTTTAGAAAAGACAGCAAGAAATTGATTGACCTAAATTCTTGGATAGATGGACATACACGTATGTTCCTTTCCTTTACATACATGAGCAGAAGGCAACAGTGGATTTTTTTTTTCATTTGCCACTCGGAGTAGTGACTATAGATTGAAATAAGTGAACTGCAAACATATTGGTTTAGCATCTGCTGAAATTTTGTATGGCTGCTGTCACCCTTGATCAACCCAGAGATAGTTAAAGAGCTCAGTCTTCCATTGCTTAGCAACTGAAACCCACTTAACCTCGTCATCTCAACAAAAGTTGCCAGAATCAATACGGGATATGGCTCCTCTGCCTTCAATTGTCATAAATAAGGAGAGATTCTGGCAAGTGTTCTACCTTCCATGAAAATGTGAAAAAATCCCTATCTCCATTTTGCTATGTTTTTCCAAAGCCCTCTTCCCATCCTTCTTCCATAATGGCTTGCAAGATGAGTGGGGCAACGCGGAAATTCTTGTCCCTTTTAACACATTTTACCTACTATGTTCCCCTGCTGACTAAAATGTGTCCATGCATACTTTTTTCAATAGAGTGTGTGTGTCAGCTCTGGACATTTTAATACCATGAGCGTTTGTTTTCTGCATGCTTTATTCCTCTAAAATGCCTCATAAACCTCGCAAATGTACCAATTCTTGAGGCAACATGTGGGATGTGAAACAGCTGTTTGAGGTGAGACTACCAAACCCAAGAGCATTCTTCTCTGCCGCTAGTCTTCTGCCACTCTACATTGCTGTGGCCACAGAAGCTGGCCAGATGTTCCCTCCTCTTGTTATTAGCAGTGGGAGAGGACATTTAGGGCTGTGTTCACTGGCCCTGCATCCTTTACTGTGTCACCATGGCTTAGCCCCAGAACCTTCCACTGGGTGGAGAAAAATAGTCTGAAATGGAGAACCTACTGTGTGTAGAGGACTGGCCAGACCTTGTGTTGTCAGAAGCAGAATAGCAAATGACATCAGGAAGGTTATTTTGGTGTAGGAATCATAATGTTTAAAAACCTTCAAGCACACCTTCCTTTTCTTGCACTAAAAACACAACAGGTAGTCAAACAATGAACATTTGCTACCCTTTTACTCCAGATCTACTGTCTCTGTGTAGCAGCTGCCTCACTCTGCCTTATGGTAGGGCCACTATTGTGTGTACACATGGTTTCCCACATGACATAGGACCCTGCACTCTCACGTGAGGAGATAAACATCTGGACATGTCTCGGGTGGGCTAGTTCTTTTCTAAAGATGCTTCCATATCCGATCAGGTCACAGCTTCCCTGAGTCCTGGTGATGTCCTTTAATCATTCTTGTTAGCCAACACACCACCAAAGGGGAAATGATTCATCTTGTCACCAAAATGATAAAAACCAATGAAAAGTACCAATTTGCAGTGCACACCAAACAAATGGTTATGTCCAGAAGGCTAGTGAATGTAGGCACGTACTGATTTCACGCACTTTCTGAGTGATGGATGGCCCTTGGAAGTCTTATTCTGGTTGAGCAGAAGATATAGACAAATCAGACTGGCCAGTTCTTGTAGATGATTGATTAAAAAAATACAAAACAGCTACACAAAAGAGACTTTTTAAGCAACTCGTTTTTAACAAGCTATAAAAACAGACCTCAAAGAAAAGAAGAGAATGGTTTCCTATAAGAATTCATTGTTAATTGTTTCATTATGACTGTATTTAATTTAATAGAGCAGAACATGGGGGGGGGGCGTCATGGGGAGGCAGAAGTAAGAATCAGAATGTGAGATACACAAAATGCTGAGACCTAGAATACTTTGGTCCTGTAATGGGAAGTGACTGGTGGAGGTTCCATTCAAGATAAAATAAGTGGGAGGAGGACGAGGAAGAATGTTGTGGTTGAAGAACTTAGGACACTAGTTTGGTGAAACATATGTGTTTCAAACTGCCAAGCATGCAAAGCAAAATAGCCATGATGGCATCCAAACTGAAGAAGAAGAGGAGGAGGAGGTGGTGGTCGAAGAGGAGGAGGAATTATTACTTATATAAGAAGTATTATAGATAGTAACTAAGTAGTAATAATAAGGGGTTATCCTTACAAAACCCTGGGAAATGGTAGATGATAAGCAGCTCAAGGTCATCTGATAAACATGTGAAGCCAACACCTACTGTGTCAGGGCGCTGGTCCATCGAGCTCATTATTAGCTACACTGAGAAGGAGTGGCCCTCTGTAGTTTCAGGCACAATTCTTCCCCAGACACACCTGGAGATGGCAGAGCCTGGATCTGGGACCTTCTGCTTACAAAACATATGTTCTTAGCATGAGCAGTAGCCCAGCACCTCCGCTTGAGTGTAAAGAGGGGGAATTTAAACTGAGATCACTTTTAGCTGCTGCCTTCTGTCCATTGTCTGGATGGGCATATAAGGTGCTTGAGCCCTTACCTTTAAAGTAAGGTGGGCACATACTGCAGCAACTGAAAACACACATGCTGGTTGTGAAACCTATATTGCCGTGCTCTCTTTCATGGATGACTCCCAGGATCCCTGCCAAATCCTGGACAAGTTCCACATTCAGTGCTGTGACTCCTTGAACATACAGCTTTCCTGATGTCCCTTCCTTTTACACATAGAAACAAGAGCCACATTGTTATGCCAGCATCACTCTCCTGTGTGAGGGAGATCAGAAGTGGACCACCAGTTCTGCACATGGAAGATCCACAGAAATTCCGGGTGTGGCTGCCAAAGCCTCCTAAGCCAAATCCCAGGGAGCCACAGTGAATTGGCTTAGATCAAGCTCCAGAAACCATTGGCTTTTCAGATACTTTGGGCTGCAATTCTTACAATCTCTTACTATTAGCCAAGCTTACAGGGATTTCTGGGAGATGTTCCAAAACATCTGGAGGATCAAAAGTATCATTCATGACATTTCCAATGACAAGAGGTGTGGGAGTGTTTAAAGTCTTACCTTTCCTCCCTTCCACAAAGATTATCTTCTGAAGCACAGATAACAATATACATTTTTTAAATTTTGATCTTTCAAAATAGAGTCTGATTAATGCTCAATAGCAACGATCAAAGTGGATTAGTGCTAAACCTTTTTGATTTTACTGATCTTGAACTATTTCTGCTATTGTAGTGGATTACAAGTTGGATCCCCGAACCCCCGAAAGCTGTCAAAACAATGTTGCAATGTGTTGTTGTTTTTATTTCGGTCCTGGAAATGACTGGTCATTTGAGCACTAACCTGGTAGACTGCAAAAAATGAATCATTTTAACAATACCATTGCAATTTTTAAAATGACTGCGCTGCTGACAGAGCTGTACAGCAACAGCAAAAAATACTGAGTGGGCTCAAAACTATAATTTGGTGCTAATCATTTGCACGAGAGCCTCGTGGCACAGTGGTTAAACTGCAGTACAGCAGCCTAAACTGTGCTCATGACCTGGGGTTCAATCCCAAGTACCCAGCTCACGGGGGGGGGGGGTGTGTAGTCTGTGTAATTAACTTGGTATATAAGCAGCACACTTAGATTTGCTTTGCTTTCTGTCCACCTGGAAAGGGATGGAAAGGGCAAGGAACAGGACAGAAAACGTAGTGGAGAAGGACAGGGGTGGGGTGGATGGGGCATTGTGAGAAAATGTTGCTGTGCTCCTGCTCGGTTCAGAGAGGGTTATCAGAACATCCTGGCACTAAGGACCCTGAATGAGTGAAGGTGAAGAGTGAACAATGCTAGTATGAACCATTCAGATGTGACACAGGGATTGTGCAGCAAGGCGCGTCAGATCACCTGGTCTGGACAAGCTCTCAGTAGAAGGTAGCTTCTCACAGACTGCCTGCCATCAGAATCTGAATCACCTTCAGAGTATCCCAGTAATACAATCAGGCCAGTTTGTTACTATTTTGTTGGGTCTTTAGAGTCAAATCTTTTCACACTCACACACACACAAGGTCTAAATCTTTCTGGGGCTGCATTTTCTGTAAAAAAAAAAAGAAAAGAAAGAAAGAAACTACGATTTGCTGCTTGAAGCAAAGTTTAATAAGAGCATTAAGTAGCAAAATTATTTAAAACCAGATCTTTTATGTAAAACAATTTGCTTTGAGAAGATCTTGTTTTGTTAACATAACTTCAACGACATTATGCTCCAGCACTGCTGTTTTGTGCTGCAATTAAGCGCTGATCACATTACATGAGAGATTATACTATCCTATTTACAGTAAATAGCTTAAAGTAGAAGGGAAACAGGAAAGGCTCTATTCATGAATGATTTACACTTGGCTTCTTCTTGGGGGTTTTGCATTATTCAAATAACAAGAAACTGTGCCTGGAATACTAACAACATCTTGTAATTTCCTATATGCTGTAGAAAGCACATTGGCTTCCCAAATTGTCATTTAATAACCTGAAACATCACAGAAGAAATTCTCCTGCTTGGCTTGCCCTTTTGTAAATGTATTGTTATTATGACTGTAGCAAACAGGGATGCAAATGAAACAAAATATGCAATTATGCAAAACTGCAGCCCCGTTAGCCGGGTGGAGGGAATGGCCAAGGAATTTCTCTCTCCTTCTGCAAACAAACAAAGACCAGCTCACAATTTATTTAGCAAGGCAAATCTTCCCCCATTTTAATTGCTTCGGGTTACTTTTCTTAGTGGATTCCAAGAGCCATGTTCGGGAATCCCAACGAAGATTTGTCCAAGGTGAAGACTGTCAATTGGAGCACCTTTCTAGAGGCCTTCAGAATTGTCCTACGGCCTTGATTGGTTTACTTTGTTATGTAGCGGTGTGGTAAGATGGGGCCCTCAAGATGAGCACACTACCTCATGCATGTGCACACCCATCATTGCCCCTCAGCCCCACCAGTTTCTAACAACTGCCTTTAAAAAGGCTGCCTTTTGCTGTGTAACAAAGGGCTGGCATACACTTTACTGAGTGGGTGGGCACAGCAAGAAGAAGCACGGCTCGTCAAGCAGGGGGTCAGCAGGAGCAAGACAATAAAGGGCAGAGTCTGGAGAAGAGTTGTCACTGTGGCCTGAAACGGGCGTAAGAGAGAGCCCATAATTCAAGCTGGAAGCAGGTTAATGTTGCAAACAGGGGGGCAGGGAAGCCTTTTCAGGTTTTTGTGAAATCAGACATCAAAGGAGTCCTGTGTTTATGTCCTGAACACCAGTCGATGAAAAAAAGCAAGCTAATCTGCCTAATTGCGGAGGCCAGAGAAGCATGTAATTTGTGGCACTCAGACCCTGATATTATTGAAAAATCTTCATTTCCCAGTCTGGTATTTATTTGTATGGCCAATGTGAGTGAGCAGTGAGGCACAGTGGCAAGAAGCCACAGTAGCAAGAAGCACAGCCATGTGAGCTAGTGGGAATGCAGTACCAGGGAGAAGGAGCCTCATGGTTGGAAGGCATGACGCTGGCAGTGGTAGTCCAAGCAGAAGCTGCAGGGGCTGTGCGGTTGGTGGAAAGTAGCACACGTGGGTGTTCATGGCTACCTATCACCTACAGTAACCACCCCACTATTTTTAATGGTAGGACCAGCTCTGAGACAAGTCAAAACTCAAGGCACGACCACACTGCTGAATTAAATTGAGAGCCAGTTTGGGTTTTTAGAAATTGATTTAACATCACGTGGTTTTTATGTCTGTTTGCACATCCTTGCAGAACAACTTTTGGTGGTTGTAACCTGTGTGGTATATTGGAACTTTGGTTCTCCAGATCCTGGTTTTCCCTGTGTATGGTAACAATTCTTCACCTCAACTGTACTCTGTGCCTTTCTTGAGGCAGAGTTTGCCTGTCTTGAGACAGTGATGCTGGACTCAGCAGCTTTTATTCAACAAGGCCAGCATCCGAAACCTACAACACAGCTCACAGCCATTCCCTCTGTCCTTTAAGAATTGTCATGTCTGGTCTAAATCACATTTTTTAAAAAATATTTAACATTATATTTAACATTGTGTATGTGTGCAAAGTTTTGAAGTGACATAACGCTAGGTCAGTGCAGTGCCAAAATAGAAAGAGATGAAGGGGAGAGGAAGAGTTTGGACTGCAGGTCTCCTGCAATTCAAAACCCCTTGTACTCAAGACCCAAAACTCAGAAAACCCTGCAGACCCCCCTCAGATACTATTTACTTTGGCACATATGATCACACATGCCAAAGAAGTAAAAAAAAAAAAAAGGAGAAAAAAGTGAGTCCAGGATTTAAAATAAACAACTCCCGCATGACTGTTTTTTTTAAAAAAACTGCTTCCAGGATGAAAAAATATCTGCTTAGCTGTATGATTTTTAATTCGATTTCAAGCATGCTAAACCCAATCCAAATCCTGAAGTATTACAACATATAGTCAAGCTCTCACTCTGTATTTAAGGAACTCAGTTTGCTCTTGTGCCATCCAATGACCACGTTGCTTCACATTACCACAAAGAAAGTAATCTGTCCAATTGCACAAGTTCATTGTCCAGACATAGGGGAAAACAAATTAGAGGTCTCTGCACAGATATTGCAAGCATCAATATGAGATCCAATTAATATATAAATGGTACTTATCTCATACTCTGTGTATAGTAAGAACCGCATAAACAGTTAGCTGCCTGGAAAGGAGACTGAGCAGCCTTCCTCAATATGATGAAAAGTTAAACTGCATTTCTATTTAAATTACAGTTTTATGTCTAAATTGCACCTATAAATATACATTAGCATATGTCAATTTGCTTGTATCTTTCTTTCGTTTTCATTATGCCTTTCCCTTTTTTCTAGCAACTTGTAAGTGGCTACCCTGGCACTAAGGAATTCATCAGAGGGCATTCAGACTAAGAATGCGATCAAACAGCTTGCATTTTGGGCCACTTATGGCACAATCCAGTGTGAGCTATTTCCTGCCAATCACAGGACATCCATGAGATTGCGAACCAGCCCAACCCTGATCCATGCCCAAGCTCTACCTTTGTTTGGAAGCTGGGCTTGAGTAATTCCTCCACAGACACAAGGGTCACGCTAAGGGAGATTGCTCCCTACCAAGGGACCCTTTCTGGTGCAGTCAGACATGATTCTTGCTCATTGTCTGATTGCAGCCTAACTTGCCAACTTATAACAATGCAATCAAAATAAATACAGCAGAAAAAACATTCCTGTAAATATTTATCACAATCATTTGATGCATTGATCTAACATAAAATTATTTATTTATTTGTTATATTTATATCCCGCCCATCTAGTCATACGACTACTCTGGGCGGCGTACATCAGAGAAATTAAACAATTAAAATAACATCAATATCCAAAATAAATAATCATTCAAGATGGGAAAAACAAAGAAAATAGATCAAATAGTGCCCGGAGGGAAGGCCTGCCTGAATAGCCAAGTTTTTAATTGGCTTTTTAAAATACCCAGCGAGGGGGCCATACAGATCTCTGGAGATAGATTATTCCATAACTGAGGAGCCACTGCCGAGAAGGCACGGTTTCTTGTTTTTTCCTTCCGGGCCTCTCTCGGCGTTAGGCTCCTCAGTCGCACCTCCTGACTAGATCGAGTGATACGGGTAGATTTTGGTGGGAGAAGGCGTTCCGTCAGATAGCGAGGTCCTAAACCATTTAGGGCTTTATATGTAATCATTAAAACTTTGAAATCAACGTGGAAGTGTACGGGCAGCCAGTGCAATGCGGCCAGAGTGGGAGAGATATGATGGTGTTTTCTCACCCCACTAAGAAGTCTGGCCGCCGCATTCTGCACCATTTGAAGCTTCCGCATCAGTCTCAAAGGTAGCCCCACGTAGAGCATGTTACAGTGGTCTAATCTCGAGATTACAAGCGCATGCACTAAAGTGGTGAGCGCCCCAGCATCAAGATAGGGACGCAGCTGGGCAATCCGCCAAAGGTGGAAATAGGCGGAGCGGACCACTGACGCCACCTGGGTTTCCACGGTGAGCACCGGGTCCAGATGTATCCCCAGGCTACGAACCTCACTCTTCGCGGTGAGAGTCACCCCCCCCCCAAATGAGAGGGAATTTCCCAAACCACTGATGGTGGGGCCACCCACCCTCAGTACCTCCATCTTGTCCGGGTTCACCCTCAACCCATTTTCCTGCATCCATTGCAGAACAGCCTCCAAGCAAAAATGATCATTCTGGCAAAAGCCATGCTATCATTCACATTCTCAAAATTGTTTCAAGGCTATTTTCACTATGTCTGAAGCATATACTCTTATTCAGAGCTTGGAAACATTACTTAGTTAGTGTGGACTACAGCTCCCAACATCTCCCAATCATCATAGGAGGGCTCTTTTAGAATGAGAGCACAGGGACACGGAGATGCTGGTTTGTTCCTGGCTTTCCAAAACCTTGAGCTCTGTAACAAGCAGTGTGGGAAAAGCAAATAATCTGAGTGTTTAAATAGATCAATGATCTACAAAGAGAGAGAGTAACCCCACAACATGTTTACCAAGCCATCACCCTTTTTCTTGACCCTAAACCATCCCTTTCTTGCATCCTTTTCTACCATCAAAGCTAAAAGATGGGTGAAACCTGTCCACTTCACTTTTGCCCACATCTAAGTAAGTCCATAAATAAATTTTTAAACTAAATTCATTCCATCAAATGTATAATGAAATTATTGAATTCTGCAAGGTTCTTACCTAATGAACCAGAAGAAATTCTCTACCACCTGCACAGGCTAAATTCAATAGTTTGTGGCATCACACCGGCTTGCCATATACGTAGCTTCTAAAACAGAAGAGGCTGTCACGGAAAAAGAAGTGGCAATTTTAATTTGGTGTCACAAACTTGGTTGAATCATGCAAGGATTAAGGCAAGAGTCTTTGTAACAACCAGGCACTCAGAAGTCTTCTCCATGGATGGATGGATGTACTAGTTCTACTTTTTATAACATTCAGTTCTTCTAAGGGTGTTAGTTACAGCTACTGGAACACACCCTGTGCAACAAGGAAGGGCATCCTAGCGTTACTGTCTTCCTCTCCTGTTTCATCACTCACTATGAGGGGAGGCCAAAGGTCTTAAATAGGGAACTCTGGCTGTCCTTGTAGGCTCTTCATGTGAGTTAGAACCCTAAAAAATTAGGCTTCCAGACCCTCCCACCTCAACAGTTGGCCGAACTCTCCCTAGGATTACCAAGCAAAAAAGAAAGACTGCTCTTGTAGTCAATGATAATTGGTAAAAAAGAGGAAGCAGCATGGCCCATTTCCCGATCAAGTGACTGGCATATCTTGCTAGAGGACAAAGCTTCGCTCCACAGCAGTGGTTCCCAACCTTGGGTCACTGGATGTTCTTGGACTGCAACTCCCATAAATCCTAGCCACCACAGCTATGGTCAAGGCTTCTGGGAAGTTTTAGTCCTCTGCAGGAGGGCAGAGCTATGTGTGCCCATGTGACCTGACCTGCACCCCTAAAGCTACCTTGCTGTCTACAACTGATCAATTGTCGTAGAGGTGGAGGGTGCCATCTCATCATCCTATCTGAAGTGGGAATCTACTGCCAATCCAGTTGCCTTCTATATGTGGCATCTATTTATTTTATTTAAACTATTTTTAACCCGCCTTTCTTCTTTAAAAGGATTCAAGGCGGCTTACAACAATTAGAAGACAATATTTAAGCTAACAACAGTGAGTATGCAATACTAAAAGCGTCACATGAATACAATACTAAAAAACATAAGCAACACCAAAACACATTCAAGGCCGTAAGGTACAACAACCGACTGAAAAACCCCAGTCATTCAGGGAAAGCTTGCCTGAAGCACCCCGTGGGGTTTCAGCTCAGGAAGCAAACTGCTCCTCTCCCTTTCTCATAAAACTAGAATCCTAGTGGTCACCCACTCAAGCAAGGGAGCTGGATGAAAGGAAGCACTTGACAGAATTCCTGGTCAAATGGTGGAATTCGCTGACACAGAGAGTAGTGATGGCTACCAATTTGAACCACCTCACAAGGGGATTTGGATAAGATTCATGGAGGAGGATGGGGTTTTCCAGTATCTACTAGTCACAACGGCACTCTGCCCAGAATAAAAAACAGCACAACTTTGTAAATTAGTTGCTAGGAAGCATAAATGGGAGGGTGCTGTTGTCCTGCTTGCAGACTTCCTACAAGCATCTGATTGGCCACTGTGTAAAAAGAATGGTACACGAGGTAGGATTTTTTGTTTGGTCTGATCCAGTAGAACTCCTCTTATGTTTGTACCTCTTGGTCTGCTTCTGACCTGATACAACAATGTGCAGGATCCTAGCCCATGTATCATAAGAACATGATAAGGGAAGGCACGAGTCCTATGACTGATCATACTGGAGCATGTCTCAGATGAGAATTTCCACCTTAGTTGTACTAGAACAAGAAGCGATATTTAACATTTTGCCTAAGTATCAATGTATGATTGCGGTTTAAATACAATCTTGGCATGAGGTTCTACACCAGAAGGATTACTGCAACGAATGTCAACCATTCATTAGGTTTTTGCCTAAGGCAAGATTCCAAAATCTAATTACAAACAACTCTGGCGTTAGCTCCACCAAAGACAATGGTTCAACTGTATTGTGGAAGACAATATTAAAAGAAAATCTAGCATTGAACATTACAAGGGGGAAAAACTACTCTTATCAGCCTTTCTGCCTGTCTGCCTATCTTAGGACTATCATTGAAGGCACAATCAGGGACATTAACGAGGGAAACCAAGGGGCTTGAAATTGCCCTTTAATGATGAGCACCTGAACCTCAGACTGAACAGGCATACCGTTTCTGCCTTGTGATGGCATGGGTTCTGCTTCTCCTTAAATGATAGCCATTTTCAGAAAGATACCTGTATTAGTATTTTTCAGGACAAAACAAAAGTCTTACGGCAGCTTTAAAACTTGCAAATCAGTTTGGGCATGAGCGCTCATGGCAGACACTCTGAAGAAGGATATTGTAATCTACGAAAGCTGACACTGGCTGAAATTCTGTTACTGAGCATAAGCTAAATTGTAAGTTTCAGTTTGTTCCTCCCTGGTAAACAAAGCGACCCCACTGTGACTCTTGGAGCATGGGCACACATGCACCAATTGAAAGATACAGTGCTGTTTATATTAAGCAATTTTTGTTGGTTTTAGACAGAAGCCTCAGGAGGCCACAAGAGCCTCATGTCTCAGTAGTTTAACTGCAGTACTGCAGCCAAAACCCCGCTCATGACCCAGGTTCAATCCCAGCTTGAGGTGGACTCAGCCTTCCATCCTTCCGAGGTTGGTAAATTGAGTACCCAGCTCACTGGGTTGGCAATGTGTAG
This sequence comes from Intellagama lesueurii, assembly GCA_037013535.1. Classification (NCBI taxonomy): domain Eukaryota; kingdom Metazoa; phylum Chordata; class Lepidosauria; order Squamata; family Agamidae; genus Intellagama; species Intellagama lesueurii. Next base: position 222,719,364 of record JBAJHW010000001.1, read on the forward strand.
CCTGCGTAATTAAATTGTAAGCCACCCAGATCTAAGCACTATGGAGCAGTATTTAAGCAGCACACTTTGCTAAGCTGCATGCTTTAGACCTACCCAATTCTTCTATGAATGGCACACTGATCCGAGGAAACGCCAGATATGAGGAAGGTAAGAATCAAGCACAAGGGTTCTAAGTGGAGCTAAAGAGGAGCCAGAACCAGAGGGACAGAACTTGGGTCTGCTGCCCAAGACAGAAACCTGGTGGAAGCGGTATAGCAAAGCTCATACAGAGACAGAGGGGTTTTGTGCTCATGCAAACCAGACCCTCCATCTCTTGACCATCTTGGCCGCAAGAAGACTCCTGGAGGGAAGACCCACAACGTTCCTCCAGAGTTTAGGTCACAGTTCTCCTCCCAGGACCTTTGGGCCACTTAATTCTGCAGATTCTCCTCAGGATGACACCAGACCCAGGGTTTTTATGAGGTGTCACTTCCTCCCCTCTGTCCCACACATCGTGTTTGGAACAGGGGTGGGCAAAATGCTGACCTCCAGACACTGGAGGGTAGCTCTCATTGTTCCTCACCATTAGCTATAATACTGGATGGAATGATGAGAGCTGCAGCTGAACAACATCTGACAGACCATAAATTATCTCTCCCCCCCCTGGCTTGGACCAATAACAAAGAAATTTTTAAAAAATTGTAAAATGAAACACAAACAAATCCAAGTGATAGAGTACGAGTGAAGTCCCGACTCCCAGGGCATCAAATCTGAATACAACTCAAAGGGCGAAAGAGGGTTCATCTCTGAATTGGTTAAGTGCAGCTTTTAAAACTGTAAAAGTGAAGCCTTTTAAGATTTTGGACCTGTTTAGCCCTCCTTAAAAAAAAAAGAGAGAGAGAAACTTCTGTCCTTGTCTTATCTTTAACCTTTCTACTCCCGCGGTCATGGCTGTTTGTGTAACATAACTTGTTCTGGACTGATCAGTTTGCCTTCAACAGTTTCCCACAGTAAGATAAATCAGGTGTTATCTTCCAGTGTTTATCCAAGGAGGTGGCAACATACACAGAACCAGGGGACAGGACTAGGTGCTTATTCAGCAGCTAGATACACACTGTAGATTTTGCGGGGGTTTTACCTGCTCTGGCAGACGGGCAGGCATACCAAAGCCCTGATAGTCTTGTCATAGTGAGCATCACAATACAACTGAACTCTGTTTACGGGGGGGGGGGGGGGAGAGAACTCTTTGCCTTTAATAGCATGCTTTTATTATTTAAAATAATAATAAAAAGACAGATTTCTCTTCATTGCCCACAGGCTCTCACACGCATGAGTCTTGTGCAATTTAGATGTCTCTTTTAAAATATGTCCTTTATGTATTTTAAAGAACAAACAGTAATACCAACAACCAAGCAACAGAAAGGCCAGTCTAAGCTGTGTACGTATGAGCATGATTGTTCAGCATTTTTAAAGCAAGCATTAGAAGTCAGCCCCACGAAGTTCTGTATGATGAAGGTGACTGTGTTTCTGCCCGTGTAAAAGACCGCAATCAGTCAACATAAGCAGCACCACTGGTTTGATCTTCATTCCTTGATGAGAGCCAAGGCTTTTGAAAGCAAATTGCAAAATACACACACACGCACAAGTTCCTGATTCTCAATCACTGTTACAATTTTTTGTTACAACATACCATTACTTATACTGTCCCTCTCTATCTAATAGGGATTTTATGTTACTTTCCTCTAGTGTGACACTAATATGATTTGTGCTAGATTCAGCCATGCTTGGCAATATTTGCCAGTTGTCTAATCAGCTTTGTCAAATGTGAAGAACCATCTCTGAGCCTGGATATACAGGTTTCAGCGTTGGCCAGGAGTGCATTTGCACAGTTTAATTAGGGCACCAACTGCGCCCGTGCCTGGAGAGGTCTCTTCTGGCCATGGTGACACGTGCCTTAGTTACATCTCGACTGGATTCCTATAACACACTCTATGTGGTGCTGCCTTTGGGAAGTGTCAGGAAACTTCAGCAGGTCCAAAACGCAGCAGCCAGATTGCTAACTGGGGCTGAACACAGAGATCACACAACCTCCCTGTTACAGCAGTTCCACTGACTGAGCACCACATCTCCCTTCATGAGCCTGCTTGATCATCAGAAGAGGCCTTCCTCTCAGTCCCACCACCTTCACAGGTGCGCTTGGCAGGGATACAAAAGAGGGCCTTCTCTGTTGCTGCTCCCAGACTCTGGAACTCCCTCCCACTGGAGACCAGGCTGGCCCCATCTTTGCTGTCCTTCCGCAAGCAGGCAAAAACCTTTCTCTTCAGGCAGGCTTTCCCTTAGTGACTGGCTGCCTGAGAGGGGTTTTTAAATGGAGCGCTGTGTCTTGATACTTATCTGGTTTTGGTGGTGATTTTGTTTACCATTTGTTCAGTTCTTTTTAAATACCTGTATACTACAGTTCTTAGTTTTTGCCTTTTAATGATGTACAGTAAGTCACATTCGGTCCCTTTAAAGTAGAAAGGCAGAGTAAAAATATTTTCAATAAGTAAGTAAATAAGATCTCATCTGTTTGTGACCTAGGCCACAGCCTAGAATTCCTATGAGAGAAGCTCTACTCAGAGGAGGCTCCCACTGAAGCTCCCACTGCTGGAAGGGGGTTCAGTCTTCTTGCTGAAGCCCGTGACACCCATGGAACTTTGAAGGCCTGGGGCAGTCTCTGATAACCTTTCCCTCAAACTTAGCACCCAAAAGTAAGCCCCATTGGTTTAAATGCACAAGTACGTGTTACTTTCCAGCCATGACAGCACCAGGTTACTCACAGTTCCTTCTGGGTGCAGCTTTTCATGTGTTTTCTCTGGTTATTTAGCAGAAGTATTCCTATGGAATGGACACCATATAGGGGGAAAATATAGAAAAGCAGTAAATAAACAAACAAACCAAAGATCTGCCTATCTGTCTTTTGCCATTTTTGAGTCAGCATCTCTGGAGCTTGAGCAGAACCAAAACAAAGGGAGGAGGATGGCGCCTGGTTCAGGCAAACCTTTTTTTTTATCTCAGTGCAGCAAGAATGCACTCGACCTCGAGTTGAACTTGTGGCTCAGAAACTGAGAAAAACCATCACGCCTTAGCATTCAGCACAAACTAAACAGAATCTAAAGTGGTTTGAATAAGGGTAGGGATCATGACACTAAGAGCAAAGCCAGGCCAGAGAATCATAGCAAAATTAAGGCTTGCCACCTGTTCCTTATTTCTATAAGTTGTTCCTTATTTCTTCTTAAAACATCACAATAATATGCAAGGACAGTATAATCCAGAACATGCTGCTAATGTTCTGACACATGTCATACGTCCCTTTTCAACCATCTTGTGGTTTTTCAAGCCACCCTGAAGCATAAGAAAGAAAGAAAAAACACTGAGATAGCAGCACAATTTGGTGTAGTGGTTAGTGCAGCGACCAGGGTCTTGGGACATCTTGTTTCTAAGTTGCTCTGAGCCACAAATTTCACATGCTGATGACCTCACGCCAATTACTTTTCCAGTCTGACTGCATCACTGGGTTCTTGCTAGGATGGAGAAAAGCCATTTACACCATTTATATCAGGGTTGATGTACAGTGGTGTTGATGTACAGGGACGTGGTGGCGCTGCGGGTTAAACCGCAGAAGCCTCTGTGCTGCAAGGTCAGAAGACCAGCAGTCGTAAGATCGAATCCACGCGACGGAGTGAGCTCCCGTCGCTTGTCCCAGCTCCTGCCAACCTAGCAGTTCGAAAGCATGTAAATGTGAGTAGATAAATAGGTACCACCACGGTGGGAAGGCAACGGCGTTCCGTGTCTATTTGCGCTGGCCACGTGACCACGGAAACTGTCTGCGGACAAACGCTGGCTCTACGGCTTGGAGACAGGGATGAGCACCGCGCCCTAGAGTCGGACACGACTGGACTAAATGTCAAGGGGAATTTGTACATGTAACAAATATATGGATAAAACTAAAATAAACCCTTGAATGGCATGGGTTTGAGCAACACAGTTTTGGTTATACACGGATTTATTTATTTATTTCAATCAATCAATCAATCAATCAATCAATCAATCAATCAATCAATCAATCTTCTATAAATACTTTGCTGCTATTCATCTTCCAGGAAGTGGTCTGAGAAAGATGGATCTCCTGGCATGGCAACTCCATGTGGCAGCTGGAGAGGTGCGGGGCATGCTGTACAGTTAATACAATAAATTCATCTGTTCTCTCTCTCTCTCTCTCTCTCTCTCTCTCTCTCTCTCTCTCTCTCTCTCTCTCTCTCTGTGTGTGTGTATGAACTGTTTATGCTTTGTAGTTACGGTTTTTTGAGGCATAAGAGTTCTACACAGGGGTGGTATAGGAGTTTATCCAGACAATCCTATGGAAATGTGCCCCATACACACACCTCACTTGATTCTACACAAACACATACACACCCTATGATTCTTAACAGTGGCCTCTTTGCAGCATTGTCTCTCTATATAGAGTGGGTTCAGTGAAAGAATCATTTTCCTGCAGAGGATGATGGCCTGTCTAATGTGATAGAAGCAGGATGGATCAGAGCAGAATGAAGTAAGATAATAATGTGATTGTTTGTTCAAAAAGGAAATTAAGAAAAGTATAAATGTTCAGAGAATTACTCATCTAGGGTGTAATCACACACAAGGGCTATGCATATATCCTACTCTTTCAATATTTTCCTTCCAGCCACAAAGTTCTTTCAAAGCTCCATGTCTGAAGAATCAGATTTGCAAATGAAATTCATGCTTACCACCCAATGATCAACCACAAAATAAAGGCAAGCTAATTTTCCTCGTGTGGAGTGAGCCAGGCTCATGCTAAAATAAACAGACATCTTTTGACTTTTAAGGAACCATGTTTTCTAATGACATGGTAATTGTATTATCTATTTCTGCAATTCTTCAGAGGAAGGTAAACTTGTGTTGAAATCAGGGGTGTCTTAAGCGCCATCCAACAGGTGTCTGAAACTACCAAACACACAGTGCAGGTACTCATTGGCATGGTGAGGGGGATATCACATTTTCCAACAGAATGTTGCAGTTTGCGAAGTAGGTGAATGGGTTGCTCCTGCAAACCTCACCTTTACAGGAAGATGGCATCTGGATTCCATGCACTCGCTCAGTAACGACAGTGCTTTTATGGGCAAAAGAGAAAAGATTGCCTGGGTTAAGCTATAGGTTAATGTTCTGCTTCAGAGAAACTTTGCCTGGGAAGTCATCCAAACAAAACAAAATTCATGCTTGGTGATGAGAGGCCATATTTTTCAGCCGAGAAAATCTACAAAGAACCTGCCCATGTTATCTCAGATACATTTTATGTATCAGTTGTGCTTCCCAACAAATTTTGGCTAATGACTTATAAATTATGGGATATTTATTTTCAGAAGCTGACTGGATAGCTCAGTGAGGTAGGTACCCGGCTGTGCAGCTAGAGGTCAAGAGTTTGATTCCCCACCGGACCTTCTGTGACTAGAGCCAGCCTCGGTGGCCTTGGGCAAGCTGCACAGTCACAGGACGCCCCCAAAAGAAGGGAATGATAAACCACTTTTGAGTAGCTACCTGGAAAACCCTGCAAAGGGTCACCAGAAAAGGGTCAGAACTGACTTCACAACACATTGTTGTTGTTGTTGTTGTTGTTGTTGTTATAAAACTCCAGGCACAGTCAAAATTATTAAAACATTGACTGGTATTATATAACAGATACAAGTTTTAACCAAAAATCTAAGTATCTGTTAAATATCGGCGCAGGATGTACGCTGTTCCTAATATTGCCATTTTTGTAGCTCTGATGGTGGTGTGATTTCTGAGATCTGCAACTGTTTATAGTACTCTGTGAAGTTTCTTCATATTGTTCCGAAAGCCCCAATGACTACGGGGACCACTGAAGTGTGTTTCTTCCACAAGCAAGATGTTTCGATGGCCAGGCCTCCATATTTTGTTAGTTTTTCCAGTTCTTTATCTTCAACACTGGCATCCCCTGAAATTGCAATGTCAATGATCCAGACATTTCTTCATTTTATTACTACTATGTCTGGTGTGTTATGTTCAAGGTGTCCATCTGTTTGAATCCGGAAATCCCACAAGATCTTGACGTTGTCATTTTCTGACACCTTCTCTTCCTGATGTTACCATGGACTTTTTGAGGCTGGCAAGTTATATTTTTTGCATAATGACCAGTGCACTAACTTTGCCACTCTATCATGTCTAACTTTGTAATCTGTTTGTGCAATCTTTGCACATTCACAGATGAAGTGTGACACATTTTCATCTTTTTCTTGGCAGAGTTGACATTTGCTGTTAATGCCAATTCCTTGGATCTTAGTTTTCATCACATTGGTTTGGAGTGCTTGTTCTTGTGCAGCAAAAATCAAGCCTTCGGTTTCTTTCTTAAGGGTCCCCAGTATGAGCCATGACCATGTTGAATTATGATCATGCTTTCCATCAATATTTCTCAGGTGTTGTCCATGTAGTGGTTTATTTTTCCAGCTGTTTAATTTCTTTTCAAATTGTTGTTTCTTATATTGAGCCTTTGTTTCCAAAATATTCTCCATTTTCACTGCCTTAAGTAATTTTTCTCTGCTTCTACTGATATAATCATTTAGGCTTCTTTTTTCCTCCTCTACTACCTGCTGTATTTGCAGTAATCCACGGCCTCCAATTTTTTTGTGGTAAATATAATCTGTCCACATCGCTTTTTGGATGTAGTGTGTGATGCACGTTCATTACTTTCCATGTTTTTCGATCCAATTCTTCTAGTTCGTTTTGAGTCCAATCTATTATTCCAGCTGGGCATCTAATTACTGGAATGGCCCATGTGTTTATGGCTTTGATTGTATTTCCCCCATTTAATTTTGATTTTAAGATTTTCTGCAGTATTTTGATATATTCTCTTTCTGTCAGTTCTTTAACTTTTGTGTGCACGATGTTGTCTGCTTCTAGTATTCCAAGGTATTTATAATTTTCATTACTTGAGAGTGATTTTATAATATTGCCATTTTTTAACTCTATTCCATCTAGTTTTTGGATCTTGCCACGGTGCATAGATAGAGCTGCACATTTGTCAATTCCAAATTTCATTTGGATATCTACACTAAATATTTGCACTTTGTTTAGCAGTGACATGAAGGGTGCAAACATCGTCACATTGTATAAGAACAAAGGAGACAGGGGCGACTGCAATAACTACCATGGCATCTCTCTTCTCAGCGTCGTAGGGAAGCTGCTTGCCCGTGTTGTGCTGAAGAGACTCCAGGTGCTTGCAGACAGAGTCTATCCAGAATCACAGTGTGGACTTCGAGCTAATAGATCCACCACTGACATGGTATTCTCCCTCAGACAGTTGCAGGAGAAATGTAGGGAACAACGACAGCCACTCTTTGTGGCCTTCATAGATCTTACAAAGGCCTTTGATTTGGTTAGCAGGGACGGCCTTTTCAAAATACTTCCCAAGATTGGATGGCCAACTTGACTCCTTAACATCATCAGGTCCTTTCATGAGGAAATGAAGGGCACTGTCGTTTTTGATGGTTCAACATCAGATCCCTTTGACATCCGAAGCGGAGTGAAACAGGGCCGTGTCTTCGCGCCGACCCTGTTTGGGATCTTTTTTGCTGTCATGCTGAAGCACGCTTTTGGAACTGCAACAGAAGGTGTCTATCTCTGGACTAGATCAGATGGAAAGCTCTTTAATCTCTCTAGATTGAGAGCGAAGACCAAAGTCCAGCTGAAATGCAAGCGGGAGTTCCTCTTCACCGATGATGCAGGTGTTGTTGCCCATTCTGCTGAAGACCTCCAACAACTCATGAATCGTTTTAGCAAGGCCTGTCAAGACTTTGGATTAACAATCAGCCTGAAGAAAACACAAGTCATGGGCCAGGGCATGGACTCACCTCCCTCTATTACCATCTCCATACAAGAATTGGAGGTTGTTCATGACTTTGTGTACCTTAGCTCAACGATCTCTGACACTCTCTCCCTAGATGTCGAGCTGGATAAACGCATTGGCAAAGCAGCTACCATGTTCTCTAGACTCACAAAGAGAGTATGGCTTAATAAGAAGATGACGGCATATACCAAGATCCAGGTCTATAGAGCCTGTGTCTTGAGTACAGTCCTGTACTGCAGTCAGTCCTGGACCCTTTGTGCATGGCAGGAGAGGAAGCTGAACACGTTCCATATGCGTTGTCTCCGATGCATTTTTGGTATCACGTGGCAGGACAAAGTTCCAAATAGAGCAGTCCTAGAATGAGCTGGAATTTTTAGCATGTATACATTACTGAAACAGCAACGTCTACGTTGGCTCGGGCATGTCGTGAGAATGGCTGACGGTCGGATTCCAAAAGATCTCCTGTATGGAGAATTAGTGCAGGGAAAGTGCCCCAGAGGGAGACCACAGCTGCGATACAAGGACATCTGCAAGCGGGATCTGAAGGCCTTAGGAATGGACCTCAACAGATGGGAAACCTTGACATCTGAGCGTTCAGCCTGGAGGCAGGCGGTACATCATGGTCTCTCCCATTTTGAAGAGACACTTGTCCAGCAGGCCGAGGCAAAGAGGCAGTCCCGAAACCAGCAAAATCAGGGAGCTGGACAGGGGACAGATTGTATTTGTCTTCAGTGTGGAAGGGATTGTCACTCTCGAATTGGCCTTCTCAGCCACACTAGATGCTGTTCCAAGTCCTCTATTCAGAGCACGTAACCATAGTCTCTCGAGACTGAAGGATGCCTAATCTAAAAAGTTTAGCAGTGATTCTATATCCGTGGAACTTTTTTCATATAGTTTTAGGTCGTCCATGTATAACAGATGATTGATTTTTCCAGCTTGTTCTGAAATATGGTAGCCCAATCCAGTTTTATTTAAAATTATTGACATAGGGATTAGTGAGATGTTAAACAGCAGTGGTGACAAAGAATCCCCCTGAAATATTCCTCTTTTGATGTTAACTTCCCCAATTTCTTCACCATGCGCCATTGAGACGGTTTTCCATTTTTCCATGTTTTTTTTTTAGGAACTTCTGAATGTTTTTACTAATCCCAAACATTTTTAGGCAGGTGTTAATTCAGCTGTGTGGCAATGAGTCAAATGCCTTTTTATAGTCTATCCAGGCCATGTTAAGGTTTGTTTTTCCTCTTTTTACATTCTTCAGGATCATTTTATCAATAAGCAGCTGATCTTTTGTGCCTCTTGACTTTTTAAAGTTCCCTTTCTGTTCCGTTGGGTATAGGGAGTTTTCAGTTAAGTATTTATATATAGATCTTGCAAGTACTCCTTTGAGGAGCTTGAACATGGTTGGAAGGCATGTAATTGGTCGATAATTACTGGGTTCATTGTCCTTTTGATGATCATTTGTTATCAGAAATGTGCGGCCTGTTGTCATCCAGTCTTCAGTTGTAGAATTTTGAAGTAAGTGGTTAAATTGCACTGTTATATGTTGATGGAGACTTGTTAGATGCTTTAACCAAAATCCGTGCAGCTCATCTGGACCAGGTGCACTCCAATTTTTCACATCCTTTACTTGCCTCTTAATCATTTCAGTTGTTATTACAATATCATCCATTTGTTTTCCTTGAGTTTCTTTACAAATGTCTTTAATCCAAATGTCTTTACAAATGTCTTTAATCCACAAGGCATTTTTGTTATGTCCAGTTGAGCTTTCACACATTTCTTTCCAAAATTTTAGAGAATCATCTTTACATGGGCCTAATTTCTTTTCCTCTGCATTTTCTCCTAGTGATGTATATTATAATTATTATAATTATTTGTATTTGTATTTGTGGTAGGAGTAGGAATAGTATTTCCGGAGACTTTCTTTATTGCACTGAAGTCTGTGAGGAGCTCCAGAAAATTCAGAAGGCCATAAAGAGGTTTCTGTTTCTGAAGTTCAAGGACATAAATAAATTCATTCAGGCTTAGGGAAATTCTAGGAGGAAACCTTTCCCCCTTTTTAGTTAAGAATGACACCTCCTGTGAGTCACTATCATCCAGGAGAAGTTCGCTGTAGCATGGACAAGCATAGAACTGGGAATAGCTACCATTTGGGGCTATAATTTCCAGAATCCCTCTGCCAGCAGTGGCCAAACATGGAACTATTCCAGCCTCTGTATATTGCAGTCCTTCCCAGCCTAATGTCTTCTGTTATTTATTTATTTATTTATTTATTTATTTATTTATTTATTTATTTATTTATTTATTTATTTATTTATTTATTTATTTATGTACTTACTTACTTAATTACTTACTTCTGAACCATTCATAATGTCACTTTTTGCCATGAAACAAAATGGCAATGAATCATATTTGACACTAGGAAGTTCTCACCCAACCCCCACACTATCAAGAGAAGTCAAGATGCTTAAACATACAACCTTTGGGTGTCAGTATTTACTCTACAATCCAAACATATTATATCTGCAATACAATATTTGGCAAATTTGTGCATTGTGTTTATCCCTCTACATTTCTTCTAAGGCTCTCTAAGAGGCAGAATGAGATGGCTCTTAAGCCAGTTTTAAAACCTGGAGTGTGGGAATACCTAGAAGTAACAGCCCAAACATTTTGAATGGGAAAAAAAAACTGAAATGGGGCACCATAAAACAAAACTGATTTGACAACACATGGTTATTATTTATATTTATTATTTATATTTATTATTATAAGTTAAAATTAGAAGGTTTATCTTTCCTTTCCATTAAGGAACCAGATCAGAGTATTACCGAAAGGGAACAAAGTGGGTTGCCCTTGATCTGTATGCCCTTTTTTTTAGCACCCCTCTGGGTCAGAGGGCCTATGCCCATCTCTGTTCTCAACCTCTCCAGAGATAATCTATTTCCAGATTTCATATCCCTCAGCACTTTTTTTTTGCTAAATCCCACCATCTTTCTTCTAATTAAAAAAAAACCTCATGCCTTTGTAATCTTTGCCTTGATTGATTGATTGATTGATTGATTGATTGATTGATTGATTGATTGATTGATTGATTGATTGATTGATTGATTGATACTTATGTCACACATGACTTAGTGAGACCACTACTCTGGGCAGTCATTACAATAGGATTTAAATCCGAAACACCTCCCACTGTTCCCCAAATGTAATAAATAAAAGTAATCCCCAAACTAATAAAACAAGCCAGGTAAACAAGCCCAATGAAACAAAGAGACTGTGACAGCCTTAAGGTGACCCAGGATCGAAAGGTACACTAACTGAAGCAGAGAATATCCTTAAAGGCTTCCCTAAATAGTAGAGTTTTTAAGCTGTCTTTTAAAACTCTGTAGGGAGGGGTCTGCTGGATCTCTAGCGGGAAGCCATTCCGAAGTGCAGAGTCGCTACCAAGAAGGCCCACATTCTAGCTGAGAGCTTCTTTGACTCCCTCAGTGTGATCCTTGCTGTAATTCAGTGCAATGAAAACATTACCCAAAAGAGGAAGAAAGAGGAGCAAGGAGAGGAGGTTGTGCTGATCAAGATTCACAGGGGTTTTCTGCTTAGGATCACCAAGGAGGAAAAAAAAATCAATATTCATATCCAGATTTCATATTCAAAGCTGCGCACCTAGTTTACTTAAGTCTACCTAATCCCTCAGCATTAGAGTAGCAAGCTAATTAGCATTTTAAACTGCTATCAATGATGCAAACATATTATGAAGGTTTGGAAGGGAAGGGGATTTAGATTAAGTATGGCAGCCGATGAGAAGGCAGGTTAAATCTAGCTGAAAATATGAAAGGAATTTCTATCAATTACCCATTCCCCCCAACCGCCCCCAAATGATTTCTTCTACATGCTGCCGTGGTATTGACACATGTGAGTGAAAGAGACTGAAGATAGTAAGCATGTGCTACCTCTTTGAGTGCAGCCAAATGGTAATGGGGTGCAAAGTCATTTGTACCAAGTGTTGGTCAGTGAGAGAAGTTGGTATGAGTTAATGAGTCATCAGCTGAAAGATGCTGATAATCAGTGGCTACACATCTGCACAGGATTGTGAGGTTAGCAGTACCCTGTTTCCTGATACTACAGGGCCAAAATGTGAGACCAGGGGTGGATCCCTGTGATGTCACAAAGGCAAGGCAGACGAGAACTGGGAAGCTTCCCCCACTCATGACAAAAGGCATCTAATTTGGGGATAGGAGGACCATATACAAGTTTCACAGATATATTTTAGAAATTTTAGCTCACACACACACAAGCTCAATTCCTCATTGAGTGACATTGTTCACCTCTAACTGGGACTATCCAATGGACTGAGATGAAACAAATGATAATAATAATAATAATAATCCATTAGTAGATGAAAATTCTAATAATTCTTTTGAATATAAATTCTATTGCTCAATAACAATAAAACATAATACAGTAAATTAAAAATGTTGCATTATTGTTGAGTAGAAATGTCATTGCTATGACTAAAACATAATTTCATGTTGTGAAAACTCTGTGGCTTTCTGCCTCCTACCAGTACTACATGTGCTATAGGCTGAAAACCAGTGTCCTAACACACTTGAGGCAACAGAAGATACAAAAGACACAACGAGGCAAACTGGAACAATGCAATAAGTATTGTTGTTGCAAACAGTGAACAGACATAAAGTTTGCAAAGTTTACCAGAACAGCATACATTCCTCAAATTATTTGCTGTTGATTCAGAGTGATTATACATATTCTGCTTTGTTTGGGTATGCATTTTGAAATCCAAAGGATTTTCCTAATAAGGTTCAGCAATATTGAAAGAAGTGTTTCATGAAAGTCACCTTAACAATTGCATGGTGAGGGAATACATGAGTCAAATGTTCCACTTCTTCAGAGCCAAGCAGACACTGACAATTTCTGACAGGCAGAAATCCTTGCCAAAGAATCCGTCAATGGATCAGGCAGTGGGACATTATATCTGAGGAGTGAAAATGCCCACATAAATCTTGCCACCATCTATTTTTGTAGAAAAGATGCAGGGAATAAGGAGAATAAACAATTGTGACCACTGTGGAGGAAAAAGCAGCACTTTCTAGCAAAGGGCATGGCATGCTGACTATATCTCAGTCTTCGCCTGAAGTACATTCTGCCTTTAGAGCACAACTCAGAAGTAGCTAAGTCACAGTTACCTAGTCAGTTGTGATACGTCTTCCAGCAACAAAGATATATGCTACATTATGTCTATAAGTGAGTGTGAAATAACATAAATCATTTCCTAGTAGAACTCTAAATGTTGGAACTGCTGCTATAGTTATCGTTTTTGGCACCACTCCATGCTTCAGGAAGAATATCGTGTGGCTAATCTGCCAGCTTGTGCTGGGCCTCATGCCACTGCCTTGTGTTCTTTTGTGAGTGTTGAGGCAACAGTAAGGTGAATGGAAAGAAAGGGTATTTTGGACTGCTGGCCAATAACACTGAGACATTTTTTAAGTAACTAAAAGCTGATCATTCCAGTCATGTTTGAGAAACTGCAAGCTGTTATTTTAAAATAATTGTCACTCTAGCAATAGCTAACTATTTTGGGGTGTTGCAACAATATGTGTAGAGTAATTAATTACTTTAAAAAACAATTTTATGCATTGCTTTGGAGTACCCTAAAGACACCATTAACTCCTGATTAAAGCCAGGTACAATAAATAGGTCATCAAGATAGAACATGCACAAAGCCAGTCCTGACATGAGGTACGTATAAGTGAGGCAACTGCCTATACACCGCAGATGGTATAGGTCATGGAACTACAGCAAGATATCAGAAGGCTGAACTGTGTGTCCTACATGGCCTGGCCTGTGCCCCCAATCTACTCTGCTACCGCAGGTGCAGTGAAAGGACAGGATCCTGATAACAGTGTCGACATAGCATTAGACTGCCTAATATGGCATATTTCTGTATGTGAAATGGGAGGAAATAATTGTATTGCATATATGTGTGTGTGTTTTTGTCTTGAACAGAAAAAATGTCCTGTGTATACCCCGAACAGACATAACTGTGGACTATTCAGTGCATGTCCTTGCTGAAGGCATAAAATATGGCAGACCACCCTCCAGATTTGGAAAAGAACTAGTTCCATGTTTTGTAACACCAGACCTAGTCTGAATAGAGATGGGAGTTTCTTTTTTTTTCTCCCAGGGAAGACAAATATGAAGCTCGCCAGCACAGGTGGCCAGCCCGATTGAACCTTCCCCCAACCGGGTGCCCACTTACCAATTGCCGTGTGTTGCGAGCAGCCGGCATCATTGAAGGCGTGCTAATCGTGGTAGTAGCCTGGCTGGTGCTGGCCCACCTCCCTGTTCAGCTGGTCACTCCGGCGAAGGGGCAGGATGATGAGCCTCCCCACTCAGCTGCTGAGTGGCCAGCCGAGCAGGGAGGCAGGGCAGTGCCAGCTAGGCTACTGCTGCGAATTGTGCACTATCAATTACACCACCCCCACACACCACATGGCAAGTAGTAAGTGGATGCCCTGTTTGGGGGGAAGAGAGTCCAATCAGGTCGGCCACCTGTGCTGGCGAGCTTCATATTCATCTCCGCCAGGAAATAAATACGAAGCTCCCATCTCTAATTATGAACCACTTCCATAACATGAATGTTAGTATCAGCTCAAACTGCTTGCAAGGGAGAAACAGACTTGTTCTAGAACCTTTAGCTGTTGAAAAAATCCAGCTTCCCCCTTTTGCCCAATAAAAATAAGCAATCAGAGTCTAAACTGAGGTAACACAGAAGGCTGGCTGAGTTTCTAAAACATGAAAATCACATGTCATTTGGCCAAGGCATTTAGAAGCTATTTCCACATAAGATTTTCCATCCAAAAATTTCAGTGCCTAAATTCCCACAGACACATAATAACGGCAGTATAGCAACGCAAACACACATGCAAATGTGAAGTTTTGTTTTCTGGAAGGCAGGAAGAGTTTAAAAGTTTATATCCCATGTTGTTCAACCAGGTGGACTCAAAGCTCCTCATACAAAATATATCTAAAGTGAACATTATGCCTTTTTAAAAAATAGACCCATAAAGAACAGCATAACTATCAGTATAATTAATTAATTGCATTCCATCAAAATGGAACACTTTTCAGGGTTTCTAGGTAGAGAGCACTCTACCGTTCCCTTCTTCTGGGGGCACCCTGGGACTGTGCAGCTTGCCCAGCACCACACAGGCTGGCTCTTCTGGGAAACTGAACTCTCAACCCCTGGCTCTGTAGCCAGATACCTAACTCACTGAGCTATCCAGCCAGCTAATAAGAGAACCATAAAAGCGAATGACATTAAATAAATCTTGAACCACAAACATTCAATCCAAGACCATGTTTGTGAAGTAACCAAAGAGATATGGTGTTATGATACAACAGTCAGCACTTGGAGTGGCATTCGACACAACGGGGGCAACCACTAAAAGTGCCCTTTTCTTAGTAGCCACACATCTTGTCACTAACAGCTGAGGGGAACAGAGACATCCATCTTCTTCATGCACACTGACATCCTAATCAGGAAGGTCATTTGGTCCTTAAATTAGCTGTCTCAGTCTTTTGATGCATAGGTGGCTTGTGATTAGGGAAGAGGAGTGGAGCCCTGCCACACGACTGGCCCATCAGTATAGCTGAACTGAGGCTGTGATGGAAATGTGTTGTTTACTCACACACACCAAGTGCTATGACATTCACTCCACTGCAGTTTTATAGATTTGTCACTTTTCTTCTGAAATACCAACAGTTGTAGAAAAGTAACCCCTGTTACAACAGCAGCACATTCGTAAATGACATTTACAAGTGCATCTACATATGCAAATCATTTACAGGAATGGTTCCCAGACAGACTGAAGTCCAGTGTGGGTGCCAATTCCCACCCATGTTTCCATGGTAACACTATGGTGGGAGAAAAGATGGAAGCATTTCCAGTGGGATATCAGAGCAGCCAAGCAGGGAATGCTTCAGCCTTCAACTGCCGTCCCTGCCTCCCCTCCTCAAATCCTCTCCGGGCCAATTTTAATTGATTTTGCTCCATTCAACCAGCCAGGGTAGGGAGGAAAGAGCCCCCCAGTGAGAGTTTCGCTTGGCAAAATTGGCACCCACTCTTCTGTCTTCCTAGCTACTTCTGGAAAAAGTGTTCAGGGTTGACCCAGGACCTTTTACAAGCTGAAACATAGCCTACAATCACTAATGCTTATTTCTGGAGGTAGGCAACCTGGTTCCCTCCAGGGATAGGAACTTGAGTTGTGGGACTAGCTGTCAA
This sequence comes from Intellagama lesueurii, assembly GCA_037013535.1. NCBI lineage: Eukaryota > Metazoa > Chordata > Lepidosauria > Squamata > Agamidae > Intellagama > Intellagama lesueurii. The sequence continues at coordinate 222,735,569 of JBAJHW010000001.1, forward strand.
GTTACATATATTGTAAGTTGCACCTGCAATTCGACTCGGACTTGACTCGGGGTTTGTTTGTTTTTCCTCAATGAATTGGACTTGACTCGTGACTCAGGACCCACCCCTCCCTTTTTTTTTCTGGAGAAAAGGCTTAGTTTTAATAGGGATTGGACTTGGGGCTTGCGACTTGGGACCAAAATCTCAAACTCGGACTTGGGACTCGGACCCAAAGACCTGACAACATCCCTGGTTCCCTCTAAATGTTTTGCAATTACAACTCTTTTATGGCTCAGCCAGCATGGTTAGGGGGAATTGTTATTATGGGAATTGCAGCCTGAAGGCACTACCCCGGCAAAAACACTTTGAAAAGTCTTGCTGTACCATTCCAGCAGCAACCCTTATCTCCATCTGTCTCCCCAGCCTTCATCCTGCAGCATGGTAGCACCAGCCCTGTTCTTCCCCATCCTCTCCACCACTCCGTTATCTTAGCCAATAGGCCTTTCACTGTTCTTGTTGCTGAATTAATGCACAGTTTCAGACAAAAGTCTTAGAGAAAGTGGTCTAACTATAGAGCACTTACTCAGTTCCGCATTAGTCCATTTGCAAACAGGTAGTACATACAATATGATTTCTAGTGATCTCCATCATTGTAAGAAGCTTTTATTGGGCTGGGGAGAACAGTAAGAATGAGATCTAAGGCCTTTCATCTGTTCTAATTATGTACATAAAATTTTATTGCTTCCCATTGCCTTTAATATTTATTCTTTGAAGTTATTGAATTAATCAGTTGGACTGGAAGGTGCTGAAAGGTAGCTGAGTAATAGGACAGACTCATCTAAGCTCATTCAATTACAACCGAACGAAAGCTTAGTTTCACTCCAGTGCACTTAGTATCATCAGTGGCTTCACCTTCTTTGGGAGAGATTCAGATTTGGTTACAGCTTGTTTATCTTTCAGAATAATTCAAGAGCAGCCATTTCATTTGGCAATACCATTCAGCAAACACTTCAACGAAGTCTTTATATGTTCCTTCAAAATCAAAGATGAATTTGGCCTGGTTGTGTTCTTCCTTCTCTATACCGTTAAGTCCATCTGATCCAGAAAAGGTGCCATAGGATGAGGGGTGAGACACTCACAGGCTGATCCAACTAGGCAGCTGAAACATATGTGTATGGTCACCTCAGCGGTGTGAAGAAATAGCGCTAGATTTTTCATTCTTTTTGAGACAGGCTGCCTCAATGGATCAAGATAGCCTATCAAGAGTTCGTTGACTTTCATGAGATTTCTCACCTCCAGTAAAAAAAAAACAATCCAAGGGGTACCTTTTTCTGTTGAACTTTCCACAATTTTTGGATGCTGGCTGATTAATAACAACCCATTCAATGCTTCTGATTTTTATATCCAGTAACCTATTGCTCCGTTATACATTTGCAATGCTCAATTGGCCTTTTTATCATCAGCTGGCCAGTTTCTACCTAGATTTTGGACATGTCACCCAGTGCCTGTTTAGTTCCTCAGCAGTCTCAGATTCTAAACTTTCATTTTTAAAAAAGTAACTCTATAACGCTTATGGAGTAAGCAAGAGAAGACAAAATGTGCTGTCATTTTTACCCATTTTTTTTCCTAGAAACAAGACTTTCCATATGTTCAGTCAGTGGGTTTGACAGGATTCCATAGTGGTGAATGCTGTAGTTGTCACAAACAGCCAAAATCTATTTGCAGAGCTGTCTCTAAATAGTGCACAGAAAGCAACAGAACCAATGAATGCTAGCTAGAGAATTATGGGACTGGCAGTGGTGATTTTCAGACATTAAAATATTCTTACACATCCTCTACTCCTGAAGCTCCCAAAGGCTTTCCCAGGTCAAAATGAATCCCAAGGGAGCCTCAGAACTTGGAGGAGGGGGGACTTTCAATTAAAGTCCATGGCTGATGACATCACCAGCCTTACACACAGGGAGCTGTGCAAACAGGATTCTGGCCACTGAACCAACCAGTAAATCAGAATGAACTTGCATGCCAAAATTTTGTGATCCACTTTGCAACTCATAAGACATACCTACAAATTAATGAATCTTGCAAATAAAATGTATAAATTATGTGATGATTGTAAGTCACCATCAGCCTTACATGGTAGTGAAAAGGTGGGGTAGAACTGTAATAAACAAATAATAGTAACAATAATAATAAGTTGGAGAAATTGCACACAAAGACACAACCTATTGGGAGGGTAACTATTTCACAAACTGCATAGACTAGGGAAAGGACATATAAAAATGCATATGACTGTTGTCTCATTCACAAACAGATGCAAACATAGATCATAATGAACATGTGTCCATGAAAATGAGAAATAAAAGCTTCAATGGGCAGTGCTGCATATCTCAGACTATGGAGCTCTGGTGGAGTGATTGACATATGCACGTACAAGCAAGGACAATTTCCTTGAAGATCAAGTATTTCTCACGTTGTATCACTTACATAGTGGCAGATGCCCTGTCTCTGCTCATAAGAATTTGCAAACCTGCACACTCTGAGTTAAATGGGAGGCAAAATGGCAGGAACATTTAAGCCTGACTGGAGAATTTCCAGCATCTCTTAAATTTACAGTCCTTAGATTAAATGGATACTGTGTAGCATTTCCAAATGTTCAAAGATAAAAAGACAGTGGTCTTCGAACTCATTACAGTTGGGATAATTCAATAACCCTTTACACTGAAATCATACTGTAGTCTTCAAAGCAGTTACAACAGCCTATGCCTCCCTTCAACAGCCATATCAGATTAAACAGAACAAAATAATTTGGACTCCATTGATGTTGTCTGGAAAAGAATAATGAACAGGAGGGCACTACCAGGGGTTCCCCCTACACACATTTAGGGCAACAGCATTCCGTCAGAAAGAAAATGCCTAGTATTTAATTAAAGAATATCTGCATTACAGTCAAACCCAGAGTGCTGGACCACACGTCTTGTGCCCCCCCCCCACTCTATCAGACCTCTATCTACCTTTGAAATGCTGCCTTTTTAAAAAAAATTGAGCCAATGTTTGCAACGTAGAGATAGCCGATCTGCCTACATTGCTGCCAACGTAGAGGCAAGCAGTGCCAAAATATCTGTTTCCTGGATTTGTTTGGGATGGCCAAACCACAGCAATTTCAAACATTCAAGAAAATAAAAATTAAAAACCCCGCAGAGAGTGGCACAGTTACGAAAATATACAGAGAAATCACAGAGACAAGTGCGCAAAGAATATAGCACAGCCATTCCGATAAGGGAGTGGAAAGGAGGTTTCACCTTCCTTTGGTGCTAGACAGAGTAGCCAAAAGCAGCAGAGTAAAAATCAATGGAGAGATACAACAGCAGGCTTGTCCGGACCTCCTCAAAACTTTGTGCTGAATTTTAAACTCAAAGAGTGCCATGGTTCTTGGCTCGAAGTTGGAATCTTTAATGTTATTTTCATTAAAGATACAGGTTTTTGGTAAAACTAACAAGAGTTCTTTGGCTGGTTAAAGCCAATAAATTGCAGCTAGAGTAAAAGGGGGGGGGGGAAGAGAAGCCCTTAATCAGCTGTTGAAATCCTGTTGTGCCTCTTTCAGGTGTGCAATGAGATTGACGTCAACATCCGTAGCAAAGCACTGATGATTGAAGGCTTCCTCAAGTGTTTTTAGGGATACATGTGACTTTGTCACATTGTGTATGTATTCTGTGTAGTCCAAATCACCTCAAACGTGCAGTAATTTGCCTTTAATCAGGGGGGATTTGCCCCTGCTGATGACAACATTCCCACTACACACACACTGAGTTACGCAACAGGATTTCAGCTGGGTTTGGTAAAATCAAATGCAAGTTTTAGTCTTTGCTACTCATGACCAGTATACATGCATAGAAACACATGCAGTTTCAATTTAAGTTCGAAAAGTTAACTTATTGTTCTTCTGGTGAGGCGAAGAAAGCAACTTCCAAGATTTCCATGGGTAGATCCTTGCTGGATTCAAAATAGGGACAGAAAGCCTAGCATCCTACAGAGTGCCTGAACTAGGACAGGCAGTCTCTATTAGCAGTCTGGTTTTATCCTTCCTTCCCTGGAACTACTTACTGCATGTGAGGTATCAATATATCCAACAATTCTGGCATTGAAGATTTGTTGAGTTTTTGGCTTTGTTTTTTAATTTGTATTTATTTATTTATTACATCTATACTTGCCTTTCTATTTAAAGATAGCAGTCAAGGTGGCTTAAAAACCTATAAAAGAATAAAAAGAGATTCAATCACAGTTAGCTAAAACATAATATAGGCAAAACTGAACTAAAATTACACAAATACATTAAAAACCTTTCAATTCAGCAAAAGATACAAATGAAAATCAATACAGCAGGGCAGGTTAGATCTCATAGGACAATCTAAAGAGATGTGTTTTTAATCTCTTCTTAAAATCAGTCGGACTGAAAACAGCTCACAACTCTGAAGGGAGTGTCTTCCGCAGTCTGGGAGCCACAGAGCAGAACGTCCTCTCCCGTGTGCTTGTCAGGTACTCTTGTGAAAGTGTTGGTATTTTTTAAGAGTCTGCTGAAAATACTAATGTCAAGACAGGTTCATAGTGAGACATTACAGTCCTTTATATAGCCAGGTCCTCAGACATTTAGCGTTTTAAAGGCTGAAACTAACTCCTTGAATTTGGTCCAAGATGTATTTGACAACTGGTGCAGGTCTTTCGATATTGGGATCATGTTATCACAATACCATGCACCAGATAGCAACCTAACTGCTGCCTGTTGCACCAGCTGAGGATCCCAGACTCTCTACAAGGGTAGCCCCACATAAACACACTGCAGTAGTCAAGATGTGATGTAACTCTGGCATGGATGACTGTTTAAGGAGAGGAATATGCCCTGTGGTATGATGATATCAAAATTATGTCTGGAATCCTGTTGCTTAGTACAGTAAACACACTGAACCAGTGTGGCTTTGGTAAGTCAGTTCCGCCACTGAATGGGCCTACTTTAGTTGGACTTAAGCAACAGGATTTCAGCTTATGGTGTATTGTCCTATGAAAAACTATGTGAGCAGTTTTATACACTTTTCATAGGGGAAATGAAATGGGGTGAGAGGATTTGTTTTCCCCATCCCAAACCCTCTGCAAGCCGCATGAAATGAGGAGGGTCCACAGTCCTTGGCATCTCTAGGTCCACAGCCACAGTATCAGGTGGAGCTGTTCTATATGGTGTTTTGCCTAGGGACCCAGCTTTGCTCTTTTCCATGCAGGAAAGTAGTGAGAGAACAGAACTGCTGTCATCCGGTGCACACAGAAGCTCCCAAGAGCATTGATGGGGAGCTCTTCAGGTTAACCCTTCACCTCCTCCCCTACACTGATTCTGCTTCAGTCAGTGCTGCGAGACGTTGATGGCTGAGCTAGCTGAGAGAGTTGACTCTCCATTTGCCTACCCAGTGGAGAGACTGAGCAGGGTGTGGTTAACCTCCACGTTACCTCCACTCATGAGTAGGAGATAATGTGGTTACACACACACACCAGCCACCTTCCTGATAGGGAAAATGAGACAGAGAGAAATTCTAGAGGGACAAAGCTTGCAAGAGAAAAGAGACATCCCTTGAACCCACCATGGAGCAGCTTTTCAACTTTGGGGGGGATAAAGAATCTTTCTCTGCTGTCCAGAATCACAGTGTGGATTTCGAGCTAATAGATCCACCACTAACATGGTATTCTCCCTCAGACAGTTGCAGGAGAAATGTAGGGAACAACGACAGCCACTCTTTGTGGCCTTCATAGATCTTACAAAGGCCTTTGATTTGGTTAGCGGGGACGGCCTTTTTAAAATACTTCCCAAGATTGGATGTCCACCTCGACTCCTTAACATCATCAGGTCCTTTCATGAGGAAATGAAGGGCACTGTCGTTTTTGATGGCTCAACATCAGATCCCTTTGACATCCGAAGCGGAGTAAAACAGGGCTGTGTCCTCACGCCAACCCTGTTTGGGATCTTTTTTGCTGTCATACTGAAGCACGCCTTTGGAACTGCAGCAGAAGGTGTCTATCTCCGGACTAGATCAGATGGAAAGCTCTTTAATATCTCTAGATTGAGAGCAAAGACCAAAGTCCAGCTGAAATGCATGCGGGACTTCCTCTTCGCCGATGATGCAGCCATTGTTGCCCACTCTGCTGAAGACCTCGAACAACTCATGAATCGTTTTAGCAAGGCCTGTCAAGACTTTGGACTAACAATCAGCCTGAAGAAAACACAAGTCATGGGCCAGGGTGTGCACTCACCTCCCTCTATCACCATCTCCATGCAAGAATTGGAGTTTGTTCATGACTTTGTGTACCTTGGCTGAACGATCTCTGACACTCTCTCCCTAGATGTCGAGCTGGATAAACACATTGGCAAAGCAGCTACCATGTTCTCTAGACTCACAAAGAGAGTATGGCTTAATAAGAAGCTGACGGCATATACCAAGATCCAGGTCTATAGAGCCTGTGTCCTGAGTACACTCCTGTACTGCAGTGAGTCCTGGACCCTTTGTGCACGGCAGGAGAGGAAGCTGAACATGTTCCATATGCGCTGTCAACGACACATTTTTGGTATCACCTGGCAGGACAAAGTTCCAAATAGAGTAGTCCTAGAACGAGCTGGAATTTTTAGCATGTATACATTACTGAAACAGCGACGTCTACGTTGGCTTGGGCATGTCGTGAGAATGGCTGATGGTTGGATTCCAAAAGATCTCCTGTATGGAGAATTAGTGCAGGGAAAGCGCCCCAGAGGGAGACCACAGCTGCGATACAAGGATATCTGCAAGCGGGATCTGAAGGCCTTAGGAATGGACCTCAACAGATGGGAAACCTTGACATCTGAGTGTTCAGCCTGGAGGCAGGCGGTGCATCACGGCCTCTCCCAATTTGAAGAGACCCTTGTCCAGCAGGCTGAGGCAAAGAGGCAGTCCCAAAAGCAGCAAAATCAGGGAGCTGGACAGGGGACATTTGTCTTCAATGTGGAAGGGATTGTCACTCTCGAATTGGCCTTCTCAGCCACACTAGACACTGTTCCAAGTCCTCCATAGTCTCTCGAGACTGAAAGATGCCTAAACTCTCTGCTGTCATACATGCTTAGCCTAGAAATAAGTCCCACTGAACTGAGTGGGGGCTATTTTTAAATAGGCATGGCTAGTCCTGTGCTGTCAATGTGATTGTCATGCACCCAAACCAGAGATGAGAAACTTTTTTTTTTATTTTTTTGGGGGGGATAAAACCTCCATCATAGTTCAGTCAGCATCACCACTAGCCATGCTGGCTGAGGTAGTTTGGGAGCGGTAGTTATTTTTTTTTAAAAAAAGTGTTTTTAACATTTTTATTATTATTATTATTATTATTATTATTAATTATTATTATTATTATTATTATTATTATTATTATTATTATTATTATTATTATTATTATTATTTCTGGCCTGAATGTGTGTTTATCTCTCTCCGATTCTGCAGGTGAAGGGCCACCTTGGGCCCTGAAGATATTGTATTTTTTATAACTCTGAAATGTCTTTCTATTTCTCTCACTGGTGGCTGCTTCTAAATCTCCGCCATGAAGCAGAAACGGGATAGAGAGCCAGGCTCCCCTGACACAACTTTTTCTTGCCCAAATGACATCAGAGACCATACAGCACCTGACACTGCAGTTTTATAAAGCACTAAATCATGAATAATTGGCCGGGTTGCTAAACTTCTGCTTTCTGAAAAATAATTCATTGTTGTTAGGTTTAGGAGCAAACTGAAGTGTTAATTTTATTGATAGGTATTCCATAAGGAGAAGTGCTTTTAAAAACTTTCTTTTTCTTTTCTGCACCAAAAGCTTTTAGAAAGATCAATGCTCATTTTCAAGCAGAGAAACTGACAAGCCAGTCTGATGTTACTCAAGGAGTTGGAGGTGGGTGAGTTGGGAATGGTTTGTTTGTCCACTTGCTTACTTTTCACTTTTCACAGGAATAAATTTTTTGGCATTTTGAACAAAAGGCTTCACCGCACCCCTCTGATTAAGGACTTTTAATAGCTGTTACAAAAGAAGCAATACTAAAAGGAAAGAAAGCAAGCTTTCTAAAATTATTGTTATCATTGGTATGAAGAATTTTGTTTGCAGGAAGACGCCAGCCGCTGGACAGTATTCAGAAAGAAATGGAAATGAAACCATAAAAATGTTTATTTTTCATGCAGATTGTTGTTTTATACAACAGCCCAATTTCCTGTTGTTGCTGAATTTTGTTTTGGCTGAGCAGGGATACTACAGAGGTAGATGCAAGAGCATCTACAGGCACTTCGTTGTTTTTGCGGGGAGGAGCAAAGCAGTATGAGCTGCAATACCAAAGAAAGTAGTTTTTCCACAGGTTAATTCATGTACATAGTTTGCATCATTAAAATACAGGGTATGTTTGCCTCAGTATTTTAAATAAAGGCTGAAATGCTGTTCTATAAGTGACATTGCAGTAAGGCTGGTGACATCATCAGCCGTGGCAATTTTTCAGATATAGAAATGTCTGATTATGATCCGTGAAGGTCCTGAGGCTCCCATGGAATCCTCTTTGTCATAGGAAAAGCTAATCAAAAGCAGCGCACACTGATTATATACTGCCCCATAGCCCTTAAAGCACTCTCTGGACAGTTTACAATTTAATTATGCAGGCTACATATTGCTCCCCACCCCCCAGCAAGCTGGGTACTCAATTTAGCCACCTGGGTAGGCTGAGTGGACCTCAAAACAGTTACCTGGGATTGAACCATGAGCAGAGTTTTGGCTGCAGTACTGCAGTTTAACCACTGTGCCACAAGGGAAGCCACTGGAGGTGCCACAGGACTTTTAGAAATGTTAATTTCTAAAAATCACAGCTGGTGGTAAAGTTACCCCTCCCCTGCACCTGGCAGCTCCCAACAAGCTTCCCCTGTGACAAAAAGGAGCCCATAACATATTCAGGAGGAAGCAGGGTCTTTTTATTTTTGAAAAATGGCCGCAGCAGATAACATTGTCAGCCTTACGCAGAGTAACCATTCAAACTGGATTTCAGCCACTAAATCATTTTAAGAATACTGGAGGGGCAGTAAAAGGTGGGACACAGAGGCTTAACCAATCAGTACATATCACCAAATTCCCCCATCCAATGATGATCCAATCCATACATGAAGGGAGTTGGTTTAAATGAGCTGGGACTTTTCAGAGTGGGAGTCTTGTCCAGCTTTCCTTGCTAGATCACAATGCAAACATTTCCTTTTTTAAAAAAAAATCCTGCCACTAGGTCTACACACGAATTGCCGGAAGTGCAATTCTTTGGGAACTGTTACATTAAGAAAAGAGGGGTCAGTTAGATCATTTTTTTTTAAACAATCCCTCTTAGGTCACCCTAATTTGAATTCCAGAGCTGCCCAAACCTCGCCCAGTTGGTATCACTAACCCCAGAGGATACTCCAGCAGCTGTCATGGTCTAGCACTCTTCCATTTAACTCATCAGAAGAACCACAAAAGAAGCCTGGGTTCATCCAAAGGGGCGGGGAGGTTGTCCTGTGTTCTCTGTTTGGTTTGGAGGGGGGTCTGCTTTTATTTATTTCATTTCTGCTTCTTTTGCTTTGTATTAAATCTATTTCATGTTTTGTTTTTTTGTTTTTGGCCTGGTTTTTCTCATTCACTGGGTCCCATTTTGGGGTGGTGGAGGAAGATGAGACAGAAATCAAACAACGATGACTGAAAGCAAAGTCCTAGCAATCTTTGAATGAGTCTTTCAAAGATTCAAACCTTTGAATCTTTAAATGTTACACTCAGTGCAAAGCTTGCCACAGAAATTGTATCTCCATGTCGTGCTGCAATGTCATGGCATTGTGCATACTCACTATGGTGAGAGCCGGGGTGATGTCATGGTTATACATTTAATGTATTCTGGCCCACAATGAGCAAAACAACCAGACAATGAAAGACTGTGCTGGCTCAAGAATTTGAAAGGTTGTAATAGAAAGATGGAACTTTCCCAAAATTAGATTCACCAGAAGAATTGTTATTACTATTAGTTCTGGGATTCACAGGCAAAACATTGGCATGTGGAGGCAGAGCAGAATATAAGAACACAATACAAGGTGTGCCTATTCCCACACACAGCACACCCAAGACGGGAATAAAACATCCATCTGAAAAAAATACTGGCGAACCCATCACTGCAAAGAGAAGCAGTATAAAACATATCTTCTTCAGTCTGAAACTGTTGTTTAATGTTGGCTACATCAACTCCTTGTTGCCCACATTCTGCAGGTAAAATGCACCATAAATGCACACAACACTCGAAGACAGGAGTCAGTTTTAGCCAAGTCCCAAAGATAATGTGCAGTTTTATGCCATGATACCAATCCCCAAAGGCCAGCAGAAAAAGCATTGCTATCAGAGGTCTGCCCCTGTCTTTCGACATGGACTTGTGGACACATTACAGATCCATGGCATATATCGAAGCACTTTATATATAGTGGCATTTCCTCAGTTGGATGTAAATATGCTCTGCAGAAAGGTTACTCTTTATAAAGCAGCTTGCAATAGATTTATAGACTACCTCTGAACTAATTCCATCTTGATTAAATCAATTTGAAATAAAAAATTTCTTCATATTTTCCCATTACCTAGTAACTAGCAGATCTAAGGAAAAGCTGATCTAAGGAAAAGCTATCTGACAATTTAAGAGAAACATAAAACACAGAACTGGATACAAAAGGAGATATATTGGCAGGCGGGAGAACCTCCTTTAGCACTCAAGCTGATTAATAGGCAATAAATGATGTCATAAAACTCTGTTATGTTCAGAATTTGTCTTGAGAACAGTTGGATAGAAAGTGATCTGGAAAGAAGATACCTGAAGCAAAACAAAACAAAAATATTTTTGAGATGCTAAAAAGCCACCACTTCACTGATACATCGAATAACTGACTGCACATTTCTGTTCTGTTTGATCCATTGCAAGTAATAAGGAACATAGCACTTTACAGAATTGACCGAAAGCATTAATGGGTTATAGAACAGTACTTCCATTAATTGCAAAAATGAGGGCAGTGTAGTTGGCTGAGTTTGATTTCTTCAGCAAATGTTTTCAGATTGTATTCAGAGAATAGAGCCTTCTCTATCACTGGTCCTGAACTCCGGACCTCCCTCCCACTGGAGGCCAGCCTGGCCCCATCTTTGCTCTCCTTCTGCAAGCAGGCAAATACTTTTCTCTTCAGGAAGGCTTTCTCTTAGTGACTGGCTAATCTCAGAGTGGTTTCTAAATGGAGTGTTATGTCTTGTTGGATGTGCTTTGGTGTTGATTTTGTTAACCATTTTTAGTGTGATATTGATTTACCATTTTTTAGTGTGGTATTGATTATTTTAAAATATATGTATACATACTGTTCTTAGCTTTTAAATATTGTCTTAATGATGTAAGGCGCCATGGGTCCTTTTGAAGGAGAAATGCAGGGTAAAAATATTTTAAATAAATACAGTTACCTCTTTTTCTTAACTACCGAAAAATAGCCAACCAAAACAATATCTATGGATGCTAATGAAACTGTAATGGTAGCAACACAAAAAGCAAAACTTTGCCATTTGACTTTAAACTACTTTTTGCTGTGTATCACCTGTTGTGACACAATTGTCAATAATATTCAGGATCATTTCCACATTCTTGATTGCACTTTCTGAAAGAGCCATAATTCCTATTCACTGGTTAAACTTTACTTATTAAAGAATACTTGACTAGTATAGTTTTATTTAACAGAATGTTTACACACTGTATGATTCATCATACAAAAATGAAATGCAGGTTTGTTTACTCATCCAAATATCACACAAAGAAGGCAACAGAAACCAAATCCTTTCACAACAGAATTATTTTTGAGTACCTAATTTGTACCATTATTGTTACTATTATGTAATATACTACATAGTCCATGAAATTAAACATACTTCAACAAAGACAATCTGGCCACAGAACAAAGAAGGTTGCATGATTCATTTTGAGACATTTCTACCTCAAGTGTAAATTGCTGTCTTCATTGCATGTCATCATGAAACCAAGGAATAGTAATGAAGTTCAATCAGTCCTCAACCATCACTCTATGCATTCTCTTGTGGCAGAACTAATAAGATTGGAAAAGTGGACTGAGTACCTGAACAGGTGGTAAATTCCTACAAGGACAAATTATGTGTGAATTCCTTCTTTTTCCACATTTTGTATGAGTTAATTTTTTTAAAGCACATATTGCTCTGTCCTTTGAACTAGCAGGAGAACAAATGAGTCAATGGAGATGGAAGCACCTCTATTTTTCTCCGCTAGCCTTTAGGTGCCTAAGATACAATATTTTGCCCATGGTTCTTTTTCTAGATCATGGTATCAATCCTTTCCCATCACTGAAAAAGTGGGCTTCAATCCACAAATTATTTTTGTTTTTGTTTGTTGTTTTTGGATGCCACCATATTCTTTCGGAAGAGGTATCCGTGTTATTCTGTGCAAGCATACCAGGCAAAATCCAAAGGGAAAAACAAAACAACACAAAACAAAAACAAGACAAAAAGACAAAAACATGTGACACATTAAAGACTATTATATTTTAATGTGAGCATTCATGGATCATGTCCACTTCTTCAGACATGGAATAAAATGAAATACAGAATGAAATGCTGAGTTTACAAGTAAAACATTCAAAACATTCATTGGTTTTAAGAGTCTTGGGTGTGTGGTTACATCTCACATTAAGTCAAAAAAAAGATAACCAGGCAAGAGCGAAAAAAAGAGAGGTAGAAGGGGGTTTGGTGAAGACTGACAGGAATATGGATATCAGTTAGAAACCTAAGAGGGAGGGAAGAGGGGAGAAGAAATATATATAAAAGTAAAAGAAGATAGCAGAGAAGCCAGGTGTGTTTCGTAGGGAATATTAACAGTTTTTTTACCTTGGAACCTTATAAGGAAAAATGGGCCTGGTAGTTGTGAGGAAAATAATAGTAGATCACAGCATAAGCATTACATTTGGTAATAACTTAAGAAACCTAGGTTTATATTGGGTTCTTTGTAGGAGAAAGGCAGGGTAAAAATATTTTAAATAAATAAATTCAATCCATTTATATGGGTGTCCATCAGGCATATAAATTTTAGCTGTTTCCCTTTGTATTCTAGATCTGTAACATTTCTTTTCTAAAATAGCAACTTTCATATCTTCTACAGAGTGTCCTGGTAGATTGAAATGGTTGGACACATGTTTATGTGTATTGTGGTTTCTGACGTCAGATTTGTGACCATTGATTCATTTGTGTAAAGATTGTCCTGTTCATCCTATGTAGAGTGCAGAAGGGTACTGTTCGCAAAGGATGGCATAGATCACATTAGCTGAGGAGTAAGTGAAGGTGCTATTGATGTTGTATGTGGCATTACTAGGTCCTGTGATTGTGTTGCCCAAATAGATGTGTGGGCAGAGTTGGCATCTGGGTCTCTGGCAGGGTTTAGTCCCCCTGTCTGTATTATTGTTTTATGGTCCCTTGTGAGTTAGTAGTTGCTGGAGGTTGGGGCTTGTCTTTGTTGGTTATGCTATAACAGACTAACACAGCTATCCTTCTGGAAACTACTATCACTCTTGCCATCAAAATTTGTCATGAAAATGTATAATGATGGATATCCTAAAGAAAATTAAACTCCTACCAATTTACAGAGATGTTTTTCACCATTGATCTTTTTCATCTTCTACTGGCAGTAAAACTGCTGCTGTGCCAGCACAGACTTTCTTGCCTTCCTTTATTGTTTGTTGATACATATTTGTATATTGATCTGTGTTTATCCTTTCTTTAATTGTACGCTTCGTTTTAAACCACCCAGATAGTGTCTTCCACTATAAATAGAAATAATGAATAAAATTGAGCTGGGTTGGACTTGATGCCCTTATACGCCCCTTCCAACTCAATTATTCCATGAATCTATGATAAATAAATAAATAAAGTGATGCCACTGTTTCATGTTCTCAAATGCTCTTCGGTCTTAAAGATCCCACATCTACCACGGTGCTGCTAAATTCCTAGCCATCTTACCCCCTCCTGCCTTGAAATGCATCCCAGCAAAAAAATTCAGGCTTGCACTGTCACCTGGCTCTTCTGTACAAGTCTCGTGCAGGTGCTATGGCTTCATGAAAAAAACACCCTCAGCTACAGCAGAGTCACCGCAGTGCACATCTCTTATCCTTTGGACACTAGCAGTGGAGGTGAGTGACTTGGCTTCAATGAGAGAAGATCTGAAATGCAGTCCAGCTATGTGAGAGACATGGAGAAGAAATTTACCTTCTTAACAGATTTCAAAAATACAGTCCCATTGTACCAAAGTGTGTGCATAATCAGACATAATCTTTTATTCTTTTTTATTCACAAGTAAGCAGGCACTGACCAGTCCTAAGGCATTCCAGGAGGGAAGATTTACACCTTTCTTCCCTCCTTCAGCTCTATGCTATCCAAAAGAAGACAATGGAAGAGGATAAGATCTTCCAGAAATGCCTCTCTGTCTGGGTGCAGTGGCAGGTGTGTGTGTCCACTGGCAGATACACCCAGGCAGAAAACCATTCTTGGCAACAGGAAGCATGTTGTTCCTTTAAAATGCCTTCTGGTGCAGTGCATGCAAAGCAGAGCTGGGTTTACCAGATCCAAAGCTGTTCCAGCTCTCCACAAGAATCCTAATCCAGATCCATCAAGATCTACCAGGAGAAAAGGAGAACAACAACAACAATAAAATATCTCCCTTACATTTCTGCCTGGCCAATGTGCGTTATGGATGAGGAAGCAGATCCAGTTTGGCACTCCCCCACCCCCACCATTCATTTGCCGGTGGCTTCTGTAGATTCCCTCTCCCAGTGCCTATGTTTAGGTTTCTGACCCTACAGAGTTGAAGATAGGGAAACATTTGATTCCTGCTCTATTGAAAATATTAGTATTGCTGAGAAGGTGCTGCCTAAGCATCTGTGACTTGAATCAGTGCCTAAAAATGACACTTTCAAAAGATAACCCTAGAAAGGCAATTATTCCATCTCAGTCAAGAGATGACTCCTAGTTTTCATCTTTTAATCTTAATTGGCCCCTTCATCTCTTTTTAATGCCTTGGAGCATTAAATATTTTAGAAAGATGACCTTGAATGGATGATCTCAATTCATTCCCACACCATGCTCTTTCTTTTCTTTCCCTTTCCCTTCTTCTTTCTTTTATTTTTCTTTTCTTTTCTTTTCTTGTGACTATGAACAGTGTGCTCAGATTAGATGAAGCCTACCTTCAAAAACTGATGGGTTGTGTGGCATTGAACACTGCATTTAAATTTGTGAAAAGCAGACTTTCAATGGATGCTGTCAGTTTGGTTTTATAGATTTGGATAAACTTCAAACATTCACATATTTAAAATTTAATAGGGCCATTGAGTCCCTTCATTGTCAGCAAAGCAACTCACAATAAAAACTTGTTTTCATCAATAAGTGGTACTTGCACGATGGAACAAATATCCCCTTGGCTCCCAGCAGTATGTCAAGTCTAAGGTCTCATAGGAAAGTATGCCAGCTTTCCTTGACCAGACTGCTCACAAACAAAGCACCAGGATCAAGAGATCAAGTACTGGTAGCGTCTTCGTTGAGTGTTGGTAGGGGCCAACACTCAACGCTGCAAACCAAACCTTTAGCTGTTAATTAACTGAGCATCATGCAATGGATATGCCGTGATATGAACTTTGCATATCGCTATTTAGCAAGCATTTCGGGGAAACAAAAGCAGCTTCATCAGCCCAGCAATACCATTTCTGATACTATCTAAAGCAATAAGATCAATCCTAATGTCTTCCTGCAAGTTGCGAACATGAGCTCTCAACAAATTATGTGTTCCTCCTTACCATTGTATGCCATTTCATGAAGGGGATTCCGGAATGGTCAGTGGCACTCAATAGTATATCTTGAATTTAGCAAAGCTTTTGACAAAGTGCCCCATGATATCCTGATTAGCAAGCTAACTAGGTGTGGGCTGGATAGATCGTGTCAGGGGATACACAGTTGGCTACAGAATCATACTCAGAGGGTGATGATTAATGGCTCCTTCTCCAACTAGGAGGAAGTAACAAGTGGGGTACCCCAAGAATCAGTTCTGGGTCTGGTGCTCTTCAACAGTTTTATTGATGACTTGGATGAGGAAGTGCAGGGAATGCTTGTCAGATTTGCGGATGACACAAAATGGGGTGGAATAGCTAATACCCTGAAAGACAGAAACAAAATTCACAAAGGTCTTGACAGGCTCAAGCACTGGGCTGACAACAACAGAATGAAATTCAACAGGGATAAGTGCAAAGTTCTACACCAGGGGGGGACCAAATGCATAGTTACAAAATGGGGGATACTTGACTCCGTAATACTATAAGTGAGAAGGATCTTGGAATAGTCGTACATCACAAGCTGAATGTGAGCCAACAGTGTGATGTGGCTAAAAAAAGGCAAATGCTATTTTAGGTTGCATTAACAGAAGTATAATTTCCAAATCCTGCAAGGTGCTAGTCCCCCTCTATTCAGCACTGGTTAGGCCTCACCTTGAGTATTGTGTCCAGTTCTGGGCACCATACTTCAAGAAGGATGCTGACAAGTTGGAACAAGTTCAGAGGAGGGCAACAAGGATGATCAGGGGGCTGGAAATCAAGCCCTATGAAGAAAGACTGAAAGAACTGGGCATGTTTAGTCTTGAGAAAAGAAGACTGAGGGCTGATATGGTAACACTTTCCAAATACTTTAAAGGCTGTCATACAGAGGAGTGGCAGGATCTGTTCTCGATCATCCCAGAGTACAAGACATGCAACAATGGGCTCAAGTGACAGGAAGCCAGATTTCGGTTCATTAGGAAAAACTTCCTGTTAGAGCAGTACGACAGTGGAACCAATTACCTTGAGAGGTGGTGAGTGCTCCAACACTGGAGGCATTCAAGAGAAACTTAGACAACCACCTGGCCGATATCCTTTGATTTGTATTCCTGCACCAAGCAGGAGGTTGGACTTGATGGCCTTATAGGCCCCTTCCAACTTCACGATTCTATGATTCTATGATTCCACTTTAATCTGTTTCAGTTTGTTGTATCATTCAGGGAGGATAGTGAGTCACTGAAATATGAAGATGCCTCTTCCATGCTTCAGGGCACACAGAGTTGTGCTGTGGGAAAGCTTTGTACATCCTGCCTAGATTCATACACCACAGATTACTGGTAGCTAAGTGGGAGCTACTGCTGCACTGCATAACCCTATGCCATTCCAGCAAATGATGGAACATGGATCGTGGGTGCATCCTTATGATGATGATGTGGTATCATAATGACTCAATTCATTCCTTTCCCAGTATTGCCACTCCTTGGGGAATCAATGTGTCAGCCTCCCTATTTGTACCGTTTTCTGACTGCAGACAGAACTCAAATGAGAGTGGGTGGGGACAATTTTCAGCACTAAGGAAATCTTATGGATGACTTTGAGCTGGCTAATTGACTGCATGCACAATTATACCACAATCAAAGACTCAAATAAACTGTGCTGCAGCTGCATTTTCAGGTTCCCCCAGTTTTCCCAAAAGCAATGACTGAAAGCTAATTCACAGCAGTCACTGCTTTGACGTAAATATCACTGTCTGCGTGGCTTAAAGTTCAATAACACCTGCTACCAAACTGGAGAAAGGAAGAGCAATGTGCATTTCATCTTCTACTCTGAATGTTGTGACCTTTTGAATATTTTCTGAAGGAAAACAGCCCTACTGGCATCCAGGGCTTATCACTGCCTAATAATTTCATACCCTTGCTTTGATTGTTTCTATTGACCTTCAAACATCTTTTATTGCATGATATCCGTAAGTTTGTTTTAGTATCACGACTTGGTCTAATTACCTGGATTATTCTATACAGTTCCCTACAGGGAAATGTACTGCTGAAGTTTGAGTTTTTAAATACTAATTAAAAAATCATTAGTCTGTGAATTAATTACCACAATTTATTTTTTCCTTTCCCTCCTGATGGTCATCAGAATGTGATAAGCAATGTAGTTGTTGCCATGCTGCAATCCAAAACCTCTGTAATTACAGAATCATAGAATAGTTGAGTTTGAAGGGGCCTATAAGACCATTGAGATCAAACCCCTGCTCAGTGCAGGAATACAAATCAAAATACATCTGACAGATGGCTGTCTAGTTTTCTCTTGAATGCCTCCAGCATTGGTACATAGACCACCTCCTGAGTTAATTAGGTCCATTGTTGTACTGCTCTAATAGTTGAGATGTTTTTCCTGGTACTTAGCTGAAATCTGGCTTCTTGTAACTTGAGCCCATTATTACATGTCCTGCATCCTGGGATGATCAAGAATAGATCCTACCCCTCCTCTGTATGACAATCTTTCAACTATTTAAAAAATGCTATCATATGTCCGTTCAATCTTCTTTTCTCAAGGCTAAACATGCCCAATTCCCTTGATACCGGAGCAGAATCAAACTAGATTTTAGTATAACCCTTAGCAGAGAAAACACAGGCCTCAGAGAAACTAGGCCCAGGAACATTCACACATAGCTCAGGCAAATAGAGGAACATTCACACATAGTATAGAATGTCATTGTAACACTTTCATTTTGCCCATCCTCCTTTTGACCTGGCAGATGGCCTGGTCCTGGAATGCAGGCAAGAGGAAACCAGCCATGACAGGCCAAAACATTCACACCAGGGAGCCGGAGAGTGAAGGCCATATATCAGGGCCCAGGAAGCCTACCCATAAACATACCAAAAGATAAGATTCTTTCCCCAGACATTCAGGCGCATCTTGGGCATAGGCCAAGGACACATGGGCACACAATCTGCATATCTATAGGGAACCAATAGATCAGCGTAGTTGGCATCACTACCCAATGAGGGACTGGATCCAAACTTGGGGTACAAATGACCAATAGAATTGTAGTACTTTTATGACTCTTTGTCTGTATCATTATAAAACATATGTACACTGTATTTTCGGGGTCTTCTCTGCTTTTAAGAGAAGTCCCAGTTGACCTTTTATTTGCTGCTATTCAAATAAAATTGGGCCTTTGGTTCAGCTGTTGCGTCTATGCCTGATTCCTTGCCAGACAATCTTAGCACCCAGGTTTGGCCGGTAACACCCTCATAAGGCTTGGTTTCCATTTCCCTAATCATCCTTGTTGCCCTCTTCTGAACTTGTTCCAGTTTGTCAGCATCCTTCTCAAAGTGCAGTGTTCAGAAAATGAGACCTAACTTGTGCCAAAGAGAAGGGATTTAGTACTTTGCAGGATTTCAAAACTATTCTTCTGATAATGCAGCCTTTTTTGCAGCCGTATCACACTGTTGACTCATATTCCACAAAAATTCTAAGATCTTCCTTGCTTGTTGTATTACTGAGCGAAGTATCCCCCATCTTGTAACTATGTGTTTGGTCCTTTTTCCCTAGCTGTAGAAGATTTCACTTAACCAAGTGATTAATAAAAAAGTTGAACAACATCAGGCCCAGAACTGAACCTAGTGGAAACCCACTTGCAACTCCCTCCTATTTTGAGAAGGAGCTATGACTAAGCACTCTCTGAGTACAATTCTGTAACCAATTGTATATCCAGCTGTGACGTTTACCCACGTGGCCCCTGCTTGTTTCACCAAGCGCAGAGCTCACACGAGTATCCCAACATGCCCTTTAACACAGTGGTCCCCAACCTTGGGCCTCCAGATGTTCTTGGACTTCAACTCCCAGAAATCCTGGTCAGCAGAGGTGGTGGTGAAGGCTTCTGGGAGTTGTAGTCCAAGAACATATGGAGGCCCAAGGTTGGGGACCACTGCTTTAACATGCTGCCACCAGTTGATCTCTTTATCAACCTATATTTCCTATGAAAGACTGAGGTCCATTCAGTACTGAACTTTTAAACAGAAACAGGTCTATTGATTACAAGTTGTTTTAGGACTAGTTCTTAAGCACATTCTTAAAGTTACACAAAGCTTCAGTATTTTACTTTAACCTCTTCTGTCTTAATACAGGTCACACTCTGACTAATCACTCCTTAAACACTCTCTCTGCCTCAAACCCCAAACTCTTTCTTCTCAAAACTCTGTCTCTGACTGAACTGACAAGACTCTGACTCCCCCTCCCTTCTAGTTTCTCTGGCTCCGCCTCCCAACAGCTCTCATTGGTACATGCCAATAATCTTGTACCTGAGCCAAAGCAGGGTGATCGCTACATACCTCCCCCGTTAAGAAGTTTGTTCTATGAGGGGAAACCCAGCAGTTTGCCCTCATAAACAAACAGCTAAGTACATGCACATATAACAACAACTTACCAATACTTATACATACTTGCCATATGGGCTTCTATCAAGTAATACATTTACTATTTAAACTTACCACCTTATCCAGTCCTGGAAACCATACATTCATGAACATTTTCCTCTAGATTAAATCAAACATTACAAAAAAATCCATAAACATTTACATTAACATTTAATCACTGGGTCTTCTGGATAAAGCGTCCGCTACCATGTTTAAAGTTCCTTTGATGTTTTTAATTTCAAAGTCATAATCTTGGAGAATCAAGGACCACCTGGTCAGTTTGCTACTGTTCGTAAAGTTCTCAACCATTTCAAAGGTGAGTGGTCAGTGCACAGGGTAAAGTTTCTTCTCCATATGTACGGCTTTAGCTTCTGAAGAGCCCAGACAATAGCCCAACATTCTCGTTCAATGGTTGGCAAGTGTCTCTCATTAGGTTGCAGTTTTTTGCTTATATATGTTACTGGGTGAAATGTCCCATTGACGTCCGTCTGGCAAAGAGCAGCTCCCAGTCCAGCGTTCGATACGTCCGTGTAAATGGTAAACTCTTTTTCGAAGTCAGGTGCCATCAGAACGGGTCTCAGTGTCAGTGCTCTCTTAAGTTGTTCAAAGGCATCTTGGCACTCCAGGGTCCACACGATGGTCTCGGCCTGCTTCTTCTTGGTCAAATTGGACAGGGGTGCAGCTATCTCACTGAAGTTGGGTACGAATCATCAGTAGTATCCAGCTAGTCCAAGGAAGGAACGGATTTTCTTTTTGGACTTAGGGATAGGCCATTTGTCAATTGCCTCTGTTTTATCCTCTAGGGGCTTGATCTTTCCTCCCCCAATTCGATGCCCCAGGTACTTTATTTCCCAACTAACAATCTGGCATTTGGCAGCTTTTATAGTTAATCCTGCCTGCAGTATTCTTTGCAGCACTATCTCTAGGTGTGACACATGCTCTGGCCAGGTCTGGCTGAAAATTCCTATGTCATCCATATAGGCCATTGTAAATCCCCTTAAGCCATGCAAAGTTCTGTCCACCAGCCGTTGAAAAGTAGCCGGGGCATTTTTCAACCCGAACCCCATGACTTTAAATTCATATAATCCCAGGGGACTACAGAATGCAGTTTTCTCTTGATCTTTTGGGTTCATTGGCACTTGCCAAAACCCCTGGGTTAAATCTAAACATGAAATAAAGGGACATTTGCCTATAGTCTCTATCATGTCATCTAATCATGGCATGGGATAGGCATCCGCCTTGGTGACATGGTTCAATTTCCTATAATCTACACAGAATCTGACACTCCCATCAGGCTTATCCACCAGGACTATAGGTGCCACCCAAGGTCTCATAGATGGGTTGATGATATTAGCTTTCAGCATTTCATTTAATTCTGTGTGTATTTTGTCTATGTAGGGTCCAGTTATTCTATAGGGAGTAACAGCTGTGGGTCTAGCATCTCCAGTGTCTATGCTGTGCTCAACCCCTTTTGCTACACCTGGTTTTGATGAAAATACAGATTTATAGTTCTGAAGAAGGGCAGACACCTCTTCTTTCTGTTCTGGGGAAAGCACAGAGCTAAAGACTACATCCTTGGGGTTGTTTTTAGCCTCCCCTCTGCCTTCCCAGCATAATAGCTTTTGTCCTTCTTCTGGGTTTTCAGTGATAGAAAATAAAACCAGGTTTTCTTTTTGGATATATGGCTTGATCATATTAACATGGACCACTTTTCGAGGTTCATCCCCCCTCTGAAGTACATAATTGACTGAACTCATCTTGGATACTACAGTGTAGGGACCTTCCCAAGCTAACTGAAGCTTGTTCCCTTTGATGGGTCTCAGCATTAATACCTCCTCTCCAGGATTAAACAGTCTCTCTCTGGCTTTACGATCATACCAGGTTTTTTGTTTAAGTTGGGCCTCCTTCAAATTCTCCCCTGCTAGTTCCAAAGATCTCTGTAAAGTATTCATTAATTCATCCACATACTCAATTACAGAGACAGGGTCCCTTTCCTTATAATCCTCCCAATTTTGTCTCAACAGGTCTAGAGCACCTCGAACTCGTCTCCCAAACAAAAGTTCAAAGGGACTAAAGCCTGTGCTCTCTTGTGGGACATCTCTATAGGCATAGAGCAGGGATTGTATTTTGCGGTCCCAATCATAAGGGTTTTCTGCAACATCTGCCCGTATCATCCTCATCAAAGTTCCATTGAACTTTTCCACAAGCCCATTTGTTTGTGGATGATAAGGGGTCGGTGTTACATGGGTGATGTCACAAATTTGCCACAGCCTTTTCATTAATTTTGATGTAAAGGAGGTTCCTAGGTCTGTGACTATTTCAGAGGCAAAGCCCATTCTGCACATATAATTGATCAATGCATCTGCTACTGTCTCAGTTTCAATGTTTCATAATGGGATGGCCTTGGGATACCTAGTAGCGAAATCGATTATGCTTAATATGTATTTATTTCCTCTTTTGGTAGCTCTTGGCAGGGGCCCTACAATATCCAATCCTAATTGTTGGAATGGAGTTGAAATAATAGGTAAAGGGCACAGTTTAGCCTAGTTTTGTCATTTCCAGTACCCCTTGTCTGGCACGTATCACAAGCCTGACAAAACTACTTAACTTGCTGACCCATTCCTGGCCAGTAAAAACTCCTTGCAACCCTTCGTTTGGTACGCAATATTCCCATGTGAGCTCCAAAAGCATCACTATGTGCCTTGCTTAAGATCTTGTCTCTATATTTTTCAGGCACAATCAGTTGTTTAAGGTTTCCATCTCCACCCCTCTGAGGTGCTAACAAAACTTCCCTATATAACAGATTGTTATCTATTACATATCTCTCTGGGCATTCAGGAGTTAATGAAGAGGGAGTTCCCTTAGCTTTCTCAAAGCACTGCATAAGGGTGGTATCCTCCTTCTGTTCCTTATCAAATGATGAATTATTAGGGTTTTTCATAAATATAACTTCTGCCATTTCATCCACGTCAGAGTTTTCTTTTAAACTGGGGCTTTCCAGGTTACTTTCAGAAGTTAGGGATTCTATTTTTCCCTCAGGGATTGTTAACTGCTCTCCCTGGAAAAGTGTTACTACAAAAGCACTCTGCACATGCTTAGTGAGATCTAATCCGATCAAACAAGGTGCGGGTATTTGATCAGAAATTGCTACATCCCAAATTCCAACCGAGTCTCGATAGTTTATCTTTACTTTAGCCATAGGTAAAATCACTGGAGTAGAACTTATTCTCTTGATTGTAACAGTTTGATTTGGAAGTATTTGTTCTTTAGGAACCACATCAGGATGACATAGGGTTAAATGGGAACAGGTATCTACAATTCCAACATAAGATGTCTCATTAATACGAATTTTCTCTCCAGAGTTCTGTAGTAAAATATTATCTGCCTTTATAAGAAAGCACTGAACAACTCTGGCTTGTGGCAGATCAGAATTTTCTGTCGTGCTAGTTGTCATGGAGACAGAACCATTGTTACAACTTCCTTCAGTGGCTTCCACTGGTTTTATACAGTAAACCTTTTTGGTCTGACTATCATCTTTTCCATTTTTACGCTGGTTAAAATCCCTCTTCTTTTGAGTCTCACACTGAGCCCAAAAATAACCTTTCTCCCCACATGCATAGCATTGTTTACTGGCCTTGGGTTCAAAATAAAGGACCTTGTTAACCTTTCCTTCAGAGCTATTATGTTTCAGGTGACTCTGCTCTGTGGATGAGGGCTTGTCTCTAAAATGGCTTCCAGTAGCTTGGGTACTTCTGAGGTAATCTCTACTGGGTGGGGGCCCTCTCCTCCTGTCGTCCCACACTTTTCTACCAATTTTTACCTCAGAAAATCAAGGATCTCTAATCTCACTGATGGAATCAGCATATTCAGATGCCTGTAATACATTTTTAGGATTTTTGTCTTTGACCAAATAACGCAATTCCCCAGGCAAAATGGAATAAAATTGTTCTAAACCAACCACATTTTTCATTTGGTCTAGAAAAGTGACATTTTCACGTTCCATCCATTTATCCAAACATTGACTCAATTTACCCCCCCACTTGGGCATAAGATTCTTCAGGCTTTTTGGTAAGGGAACAAAATTTTCTTCTAAGGTGTTCTGCATTTATGCCAAATCTAGAATATATATTATTTTTCTATATGCCTCAAAATCTCTAGCCTGTTCCAGAGGCATCTGAGAATAAAGCTCAGCTAAATCTCCACTTATTTGTGATCTCAAAACTATCATCCTTTCATCATCCTTAATTTCAAAGTCGCAGTACGCTCTCTCAAATGAAATCAGGAAAGATTCAGGGCAATCTCCTTT
Organism: Intellagama lesueurii; assembly: GCA_037013535.1. Lineage (NCBI taxonomy): Eukaryota > Metazoa > Chordata > Lepidosauria > Squamata > Agamidae > Intellagama > Intellagama lesueurii. The sequence goes on from JBAJHW010000001.1 coordinate 222,760,195, forward strand.
CCTATATCGGGGAAATTTCTTTAGATCGATTTTTGAGAGATTTCCCTCACTAGAGTTGTTGTTGTTGTTGTTGTTGTTGGCAGCTAATTCCAATTTTTTCATCTGTATTTGAAATTCCATTTCCCTTTGTCTTAATTCCATTTGTCTGGCCTCTTGCTCAGCTTTGAGCTGTAGTTCCTGAGCTTTCTCTTCAGCCCTGGCTTTAATTTCTAGTTCCCTTGCTCTTTCTTTAATTACTAGTTCCTTTTATCTAAGCCTAAACTCCTGTTCCAACTTCCATTTTTCAAAATCTTGGGAGCTTAGAACACCTTGTTTTTCTGAGGCACCCTCACCAGTCTCCTCCTGTTCCACTGGAGCTAGAGGGTCTCCATTTCCCTCCATTTCCTGAGGTAAACTTTGTGCCTCCTGACTCCCTTTTTGGCTACGTTTGGGTGGCATGTTTAAGTCTTAGTCTTTAATGTCTGTACTGCTTTTAAAAAGGACCTGTCTATAAATCAACTTTTAGTCCAACAATTTAAATTACAACCGTGGCAGTATTATCAGAGTCCCACACAGTCCAGCCAAAAAAAAAGTCCAGACTAAACAGCAGATACAGGAAGTCAGTCTCTCCAATAGATATCGTTATAATCCGTCAAACTCCAGTCCTGGTTTTCCTAGCTCCTCAGTCTATTCGGTTGCATTCGTCCACAGTCCGTTTTCTTGCTTCCAAAAGTTTATTCCTCCTTCTAAAGCCCAGCAAGGTTCTGTTATTCCTAGCTCCTCAATCCAGCCAATTGCATTGGTGATTCACAGTCTGTTTTCTTCCTTCCAAAAGCTTATTCCTTCTTCTCCAAAAACCCAGCAAAATTTCGTTATCAGGATCCCACACAGTCTAGGGAGAAAGATCCAGGCTAAACAGCATTCACAAAATTTCAGTCCGTTAAAGCCTGTCCAGTGGTATTTTCTCTGGGATTTTTTCCAGAAACACAAGATTTTTCCGTCTCACTGTCTCTCTGTTCGACCTTGAGCCAGCCTGCTGTTTGAGAGTCAGGAGCAGGCTAGCAAGCAAGACTCGCAGCTCCTTATCTTCTTTCGGTCAGGTAATTTTCACAAATTTCTTTTCCATCTTAATGAGGTTATTCATAAATCAAAGGCTTCAACTTACTTTGTTATTGTATATTTTCAGTCGTATTTCTTGTTCTCCTCTCCTCGGAGGGTGGGGGTGGAGTTACTCACAGCTATTCTGCCCAAAATGGCTCCCGTCTCCGATCTGTGCTCGGGTGAATTTTCAGAGGGAAGAAAAATCAGGTTGCCGCCCAATCTTCTTCCTTCTGGGGCTCACCAACTGCTATGGAGAGACCTCTCCTGATCTCCCCTTCGATCCCTCATTTCTAGAGGGACCCCAGACCGGGCGGTTCCAGCTTTTCCCGGGAGCTGTTCCCGGTGGCTGCTGGCTGCACCGCGACAAAACTCCGCCTCTGGAAGGAGGGGAGGAAGTATTTAGTATTTATACAGACCATACTCATTGGAAAGATGGAAATGACCCCCGAAAAATTTAAATATCAACTGTTGGGGACTTTGCCAGATAAAGAATGGCAGGTTACCATGCAAATGATAATAATAACAGGTTTTCAGCAGGTAAATGAGGGTCTTAACCAGATGGAAGATTTGATGTAAGAGAAACCATCAGATGTTAAACAACAGTTAAAGGAAACTGTACTAACTCCAGAACTGTTTTTATTGAGTGCGATGCCAGGTAACATAGAAGGGATTGAGAGTTACCCAGGGAGCTATTTAGCTACAATCAGAAAATGTGATGTTAAAAATTGGAGTACTGTCCTGGATTCATCCTTCTCTTCCAAAAACTGGAAGAAAACAGAGTCATGGAAACAAAAGAAACGTAATGAGAAAATTTGGGAAGTGATTGAAATGGATACTTTTTCAGGCGTGCTGAATGTATGTCCAAGACAGAAGGAAATTGAAAGAGGGGATGTATTTTACAATTGGTCTCGGTTTCCTGATAGTGTTGGAGTAACTTAGATCTAAACTAAAACAAAATTGTAAGTTGATAGCTAGAGGGTAATCAAACAGTTAAAAAAAAGTAGAAAGTTGATTTTTCATTGAAAAATGAATAGATTGGATGCTTGTATACTTAATATGAATAGATTGGATGATTGTATATTCTGTGTTCTCCTATCCTTAAAACCCCTTTTTCCATCCCTTCCACTTCCTTTTACCTTTTGTAGTCCCTACCCTATTCCTAGTAGTTTAAAAATAAAATATTTTTTTTTAAAAAAGGACCTGTCTTTCTGCTGTTAATTCCAGTAATTATGTTGTTGCGCTTCGCTCAGCAGCTCTCTCGGGCTGTTCTCCAGCTAACAACCTTTTAGCTACTGTGTCTCTCTGTCTGAGCTATTCTTGCTCTCAGACACCAAAATAATTTTATTTTCAAGCCTCTGCTTTTATTTTCCTATCACCTCAGATCTGCTCTGACCCTGGCTTCCGCTCTTATCCAACACTGCTCCCTTATCTCTCAGAGCCTTGGATTTCAAGCTAGCCCACTGGGTCTCTCAAATCTTGAGGTAAACAAAAAAAAAGAATTTTTCCTTTAGAGTCGGTTCCCTACCTTTAGTTTCCCCAGATCTGGGTTCAGAAGCCCCGCCACTAAGCTTTTCCACAAAAACTCTAGCAGGTCACCTCCTTCTTCACCACAGACCTCTGACTAAAAGGTACCCACAACTCCAGAAAGTTCACTTTTAAACATTGGCTTTACTGGATTATTTCGTATCCTGCCGCTGGATACCAATTGTGATGTTTACCCACATAGTCCCTGCTTGTTTCACCAAGTGCAGAGCTCACACGAGTATCCCAACACGCCCTTTAACATGCTGCCACCAGTTGATCTCTTTATCAACCTATATTTCCTATGAAAGACTGAGGTCCATTCAGTACTGAACTTTTAAACAGAAACAGGTTTATTGATTACAAGTTGTTTTAGGACTAGTTCTTAAGCACATTCTTAAAGTTACACAAAGCTTCAGTATTTTACTTTAACCTCTTCTGTCTTAATTAATACAGGTCACACTCTGACTAATCACTCCTTAAACACTCTCTCTGCCTCAAACCCCAAACTCTTTCTTCTCAAAACTCTGTCTCTGACTGAACTGACAAGACTCTGACTCCCCCTCCCTTCTAGTTTCTCTGGCTCCGCCTCCCAACAGCTCTCATTGGTACATGCCAATAATCTTGTACCTGAGCCAAAGCAGGGTGATCGCTACACCACCTGACAGTTGTTTTATCCAGATAGCTTGCTAATAAGATTGTCATGGAGGACTTCGTCAAATGCTTTGCTGAAGTCAAGATATATTATGTCTACAACATTCCCACTATCTACCAGGGGAGTTTTGTTTTCAAAAAATGAGATGAGATTAGGCTAGCAAAAATTATTCTTGACAAATCAGGGTTGGCACACACAATTCCCCATTTTATTTATTATTTTTTACCCACATTTGTTCACCCATTTTTAATTCAATGAACTTTAAGTGATGCCTATTTTTTTTTCTGCTTCTCAACTATATTCACACAAAAGCTCTACTTAGTAAGTAGGTCAGGTTGAAGGAGCATGAGTGGCCCAAGGCCTACTTGGGCTGCAAGTACATTAACAAAAATGTTGGGGTTTTAGAAGAGGTAGCCATGTTAGTCTGTGCTAGCATATCAGGCCAAAAACAAAATAAAAATAATAAAACAAAGAAGCCAACAGTACTGCTGCACCTTTAAGCGTGCTATATTTTAATATGATTATTCATGGACAAGTCCTCTTCCTCATATGTAAGAATGAAACCACATGGCAATATTTATGCAGTTAAATATGGCCCCAAAACGAAGAGTCCATTTGCTTCCTGGGCACAAGTTGTCGATAGTGTGACATTTCACACCTGACCTTTAAGACTCCTGTTGATATTCAGTTCTCCTCCCAGGAAGCATGGTTCTGTAAACAATGACAATGATTGGTGACTAAATTAATCCCAGGCTATAGATAACTAGCAGGAACGATATGGTAATGAGTATCTCTAATCACCAATGGGGCTTGCAAGCTGGCTCTGGTTGGTTAGTTAGGAAATACAGCTGGGAAATACAGCAGATACAACACAATTATTGCAGTGTTTTATATTTGATAATGGCCTGAGAAACCTTGGCAAATATTGAATCTGCTGGTTGGGCAGATGAGGGCTGCAGTCCAGTAGCATTTAGAGAACTATGAGTACCTATGTACTGCTTTGCATGTTCTCAAGCCTCTTTAACACATCTGGTTGTTACTTGTAACCAGTTCAGTTGTAAAAAAAAGCCTTTCCTGGCCTGTTCTGCCTTCTGGTACAACTTTCTTTGAGCCTGCTCTCTTCCCTTGCAGGTCTCCAGTTACACATCCCATTCTCACATGGCTAGTTCAGATGTGGTTGCACTCACTTATTTGTGCAGACGCTAGCCATTCATGCCAGTGTTGGTGGTTTAATTGACCAAAGGAGGTGCTCACAGAAATCCCTAATGCAGGAGTTCCCAAACTGTGTACCATGGTGCCATGATGCACCACCAAACCAAGCCAGGGGCATCATGGGAAAAGGAAGGGAACACAGAGCTATGAAGGCCATAGAGATGCTGTTCATAGCTCTATGTCAAACAGGTACTGGAAATGGAAGCCATGTGCCTGCCTCTCCTTTCCCCATCGCTATGGTCCCTGATGGAGGTGCTTGACGGGTGGCCTCATGATTAGTTTTCTGCGTCAGGACCTAGAAGGAGGTGGGCCCTTGGGGATATTTGGGAGGAGGAGATGGGATGGCTGGAGTGTATGTCAAGCTCCTGGCCCTGGTGGGAGAGGCATAATTAGGGTTGCTGGATTAACAGATTAAATTCCGTGAGATTTCAGGGCCAAAACCTGAGACCACAGAGTGAGCCTTTGTGATGTCACAGGAGGCATAGAGGAAGGGAGGGGCTGAGAGGCAAACAAACACCTTCATACAGTGTCAGTGAGCCGTAGCAGCTGCTGGGAATGCATGTAGGAGGATGGTCAAGCTTTAAGGACTTCTCACATACAAATTTACATTTTCTTTAGGAATGTTCTGCCTGAGATTTGTCTCTCCATCTGGAGACCCAAGGAAGCACAGTACTTCCCTAAGACTTCAGCCAGTGTCCTGAGGCCTACTAACCTTGGGTACATTCTAATGCTTGTTTCATGAACTGAACATTTGCACAAGCAGTTGGAAACCATGTTACAAATATGCAGGGTTGACCCAAGACATGTTGCTTTATGAGGCAAAGATAGCACTTTCCTACCCCACACATGGATATCAGGTGGACTGGTCACTAAATCTTACTTCAGTATTGGTGATAGGATAGTCTCTTCTATCATGCCAGAGGGCAGAAGGGTAATCGAAGGCACAGGACTGACCATGTGCCACACACAGCTCTGTCCTCCACTAGAAGCCAATGGCAAGGATACCATTGCTGCTCCCCAGCATCTGCTGCCTGAGGTATGTACCTCAGTCTACCTAATGGTATGACCAGACCTATGACATCACAAAGAATGTTGAGTCATGAAGCAACTCCTATAAAATTCCCAGGAATCAAAAGTCACTGCATAATGTTAGAAGAAAAGAAAAGAAAATATTCAAATGAAATGTGTTTAGATTAAAATCAATCTGTTATCAGCTTGAGAAGCAGCACCAGTCAATACACTTCTTGCCCCTCACCTTGCATAAAGAATTTTGAACAAACGTTTGGTGTATGCTTGGAGTAGATTCAGTGGGTTGTTGGCTGTCTCTTGTGAGACTTCTCAACAAAATGAATTTTGCTTCCCTTGCACAGCTGCTATCAGTGCTAGGGAATGCAAAGACACAAGAGAGAATTCTGTGGGGTTTCCTTCAGTCAGTTTGAGCTACCTCTCTTTTTTACAAATTACCTACAATAAAATAGAATACTAACTGTACTAATAGAAGAATTTCTATTATTTCCCAGCTGACTCTTATTTGGTATTTCTAAGCAAGGACAAGTTAGGAATGAAAAATTATTTTGATCTCACATTTTGAATGTACTCAGTTAAACAGGCAGTCCACAGTGAAGTCTGCAGACAAGGTTGCCTGAAAGATGTCACACTGCATAACTACCATATCTTCAGGGCATTATCCTACTATGCCTCCATGAAGTAAAAAAAATCCTTCCAGCGCAATAATGAGAGACTGAGCTGCTTGCACAATCATTGTCATTGACAAGCAGAGAAGAAGATCTCCCTAAGGATATCACTGCTTGTGCAACAAAACACTAGTACAAGTGGCAAGATCTTGCATTCCTACAATTGAAACTCAGTGGGACATTTTCTGATCCATTTCAAGACCCATGCCTTGTCACAGAAGCAGACCACAACAAGACAAAAATCCTTGTCACTTTCGCCTTGGGTTCTTTTCCTTGTTACGCTCACATTGGAGATTTAGAAAATGTATCATTAGCCTGTCTACTACTACTACTACTACCACCACCAACAACAACAACAACAACAACATGCTGTCAAGTCAATTCTGATTTATGGCAACCCTTTTCATGGTGTCCCAGGTAGAGAATACTCAGAAGTGGTTTACCATTCCCTTCTTCTGGGGGTGCCCTGGGACTGTGTAGTTTGCACAGGCTGGCTCTACTTCATAGGAAACAAAGCAGAGGAGCTGGTACATCCACTGGTGGCAAAAGTACAAATGGGAGACTCTGCATTGCCAACATTTTTATACATCTTGAGACTCAGTCTCCCATTTGTACTTTTGTCTACTTCATAGGAGGCATAGTGGGAAATTGAATTCCCAATGTCTGGCTCTGCAGCCAGAAACCTAAACCACTGAGTTTTCCAGCCATACATTAGCCTCTCTAGACTGAGCAAACTGGTGGTGATGGAGATGCTGTCATGGGCTGGCTGTGTCAATATAGAAGATCACACATAGTGGAGGCCTGGGCTCCCCAATTATTAGAACAAGATGAATCCCCCAGTTAATGTTCCATGTTTGCATTTGGACTGGAAACCAACTCCAGACAAAAGAGTCTTTGGAGGTTTACTACCTAAAAGGCAAAGGGCCCAGCAAAATATTTGGCCCAGGCGACGTATTAGAAAAATAGCAGGAAGACAGCCATGTCCTTTTGTTCAAATGGGATTCCTGTGAATTTGGTGACATTTCTCATGCTCAGAGGAAATGAAACTAAAAAGTGCCTTTGGTGGCTCTGTATTCAGTTGACAAGCACTGCTGTATCACACTACAAATACTAAAGCTATCCAGTCCAGTCCAATTTGTTAGGGTTAAACTAGATGCTACATTAGATGCATAGCATGCAGCTTAAAGTTACTGTCCTTCAAACTTTTTTTTTTTTTAATCCCGGAATGTCTGAACTTGGCCAAACATTACCCTCTCTATCACCTTGCAGTTATCTAAAATCTTTGGCTCCAAAAAAGGCAACTTCAAGCATGGATGACGTTCACTACATGCTTCCAAGTGATGGGGAAAATGTCCTCCTTCTGTACAGAGGGATGTACTACTCCCTAAAAGCAGACCCACAATTTTGGACTCACAATTTCCCAAGCCAGGGAAGCAGGAATCAATAATGTACACAGTTGGTCTGACCTTCACAACTGACCCACATGCTTAGTGTACACCAGCTGGAATTGATACTAAAACTTGCAGAACATGCCCTGAATATTTCCACAATACCTGCCGTCCTTGTTGAGCTGAGGTTCATGCAGACAGAAGCGCTCTCCATCAAGACTACAACTGTGGAAGGAAGGGTTAAATGCATGGTCCTTTTTAACAATTTTTCCCTCCACATCTGCTGTTATTTTTTTCCCCAAAACCTGGCACACTTGGCACCATGTCTAGTATAGTTCCTCTCACAACTGTCACATTCTCCACACACTGTTTTAGCTTTACCTCAGGCCTCACATTTGCTGCCAAGTAAAGCAGATTGTCCGTCACTGCCAGAGCCACAGTCTGAGTGTGGTGATGGTGGTGCCTCTCATCCCACAGTGGGGGAAGTGAGATGCTCACCTTGCTTGTGCCATGAGCAGACTGCTTATGCTCAGAAAAGGCAATGGAATAAGATTCATAAAGGACCCATAATAGATAAAACCAAAAAATCAACTTACTATTTGTTGTTCAGTTTGTGGAGGTGTATTAAAAAAAAACAACCAGACCATTTCCACCAAGATTTAAAATGAGCATCAGATGTAATTCTCATAGCCATGCTTTTAGGCCCGTCGCCAATGTTTCTTTCCTTAGCAAAGTGGTAGCGAAGGTGGTGGCCGACCAGCTCCAGCCCTTTTGGATGAAACCAATGCCCTGGATCCATTTCAGTCAGGCTTCAGGCCACACCATGGTACGGAAACAGCACTGGTCGCCCTGTTTGATGACCTGCTGAGGGAGGCCGACAGGGGCAAAATGTCTCTGTTGGTCCTTCTTCATATCTCAACTGTCTTTGATACCGTCTGTAACGATCGTGTCTCCCTAAAGAGACAATGATCGCGATCAGGGAGTCCCTCTGGGCGCAATACTACCACCTTTATTTCCTTTATTTAGGTCCTTTAGGCCTCAGAAGTGCGTAGTAAGCCCCATAGACAAGCCTGAACCTTAAAAGTAACCTTGATTGCTTCCAAAGCAATAAAACATAGGCTTTACCTGTGAAAGGGATCTAGGAGTCTTGGTAGACCACAAACTGAACATGAGTCAGCAGTGTGATGCGGCTGCCAAGAAAGCCAATGCAATTCTTGGATGCATCAATAGGAGTATAGTGTCTAGATCAAGGGACGTGATAGTACCACTCTATTCTGCTTTGGTCAGACCTCACCAGGAGTACTGTGTCCAGTTCTGGGCACCTCAATTCAAGAAGGATGTTGACAACCTGGAACGTGCCCAGAGGAGGGCGACCAAAATGGTCAAAGGTCTGGAAGCCATGTCCTATGAGGAGCGGCTTAGGGAGCTGGGAATGTTTAGTCTTACAAAAAGAAGGTTAAGAGGGGACATGATAGCCATGTTTAAATATTTGAAGGGATGTCATGTTGAGGAAGGGACAGGTTTGTTTTCCACGGCTCCAGACACTAGGACAAGGAGCAATGGTTTCAAACTACAGGAAAAGAGATTCCACCTGAATCTCAGGAAGAAGAACTTCCTGAAAGTCAGAGCTGGTTGGCAGTGGAATAGGCTGCCTCAGAGTGTGGTGGAGTCTCCTTCTTTGGAGGTTTTTAAGCAGAGGCTGGATGGCCATCTGTCGGGAGTGTTTTGATAGAGTTCCTGCATGGCAGGGGGTTGGACTCAATGGCCCCTGTGGTCTCTTCCAACTCTGTGATTCTATGATTCTATGTGTTTCCTTAGAATACACATCAGCCTTGTAAAGTAGGACAGTAGGACCTCTATTTACAGTAGCCACTATTAACCTTCTTTTATCCACACTGGATTTAGTTATAGTCCTGCTGTATCAAGAGACTAGTCCTCGGTTGAAGAATTATATTTGTTTTATTAAGAAAATAAAGTTTCATTAGGATACGGTTGTAGCTCTAAAGCTTAAGCATTAGGCACTTTCAGACTGTTACAATGTTTAAATAAACTTTCAATTTCTAATTAAAATAAAAACAGCTAAGTCTAGGTAATCATCTTGGCTAGAGGCTGGGCTATTCCCTCCTCCTTCTTCTTGAAAAGAAAAACAAACCTCTGTGTCTCACATTCCACAGCATTCACGGACCATCATTCTTTTCACATACACAAACCCTCTCATTTTACATCTCTTTAGGACCACCTTCTTCATTACACTTTCAAGCTGTCAACCAATTAAGTCCAAGTAGGTGTAATTCAGAACGCTCCAATCACCGCCCAATATTTTCATGATCCAGGCTCCTGGTGTCTTATCTCCTTCAATTTAGCAGTCTTTTGTTTAGTCTTCTTTTCCTGGACTGTCCAACCTTGTGAATTAGGCAAACAACTCTGCACAACAAGCTCCTGAAAGACATCTCTTTTATATTCATCTTACACAGAACCTAACAGACTCCATTTTAGTATAACTACAACTCCCAATTTCCTTCCATTTCCTTACACCGTAGACCATGGTATCCTCCTGGGGGGGGCTCTCCGAGTTGGGAATTGGTGGTCTGGCGCTCGCCTGGCTCCAATCCTTCTTGGAGGACCGTCCTCAGAGAGTACAGCTTCGGGAGAGTGTATCGGCTCCATGGAATCTCAATTGTGGGGTCCCGCAGGGCTCAATTATCTCCCCAATGCTGTTTAATATCTATATGAGGCAACTGGGTCAGGTCATCAGGGGATGTGGGGCTTCATGTCATCAGTATGCTGATGACACCCAGCTCTACATCTCCTTTTCCCCAACAACAGTGGATGCCATTTCGTCCCTTCAGCACTGTTTGGAGGCTGTATTGCAATGGATGCAGATTAATGGTCTGAGGCTGAACCCAGACAAGATGGAGGTCCTGAGGGTGGGTGGCCCCGCTGTTGATGGTTTGGGAAACTCCCTCTCTTTTGGGGGGGGGATCCGGCGCTTACTATGGAAACCCAAGTAGCGTCAGTGGTCCGCACCGCCTACTTCCATCTTTGGCGGATTGCCCAGCTGCGTTCCTATCTTGATGTTGGGGCACTCACAACTCTGGTCCATGCGCTTGTAGTCTTGAGATTAGACTACTGTAATGCGCTCTACGTGGGGCTACCTTTGAGATTGGTGCGGAAGCTTCAAATGGTGCAGAATGCGGCGGCCAGACTTCTCACTGGGGTGAGAAAGCATCATCGTATCTCCCCCACTCTGGCTGCCCTGCATTGGCTGCCCGTTCGTTTTTACATTGATTTCAAAGTGTTAATGATGATATATAAAGCCCTAAATGGTTTAGGACCTCAATATCTAGCGGAACGCCTTCTCCCACCTAGATCTACCTGAATCACTCGCTTTAGCCAAGATGGGCGGCTGAGGGGCCTAACGCCGAGGGAGGCCCAGAGAGAAAAAACAAGAAATCGGGCCTTCTCGGCAGTGGCCCCTCGCCTTTGGAACAATCTCCCCCTGGAAATTCGTTTGGCCCCCTCACTGGGTGTTTTTAAGAGCAAACCCAAGACCTGGCTCTTTAGGCAGGCCTTCCCTCCTGTCAATACTTAATTTATCCATTGCCATCTCTTGTTGTATTATTGTTGTTGTGCTATTTTATTTTGTTATTATTTGTACTGTTGTTAGCCACCCAGAGTAGACTGTGATCTAGATGGGCAGGGTATAAATTAAATAAATAAATAAATAAAATTTATTTCTGGTCTAGCTGGAGGAGCCACAGTGCACAACACTCACCATTTTTTAATTTTACAATAAAAATTGCTAATGGCTTGACTCAGCAAAAAAAAAATCTGAATTAAAAAATGAATTCAGCTCAGCCACTGCAAACTTTTACAGCTTATTTACATTCCTGTGGAGGTCTTCTTTTGTATTTGTGATAATAAGCCCAGATGTTGGGTCCACCTGATTTGAAGCAATTTTTGCCTAGTGGCCATTTTGAAAGTGTCCCAATGGCACTTATTCAGCATTTTAAAACAGATGAGAGTGGTTGATTGCCTCCAGTAATCATCTTGACCCACTTTTAGTGTTAGCTGGATTATAAGATGAGTGAGCAAGAAGATCCTGAACAACAGCAACTATAACTGCAGGAAGATGGGATAATTTATTCACCCAGCAATATAGGGTTGCCAGTGCTCTTCTGGAGTTATGTAGGTTATTCACAATACCGAACAACAAAAATGCTTAGAAAACTAGTACCAAAATATAACTATTTTCTTTAAACAAGTCAAAAGGATGTAAACATGAGGAGAATTTCAGGGTGGAGGCCTTTTCTAGATATTATATATTCCTATAATTGGGAAGTGGCATAATGTAGTAGCCAAAAGTATTAACTGTAGGTTGGAAAGGATGTGGTTCATATTTTTTAACCTCAGTCTTGAATTCACTAAGGTCAGCTCCACCCAATATTGCTTGCTGTGGAAAACAGCTGTTGCATAGCACTTCAGGCTGTAAAAAAAATCTGAATATCATACATGCATATCCACATATCTTCAGACATGAGGGACCTCTGGTTCTGTCAGTGAGGGTAATGAACAACTTCAACTAAATAGATTGTCTAATGAACTATTTCAACTTCCCTCACAGAGACTGGTTAACAGACAGTTTTGACAGCCATTGAACTGACTATGTACCACGTACCTGATGAAGATAATATTCCTAAATGCAATACATGATTATATATTAGACCAGTTAACTGTGGAGCTGCAAAGTGGCTTTTTAAAAAAAATACTGAATGGTGACCAGGATCTGGTGAAGGAGAGAGTTGATGCTGAGCCACTTGACAACTGTGATCACAACACAATGTAATTTAATGTGTGGGTGATGGAAAGTGGGGGGAGGGTTGGCCAGAAAAAACTGACACAGGCACATTTCTTTCATTTTCGAAATTGGAATTTCTCAACAACAAGGGGAAAAAATGAAGGGATTAGTTAAAAGGAAGTTGAAGGGAAGAGTCAGGAAGGTCAAATCCCTTCAGGAAGCTTGGAGGTTATTTAAAACCACTATAATAGCAGCTCACATAAAATGCATGCTACAGATTAGAGAGAGTTCGAACAAATCCAAGGGGATGCCAGAGTGATTAAATGGCAGAGTCAAAGAAGTCATAAATGGTACAAAGTCTTCCTTTAAAAAGGGGAAATCATGACCAAATGAAATTAGGCTGGGGAGCAGAGTGAAAAGAAAAAGCACGCTTTGGTATACTCACAGACATACACATACACCCCTGAAAACTCCGTTTTCATATAAACAAAGTAAAAAATGGAATCTGAGGAACAAAAACCTAGAGGTATAAAACAATCTTGCAAACATTTCTCCAAATACTTTAGGAGCTGGAAAAGACAAGGAGAGGGAGGCTGTAGTCAGACCTTCAGACAAAAATAGGCATGAAAGCATACACATTGGCTGCAAATAAGATTGCAGAATGATCTCTTCCCATCAGTTTTTATAGTGGAAAATGAAACGTCCATCTGGTTCCAGTTTAATAAATTTAAGATGGTGCATACTGTGCTCCCCTCCTCCCCCGAAAAAAAGGAGAATTCTTTCATATATTCTCTGATGGGTTTGAATGGATCCACTTGTGAGATCTTGAAATCATAATGGGGAACTCGTAAAAATGTCAACTCAGTGTACAATACCAGTGCAGTGAAAAGAGCAAACTCAGATTTCGAAAACAACTATGAAAAAGACCGAAGACAAGATGGCCAGGGTCACAATGTCTTTTAATAAATGTACGATGGCATCCTTTTTGAAACAGTAAGTACAGACCTGGGGACCCATTTCCCACAGGGTCCAATATTACTGGAAAAGAGAACTGAACACAGCGGCTGAAATCCTATTGTTTAGTATAGTAAGTCACAGTCGAGTAGGTCCATTGAACTGTGTACATTCAGAAGAAGCACATGGGGGGGGGGGGGAAGTCTGTATAAATGTTTGTGCAAATATCATGCCAAATAAAATTTCTGCACTGTGGCTAAATTGGAAAAAAAAACAAGGTTAAGATTGGAAACATGAGCAACGAGAGAACCAAAGTTGACATAGCCCTAATAGTTGGTTACTTCAACCTATATGAGAGCTAAAGTAGTTCATGTATACTGAACAAAGCTTTCATATTCCCCTGCATGGTAGATGTCTGGAGGCAAACAATCTTGGAGGCCTGCTGGTTTCATGATCTCATTGTAGGCGTCTGGTTGACTATTGATGGAAAACGTATGTTGGATGAAACTGTTGATTTGATCCAGCAAGGCTCCTTTTATGTTCTTACACTCAGTGAGTACAGCTTGTCTGCACAGTTTAGAAAAAATTATTTATTGAACTACAACTCCCGGAGCCTTCCAGAACACACTGCCAGTGGACATACTGGGAGTTGTAGTCCAAAGGATAATTTTCCCCAGCTCTGGATTCCTCTAGCAAAATATGATTGTAACACACTGTTCTGTCAGCATCAATTCATCCAGCCCCCAAACAGCAATGTGCACGGAGTATTACTGAGATAATAAATAGGAAACACTTTGAATGCTCAAAATGTGCTATATAAATGCTAGGTGTGATTATTTACCCCCATAATCTCCAAAAGAAAATACATTTAACCTCCTCCTCCACAAGCTTTTTCATTCCAAGAGAAAGCATAAATCATCAAGCAAAGTCACACAGTGTTTTAAATAATTAAAAGCACAAGTCTGGAAAGCCCCAGTAGCAGAAGCATTCCCAGACCAAAGAACATATGCTTAGCATGACTGAACTGCTTGTAATCCAACCTATTAAATGACGGGGTGAATGGCTTTCATCTTCGGCAAAGCAAAAGCTTATGCAGCAAATCTATGTGCTAAGCAAACGTCCAAGAGAAATTCACTTTTTTAAAAAAAACTTCAACACATTAATGTCAACACATGCTAATAATTCTTGTTACCAAGCTTCTTTTAGTGGTAAATCATGTAAGCCAAGGCAAATAATGGTTTAATGAGCTGGTATCTGCTCAATAGTCTTCTCGCATCGCTTACAATGGGAGCAGATGGACCTCTTAAATTCAGTCTTCCTTCTTCATCCAGTTCTTTCTTCCTTTTTTTGATGGAACCAACTTTCTTCTGCAAATCCACCCCCAAAGGAGCAGCACAGCAGATGCAATGGATCCAAAACAAATCTTTGAATTCAACAGCTGAGCTTCACTATAGCGACCTCTGTCATGAGAAATCTCCTCTGGCTTTCAAAAGCAGTGGTGGTACATTAGGCCAAACGTCCATCCAAAACCACAGTCCATCCAATACTAGAGCCAAACTGTGCAAGAATTATTTTTTGGACTCGCTGCTTGGCTGGGGGTTTCTGGAAGTTGTAACCAAAAAATAAAAAATAAAAATAACTGAGTTCTCAATACAGCATACTTTATTCAAAAGCCAGACTATGCTTGTAGCAAATAAAATTTCTGCACTGTGGCTAAATTGGAAGAAAAAACAAGGTTAAGATTGGGGAAAGGACAAGAAGGACAAGAAGTTAATAGCCCTCTGCACTATTTTTCTCTAGAGTCTGATTGGCAGGCAGGAGTCAAAATCCTCTTGCCTAGTTACGCAAATGGTACAACCTTTGGAGACAAATTGTTCCCAGCTAAGAAATCACCATAGACATTATCAGTTGCATGCCGAGTCAAATAGCTTAGTATGTAACTTAGTATGTCTACAGTCTACAGTGATTTCTTAGCTTGGGCCAATTCTCTCCAAAAGTTATGCTGTTGGTGCTGCACCGGTGAAACTAGTCAAGAGGATCTTTAGACCATTGCCTCCAGACATGGATTTCTGACATAATTATCATGCCTAACAGCTGCTAATAGACCTATCATTAAATTTATGATTTGTCTACTTTGTATATGCCAAACGAGCCACCACCATAGATTACACCAAATTCCCTAAGTAGTTTTTAAAAAAAACACCTACTTTTGTCTGTGTTTGATGTACCCCAGATTCTAGTATAATTCTAGATCTGTCCCTGTTGATCCTTTCAGACATTCTCAGTGGAGACCATATGACCTCCTGGGGGGCACTGGCACAATTGAAGGGGGCCACAGACTAGAAACACACCAATTTATAAAGTCCGTTATGTGACTTAAATAATCCTGATTTAGCCTGGGTTTTTTCCCCCATATTGTGTTTCTGGTCATCGACAAAAAAAGGTTGAGAATGTAATGCTGCTTGATACTGTCACTTTAGTTAAATGTGGACCAGACTGCTGTCATGTGCTCAACATGGATATAGCTTTGAAGAGCCTTCAAAAATTACACTTAGTCTAGAATTCAGCAACAAGGATGTTGGGTGATGCTTGCTTGCAGAAATACATTACACTTGCCCTACAAAGTTTCTGCCCGCAGGAAGGACGTTTCAACGTCCTTGAAGTGCGTGGCCGGCTTTGCCCTCCCCGGTTCCAAAGGACGCAGGGCAGATCCGGTCACATGGGAAAAAATGGAGGGGGCGAGAAGTTATTTAAAGAAATGCTCGCCCCCGACGCGTCCTCTTTCTTGTTCGGGCACCCGCCCGCCCGCCCTCTTTCTAGTGTGTTTGTGGTCGCTTTTTATAGGGCCGGATAGGAATTTTTGACCTTTATCCTGATTGGCTACTGGATGGAGGGATTTTTCGCCTATCCCACACTGGAAAAGGGTTTTGTTGGCATTTGCTTGGTGGTTATTCTCGGTCACACTGGCAGGTAGTGCGGGGAAAAACTGGTTGTCTCGGTGTGTCCCTTTGATAATTATGGTAAGCCAACAGCGCATCCGACCTCCCGGCTCTGCGGATCGTGCGATTACAGGGCCGGCGGCAGGAAGATGCGCTGGGCCACTTTCGGACCGACAGTCATCAAATAAAGATGGCTCGAGGTCTGGGGTGTTTATTAGAGGCCGGCTGGGTTCCTGCTGTCATCGAGACAGCTGGAACCTGGGGGCCTGGGACTCGCCCATTGACTGAGAAGGGTATCGTGGATGCCCTGCATTTATTTCTCCGCACTACCGCAGGCCCCCTCACTTGATGAGGACAATGATATCTATAATCAGAATTGAATTAATAAAGTGTGGCCCGTATTTAATCCATACCACTGTCTTGCGTCTTCATTTCGGGACTTGGGAGGGCAAGTCTATATTGGCTACCAAACCTATCATTACTTACAGTTGTTAACAGATCAACAGCAAACTAACAACACTGTTTCCAACAAACTAAAGAGAGGGAAAGAAGTACTCAGCAGAAAGGTGGGGCGCTGTTTGAATTCAGAGGCATAGAAGAACTATCAGTTAGTGCTGGATAAACTGACAATCACCCCAGCCCAGAAAAGTCCCTCCCAGTCATTCAAACCATAGGCAGCATATCAGGTTGCAAATAAACTCCAACATTCGCTCCCTCTTGCATCTACATAACCCTTTTCCTTTGCTGCATTTTCTAATCACCTTGAAGGCATTTGAAGTCAAAAGGTAGGCTATAAATCTTCTAAATCAATGAGAGGCAGACTAGACTACCACAATACAGGCTACTGTTCAGTGTGGGCATGGAAACGCTAGTAAGCCAACGCTTCCTATAATCCCGTGCCACTGGCTCTTGTGCAATCATCTGCTTTACACACATAGCAGAATGAGGTGGTTTTAGGCATTTTAGGCAGGTGGCAGTATGCCATTTCTGAATGCCGTTCCTCCATTTAAAAAAAAAACTCTTTGCAGATAAAAAACACCCCTACACACAGAGAGAGGGGGGGAGAGAAGAAAGGACCTAGAGTACAGTGGTGCCTCGCTAGACGATGTTAATCCGTTCCACGAAGATCGCTGTCTTGCGAAAACATCGTCTAGCGAAGCACGTTTCCCCATTGGAATGCATTGAAATCTCTTCAATGCATTCCAATGGAAAACTCGTCGTCTTGTGAAAATCTCCCATAGGGAAACATCGTCTAGCGAGCGCGGGTCCCCGTTGGAATGCACTGACAGCTATTGACCGCTAGTCAATGCATTCCAATGGGGAAACCTCGTCGTCTAGCGAAAATCGCCATAGGGAAACATCATTTTGCGAAGCGCATTAGCGATCGCAAAAAGCCATCGTCTATCGATTTCCTCGTCCTGCGAGGCAATCGTCTAGCGAGGCACCACTGTAGTTTGTCTAGTAGTTTTGTATTCCTAGTGTTCCATGCCACATTTGAAAGTGGCATCTTTCCTTTTCCCTGTGAAGTTGTGTGCTAGCGGGAGAGAGAAACATTAGTTTCAAAGCTGATCACATTATTCCCATTTTTACAAGAAATATCTCTTATACATACTTAGGCAGAAAGAGTTATTCTTTCAGCTGTGTAAATGTTGCATGGGCTTATCTGTGTTTTTCCCGTTATTAAAAACAACCGCTCCAGAATTTGTGGAAAGCTGTATACATAATGAGTTGCCGTCAGTGTTGACAACACATTTTGTGGCATGTGTACTCAAAAGAAAACTCCACTGGCTTCAGTAGGGCTTTGTCCTGCTTCAACTGGTCTCAACTTAGTCACTGGCCCTGATGCAAATACTGGATATCAAAGAAGTTGTCAGGGTTCAGCTCAGGGCCCTGAGGTTCACAAGCAGGTAGTAGAGGCAGAAAAACAAAATACAAATTTCTAAACAGAGACTGAGGCCAAATCTGGGAAGACAGTTCCATGGACAGCAGGGTCCAATTGAAGAAACTTTACACAAAGCCACAGTCAAACAACAACAACAAAATCGAAGAGCTGGTGGAGTCTTAAGAGCCAGATCAACCTTTTAGCTAAGGGTTAGAAGCACACAAGAATCACAAGGCAGCTCGGTTACAGAAAACGTGGGACCTTCTTATTCCTGCAATGGAGACACCAGAACTGACGTATTATATCGCCTTGTCCTCCAGAGTGCCATTCAGACACAGCAGCAAACTGCCTAGACTTCTAGGGTCCTTAAAAAAGAAAGAAAGAAATCCCCTGTTCTTAAGAGCATTTTTTACACTTGAAAATCCTTGCTCCTCTTGGCCCTAAAGCATGAAGTTTATTTACAAGCGACTTAAACCTAAACCTTCTGATGCCAACATCCACTAGGCCTGGATGATTGTTCATCTCCTTCTTTGACTTCAGAGACAAGGCAGGTCCATCAACGGCCCTGCCTGCAGGTTCCTCAAAAACCACTGTTCTACATTTTAGATATGATTTTAGGACCACCTTATCTAATGTGAGCTGGTAAACAAATGTTTTCCAAGGCTCCTATGCCTTTGATTAAAAGTCCTTGTTTACCAGTCCAACAGTATTTATTGCTCCTCTCGGTCACAACTAGGTAATTATTAATAAAAAGTCCCACAACTGCTCTTCAGATATGAACTCTTAATCTTCGCTTGTTGTTTGTTGAGATTCCCATGGGGAAGAAAGACTTTAATTAATAGGTGTTACCTTGTGTTTCCATTTTTCTTTTCTTTAATAAAATCACACGACATTGTGATATAAAAGGAAAAGGAGGAATATAATAATTAGGCATCTATAGTTAGTAACTTTCCCTATTAGCCAGACTACAAACAGTGAAGAACTACAAAACCAATTTAACCTGCCTGCAGGAAATTTTTAATTAAGGTGGGAAAGGACCTTTACAGGATGGATTTTAGTCCTTATTGGTGTCTTATGTTATAGCAGTGGTCTGTAGTGTGTGGCTGCAGAAGCTGGGCCTCGGGCATCTCCTTTAATATGTTTTTGTGTCCTCCTGACTGTTTGTCATGGTTTGGGTTGCCTTTAGAGCTTCTTTTCAGAGAAATACTGGATGATAGGTTGAAAACAAGGTTCCTGTTACCCCAATGGGTAAGAGGGCAGAACCAGGAATGACACTAGATTGCTTGCAGGTATAATTAATGGAAAGGTTTATTTAAGTCCCTGCAGATAAGCAGGGAATAAGATTCGTGAAATGAAGGCACAATTTAAAAGAAATGAAAAGAAAATCAATGAATTTCTAACACAATACAATGCAATTGAAAAGTGTAAACCTGTATTAAGTTTCAAATGAAATTGTTGTTGTTGTTTAGTCGTTAAGTCGTGTCCGACTCTTCGTGACCCCATGGACCAGAGCACGCCAGGCCCTCCTGTCTTCCACTGCCTCTAGGAGTTTGGTCAAATTCACGTTGGTAGCTTCAATGACACTGTCCAGCCATCTCATCCTCTGTCGTCCCCTTCTCCTCTTGCCTTCACATTATCCCAACATCAGGGTCTTTTCCAGGGAGTCTTCTCTTCTCATGAGATGGCCAAAGTATTGGAGCCTCAGCTTCAGGATCTGTCCTTCCAGTGAGCACTCAGGGTTGATTTCCTGCAGAATGGATAGGTTTGTTCTCTTTGCAGTCCAGGGGACTCTCAAGAGTCTCCTCCAGCACCACAATTCAAAAGCATCAATTCTTCGGCGGTCAGCCTTCTTTATGGTCCAGCTCTCACTTCCATACATCGCTACTGGAAAAACCATAGCTTTGACTATGCGGACCTTTGTCGGCAAGGTGATGTCTCTGCTTTTTAAGATGCTGTCTAGGATTGTCATCGCTTTCCTCCCAAAAAGCAGGAGTCTTTTAATTTTGTGGCTGCTGTCACCATCTGCAGTGATCATGGAGCCCAGGAAAGTAAAATCTGTCACTGCCTCCATCTCTTCCCCTTCTATTTGCCAGGAGGTGATGGGACCAGTGGCCATGATCTTCGTTTTTTTGATGTTGAGCTTCAGACCATTTTTTGCGCTCTCCTCTTTCACCCTCATTAAGAGGTTCTTTAATTCCTCCTCACTTTCTGCCATCAGAGTGGTATCATCTGCATATCTGAGGTTGTTGATATTTCTTCCGGCAATCTTAATTCCGGTTTGGGATTCCTCCAATCCTGACTTTCGCATGATGTATTCTGCATATAAGTTAAATAAGCAGGGAGACAATATACAGCCTTGTCGTACTCCTTTCCCAATTTTGAACCAATCAGTTTTTCCATATCCAGTTCTAACTGTTGCTTCCTGTCCCACATAGAGATTTCTCAGGAGACAGATAAGGTGGTCAGGCACTCCCATTTCTTTAAGAACTTGCCATAGTTTGCTGTGGTCCACACAGTCAAAGGCTGTTGCGTAGGCAATGAAGCAGAAGTAGATGTTTTTCTGGAACTCTCTGGCTTTCTCCATAATCCAGCGCATGTTAGCAATTTGGTCTCTAGTTCCTCTGCCCCTTCAAAATCCAGCTTGTACTTCTAGGAGTTCTCGGTCCGCATACTGCTGAAGCCTACCTTGGAGGATTTTGAGCATAACCTTGCTAGCATGTGAAATGAGTGCAATTGTACAGTAGTTGGAGCATTCTTTCATTCTTCAAATGAAAGAATGCTCCAAGTACCGTACAATTGCACTCTACCATACAACTGCATTCTTCAAATTCTTTCATTCTTCAAATGAAATTACAGTTATGCAAAATCAGTCAAAGTTAGCCCTTTATAAAACACTGTATTTGCCCCTAATCTTTCACCAGTCCTCTAGTTGAAGCTCACTCTGTTCCAGCTGTTTGACCTAAAGACTGAGAAAGAAATAGAGCTACCTCTCCCAAGGAACAGGTTCCTGAAGATTCAGGGAAATGTGTAGAGTCTGCCAGAAGGATTAGCCTACCCCATTGTAAAAACAGAAGCTTCTCTCAAAATCAAGGCAAGCTAAGGCCTGAAGGCCCCAGAGCAGTCAGAATCTGCAAAAGTAAAAATTACACAAGGAAAAGTGAACTGAGAAGCATCTGCATGTGAGTATGAAAGCATATGATGCTGAGTCTGAATCCCAAGCAACAATTGTTTCTTGCTCCACTGATGCCCCTAATTCTGTTCTGTGTTGGTAAATGGCAAACCTGGGAGAAAAAGTGCATTGCACCACTTTTCTTCATTCCTAGAAGGTAAATCACCCCTTTGTCATGTAGTACATGATGTGACCGTAGCATCTTATCAGGGTACGCTCTGGGCCTGGTATTCAACCTTGTAGCCTGTCCATACTGTTCCAGCTCAGCCAGAGCCTTGTTGCCACAGCAATCATGTATCAGTCATTCTTGCCCATTCCATCATGCGAATGTCCAGGCTGGAAGGCATCCTTAGCATTTCCTCAATGCCATTCCATAAGCAGGCCATTCCTCAGGTCAGTAATCCATTCCATAGGCCATACATCTGCAGGCCAGTTCAGTCCATATGTCCACAGGTCTTTTGTCCAGTGTCCCCTTGTACCATAAATGTAGGACCTGATTAACACCAGGCTGAGATAAAACCGAAGCTTTTACTCTTGCCTCTTTGCCTAGTGCTACCTTGGGAAAGATATCTATGTACACTTCATAGCACACTTTTTAAACAGTTCACTTTAATAATGGGGCACATAACTGAAGTCTCAGTTTAATTAGAGGGGCAGACAGCAAAGCCATGTGGTCAGAGGATGATTTAGTGGATAAAGGGATGGATAAGTAGCATGCTGGAGTCCTGGGTTTAAATCCCTACTCAGCTATGGAACCTCACTGTGTTTGGAATGGCACTGGTAAAGTCACTCGTTAAATATCTCACTGATCTTGAAAGCCCTACTAAGGTTGATATAAGTTGCCTCCAACTTGATGGCACATCACACACACATGATTGGAAGCTTGTGGTCTGGCTTTCTCACTTTGTCACTGATCACTGGCCATCTCAACAGAAGAGTAGGCCTCTGCTGGTACCTTTGAAACATTGACTCTTCCAATTTCATCAGTACAGAGTTCTAAGTCATGCAAATAGCTATCATACAGCTTGTGAAAATTGCTTTTGGGGATTACAACTTCCGTACTGGCTGCAGCCCACATGGCCTCTAGCTATGGGATTCATGGAACTGTACTCTGAAAATCAGCTTTTCCAGACTCTGTGTCATAGTCCAAGATATCTGAGGCAGCCCCTCACTAGGGGCAAGGGCACCACACAGAGTATCAAGTCCAAAGGCACTCACTGCCCAGTTGGTCATAACTAAGCAGAGGCGGGAACACAAGGCTGAGAACACAGAGCTGGAACAAGGCACCGAGATGTAGATGGCAAGCAGAGGCAGGAGCAGAAATACTGGAACACAGGAGCTCAAGAGCAGTAAGCACAACACGGCCGAAGACCTTTGTGCTGAGACAGGTTCTAGGAGGAACTACTCCTTCAACAGGCCTTCCCTCCAGGTTTCCAGGTGAGCCTCATGAGTGGCCCAGCAGCTGCTGCACACACCAGGGCCTGCGCCTGCAAACACCAGGCCACTCCTGGCTCAGGCTGGCGCCGATCCTGCAACTGCCAGGGCAGTGTGGGCCAGATCCTGACACTCTGCCAGACTCCATTGGGCCAATGAACAGGACTGATCCCATAAAGGGCACCTCAGAAATTTAAAAGGGCAGCCAGAATTGTTGTTTGGCCCAGGAACATGCCAGTTTTTAATCTAATCTAAAATATAACCTTTGTCTCTGCCCTTGCTCCAGAAGTCAACCCATCTCAGAAGTTCCATTTGCTTCCCTTTCCTCCCTTCTCTGCCCGCTCTTTTTGTACATCTGGCTCCATCTTCCCTCCCTGTTGGCCAGTCGTCCTCTACTGCTCCCACTACCCACTGGGATTTAACGGCCTGGAGAGAAAGTAGTTTGGACTAATGGGCACCAAGTGTCATTTTATTAATAATATTACTCATGTTTACTGTGTTTGCATCAAGGGACCAATTGAAGGCAAGCACCACTGAGCGAAGTGCATTACAGTCACTGCTCCGGAAAGCACTCAACCTAAAGAGACAACACAACACACAGTAGGGTGGAGGAGATGGACCATAACATAAAACCGACTATGTCAATGAAAATGCACCATACAATTCTAATTATTTTCTGGAGATCTATGCAGCTGAAATGTTTGGTGGTTGTTTCCTTTACTTCAGTGAAATTTTAGGGAGAGGGCAAAGATACAGACAACATTTTTCTCACATTAAAAAAAAAAAACCAAAACAAAACACTACGGATGCCAGCAGGCAACACTCCCTTGTTGTGTAACACTGGGCTGTGCCAGCTTCATGGCCTCCCCTTAGAGCAGGGTTAGGTAACCACTGTCCCCCCCAGAGGTTTTTTGGCTTACAAGCCCTGTAAGTCCTCACCAGGATAGTGCATGATGAGGGGTGGTGGGAGTTGCAGTCCAAAACAGCTGATGGGCCACAGTTGCATGTCTTCATCATCCAGCAAAATAAGAGTGTGTTGTTGCATTTCCCTGGCACGTTACAGCAGTGAGTTCTCAACACAACAGTAGCAAATGAGGACATTTTGTTTTGTTCACCATCCGTGACAATGGTATGTAGCCAACCTACAAAGCATTGCAATATAATCTCACTTTTTACGTGATCCCTCATTTGCTGAAATCATACTGCAAAATTGATGAAAATGACAGAGGAGAGCAGGGGCATACGCTCGCTGTGAACAGGCAGAAATATTCACAGGTAGATGTGCTTCATTTTGTTTGATGGAGCACTCAAGATTGTTGGCCAAATCGTGCACGTTACATGCATTGTGGGAGCACAGTGATAGCCCCCAACCGTTTCCCCATATGGATCCCTACTCACATCACTTCTACTCCTGTTTTAAAATAGTTCAGTTCTTATTGTTCACACTGTTCACTTCTAAATTCATATTCTCTATGCTGAAAGAATGTTCCACCTTCTGAGGGAAAGATCCCAAGAGAATTAGATGAGAAATATAAATTGAGTATGCCTAGACATAAAAGAAACAAGGGAAAGAGTGTGCCTCTTCTTGTTGTAAAATGAACCTTATAACATTCCTTTAAATAAACCTATATGTAGGCAGTGCACAAGAAAATGTTGTTAAACGGTGCAAAAGAGTTTTTAAATAATAATAATAATGATGATGATGATGATGATGATGGCGGCCTGAATCCAATATATGATACAGCACTTGCAAAACAGTGTCTATGAGTGGAAGTGGAAGGGGCCACCTTCCCTTCCTACAGCCCCCAAGACACTGGGGGAACCTAGAAAATCTGTTTTGAGTGTCTGGGAAACCCCCTGGAACAGGATTCCAGCCCCATGGAGGACTGCAGTGAGGGCTGAAGAGCCCAGTCCTGGCACTAGTGACTGAAGTGCCATCTGCCTTCCACATGTGCAGGAGAAAGGGGGCTTTGCCCTCGCACACCTTCACTTGCTGCTTTTGCTTCTGTGCACGATATGTCATATATTTTAATTAGGTCTTTCTATCCCTGTGACCTAACATTGCCATGAAAAGTTAATAATAAGAAAAAAATAAACTTCATAGTTACTTGATACTCTGTGAGACCGCCTCACATGGGACTGTCATATATGCACCACACAACCCAAAGTAAGAACAATGCAGCAAACAATAAAGGGATGAGCATCACCTTCTCACATTCACTCCTATATTGCATACTTTTGCAGCTACAAACAATCAGGCAAGTGCCTGATCTCTTTATACACTAATCCAGTCCCAGCCAGGATGTGTAAGGGTTAGTAATACTAGAGTCCTTGTTGAACAGTCAGGTTACTAGCACAGGCTCTCATATTCCCTCATAGAGCGCTCTGGATCACCCCACTGACGGTAAGGATGCTATTTGTGGAATTGAGGGCAGCAGTTGTAAGTGGCTGCCTAAGTCCCACCCCCTTCCTCCCTTGAGTCGGTCCTTTTCTGCTAACTCCTCCTCATGTTTCTGGTGGGCTCCAGGGCTTGCTTGGTGACCCCCTCCCAAGAGCTGAGAAGTGAACCATGCCTGGGCTGGCAGGCAAACCCCTGAAGCATCCTCTCCAAGGATGCCAGGCTAACTGGCTCAGGCTGCCTGTTCCTAGACAGTCACATTCCAGAACATTCCCAACCCCATTCACCTCCTGCTTTGTCTATCCCTGTGGAGCTTTCTGACCTGGTGTGTTGAGGTGCAAATACTGGCACCTAGCAGGCCATCTACAGCCCACAGCCCATCTCCACATTTTCTTTGCCCCTACTGTGCTGGTTATAGCTGGCTCCCCAGCACTCAGCCCACTCCTCTTTGCCTTTGGCTCCCCAACCCTCTCTATCACTTCTTCAAGCCTGTTTCGGTGCCCCATTTCCATCCCCTCCTGCCCTTGCGTCATCACCCACACCTGTGGCTCATCCTTGTTGCTGGGGAATGCCGGAAACATGCCGTGCCTGTGGCTGATGCCTTTTCCAGGCACCACCATCTCCATGAGCTCTACTCAGGGCTTCTCCACTCCTGAGTCAGTGCTAGGACAGCCACTGATCCCTGTCACTCCTTCACAAGGAGGTAACTTGATTTGCATAGAAATGGGGTCAAGTGTCTGTCTTGTGCATAAACAGCAAATGGGAACATTAATATGGGTTCCGTTTTTGGGATACATTCCCTTTGTAAAGTATACAGTGTTGCTGTTGTTCTAATGAAATTATTTCTCAAAGAATTTTCCTCCACAGTGATGAAGAACAATGCAATAAAAGTGGCGCTGTAGCCCTTCTATAACATTGAGTGCCTTCTCAACGGCCAGACTAGACAATATGTTAAATATGCAGCCTCTAGTTCTGAGAGCTTGCTTGCTTGCTTGCTTGCTTGCTTGCTTGCTTGCTTGCTTGCTTGCTTGCTTTCACTCATGGGACGGAGGATTCAGATCTGGCCCATCACACACAGCAAGGGAGGGAGATCTGTCACCAGCAGTTTTTACAACTAAATCCACACATCTGTGCAAGAGTTTAAAAAGGATACATTCCATTATCACTGGAATTTTTTCCCCATTAGAAACCATATCATCCCCACCCCGTATGCTTACTTATGAGTAGAGCTGGGCTATTCATATTCGTATCCCATACGAATACAAATATCAGCACCAAGGTGCCACGGAGATCCAGCCCCTCCCCCTGAACCAGCTGGTCCACTCACTGGTCACTGCGTGGCACACACAGCCTTCATCTGTATTGTCACACCAATCGTGGAAGCAACCCAGCCGGCACTTCCTCCCCACACAGCCGACCACTCAACAGCTGAGCAAGGAGACTCTTCATCCCGCCTCCTTGCCGGAATGGTCGGCTGCGCGGGGCAGCAGGGAAGCACCAGCCGGGCTGCTTCCACGATTAGCCCAACATTGTGGATGACAGCTGCATGCACCGCATGGCAACCAGTGAGTGGACCAGCTGGTCTGGAGGAGAGGGGCTGGATCTCCATGACAGCTGCGGTGCCAATATTCATATTCATATCCCCAGGGATATGAATACGAATCGCCCAGCTCTACTTATGAGTGAAAAAAGAAACTCTTTCATAGGTGTATGCTACACATTTAACCAGTCATATAATTTGACCCACAGATGTGGTTCATAGCATCTGTTCCAAAGGGAAAGAGGAGGGTCACCTCATCACTGCGGGATGAGGCACTCGCCCTGTGTGGATCAGCAGCCACCCCAGATACTTCTCTTTTCCAAATCACAATCTGCAAGACCTGAAAACCTTTTGAGAAATACCATTCCTTACGGGCATCTTCCTTGTTAGATCACATACATAAGCCCTATTCAGTTGTAGTACAACCAAGCACTGTGAACATGCTCAGAGGAGAGCACTTAGTACCCTCCCTCTCTCATCACCTTCTTCACAAGTTTGGTGCAGTGTTTGAAAAGAAGAGGTTCCTAGTGACGTTTAAGTTCAACTCATGAGCAAGAACTCTGGAAAATGTAGAACCTACACATGAGCAGAGCAATTCTCCTCTTCAGACTGGGCACTGAAACCTTGTTGAAAGTGGTGATGGAGGAGGTCAGGGCTTTGCACACCCTTCTGAGAATGTTCACTATGCATGTTGTGTAATGTCTGGATAAGACTCATGTGACAAAGTCTGAAAACTAAATGGGTTGGTGGAATATCCTCCAGAAATGGTGACTTTCTTGAAACCCGATTCTGCTCTTCCCATCCCTGACTTTCCACAATATAGAGGTTCTGCTAACATTTCAGGTAGCACTATGGCATTGTCTTCTGAAAATATGATCCATGTCCCAGTCTAACTCTTTGCTTTTCCTAGCAAAGAACAAGGTCGTATTACACCCAGTAGATAATGGATTCTTGGCAATCTTCCATGCCCAAACAAAAAACTGGGCCATGCATAATGGTATGCTATTCATAGAGAACACTCCTCTCAGAGTTTGGGTATATGGTTGCAGGGTGGGGGAACCAAAGCTTATTGTACAGTTCCTCTTTTGTATTAATTTATCTGCATATTGGATAGGATCTAGTTAGTTCTACTTAGAGAAGTCCCATTGGCCAGAATCCTACTGAAAAAAACTAAGCATGTAAGAGCAATTGGACGGTGTTTTTCCCCCTTGGTCTACTGTTTGATGCACGGACCTGAGGGAGCAGAGGAGCATGACAGACAGTCCACAGCATAGGTGGGCTTGGATTATAACCATTTCATCAATGAGACAGGTTAATTATTATTTTTTGAACTCCCTTCTGAAGATGTTCTCAATGCATGTTGGCCATTCATTTTAATGGCCAAAACTATATTGCAGAATAATGAACATGTAACAGAACAGTTTTTGGTGAGTTCAGCCATGTGCATGTTCCTGCACCCAGGGGACTATGGGATATGTGGCAGCCCAGGCAGTTAATTGCCTCCTATTGCTCTCATTATTGTCGTTACATGATTATGTCATGTAATTGGAGTCTGGATGGCAGATCCATTCTAAGCACAGCTAACTCTGGGTGCAAGTCATTGGACAAATGCTTGAAGCTTTGTGGATTTTTTTTTTAAACATCAGAAAGGTATTGGACTGGGGCAAGTTGGCATCTTACAGAGGCCATTTTCCCAGAGTTTTGGTTGTATGATTTGCGTTTCAAGATTAGTTTAGGTTTACACAGACTCTGGCTACTTCTGGCGGCAGAAAGTTGTGGTGTCTGCTCCCCAAACCATTGATCCTGAAGCAAGAGTATATCACCCTATGCAGGGCACTCCTCTAGAAGTTGAAGTGTGTGGTGTGGCATGTTCCTTGGGCTGCACACACTTCCAGCTCACTATTCATTTCTACATATATTGGGTGCCCTGCTTGAAGTTTCTCACTGACTAATGCCATTTTGAGTTGGACACAATGTAGTGAGTTGTCTGTGACATCTTCAGGACATGCGGCTTGGGAAAACCTTCATCTGCACAGTATGCGTCCCACGTCTTCATGTATTATTCAATTGTATTGCTTGTTATTGATAACAGGATGTGATGCCTACAAGTTTCTTGCATCCAAAAGAAAGATTGAGCTAGAGCCTAGCTGGTTATGTGCTGAGCGTGGAAACAAAAATATACATGCATCCTTCTCCAAAGAGCTAGAATTCTCCTCCTGTTAATTATGCCCAGAATCCAAAGGGTGATAACAAGACAACAGGATGTGTGACTGAGCAGAAATACATACAAATGTTCATTACCCTAAATATGCCCTTTGTGGATAAGAATTTATTTTCCACATGTTTCTGCATATGAAAATTGGCTCACACTTCCTAATCTTATTAACACTGTGGTATGTCATTTATTGAGTCTGCACTTTAATTTCTAAATTACTAGTCACTGGTTATTTTAATATCTTCCGGGTTTCATTATACCCATGAAAAGCCTTCTAAAAGAGAAAGTAGAATGATCTCTAATTATGGTAAGGAATGGAATTGTACATTTGCATCTTGTAACTACGCTAGTAAGTTCACAAGGTGCCAGCCAGAAAAATACTATCTATAATCTAGAGTTCTACCAGCCACATGTTTGCTGTAAGCCTGAATTTTCTCAGTGCATTTATTCTTTCCTGCTTATGTCTTTCAGGCAACTGCTTAATGTGATCTCCCACTGAGCCAGGAAATCAAAATAGATATCTCTAGCTTCTGTCTTCATGCCTGCCCACCTTTTTTATTTATTCATTTGTTTTTATTAAAATTATTATCTGCCTCTCATTTATAGAAATCCTGATGCAGCTTTCAACACATAGAACAATGAACAATCCAATATATTACATAATAATGCAACTTATAATACAACACAATAATACAACAGGAAGAGAATTCAAAACAGATAAAAACTGGGGGAAAGCCAAGGTAAAAAGATTTTTACTGCAGAGAGAAATATAAAGATCTGCATATGCTTCTACGCACATTGATTTCTCTGCATTTAATGACTGGTAGCTGGAGATGTGAGCTGATTCTACTAAAAAGCAGTGCTAGTTTAGTTTATTCGAGGCAAAACGTACACTGCATCTGTGATGATCCATTCATTTATTCAGTCATGAGGAGGTGCCAAGGCTCAAATCAGGAACCTTCAGCTGTGAGTGCAATTGCCTCACGTGGTGAACTATCAGAACTACAGCTTGGAACATCTAGCAAACAAAATAGTCTGGAGATTCTTGCAACTGATGCATTTACTCTCTGTATTGTACCTGGTCATTGCTGGTCTTGCCAATATTTCTCCCACCATCCAGATGACACAAGCCTTGTCTCAGTTAAAACAGTGACAAAATCCATGATTTTCTGTCCTTTTTTTGCCCTTGAGGCATTTTTTAAATCTTAATGCACTTCAGGGGCAAAGTTCAGCTCTGTGGCATTTCCAAGACAAAGTTCATCTCCTGATGGAAGCTTTCAATTAAAGCTTTCAGGTAACAAAAGAACAATAACAGCAACAATCAATAAGAAGCTCCAGTAGAAAATTGATTTCTTTTATATTTTTAAAAGAATTTCAAAGATTTCCTGAGCTTTCCCAGTTTTCAGAAAACTAGTTTTTTAAATGAAGGTTTTGAAATGAATCCTAGTAAGCCCTCTGATCTTTCCTAGCGAATTGGAACAACAGGAAGAAAGGGATGTGGAACTCCACATACACACACACACAATCTGGAAGAGACCTCAGGCTTTCTGGGGGTTTTTTCCTTCCTTATCTGATCCTTGGACAGCCTGGACATGAAAAGCTATATCTGGCTTAAGCAGATGTCCTACTTGAATAACACTCTTTTTCTAGTTTTCATGTATTCCTCTCTGGTGTATTTGACTACTTGGATCAAAAGGCTTGGCTAATGTAATTTGTGACTACTAGGTTATCCCTGATAGGTACCAGTGGCTCCACCCTGCCATGACATGTGCATAGTGTTACTTTATTTACAAATAATAGGTCATGCCACAACAAGTGTACTCATCAGACTTTAAGGGGCCCAAAACATTTAAAATATTTTTACTGCCAATGGCAAAATATTAGGGCTCATGATCCAACACATTTACCCTTGTTCACCATGAGTAGTGTTTCTTTTAAATGAATACAAGGTTGGCACAGACTTCAGCTTTATGGTTGTTTTCAGATAGCCCATTTAAAGTGACCAAGACAAAGTGTCTAGTAGTCACAGATGTGAATTTGCCCTGTTCTGTCACCAATTTTTCTTTTAAAAAAATTA
This sequence comes from Intellagama lesueurii, assembly GCA_037013535.1. Classification (NCBI taxonomy): domain Eukaryota; kingdom Metazoa; phylum Chordata; class Lepidosauria; order Squamata; family Agamidae; genus Intellagama; species Intellagama lesueurii. Next base: position 222,791,151 of record JBAJHW010000001.1, read on the forward strand.
AATAGCCTTATTAATTTGCATTGTAATCAATTATTACAAAATAATTTGAAATGATCTCATTAACTCAACATACTAAGAATACACTTCTCTGCATGTTTATTCAGAAAGATATCCTGCTGTGTTTAACAAGATTTCAATTCCAGTAAACATACACAAGATTGCAGTTCACTTACTCGGCAAGAAACTCCACTGAACTCAGGGTGCAATCAGACAGCAGGAAAGGCACACGACCAATCACACTGGAAATGGTTGCTTTGCAGAGAGTGATCTTCCTTAAAGCAACTTCTTTGTCTGTCAAGGACTTGCCCCAACCTGGTCCCAAAAAGTACTAGCCCTTGGACATGAATCCGGTTCGGACTGGATTCCTCATACATTGTGTGATTGCTCAGGAAAATATCACACCGGACCGCTCCTCAAGTGCTCCAGAATGAGATCTATTTCCCTGAAGGTGATCACACCTTCCGTGGAGTAGATTGCAATGCAGGGCATTTTGAATCAACTGAAATCTACATAATCTTACTTCTTCCAGGATTAGCCCTCATATGGTGAAATCTGTGTGACATTTCAAAAGGTGAGTGTTCGGCAAAGAATGGACATTTGGTGGTGTGGTCAGCAAGTGCCTTTTTTGTTTCTTCTCTACTGAAGGTGGCCTCCACATCCAAAGGAAAACTTCCAGGTTACCTTGTGGCATGAATGTTTCTCCAAGACCAAGAGGCCCCTCCTGCACCATGTACAGTATAAGGGACCTAATCACCCATGTGATTTTAGAAGACCCATTTTTGCTGTTGCAACAAGGAATAACAAATCAATTGAGCACATTATTATTACACTACTTTTCTGTGATTTCTGTTATGAGTTAGGTAAAGGTGAGTGAGTAAATTAAAAACTGGTCACTTATCAAACTGTGCATCTATTTGTCAAAAGAAAACCTGCTGGGGTAAAACCAAAAGTTTCATGAGGACTGTCACGTCCCTGGTTTGTCGAACTACAACAGGGGGAATGTTACAGCTTCAGCAGAATGGTTGATGACACCTTCTCAAAGCAATTATGAAGGCCAAAGACCCTGCATTCACCTACTCAGGACCAAGACACGTTGTTGCCTGAGGCAGAGCACCAAATGATACTCTTCCTTCCAAAGTCATGACATTCAGGTTAACCCAGTTAATTATTAATTCAGTCTACTGGTACTCCAGGGGGTGAAAAGAATACTTGCTAAATTATTTCGTCTTGTTCATTTAGGCTGTCTCAACATGATGGAATACCTCAAGGAAGAATTTTGAAGCCTTGTGAGGTTCCTTGCCTCCAGGCGAAAGTGAGCCAAGGAGGACTATTCTTTTTCTTCATCAAGGTCTGCATAATTTGCACAAATTGTCTCTGTACAAAACTAGTGCACACTCACACACACAGCAAGTGCAAAACATATGGCTTATTGATTTTTTTAAAACCCTCTGAGAACTTCTGCAACAAAGCTTCAGCCACTTTCCTTTCGGGCAATCTGCTTCAGTTGCATGAAAGCATGATTACATCATTTGTGTTATTTGCTCAATTTTGCTTATTTTGTGTAAAAAAACGCACATTTTTTTCCACTGCTTCTCTTGCTGAGAATGCCACAAAATGGCTTGCCCTTTCAACAGGGCAAGGAAAATACATTTTTGGTTCCTTGTCCTCCCCAAAGAGGATGAGACAAGCAAGGACGTCCCTCCCTGCAGGACACCAAGGACTCAGCTTTTGATGTGGCCGGGCAGAAATCATGTCTGTTCTTCTGCTCTCAGACACTTGCGTTAGGAACCTTCTGCATGCTAGTGGATGGACGGACACAGCCAGTTCAGCAAGGGCTAAAGCTGGTAGGACCCAACATACGTAAGTCTTTCTCCAAAGCTACAGTTCAACCAGATGGTCCTTGCAAGCAATCCATCAGTATTGCAGCTGTCAGAAACAGGGCCAGAAGCAACACATGCAACATGGGCTGGATTTTTGTTTGTGCACTAATAAGACATTTCACCCTTAAGTGTCTTCGTCTGGTGCGGACATTTGCCTATTATTTTCTGCCGTGCCATTTTCCTCTGTATTAAAACATTACATTATGGGCAACAGTAGGGGGCAACAGTCTGCAATGCAGTCCTGCATTGAAGGAAATGGATGAGAAGCTGGATGGTGATTGTAATGTTTTTTAAATACTTTGCATTTCTAGAAAGTACTAGGTGATCTGCAAAAATCACTTTCATTGAATTTTTCAATATTTCATTGACATTCTTGTACTATCTTGGTTCCATATTGGGGTACAAGACTCATTTTCCCCCTCCCTAGAAATCCATGCATGTTTTCCCATACTTTCCGCCCCCCAGAAACCAAACCATTTTGAATGTGCACATTTTCCATAGATTGAAACATGTTTTTGTACAGTTTTCAGATATGCCTTTGAACTTCTGCACATTTCAAAAGCTTATTCATGGTTTAATGTCCCCACCCCCACCCCTGCATCATCATAAACCTCATAAAAGTACAGATTTCTCAGGCAAGGTATGTGCCATTTCATTGCAAATTGTGTGGGGTGTGAAATAGATATTATAAGTGGATATATGAATCCAGTACATTTCTCTTCCATCACTATGGTTTTCTAAACTCAGAATCTGTGCTGCATTACATCTGTTCCTTTGCAGGACAACATAAAGGTCCCATCCTTTTCCACAATGGCATACAGTCAGATGTTTTGCACTCAAGCCTTCAGAGACATAGTAGTGATGGCCATGTTGTACTTAGAAAGGTATTAACTTTGTACACTTTAAGTTCCATTTAAATACAGTGGTCAATACCTACTAATGCTACCTACCATTCATTTGTACCAACCTTTCCTGAACATGTAAGCCTAATATCCACCATGAAAATCATTGAGTTTGATCCATCACCAAACTGGTAGGAGGAATTGGGCAGAAAGTGCTTTTCCTTTTCCCTCAGATATCTCCCTAAAGCCACCGAAAGTGAAAGTGAAACCTACTTTATGGCTCCCATGATCTTGGACAGCCTCCTGTGAACCATAAGCTGGAAGGAAAATATTGTCATGATAATTGAATTTACCATCACTTGTATTTCTGATTGTTTGAAATGCTCAGTAGGTTTGTCCAGATTACCATATATGGCTTTGGCCAGAGATGGCCCTACCATGAGACAGAGTGAATTAGACACTTAAGCCTTCAGACCCTGAGTGACATGAAAGGGCAGGAAGTGGTTAGATATCTGTTGAAATCACATTTTTACTTCTAGGGAGAGGGAGAGGCTGGTTTTGGGGATTTCTGCCTCATCTGCCACATTAACTTGGCTGGCATTTGGAGTTATATACCAGGACTGATTTTACTGGGAAGGGGCAGCGTTTGCCACTGTACCTCAGAAAGTAGAACGTGTTGGCCCATCCCTGTCTGAGGAGATAGCCCTTTTCTGCAAAATAACATTTCGAGTGAACTGTTTCTGTTCATGTCCCACAAGCCCTTAATGTCACATTCTGAACTTTTTTTGCATCTAATTTTCTCAGACCTTGTTAGTTCAAATTATTCCCAAAACAACAACAAAAACACTGCTAACATTATGACCTTTCTTGGCATCACTTATGGCAACAGATTTTTTGCCACAGGACGTTATGGAAGAGTCAGAATCCTACTGCTAGTCCTAACTAGCATAGGCCTGTTGAATCAATTGTTGAATAGCAAGTCAATACTGAGGTGAATCTCACTGAGTCAATGGGCCTGTTCCCATATAGGATACTGGCCAAAATCATTGTTGTAATTTATCATAATCATAAATAATTTTTAAAAAGAAAAATATTTTTCATATTAAAATTTATCTGCCTGGATACTGACTTATTAAAATAAGCTGTTACTATATGGTATCAGCCAAATTAAAAGAATACCAGTTGATCTGTCTCTGTTAGTTCTCAACCAAGTGGATTTTCAATTAATATTTCTAAAAATAGTTCTGCTGCAGAAAACATTTGATGTTCATCATCCATTACTCGTTAAAGGGGGTGGAGTGTTTTAACACTTCAGGAAGCCAGATATAAACTGCCTCTAAAACTCTCGTCCTAATTACTCCTTTTCACCTATTTGTTTCTGTTTTCAGTGAAATTCATACTTTTATATTATTAAAATGATGATCATCTCAACCTAGCAAAGGTTAAGCATACAGTCTTGTACCCATAAAGATATTGGATTTTACTACCACAAGCTCAAGGGCACATATTTTATAGGCAATTCTATTATGAAGCATAAATTCCCATCAGAGAAAGGCATCATTGATTTATCTCAGCCGTTCATGAAGGCTGAGTACAGTGCACAGCAAACATAACTCTTGTTAAGCAGACATCGTCTCTGGCAAGTTATTGTTTACCAATTATTTTGTTTCTCCATAGTAACAATAACAAAGTTCTTCCTGGTCTTCTGCCAAGCCAGCAGCTTATACGGGCCCAGACAAACCACTGGTTTCTTCTGCCCTCTCTTCTCCATCTTATTTACTATATCTTGCTCAGTGACACTTCCTCCATAACATTTCCTTGAACACTAATGGTATTTACAATGTGACTTCCATCTTGAATTTCATGTGATTTCCATTTATTGGGCTCTTTCACCTTGTATTTACATTCCTATACTGCCTGCTGTATTGTATTCCCAGGTGCCTTAACGTTATTTCCATGGAGACTATCTTATAAAATAAATTTTACTACATTCAGACAATTCTGTGTAGCAAAATTTCATGGATCCCCTTCCATTTCTCTCAAGAATTGGGGCGGGGGGAGAAGATCAGCTTCTCTAGAATAACCTGACAGAAAGATCTGATCACATGTTTGACTTAATCATCTATACATGGAAAAGGTGATTGTAACTAGTTACATTTCCCAAAGGTCTTCTCATTGCAACCCCTCAATTCAAAACTATATTGGTGAAAAATAAAAATACCCTTACTTATCTATTTATTTATTTATTTATTTATTTATTGAATTTATATCCCGCCCATCTAGTCATTAGACTACTCTGGGCGGCGAACAGCATATAAAATAAAACAATTTTAAAATAACAATGATATAAAACATCATAATCAAACTGGTTCAAGATGGAAAAGATGAGAAAGATAAATCAAATAGTGGTTGGAGTGCTGTCAAGTCAGAACTGGCTTATAGCAACCCTAACAGGGCTTTCAAGGTAAGTGAAATATTTGAGGAGTGGCTTAATCAGTTCCAAACCCACAGTGAGTTTCCATGGCTGAGCAAGGGATTCGAACCCAGGCCTAGTCCATCATTCTGTCCACTACATCAGACTGGCTAGTCTATCTGATTATGCCCTGACTGATATCAAATGTTCTCCCTAGACCAGCAAGACTCTTCTTCCCTGACTCCCACCTCATTTTCCCGACACTAAATTAGCAATCCACATATATAAAGTAGTCAATACTCTTTGATATCATAAATCTGAATTATTGCAGCCTGTGACCTTTGCATAAGCTGCCTGAACTGTGTGGAGGTGAACTGCATTAGCTGCATCAAGCTAATTTCTCCATATATGGTGATGGCATTTGATAAATTTACAGCTTTTGAAGCTGAATGAATGACTTCAGCTTCCTCTGTCTAAGTGCCATGACTCCTTGGAAAAATAAGATTTGTAGCCCCAAGAGGCCTTGCACGCAGTGATAGATCAAAAACAAATAACACTGGATTCAGTAAAAATAAAATGTGCATCTGCATAAATCAAAGCTCTTCAGTTGTTCCACAGTGACAGACTAGAGAGAGGAGTCCAAGACAGCGAGACAGGCCTCCAGCATAGTAGAGCAGCAATGGGCAACACACAGGCACAGTCTATACAACAACACTCACTGCAGCCCCTACAACGTTGCCCTGCTCTTACCACACTGCGAAAAAGGAGTGACACTTTCCTTGCCACCACCAAAACTGCACTGCTGAGGTTTGTGGTGCCACCCTTCCCACAAACTGCCATGGTTCCTTCCCTTGCACATCTTCATTCCCATTGGTTGCTTCCTGCTGCTGAGATCAACAGTTGCCACACCAACAGTACCCCGTTCCCTGAGACTTCGGGGCCAAAATCTGAGACCAGCTGGTGGGCCGTCATGATGGTATTAGCTTTCTGATGGAATAGGCAAGAGTTTAGTGGGGAGGGTGGTCAAAACTGCTTCTGAGCTGGCAAGTTGCAGAAATGGCACATGGGAGATCTAAATCACTGGAACCAGAATCCTTGTAAAACCTGGATAACCATACAATATGGCATCCATTCAATGTTCAGCTAAGCAGTTAGTACATTGTCACTGGGACTAGCTGCTCATCACCAGCCCAGGGCTTGCGCAACAAGGTTCATGAGTTCCAGTGCTGGAGCTCTGCTCCCTGCCTTGATCCTAATGACATGATGGGCCATAGTGCCTGAGCCCACCAGTTTTCAACCTAGTCCCCTCTGCTCACTCCAGGCTTTTGGGAATCCAAAATTGTATAGGTACAATGCACACATAGAGACCTTTGCATTGAGCCAGTGAACCGAGTCATTGAGGGAAAGCTTGCCTGAAGAGAAAGGTCCTTGTCTGCCTGTGGAAGGGCAGCAAAGATGGAGCCAGTCTGGCTTCCTATGGAAGGGAGTTCCAGAGTCTGGGAGCAGCAACAGAGAAAGCCCTCTCCTGTGACCCCATCAGACATGCCTGTGAGGGTAGTGAGCAAGGCCCTAAGCACTGAAAAGTGCTTATGGTGACCCCTACAAATATAACGCACAGGAGGTCCCACTGCTTGAAAAAAAAAATCATATAATTTGCACATAGAATCATAGAATCACAGAGTTGGAAGAGACCACAGGGGCCATCGAGTCCAACCCCCTGCCATGCAGGAACTCCATCAAAGCACTCCCGACAGATGGCCATCCAGCCTCTGCTTAAAAATCTCCAAAGAAGGAGACTCTACTACTCTCCGAGGCAGCCTATTCCACTGCCGACCAGCTCTGACTGTCAGGAAGTTCTTCTTCCTGAGATTCAGGTAGAATCTCTTTTCCTGTAGTTTGAAACCATTGCTCCTTGTCCTAGTGTCTGGAGCCGTGGAAAACAAACCTGTCCCTTCCTCAACATGACATCTCTTCAGATATTTAAACATGGCTATCATGTCCCCTCTTAACCTTCTTTTTGTAAGGCTAAACATTCCCAGCTCCCTAAGCCGCTCCTCAAAGGACATGGCTTCCAGACCTTTGACCATTTTGGTTGTCCTCCTCTGGACACGTTCCATGTTGTCAACATCCTTCTTGAATTGAGGTGCCCAGAACTGGACACAATACTCCAGGTGAGGTCTGACCAAAGCAGAATAGAGTGGTACTATTACTTCCCTTGATCTAGACATTATACTCCTATTGATGCAACCAAGAATTGCATTGGCTTTCTTGGCAGCCGTATCATACTGCTGACTCATGTTCAGTTTGTGGTCTACCAAGACTCCTAGATCCCTTTCACAGGTACTGTTGTCCAGCCAGGTGTCTTCCATCCTATATCTGTGCAGTTCTTTTCTGCCAAGGTGTAGGACCTTACATTTCTTCCTGTTGAAATTCATTTTGTTAGTTTTGGCCCAGGACTCTAATCTGTCAAGGTCATTTTGAATTTTAATCCTGTCCTCTGGGGAATTAGCAACCCCTCCCAATTTGGTATCATCTGCAAATTTAGTCAGCATACTCTCTATTCCTTCATCCAAGTCATTGATAAAGATGTTGAATAGCACAGGGCCCAGAACAGAACCCTGAGCCACCCCACTAGTTACCTCTCTCCAGGATGAAGAGAAGCCATTGGCGAGCACCCTTTGGGTTCGGTCAGTCAACCAGTTACAAATCCATCTAACAGTAGCACTGTCTAGCCCACATTTTACTAGCTTCCTTGCAAGAATATCATGGGGAACTTTGTCAAAGGCCTTACTGAAATCAAGATATGCTACATCCACAGCGTTCCCTTCATCTATCAAGCCTGTAACTCTATCAAAAAAAGAGATCAGATTAGTCTGGCATGACTTGTTTTTGAGAAACCCATGTTGACTTTTAGTGATGACAGCATTGCTTTCTAAGTAATAACAAACTGTCTGTTTAATGATCTGCTCTAGAATTTTTCCAGGAATTGATGTCAGGCTGACTGAGCGATAATAATTTGGGTCTTCTTTTTTTCCCTTTTTGAAGAGAGGGACAACATTTGCCCTCCTCCAGTCTGTGGGGGCTTCTCCTGTTCTCCAAGAATTCTCAAATATTATTGCCAATGGTTCTGAAATTACTTCTGCCAGTTCTTTTAATATCCTTGGATGTAATTCGTCTGGCCCCAGAGACTTGAATTCATTTAGAGTAGCCAGGTATTCCTGTACTACTTCTCTACCTATTCTGTGCTGCATTTCCCCCACTACATCACCTGCTCTTCGCCCCTCAGGTTGAGCACTATTTTCCTTTTTGGAGAAAACTGAGGCAAAGAAGTTGTTGAGAAGTTCAGCCTTTTCCCTGTCCTCTGTTAGTAGTTGGCCATCTTCTCCACGCAGTGACCCTATCATTTCCTTGTTTTTCCTTTTGCTGCAGGCATAACGAAAAAAAGCCCTTTCTATTGTTTTTAATAATGTTTCATGCATTATATGAATGAATATGTATTTTCATGCATTATATGCATGAAAATACAGTAATTTGATTGTATAGAATGTGGGGAAAAAAAGAACCACATATCATATACAAAATCATACGTACAATCAAATTACTGGCTTCCAGCCAAATCTTGCACTTTCACGCTTTGATTAATGTAGACAGATTTTGTCAGAATCTGTAAACTGAAAAGCTCAGACAAGAGCTTTAAAAACCCCTTTGGGGTATTTTTAACAGTGGCTGTTATTTCTTTGGCTTGCACATATATTACAGTGCAGAGGCCATGGGTTTAAAAGACCAGCAGCCCTTTTTATCCTTATTCCCACCCAACCTCCCAAAATACAAAATACAAAAACAAAAAATAAAGCAAACACCAAGCAATGATGATGATGATGACAATGATGATGATGACTGATCATTTCACTCAAACCTGAGTTTTCTCACTAGGCAAGTCTTTATCCTTTTTTCATTTCTACTGGTTCATACTCAATTGCTTTAGGTAGGGAGGTGGCTTTCTTGGGGCTCTTGAGGGAGGGAGGGACGGAGGGAGGGACGGAGGGAGCCGAGGGTGAAGGATGGATGGATGTGGTTTGTTAAGGAGGGTGCCCCATTTGCACCATGGTCCATTGTAAATCCGGCACTGAAAAAAAACCTCTGTGGTGCCCCCTTTCCTTGTTGATGCCCTTAGCACGTGTTTAGTTTGCTTAGTGGTTAAACCAGGGCTGGTGGTGAGACCAAGAGAAAAAGCCTTTCCTGTTGATCTTAACACCTGAGCTGTCTCATAATGGGAGATACGTGCAGCCAGTGGAACTGCAGTAACAGGGGGATTATTTGATCCCTGTGACAAGCCCCAGTCAGCAATCTGGCTGCTGCGTTTTGGACCCGTTGAAGTTTCCGGACACTTTCTGGAGGCATCCCCGTGCAGAACCCATTCTAGTAATCCAGCCAGGATGTAACTAAGGCATGTGTCACTGTACGCTGGCAGAAGGGCATTTCCACTAGTAGAAAAGCATTTCCACCATTGGCAGAGGCTTGTGCCTAATCCTAACCCCCTATTTACTGCTAATAACTAAATGAAAAAGCATTCACCACAGTGAGAGTGCCAAAAAGGAAAGGCATTCATAAGAATACATACATTTAATGAGCTTGCTCACAAATTTGGATCACAAGCTTCGAATGCTTCAGAATCTCTTTTCATGCCTTATCTGTCTTGGCTCAGACATAATCTACACTCTGCAAAGCAAATTTCAGAGCATTCCCTTAATAAAGATGTGCCAAATCATCCTAAAGTCTCTGCATCACTTTCCGATTTTTAAAGAAACCTGGACGGAGCACAACATAATAACCCTAAAGCTTCCTTGATTACTGTGAGGAAGTGTGGGTGAAGACATTAAACAAAGACAGAAATAAGAAGATGTTTTGATGCCAAGTTATTATACCCACTAAGATTTCACCTTAATTTTATTCTATTGTTATTACCACTGAGCCCACAGTGGACCAGATCATGCTATTAGTGTGTTTATCGTAATTCGTCTTGGTTTGTTGCTGGCATAAAGAGGGGGGTGGGTGGGAAATGTTCATAGTCGCTTTTGTAGATAACACAATTAGGGCAGGTCTAAGCATGTAATTAGCACATGTGCATTTACATAATAATATTTTATTACAACGTATAATTACAGTTTTAATTGAGTCATGCTAGGCAACATCCTAAATGCTCTAATGATAAACCTCATTTCAAAAATACTAACATAAACAGGACCTAGAACATTTCTCAACCAGCCTTTTTGCTCATAAGATTTTAACACAAACACTGTGCAGCCTTCAAAGAATCAAGAACTAGCAGAAAGCTATAATAAATGTTGATTTAAACAATGATCTCAAACCTTGGAGAACAGGCTTTGGAAAACAGATTTTCAGCCTCAGAATATTGCAATCAATAATGTTTGCTTAATTTTAAATTTTAATTTTAATCTTAATTTTAATCTCATCTCATCACAAGAGAGTCACATTCAGTGCTGTGGTTTGCAAGTACAAACAGACCAGGCTCAGCGTACGCTGCAGATCTCTTTCAACCTGTCAACACAGCCACTAACACAAATTGAACTTTACCAAAGCCTCCTAAGTGGAAAGAATCTAATAAATTGAGGGCGACTCTCCTGGCCGGTATCGATTGCCTTTTATTTGAAAGAAGAGACTACCTTCCTATTGGAAGCCGGGGAGTCAACTCAATCTTCCCTTCAGTGTTAATAAATATTTGACTCCTGAACTCTGGATACTTTTATAACATTTGCATTCCCACCATCGACCTTAAAGGCAAATACGGTGACCTTTGTCGTTTTCCCATTGATTTGTTTGGGTGTTCATTAATGGCTGGATTCACACCCAAGCAAGTCTGCCTCCGTGCTTTAGAAACATCATTTAAATCAATGTTCTAGCTGTGAAATATTTGAGAAAGAAAACCCTTTAAGTGCTAGTTTCTTTAAATGTCTTGGTTGTGGCTGTTGTCCTTATGCCATAACTCTGGTCATTTACGGTCCCATATGAATTTGAGACCATTCTCTGACCTCTGTGCTGAGCCTCTCCTGGTGGGAACCACAAAGTGGGCCTTCTCACTTAGTCTTCATTTGTTACAACTGTTCTAGGACCAGATCTGAAGTTTTCCCAATACCAGACAAAGAGCTCTACTCTCATGCACGTATGCACGTACATTTGCCAAGGCCTTTCAACCAAACTATCCGATGAAGGCTTGGTTGGTTGGTTGGTTTTGGCTGAGCTTTAATGTGTTTTATTCCTTTGCTCCATTTATTGCTGGTTGTTAACCATATTTTTAAGCATATGCGAACAACTCTAGAAGCCAGGGGACTGGGCTATGAACTTTCAAATTATCAACTGCCATTCTTTCAGGATAGGTGGCAACTCTATGTCAGGACCATCTACTTTATTCCACAAACTCACAGAGAGAGAGAGTAGTTTTACTCCTGTCCTTTCAGAGTCTGCTGTTCTTCTTATCCTGACTCTGCCAAAAAAAGTCTTCAGAGAGGTAGTTCTGTTAGTCTGTTTCCGCAAGCGTAAGACAAACCACATTGTGACATCATAAAGACTAATAGCTTTCTTTTAGTGTGATTGTTCATGGATTAAAATCCATCTCTTCAAATACTTAAATATTTAGCCATAGGTTTATATACAGTATACACGGGGGGGGGGGGGGGGGGCGAGCTATGCATTAGACAATGCTATAAGAAAGGCCCAGCTGAGTAACTTGGACTAACTCAATGTCCCCCAGTGAATTCTATGGCTCTTTAGGTACTTGAACCTCCATCTCAAAGAGCAGTTGATCCATTGTGAGCAGTTGGTGAAGACCTTTCTCCCAACTTTGCAACCTGTAGCTTTTCTGACTAGAAAAAAAGAGCACTACCATGATGCTATCACTAGCTTAATTCTCAAGAAACACTAGTTCAAAAAATACGAATTTACATTAATCACTTCCGTTAAACAATAAATTGGATTAAATTGCCCCTTTTCATTAGCAAATTTCCAACTTAATTCACCACTTGATAATATGCATTAGTTCTTATCGCTATATATACCTGGCAGTCAGCTCCACTGGACTCAGTGGGATATCTTACAGGAAGAAATGAAATTCTGAAAAGAAATGAAATAAAATATTTTGAGGATTAAAACACAGCTGTGATTAGCACTTCTACATCCAAAGGAAAGTCCCAGTCCCTCCTTTTATTTCCCTTTGCAGGGCCCTGGCACCAAACAATCTCAGAACAATCCTACTTCTGGGAGATTGTATATATGTAATAAAACATAAAAATGAGGTTGCCCCCAGGTTGACCCCAGGAGAAATGATTGGTTGCGTACCTTTCTACAGAGCTGCTGCAATACCATGTTCTCAGACTTGCTGTTTAGACTGTTCCTGCCACATGCAGTCCTACAGTAATTCACTTCAGTCCTCCTACTGAACTGCACAGGAATCCAGATGCAGTTGTGCAAAATAAAACAAAATAAGATGCCTGCTAGCTGCTAAGCTCCAGTCGGTGATTCATAGCCTGAGCCAGGTGTCTTCCGTTCTCCTCCTCCCATCAGCACTGTTCTGTGAAAGAACACACCCTCCGCTTCTAAGCTTTCCTACATTAACATTATGGAAGCCCACGCTCTAGAAGCCAAATGGGAAGTGTAAGGGTGTCTACTTGTTGTCCTCCTGTCCTCATTCTGTCTCCTAAGAAGCTGACACCTCACTCTTCTAATCTGCCACCATGAAAACATATCTAATTGTACCAAGATCAAAATATTGCTCTGTTATAGTCATGCACAGTAAATTAACTGGACATTTCCTCTTAAGGACAAATCAGCCTCTACTCACTCCTGCTCTCTATCCGGGGGTGGGGAGAAAACCTGCTGCAAGCCCATGCAAGGAAGTTGTAAGTAACACAGTACATGGCAAAGTTGCCAAGACTTATGTGGAGCCTAGATCGAACCGATGGTGGTTGGATCATATTTGATAGATATGTACAGAAACTAGTAGTTATGTCACTTAGTACAAGATATTGTATTGCTTTATGGTACACTTTATACCTCTTTCCAGATGGCATTAGGTCAGGTACCATGGCTATCATTTACTGGACAGTAGACTGGGCGTCAGTGAACTGAAATGGACGGGAATGGACGAATTCAATTCAGACGATTATCATATCTACTACTGTGGGCAAGAATCCCGTAGAAGAAATGGAGTAGCCCTCATAGTCAACAAAAGAGTGGGAAAAGCTGTACTGGGATACAATCCCAAAAATGATAGAATGATTTCAATACGAATCCAAGGCAGACCTTTCAACATCACAGTAATCCAAGTTTATGCACCAACCACCGATGCTGAAGAGGCTGAAATTGACCAATTCTATGAAGACTTACAACACCTTCTAGAACTGACATCAAAGAAAGATGTTCTTGTCATTATAGGGGACTGGAATGCTAAAGTAGGGAATCAAGAGATAAAAGGAACAACAGGTAAGTTTGGCCTTGGAGTTCAAAACGAAGCAGGGCAAAGGCTAATCGAGTTTTGTCAAGAGAACAAGCTGGTCATCACAAACACTCTTTTCCGACAACACAAGAGGCGACTCTACACATGGACCTCACCAGATGGGCAATACCAAAATCAGATTGATTATGTTCCCTGCAGCCAAAGATGGAGAAGCTCTATACAGTCAGCAAAAACAAGACCTGGAGCTGATTGTGGCTCTGATCATCAGCTTCTTATAGCAAAATTCAAGCTTAAACTGAAGAAAGTAGGAAAAACCACTGGGCTAGTCAGGTATAATCTAGACCAAATCCCTTATGAATACACAGTGGAAGTGAAGAACAGATTTAAGGAACTCAATTTGGTGGACAGAGTGCCTGAAGAACTATGGATGGAGGCTCGTAACATTGTACAGGAGGCAGCAACAAAAAATATCCCAAAGAAAAGGAAATGCAAGAAAGCAAAGTGGCTGTCCAACGAGGCCTTACAAATAGCAGAGAAGAGAAGGGAAACAAAATGCAACGGAGATAGGGAAAGTTACAGAAAATTGAATGCTGACTTCCAAAGAATAGCAAGGAGAGACAAGAGGGCCTTCTTAAATGAACAGTACAAAGATATAGAGGAAAATAATAGAAAGGGAAAAACCAGAGATCTGTTCAAGAAAATTGGAGATATTAAAGGAACATTTTGTGCAAAGATGGACATGATAAAGGACAAAAATGGTAGGGACCTTATAGAAGCAGAAGACATCAAGAAGAGGTGGCAAGAATACACAGAGGAATTATACCAGAAAGATCTGGATGTCCCGGACAACCCAGATAGTGTGGTTGCTGACCTTGAGCCAGATATCCTGGAGAGCGAAGTCAAGTGGGCCTTAAAAAGCATGGCTAACAACAAGGCCAGTGGAGGTGATGGCATTCCAGTGGAACTATTTAAAATCTTAAAAGATGACGCTGTTAAGGTGCTACACTCAATATGCCAGCAAGTTTGGAAAACTCAGCAGTGGCCAGAGGATTGGAAAAGATCAGTCTACATCCCAATCCCAAAGAAGGGCAGTGCCAAAGAATGCTCCAACTACCGTACAATTGCACTCATTTCACACGCTAGCAAGGTTATGCTCAAAATCCTACAAGGTAGGCTTCAGCAGTATGTGGACCGAGAACTCCTAGAAGTACAAGCTGGATTTCGAAGGGGCAGAGGCACTAGAGACCAAATTGCTAACATGTGCTGGATTATGGAGAAAGCCAGAGAGTTCCAGAAAAACATCTACTTCTGCTTCATTGACTACGCAAAAGCCTTTGACTGTGTGCACCACAGCAAACTATGGCAAGTTCTTAAAGAAATGGGAGTGCCTGACCACCTTATCTACCTCCTGAGAAATCTATATGTGGGACAGGAAGCAACATTTAGAACTGGATATGGAACAACTGATTGGTTCAAAATTGGGAAAGGAGTACGACAAGGCTGTATATTGTCTCCCTGCTTATTTAACTTATATGCAGAATACATCATGCGAAAGGCAGGACTGGAGGAATCCCAAACCGGAATTAAGATTGCCGGAAGAAATATCAATAACCTCAGATATGCAGATGATACCACTCTGATGGCAGAAAGTGAGGAGGAATTAAAGAACTTCGTAATGAGGGTGAAAGAGGAGAGCACCAAAAATGGTCTGAAGCTCAACATCAAAAAAACGAAGATCATGGCCACTGGTCCCATCACCTCCTGGCAAATAGAAGGGGAAGATATGGAGGCAGTGACAGATTTTACTTTCTTGGGCTCCATGATCACTGCAGATGGTGACAGCAGCCACGAAATTAAAAGACTCCTGCTTCTTGGGAGGAAAGCGATGACAATCCTAGACAACATCTTAAAAAGCAGAGACATCACCTTGCCGACAAAGGTCCGCATAGTCAAAGCTATGGTTTTTCCAGTAGTGATGTATGGAAGTGAGAGCTGGACCATAAAGAAGGCTGACCGCCGAAGAATTGATGCTTTTGAATTGTGGTGCTGGAGGAGACTCTTGAGAGTCCCCTAGACTGCAAGGAGAACAAACCTATCCATTTTGAAGGAAATCAACCCTGAGTGCTCGCTGGAAGGACAGATCCTGAAGCTGAGGCTCCAATGCTTTGGCCATCTCATGAGAAGAGAAGACTCCCTGGAAAAGACCCTGATGTTGGGAAAGTGTGAGGGCAAGAGGAGAAGGGGACGACAGAGGACGAGATGGTTGGACAGTGTCATCGAAGCTGCCAACATGAATTTGACCAAACTCCGGGAGGCAGTGGAAGACAGGAGGGCCTGGCATGCTCTGGTCCATGGGGTCATGAAGAGTCGGACACAACTTAACGACTAAACAAGACTAGAGATAGGTTTTGGTATGATTCACTGAGGTCCTTCTTACCTTCCGGCAAGAGAAGCCCATACCACACAGTAACTCTTCCTTACACTAGTTTCCAGAGGAATAGGGGCACTGTAAGATGGATTCCTCATTAGCTTTGGGAAGAACCACACTGCTCTATGAACAGCACTGGTACAAAACATCTTAAGCTGCCAACGCATGGAGCATCAGGGAATAAGGAAACAATGTCATTTGATTTCATTTCCGTTTGGTATATGCCATTTTCAAACGTGCATACGCTGTAATTCCAAAGAAGTTGTCTCTTCTCCCCCACTCACAGCCAAAAAGCATCAAATCACTTGATTATATTTTTTTCAAGGTGACAAAATCTTGGCCTTATTTTTTATATACTCTACATGCTATCTTTGAAGGCTACCAAGAATACAGGCTTTCTAAAGTGAGCGCATTCACAGGTGATATCAAAATATCTCAAACGTTAATGCAGAGATTACCTACTTATGATGGCTGACAGGCCTGCAATATTCATGCATACCGTGATGCATGGATGACAAGTATCCAAGTAAGCTTTATGGAACAGATGGGCTTCAACACAAGGAGCCTTCAGAGATTTGCATATTCATGAGATAAGGGCAGTTATTTCTTAGCAAGAGAAATTAAAGGACAGAGATAGGACTCAGTCTGTGGAGGAGGAAATGTAAAATGTTTCCAGTGTGAAAGTAGGCAAATAGAAATCTTTTACTATAATATATGCTAACATTATACACTGGTGTTTCAATACAATACTGACATTTTCCATATGAAATGCACTGCATGAAATACAGATGGGGAAAAACAGGAACCTGCAACCAAATGTTGCAGTGTTTAATGGCTCCAGTAGATGGGATCATTCTGCCAATAATTACTGGTATTTTCCACTTCCAATGTGCCAGCCCTTTCCGGGGTTGGAGTCCTGACAAGTCCCTGGTCACCCTGCTCCCATGTTCCAGCACCCTTTCCTCTTGACACCTCTCTGTTCTCCTTTCACCTCTGACACCTCTTTTAATAAGACTGGTTGATGCTGAGACTTCCTAGCACCTCCTTTTTCTGCCTGCTCACTTTACTATGGCTGTGCTTGCAAACACTGCTCATTCCCACCCACACACTGTAGCATATGTCACTGGGTAGCTTGTAAAAGAGAGGAAAGAAAGAGGTGAGTTTCAGACTTGGAGGGAGCCACAACAAAGTAGAAAGGGAAAACGTTCCTGAGGAAGGGTAAAAGGTTCCGGGAAATAGCCAAATTTCCACTTTAGTTGCTATTCTTACCAGTATAAACAGGCATCATCACCATCATCTGGATGGTGGGAACAGAACAGGAACTTTGGAGACTTACCAGATACATTTTGAAGAACAAATGCCTCAGATGAACGAGCCCTCAAGCACGGTTCCTGGGTGGTTTCTATCTCAGGAAAATGAAGTAGCCAGAAGACGTCAAGCTACAGCTAGAAATGAGGCTTCCTTCTTTCTTTTTTAATTCAACCAAAAAAGTAAAATCCATGGGTGCCTCATTTTCAAATGTAAGACAAACATTCTTTAAATTTGCCCCTCCCAAAGACTAACAGAAGGTTTGAGAGCACTTTTTGGGAAGTGGTTTTATTTCTGTAAAGCAAGAGAGAGAATTCTTGTGTGTCGCAAAACAGAATATTGGTATTTTCCTTCCCTCCCACCAAGACATCCCCATATTTTTGTCTTTCAAAGATTCTGTGCTTTGAACTGTTTACAAAGATTTTCTCTTCCATTTTTATTAGATAAGAGTCAATAAAATGGTTTTATGCATACCTTCAATCAATGACTAAAAGATTTAGAAGCAGTTGCCTGGTGAAACTTGCCTGTCTCTAAAAACGTGTATGTTTGTGCTCTGGAAAATGGTGGAGGAAGAATCTTTTGAATACGGCAAAAGCAGTGGTCATCTCCTAAAGGTATTAGAGCCCGGATATCTGAGGATAGCAAGGGATCAGACTGAAATCTAAGTGAATTAAAAGACTGGTAGAGAACTGAATTTTGAGGTTGTTGTTTTTTTAAGGCTACCAGCAATTTGAAGTACTGCTCAAGTTTTTCTAGAGCCATTTTTTTTTCTAAAGCCCTGATCTTTTCCAATTTTTTAATGGCTTCATTAATATCTGTCAGTAGCCTCCAGTACTGAGGAGCAGACTGCTGCTGAAGAGCCTGGACCTTTGAGGGAAAGAGTATTAGACTTCCCAGCCTCAGAGGTGGGGAATTCAGCTCTTCAGTCATGGGATAAGATGGAGTTGCCATCTAGCACAAGCATGGCAGCAGTTGAAAGCACCTGCGAGGCCTATGGTTACTTCATTGCGTGTCTACCTGCAAGAAATTACTTCTTCGCTTCCTCCTAAACAAGCCCCTTCTCTTGAGACTTGTGATGCATTTTGGTGAAGAAGAAAAATGCAATATGGTAACATGCATAACTGAAGTTCTGCATATTTGAAAAAGGCACAAAGGCGCACTGTAGTCAGTGGAGAAAATGCACACTTTCTTAAAAAATGTGTACAGAAGAGTGTGCATTTGGGGGGGGGGAAATATGCAGAGAAATAAGCATCAACTTCCATTTAGGAAGGCACAAACGGGAACTGTGAGAAGACAAGAAAGCCAGTTGGCGGGACTAGGTGGCAGTCAGAACAGAACTGAATGGAACAGATTGGGATGGGCACTTTAAAAAAAAATGATGCCAAAAATAGCAAGATCTGACGTACAAACGTCAGGACCATATTTTAGACCTCAAGCCCAATAAGTATTGCTCTTCATTAACCTTTAATTGCCCACCAGACCAGAAGAGAATGGCCTAAAATAGCAACTTCTAGGTAGGATAGCCCAACAAAATTCACAACACGCATAGGACTAAGTAAGACTATGCACCAAGCCACAAATCATATCCAAGAACAACATTTCAATAGCCATTGCAGACAGAAAATTGATATTGTGAAAAACAGCCTGGAACAGTGACTTCTGAGTGGGACAGACCAACAAAATTAACCCATCCCATCTGACTAGAGATGGAACAGATTGAATAACATTATAGTACACATTCCAGGCAGAAAACTGATATTGCAAAAAAACAGTTTCCTCCAGTTGGGTGGGGAAGGGTGAATTTCATTGGAGTGCCCTACTCTGATGAGGTAGCCATGTTAGTCTGTGCAAGCATATCAGGCAAAATCCAGAGAAACAAAACAAAACAAAACAAAACAAAGAAGGACAAAAAGATGTGGCACCTTAAAGACTATTATATTTTAATGTGAGCTTTCGTGGACACGTCCACTCCATCAGACAAATGGAAGTCTGACAAAGTGGAAGTGTCCACGAAAGCTCACATTAAAATATAATAGTCTTTAAGGTGCCACATGTTTTTGTCTTGTTTTGTTTTGTTTCTTTGGATTTTGCCAGATATTCCTACTCGGAAGTTGCTGTTTTTCACAATATCAATTTTCTGCCAGAAGAGGCACTGGAATGATGTTCCTGGGAATGATTTGTGGCTTTCTGCATCAGTCTTGCCTAGTCATGTGTGTTGTGAATTTAATTAGTATATCCTACTTGCAAGTTGCCATTCTAGGCCATTCTGTTCTCATTTGATGGGTTTGGGGGCAATAAAGACTTAATGAAGAATACATATTTTGTTTGAGGCCTAAATTATTGTTCTGATGTTTGTCCGTCACATCTCAATTTTTGGGAGGGGCATCAATATTTATTAAGAAGTGCCCATTCTAGCTCATTCCATTCTGTCCTGGCCTTTACTTAGTCTCCCAATGAGATTCTGAGAAATACAAGAAAAACAAAACAGACAGATCTTCACATCTGTATATGGAAGGAGTGAATTATCTCCCTACCGAAACCCATAACACGTGTCTAAAAATCAGCAGAAGCAAGATAGCTTTCCAACAGGAACCCCAGATGTCTTCAAAGCAGCCTAAGTCACTGTGCTCTTAAGACTGCCAGTGAATGCTGCCTTGAGGAAGTTTTAAAAGCATGGTTTCTTTCCAAAGCTAATTATATCAGTGCATTATCCAGTTTCCTCCAATCACAAAATAATGCAGTCATCTCTGTGTGCCACAATATGGCTATTTTGGCATCACAATTTCCAAGAGAGGAAGAAAACAGCAATGAACGTATTGGTAATAATCATACTGGTGAGTACAAGAGATAAAAATGAACAGTGAAAATAATATATTCAGGAAACTTATATTCCACCTAGAATATGACACTCCTCCTTGAGCATTTTTGCATTTTGGAAGCTTATTCAATAGCATATTTTGTTGGGAATAATGAAAATGGCATGACAACCTAGTCATAGCAGATCAGCTACTTTCTAAAACTGCAACCTTCAGAATAGTTCCCGTAGATGTCTACACTGGGCATCTTTAACAAATCCCAAGGGCCCATTTATCATGTTTATGTATAGAACAATAACTATTGTGCTGATTTTGAAGAAGTTGTTGGAGATGCAAAACACAACTGAGATCAGTATTATTTGTTTACTGGAAAGGGCACAGAACTCTTTAGTCCAGTTACTAGATCTAGCATGCCTTTCACACCAAAACAATGCCCTATAACAAACCCCATGGTAAACTATTTTTCAGTGGCAGAAAATCATGTCTGTTCACCTTAAATGCACAAGCCAACTTGAACGAGACTAGCTGTGGGAAGGAGAGGACAATGACAAGAGATATTATACATTACTAACTCATGTCAGCTAAGGAAGTTCTGTGGAAGACTGAACAGGCAGAAAATGATCGGCTAATCTTCAAAACAGAGGGTTCAGCAAAAACCAAGTCCCAGCCAGTCAGCTGTATAAAAAAACATATGTGTGTGTGTTTTTAAAACACTGTTGCTATTTACCTGAGGGGGAAAAAAGAGGTACCTTGTAAAAGTCACCCTTATTCTCTTCCTGCCACTTTTCCTACTGCATAAATAAACTGGAAAAGGCCTGGTAATGATACAGGTAATAATAATGCTATTTGGTAACAGCAAAATCAAAACCCAACCGGTTTGCTATTTTGCAGCCAGACTTAGAAACAGAGTAGCAGATGGCTTGGCTGGAGCTACTGGCAGTGCTCTGTGGCGTTACACCATGACAGAGCTACAACTGTTGTGTTTAGTAAGAATCCTGGCAGTTAAATGTCAGTTTTTTAAAATGTATCACAGCCTCTTGTTTCAATTAAGCCCCTCTCCCACATGTCTACAAGCAAATGTACATGGCAGTTTCAGACCCTGGACATGCCCACTCCAATACACGGGGCCTTCTTAGTGGTCTTTTGCAATCCCATCCTGCTCTAGCCATTCCGGCAGCTCAGGGACACCACATTGAAACCTGATAATTTATGAACAGCCTCCAGCTATTCACAGAATGTATCAACAGTACACAGTTATAGCAGTTACTTTATATATATTTTTTGTTGTGAACTGCCCAGAGTGGCCCAGGTAGTTAGATGGGCAGTATAAAAATTAAACAAACTTTAACTGCTCCATCCAGTTTTCTCATCAACACCGTAAGTGTATCCACACTATGTACGCATAGCTATTTGATCCCATTATTATAATTATTATTCATCCTATACTTCTAGGGGTGCCTGCAGAATTATGCCACAGTCATATGAAAAAACAGATCATTAATACATGGTCACGACAGACCCATCCAATTGTACACAGCAAAGTGGATGTAACACACAAAACATGATTGTAAGTGTTCTGAAAACTTACTTACTCGCTGTCTCAGAAGCTCTTTCTCCCCTGAAGAAAATACCGTTAAATGACAAAAATATAGGTAAACGAGAGGCGAACAACTCCTTAAGTATCTCGTTTCCCTTGAAAGCCCTAGTAGGGTGGCTGCATCAGTTCTGATGTGACAACACATAACACACACAAACACATACACTTCCATAATGATTTCTTTCTATGGTCATCCTACTTCTTAGTGACATTTCCTAATTAGCATGTGGAACGGAGCTACAGGGCACTGCATGTTTGAAGTTACCCTTCGAGCCAGAGACTAAAGAAGAAGAGGCTAAGAGACAGATTGAAAGAGAAAAGTTCTAACTCTGTCAACTCTTTTAGCTATTCTCTTTAGGCAGTCGTGATCAATATTCTCTGATCAATGCTGCTCACTCCTGCGAGTCGTCAAAATCCAGTTGAAAAGGAAGATGGGGGAAAGGCCAACTATGAGCAAGTTGAGGGGAAAATACCTCTATGCTTTAAGGGAGATTTCTCTACACTAAAAAGCTATTCTCATGATTACAACATACGTAGCAAGCCTATGAATTTAGACCCCCACCAAGATGTGTTCCAGAGTTCACAAGTTCAGCTATGATTTAAACTTATGGTTCACCCAATCCATAAGCAGGTAACCACATCTCCTTATTTCATTTATGCTTGCAACACTCCTAAGATGAGCCGTTCATCCTTCCATTATGGATAACTGAGGCAGGAACACAGTGGCTTGTCTGACAGCACTCAGTAAATTCATGGCTGATTCCAGCACTCTACTCACATGTCTGAACGACTGTCGTGTTGTTCTTTTTAAAAAAAAAGAACTCCTAAAATGAGGACAGTCATTTAATTACAAAAAATCTCATAGACCATCATATGGTTTCAAGGTTTTGCATATATATGAGTTGTGCTGGATGTTAAAATGTAAAATCTGTATCAGATTACCTTTGCCCATGTCTGAAACTAGATAATCAGTTTTGGCTATAGTTGTGGTTGTTTCCGTTCTTTGCACATAGACCAGCAAACGCTGATTAATGACAGCTAACATTCATAGTGTATTAAAGCAAGAACAAAGTGTGCTGTTTATATATCACCCATGCTGCTTAAAGCACTCTTTGGGTGGTTTACAGTTTAATTATGCAGGCTACACATTGTCCCCCACCCCAGCAAGCTGGGTAGTCAATTTACCAATCTCAGAAGGATGGAAGGCTGAGTGAACCTCAAGCCAGCGACCTGAGATTGAACCTTGGGTCGTGACCAGAGTTTTGGCTGCAGTCTGGGATTGTCAATGTTCACATTTGAATATACAGGCATTCAGATGCATAGTAATATGTTCACTTGACTCCTGAAGTGAAATTACAACCAAGGTCGCAAAATTTGGTGGAGCAGCATGGACAATGAGGAAACGGATGACTAAATGGCTGCATTGACTAGATTAGGAATATCGTAATCTGAATTTCAATTTGCTTTGATTTGACTGTAAATTCTATACGTTCTGCTGTTGTGTTTTATTCTTGTGTACCTAACATGACTGACCTATGGCCATAAAAATAAAGTTAAAGTAATATGTTCACAGTTCCTGGTGTCGTCTACCATTTTGTTCTAGACCTGCTGTCACAACAAAGCTTGATAGGTCGAAGTGTCATGGTCCTTCTTGGTTGCTATTTGCTTGATTGCTCAGAGCTCACAAAAGACTTGAATTTGGCAAGAGGCAGGTGTAAGAAACTGTGAAGTAATTCTAGGAAGAAAAGCTAAATTTTTATCAAAATTAATTGGGCATGTAATGCTTGTACATCATACTTGTTTGTTTGTTTGTTTGTTTGTTTGTTTGTTTGTTTGGTTGGTTGGTTGGTTGGTTGGTTGGTTGGTTGGTTGGTTGGTTGGTTGGTTGGTTGGTTGGTTGGTTGGTTGGTTGGTTGGTTGAAAACATGAGAGTTGTACAGTAAAAGAATTCCCCACACATGTCTTGCTGATTATTCCATTGGTGGCACAGGACATGCATCAATAAACCTTCATTTCCCATCTTCCCCAACCAACCCTCCAAGTTATATATATATGTTATGTTCTGTGTCTTTAAAGTTACATGCTAAATTTTGCATAGCTGCAGCTTATGGAACTGACCAGACTGGAAGCTTTAAGAAGAGGAATGTCAATATCTTCTCTGTGGGAGACTGTGCACAGAATGGACTATACTGTCGGCAATTCCTCCTTCAATGCTGCTTGCACAAGGGGCATTTAGTGATCCCCTTGGACAAACATAAAGCAGGGGATTGCTGGAGCAAATGCAGAGTGCTGCGGGCATGGAGGTTTTGTGTTCCACATTTGTAAACAAGATACTGGCAGAATATTTTAAGTATTGGTTGAACTATTTAGTTAGTCATGTTACTTATTTAGTCTAGGGAAAAAAGATTTAGAAGAGAGAAAAACTGGGCTGGAAAGGAAAGATAAGAGTCTGTATTGTAGGTGTAAATTACCTGAACGATTTCAAAAACTAGTGATATTCACAGAAAGCTATGTGAATATTTTTTAATGCAGTTTCAGAAAAACATTCCAGTAGTAAGACAAAAAAAAAGGTACTGTACAAATAAATATGTGTGACAGATGGCTTATTTGTAATCTGCCTTCCAATATCCCTTAAGTATCTCATTTTCTGCAGATGCTGCTTTCTCCTTTCAGTGACATCCCTCCCCCTCCGAAACCCACTATCAGTTAAGTTACAAGAAACTGAATTACTTTTGCACACAGAGAACCCACAGTGCATTCGATTCCGTGTAGTGTGACCAGACTAAGAGAGTGTTCAAGATGCCTGAACAGAGAGAAAGCACTTTTACTGGCAGTGTAGCCTATGCCAAGAATAGTTCAAAGACATACTATGGACCGAGGCATTCTCCTCTGACTAAACCAAAGAGTAATTAATAAGAGAAACACCGGTGTAGTGTTCATAATCTTCTGTGTGTCTTGTGTTTCTGACAGTCATCTCAAAGCATCATAAATGTTGTCTGCTCTGTATTATTTGCCCAACTAATGGTACCTCATTATCTGGTAGGCCTCCTTCTCTCTCCATTTCAGGGTGAGATGCCTTCCCTGCTTGGACCACAATTCACTCCTGTGTGCAACAACCCTATGAAACAGGTTAGACTGGGAATACAGTCGGAGTGAACATCGGATAGGAACTTATTGATATTGGCATGTACAATGTGTGAATTTGTGGGGAAGAGAAACTCAAAAGGGTGTTGAAGTCTCCTCTGTCTTTCCACCACATGTTTTGCTTCCTTAACTATTTAGAACAGTGGTTCTCAACCTTGAGTCCCCAGATGTTCTTGGACTACAACACGTAGAAACCCTGGCCAGCACAGCTAGCTTTGAAGGCTTCTGGGTGCTGTGAGTCCAATAACATCTGGGGACCCAAGGTTGGGAACCACTGATTTAGATTATTGCACAGGAGTAAGCAACGTCCAGAAGCATTCTACCCCCCCCCCTTCAGACTGGGAAAAGCTGCCCCTGCCCCTACACTCCCCCCACTGCTGATACCTCTCAGGCGGTTTTCTTGTGTCTCAAATTTTTTTTCCATTTTTTCCACTAAGGCTGTGGTCACACAAGAGAAATGCCCCCTTCTTTCTCACATCTTCTGCTTCCTGTACAGTCGTGTGTTGTGGTCACATGGCATATATCCTGTGATAGTGGTTCATACATTTTTAACTGTTCCACTTCTGGGGGTGTGAATTAGATGCAGTAAGTTCATCTACACCCCTCTAGTGGGACACATCCCCTTTCTTTCTTGTGCCTTTATCTGCCTCCCTTCTCTTTTAAAAAAATCTGTGGGTACATCAATGTGTCAGCAAAATGCCCTTGATGGCCACATACTGATCTGGACCATTTCTTCCTATTTCTCTGCTTAATTACTCTCTATAGAGGAGAACCCATGATGCACTTCCATGGCATTGGGAGACTGATGCTCCATATTTGACAGACGTATACCAATGCACCAACATTCCCATTTGAAAATTAATTTTAAAAAATAAAGGAAGTTGAATGACAGCAGGTGAGGGAGGTGGGACCGCATGCCAGCTGCATGGGAAATGAATCTGTTTTGGAGTACACATGCAATAGGACGTTAGTTGTATTGCAAAATGACCTTGCATTGTCTGAACCAAAAAAACCAACACAGGAGATAATGGAACTCTTCCAAACTTTCTAACACAGTTGTAGACATGTTCAGGATTTTCAGCTCAAGGACATAAAGAAAGAGGTAGGCCAGCCAGAAAGTCTACCTGCTACATGACACTTTCCCAGAACTAGAGAACCAGTGACCTTACATTCCAGACTTCCCTAGCATCAAAACTCCTCACTCGGGGGGGGGGGGGGGGGACATAGATTTCAAACCTATCAAAATCCCCCCCAGAGGGCATGAGAGTCCTCTTTAAGTCAAAAGAAAAAAGCAGGGTTTCAGGGGGTGACATTTGTACATCATAAGGTACACAATTGCCTTTTCTATGTAAGTATTAACTTTAAATGTCTGTTGTTAAATGTGGTCTAAATCTAAAATCACACCGGAGAACTTTCTTCCCCTTTCCCCATAGCCTAAAACTGGGGGGGGGGGGGAGAGGTGTTAAGAGGAAAAGTGAACGGTGTCTCCTGCTTCCAATAACATTTGTCAGTATATGTCCTCCTCTGGCTTTAGACCAATGGATGCTGAATTTTATTTTAATTTTAATTTTTGGAAAACAGAACATCCTATACCTATTTACTCAGAAGTAAGTCCCACTGACAGATTTTACTTTCTTGGGCTCCATGATCACTGCAGATGGTGACAGCAGCCACGAAATTAAAAGACGCCTGCTTCTTGGGAGGAAAGCGATGACAAACCTAGACAGCATCTTAAAAAGCAGAGACATCACCTTGCCGACAAAGGTCCGCATAGTCAAAGCTATGGTTTTTCCAGTAGTGATGTATGGAAGTGAGAGCTGGACCATAAAGAAGGCTGACCGCCGAAGAATTGATGCTTTTGAATTGTGGTGCTGGAGGAGAGTCTTGAGAGTCCCCTGGACTGCAAAGAGAACAAACCTATCCATTTTGAAAGAAATCAACCCCGAGTGCTCACTGGAAGGACAGATCCTGAAGCTGAGGCTCCAATACTTTGGCCATCTCATGAGAAGAGAAGACTCCCTGGAAAAGACCCTGATGTTGGGAAAATGTGAAGGCAAGAGGAGAAGGGGATGACAGAGGATGAGATGGCTGGACAGTGTCACCGAAGCTACCAACATGAATTTGACCAAACTCCGGGAGGCAGTGGAAGACAGGAGGGCCTGGCGTGCTCTGGTCCATGGGGTCACGAAGAGTCAGACACGACTTAACGACTAAACAACAACAACAAAGTCCCACTGAAAGCTGACTTACAGATCAGTGAGGCAGATACAAGAGTTGAGAGTTCAATTCCCCACTGCGCCCCCCCCCCAGAAGAAAAGTCAGGCTGTGTATCCTTTGGCAAGCAGGGTGATTCATTTTGATGTATGATTCATCAAGGTTGATGAATCACGAATAACATATTTATGACTTTTTTTCTGGTGAATTGATGAATTAATTTGTCAATTCATTTTTTGACTTTAAAACCCTAAAAAATGGCCCACCAAGCACCTAGAAATATCAAATTCACTGGGAGTCTTCCCCTGACTCTCTTTTCTATAAGCCCTGCAAGGTTGGTGAAGATTGGGTTTTGGATGTCCAAGTTATACACCCACAAGGAGGGACACTCCCCTGGGAAAGTTCTCCCCAAACACCTAGAGTCACGGAAATCATGGAGAAGCTTCTACTGACTCTTCTCTACAATCCCTCCAAGTTTGGTAAAGATTGGGTTTCAGACATCCAAGTTATACATCCACAAATTGGCTCCCCCAGAAAAGTGCCCTTCAGCAGCTGGTGTCTCTAGTTGCCTTGTGGGGTGGGGGACTTTCCTGGGGCAGCCCTCCATGGAGGAATTGTAGAAGAGAGTCAGAGGAAGCTTCCCTGCAATTTTGGTGTCTCTAGGTGCCAAGGGGAATGTTTTATACCCAAACAAATCAACAAACCTAAAATCGCAAAAACCTCATTGATTCATATTCATTGGGGGCATTGATCTGTACGAATACAAATCAATAAATTAGCGATTTTTGAATAAATGTATTGATTCATTTTTTTAGTTTGTGCCCATCTCTAGTGTTTACTATCTAGAAAACCCTGGAAAGGGTTGCCATAAGCCAGAATCAACTTGATGACAGTTCCTATTATTAAGGCCCATTGAATCTATTGGAGCATATTCCCAAAATATGTTTGCACAAGATAACAAGTTGTTAAACCTTTACTATAACTGTCTACATATTCAGGACTTTTAAAGCATCAGATAATTAAAAAATAAGAAGCATCTCTGTTATTTCTGGTAATGCACCACTGGGTAGTCACGCTAAAATGTTAATCTTCATCCTTGCAGTTTTGATGGCGACCACAGATCAATTTCTGTTGCTTAGAGCATAGAATGGAGAGATAGCCACACTATCATGTCCAAACTCCTTTTCTAAATGTTTTATGGCCTCAGGCAAGAAACAGGGGTTGATGTGTTGACACCAGCCATAAAACGTCTTATGTACCAAACATGAGGAAAAAGGTAACAACTTTGAAGAATTTATTCGCAGTGTGGCAAAAGGCAGCTGTGGTTAAATACATTGGTTATACAGAAGAGCTTGGACAGGCTACATCTTAAGACTACAATTCCCAGAATTCACCTACCTAGGGGATTCTAAGATTGTAATCCAAAGTCCCACAGCAGAGGAATCAATGGGAAAAGTATCTATTGGCCTATAGTTTCATCCATTGACTTTTGAATCATATTGCATCTCTGAAATTTAATATCTCTTGATTACACCAGCCTTTTCCCAGACTTCTGCATAAATGAAATCTCTTTTAGCAACTTTCTGCTCTTGCTTCCTATGTCTCAAAGTCTCAAATGTAAAAAAGATCATGAGATACAACTGCTGGTGGTGAGCCCACCACAGTTAGACATAGACACATTTCTAAAGAACATCCATGTAACCCACACTGTGTGTCTTAAGCCACAAAACCTCAAATTCTCACCGCAATCTGAAAGTCTCACAGAAAACACCAACAACTACTGGATAGTTGCTAAATGTTCCTTTTCTTCCCACTAATACCCTCCAGCTGATGCTTTAAGATGATGATGATATGGTGATAATCATGACTTTCCATAGGAAGAGCCATCCATTCACTGAATAAAGTATACACAGAATAAAACATGCAAAAGGCAGAATTGTAGGAAGACCGTTGAACTGGATGTCTGTTGCATAGGACTGTGTATGGAATTGCTCCTAAAGTCTTTGCCTAGTTAGACCCCAAATACTAATATTTAAATGGAAGCCGAAACGGTTTCAGGTCAGTGTCCAACCTCTAAAAGCCAATACATTTCCTTGCCCTTCTTTCAAATTATTCATAGCATGCTTACAACATGTTTCTTACAAAGACAGAAAGAAAGAAAAGAACTCACCTTGGTCAAAATCACACACTCCAGAAAAAACAGGTGTAATTCGCAACAACTCCTGTCACTCCATAGAACTCAAGCCCAACCGCAGTTTAAAGTAGCTACCCAATATGCATTTTAAAAAATTGCAGTAGGGCTTGTATCCAGCTTTTATGCATTCCTTCACCCTCGAAGGCTCCCCAGACAGAAGGCTTTGGGAATGCCCCTTTCCAGGGCTCCTCTGCCTCTGCTTTTGGACATCTGCAGCCCAAATCCCAAACCCCATTGCCCTTCAGAAAGGGGTGAGGAATTTGACAGTAGGTGAGCTGCAGGAATGCCTGTCGGGAAACTCCAAAAACAGCTTTTACCCCAGATCGCCATGCCCCATTGGGTTGCTCTGATAACGGTCCTCATCCATTTGAAGAAACTGCTGGACTCTGGACAATCACCTTCTGAGGCTCAATCCCTGGTCGCTTGAATGCATACTAATGCGAGGAATTACATTAAAACAGGGCGGGCATTGCAAGCAACTTTCTGCCTGTTTGCAGCTAACCTGCAGTAAATACCTTTGCTGCAGATTATTTGAAATGTGTACTTCTAGCCACTGGACACACTTAAGGCAGCTCTTTGGATTGCCCTCTTAATTGTTCTGTTAAAACACTTAAATGCTATACTGTGTTGACAGTAATGGGAGAAAGAGTACTAATGCCTTCGGTAAATTTGTGCTTTTGCACATGCTTAAACAAAATGGTTAATGACCTCTCCAGCTCGTCATCATCAGTCTTTGCAGCAATTACATATAATGGACTGTGATTTCCAAATATTCATATTTGCCTATATGTTGTGGACCATATTAATATGTCAATTTAGAAAAGACACTTTAACATATGCTTGACAATGTGCTTTTCCATGTTATTAGAGTCATTAAGGAAAAACGTTACAGAAATTAATTAGTATTATCAAGATGCCACACTGTGCTTTAACAAGTTATTATATTTCTGCATTGTGATAATTTCTACTCTTTCAAAACTCAAAGCCTGCAAGATGTGGTCCTTTGTTCAAACCAATTACATGGACATTAGACCATATCTTTGCATAGTAGAAGAGAATTAAATACAGATCTCCAATAGCAAACACATTTTGTTTGTGTGGGGAAAGTATTTAAAGGATTTGAAAATTTTACAACCAAGTAGAGTGTGTGTTCTACACTGATCAGTAATTGTGCTTGAAAGGCATTTTCCCAAACTTTACAGATGGTCTTTCTTAAGTAATGTTTGCCACACAGAAGTGCAGGGCTTTCTTCATTAAGGGTGCAACTACACTGGAACTTCACTTTGCTGTGATTTGATTTGCAAGTCTGTATTACATTTGAAATTACAATCATTGTTCACACAGGGCCTGTGGATTGATTTGGAAGTTCACCATTCATAATGGATGCCATGTAAGTCACATTCCAGCACACAAGCCCCCCTTCTTTCCTTCCTTCATCTGGCCCAACCTCTGTTGATCCCTTTATGGTTTGCTGTAACACCATTTTTCTCATTTAAAGCTTCAGACTACTACATTTCTCAAAAACTTTTCTATAGAAAAATAACATGGAAATGTACTTCACCATCTAAAAGTCTAAGAATATGAACTGTTACTCATCTTTCCCCTTACTTTCTCATTACTCATCTTTTCCCTTACTTTCAAGTAACACATGTAGGAATTACAGTGGTGCCTCGACTTACGAATGTCCCAACATACAACCATTTCAAGTTACGACCAGCTCCGGCCACAAAATTTTGCTTCGACTTGCGGCTGGAGCTTCGAGTTACAACCAGAAAAAGGCAGGGAAAAAAGGCGGGGAATTCAAATTGCTAACCGTTGGTGATGAAGAGGCTTCTTCTTTGTAGCTCTTTCACCCCAGCGGTTAGAGAGTGTGCGATCGGAGGAGGCTTCAGACTGCCTGGTAAGGTAAGGTGCTGCTTTCTACTTTTTAAAAACTGTTCTGGGTGGGTTTTGCAGCGTGGTTTTGGGCTGGGTGGTGGGATTATGTTTCTATGCTGTGATGGGTCTTGCAGGGTTTGTTTGTTTTTTGGGTTTTTTCCCATTTCCGATGGGTCTTGTGGGGTTTGTTTGCTTTTTGGTTTTTTTTTTTTTTTTTTTTTTTTTTTGCATTTCTGAAGGGTCTTGCACGGTTTGTTTGCTTTCTGCTTTGCTTTTTCCCCATTTCCAATGGGTCTTGCACGGTTTGTTTGATTTCTGCTTTGCTTTTTTTGCATTTCCGATGGGTCTTGCACGGTTTGTTTGCTTTCTGCTTTG
This sequence comes from Intellagama lesueurii, assembly GCA_037013535.1. NCBI lineage: Eukaryota > Metazoa > Chordata > Lepidosauria > Squamata > Agamidae > Intellagama > Intellagama lesueurii. The sequence goes on from JBAJHW010000001.1 coordinate 222,822,710, forward strand.
TTTTTGTTTTTTTGTTTTTTGCATTTCTGATGGGTCTTGCACGGTTTGTTTGCTTTTTGCTTTGCTTTTTTTGCATTTCCAAAGGGTCTTGCACGGTTTGTTTGCTTTTTTTTTTTTCTCCCCTTCGGCCGGAACGGATTAATCGCATTTCCGATGGGTCTTGCAGTGTTTTTGTTTGTTTGTTTGTTTGTTTGGGTGGGTGGTTTTTTTCTTCGGCCGGAACGGATTAATTGCATTTCAATGCATTCCTATGGGAAATGGTGCTTCGACTTACAACCATTTCGAGTTACAACCGGAGTTCCGGAACCAATTAAGTTCGTAAGTCGAGGCACCACTGTACCTCACCTCTGGTTACATTTTATCATGCTAATAGTTTAAAACCATATGTGACCATAGATGAAGAAATTCCTGCATATATTAGTTGAAAGTAACGGAAAAGAGTAACAGATGGGAAGGGGAAATTGGTGATCCAACAATGGTACAGAAACTGTAGACTTGCAGATTTTATTGTATTTCAGTTCCCATCAGTCACAATCAACATGGCCAATTGTGAAGGATTATGTGAATAGTAGTGGTCAGCATGTGGTGGGCCAGTTTCCCCATTTACAGTTTGAGATGAGAGAGCTGATCACAGATATCTAGTGTATGGTGCTCAGAAATACTTTGAGACAGGCAAAGGAAACCTTTGGGTCATTTGTGGTACTGAAAGGGAGAACAGAGAAACTTCCACCCTCAATTTTTATCTACCATTTTAATTTTTAAAAATATATTTGCTTATTGATGCAGTGCTAGTCTAGATAAATGAGATACAATAATGCTTGGAAAAGTTGAAGGCTACAGGGAAAGAAGACCACCAAATATGAGCCTCCATCAAGGAATCCACAACCTTGAGTTTACAAGAGCTATGCAACAGCACATAACAACTGTCAAATTCTATAATCAAATAGTGTAGAAAATAATTCATTGATGATAAAAAGAAACTGACAGGCCACCTTTAAAAGTACCCCAATACTTGGGAAACTTTGTGAAGTAATTTCATTGTTTCAAGGCTCATATTTGTACAAAAGAAAAGAAAGAAAGAATATTCTAGTTCTCAGAATAGAGTTCCTAACAGCATGATCTTGGAGAAACCAGTACCATGACTTTTTGGAAGTAAAATGTACTTTCTCAATGTGAATGAATTCCAATAAGCAAAACAAGCTTGAAATCTTTCCAGGCTTTCAAATATGTAATAACCTTTGAGAAATCTGGTAAGGAAAGAGCAGGGTGTCCATCATGTACCATTATTCTTGCTCACTCAATAAAAAATTTCCCCAAATTGAACATTTACATCAGCTTTCGCAATTAAAAAAAAGAAAGAGGCCAGCACAGCACAGGTTAGGGGTATAAATATCTACTGTGTCTTTTAAGAGCTGTTTTGAAAGAAATTGTCCAAGCATTATTTCATCATAATTTGTACAATGGCTTTTAGATTTCATGACTACACTCGGTTATTTCTGACCCTTCATTTTTCTGTGGAAAGTACAAGAATTCTAATGAACCAGAAGCTTCTGAGAAGTGTTAAGACCAGGAGCTTTTATTGCTGACTCTAATGGCTTCATCTGGTATACATTAGATTTCACTACTGTGCAGAGAAATTTAACATTTCCCATTCCAGTTAATCAGTTCTGCCTTCTTAGAGTTTAAGGATTATGTGGTAATTGAAAAGAACAAAATTTATAATTCTAAAGCTGAGAAAAAACAATTTACATTTGTGGGATACGCTGTCCCTAAGGGTCAAAGGGTGGTGGTGGTGGTGGTTTTTCCTTCACCGTGGCATTGTTTTCGGCTGCCATTCCATGAGCCCTTCCACTTACTTCAGGGTATGCTTGCCTCAGACTAACAATTTTGGGAATATGTCTAAGTAAACCCAAAGTAATTCATTTAAGCCTGGTCCCAATGTGCTATTTATCACAGCACTGTAGAAATCTGTGTATTTTGATGGGCCAAAGGTATCATAGGTCTGTGCAAAGCCAAAGCCCCTGTGTTTCCTGGCTGTTGCCCTCTGCATGTGCCCACCCCTGACCACAGGAGCCAGCAGTCTAAGCAACTGAGCTCCCTTGGAGCAAAATCAACCCGGCAAGGTAGAAACACTCAATCCCTCCTCTCAACTCCATAGCTGACCAAGGAGGAGTCAAGACTGTATTTAGAGCCAACACTTCAACCCAATCTCCCTACAAGAACCCCAACTGTGGAGAAGATTTTTATTTTACTGAAAGAGTAAGAAACAAAACCCAGATTACAGAGCACAGGCTACTTTGGCAAAAAAAAATATATAAATAAAACAAATTACAGAAATAAAACAGTTTGGAATTAACCACAGTGGGAAAACTAATAAAGACTAGCTAAATAAATAAGACAAATACATACAACATAGAGGTCTCACAGAAGCAGTAGACAGACTGAAACAGAAAGACAGCAAACACCCAAAGCCAGAAGACTCATTCTAACTCTGCACTGGTCTTTGTTGAGATTTTGATGTGAATGTATTAAATATTAATGTTGTATAGTTAAATGTAAAATGGCTGATTTTACCTGAGTCATTGTACTGATTGTATTCAGGTGTGGATTTCAAGGATTGAGACTTAATGTTGTACAGCTGTGGTACATGATGAAACATTGTGTAACAGAAAATGAAGTAATGTATTTTCTGATTGGTCCCAGAACTGTACACAAGTCATGTGTGTAAAAGGAACGTTCTATCTGCTGTAAGTCAGATCACTTTTTCCTATGCTGTGTGTTGTTTTATGTCACGTTATGCTGCCAGATGAATGTCTGTTCTCTATGTATATATGTAAATAGACTAAGTTGATTTTTGCTCTCTCATTGTCATAGTATCTCTGCTAACCAATATCCCCTTACTCTGCTAATGTTATGAGAATACACGTTATAATCAAAATTCTCAATGGTCTTTTCATATACCTTAAGCCCCAGTAACAGAAATGATGCCCATCAGGCAATCCAAACACATTTTCTGCTGCCTAGAACCATCTGGAACATTGGTAAACTTGCATCTCTCCCTGAGAGGATAGCTGAAGCTCACTAGCAATTCTGCTGTCTACGCTTTGGCTCACAGTCAGACTGACTGTGGCCAGCATTCCCTAAGGCAGTGGTGGTGAACCTTTTTGGGCTCGCGTGCCCAAACTGGAAAAACAAAACAAAAAAACAGCGGGCGGTGTCGCTGCCACGGCGGAACCGGAAGTGGCGGCGGAAGGGGGAATCCCGGGCACGGAGGTGCCTTGAGACCCCACTCCGGATCCGCCACCAGCACCAGCTGCTCCGGATCCTGACCGGATCAGGATTGATCGGTTGCAGCCGCCTGCTCAGGTTTGGCTGCGGGGGGGAGGGGGGAGTAGCGATCCAGCAATTTATGGCTCGTGTGCCCGCAGAGAGGGCTCTGCGTGCCAGCTGTGGCACACGTGCCATAGGTTCGCCATCACTGCCCTAAGGTAACAAAGGTGCCCTTCTCATGGGAACAGCCTTTCTCTAGTTGACACCCCTTCACCCCTTCCCAACAGCGAGGCCTCAAAACTGAGATGGAGACTGTTTTGTTCTGTATTTCTTTACAGTCAGTGAAAATGTAGGTATGTTCCAGAAATAGATAAGTACTTTTATTTTAAAAATAATATTTTTCTAACATTTTCTACACTTAAACAATACACAATATTGAAAAATATATATGTAAATATATCAAATAGATATACAAAAATATTGATTATGTAACCTTAAACCCCAGCTACACAAGGAAGAGAAGGAAGAAACTGTAACAAAGGATGCATCACATCTTCAAGATGGAGCATAAGCCATCCATCTTTATACAATTTTCTCATCCCCCTCCTCAACACAATGAAGGGAGAACTGTATCCCATGAGATCTTTAATTTCGTCTGTGAACATGATAGTGTATGTGCCCAGAAGGAAATGGAAACTTCATTAGTTATCTAGGCAAGTTGAAAATAAAAGTTGGATGAAGTTTAAAAAAAATAAAAATAAAAGACAGGAGCAGCCAAACAGGATCATCTGACCAACACAGTTTAAAATTAGTGAAAGAATGCATGGCTGAGAGAGAAAGGTGTGTCCTCCTATCTGGAGTAACTAGGCCTCTAAACAGCAAAAGGGGCAAGAATTCGGCACTGTAAATCAGTTCTTCTGTATTGATTGCAAAAGAGATATAAAGATTTTCTAAGGGTCTTCCTCATTGTTATTAATGATTTTACCTTCTCATTTATTGCTGTTCTTTGCTCTGTCACTCATGACTTACTGGAGGCTATCAATAGATTTGTGAACATAAATAATGTAGCCATAAAGCAACCCCTTTGAATTCACAAGTATCAAATATATTGAAAGGAGTCTAGTACATCAGAGAACAGCTTTGTTGCAAGTAGGAGACTAAGTATCTTGGGAGATGCCAAAGCATTGCTAATGATTAGCACAATCCATCTGATAAGTCTGCACGGGCTTCTTAACAGAGGTAGAGAGAGGCAAGCTACAGAAAGCAAGCAAGCAAGAAAGCATTGACTGAACTTCTGTTGCTAAATGTAGTACTTTGCAATGAGAGTAGACCCATTTCAACTATGGAACTTATGGAGGAGTTGATCCACCCAGTGATTCAATGGGCCTACTCTAGTGCAACTTACCACACTAAGCAAAAGGATTTCAATCAATATACACAATACAGAGTGCTGTACTGAAATAAATCTTGCTATTTACAGAGTATGGTTGTGATTTCAAGTAAGTCTATTAAGGCCCTGTACAAATGAAGGTGCTTTCAGTGTCTCTTTCCTATAAATATAGTTGCCGGCTTGCTGTGGTCATCACATTGATATTTTGCAAATTTAAATCACATAATAACTTGACTTTATTTTTTGTGAAATTGGGCATGTTTTTCAAAGCAAAAAATAAAATGAATTTCTCCACCCCTCTCATTGGCAGACTTGGTGTAATTGTATTCGGTGAGTACGTTAAGACAGCCATGAAATTGGACAGAGTGATTGGACTCAATATTAGCCAAGGTTTCTTAGGGTACCATCAAATGTAAAACACTACAATTACTGTTTTGTACCTGTTGTATCTCCCGGCTATATTTCCCTCCTAACTACCAGATCGACCAAAAAAGTTTCAAAGGTAATCAAAGATTCTTAACTCATTTCCATGTTGTTCTTGCTGTCATTTATAGCCTGGGGTAATTTAACCATCTACCATTGTCCTTGTTTATAGAACAAAACCTCCTGGAGAGGAACTGAAGATGAAACAAGAGTCTCAAAAGTTATTACAGGTATTAAATGCCAGTCTCCTTAATTTTGGACATGTATGGAGTAGGACCCCCATATCCAGGGGATCAGTATACATGGTTTCACTTATCTGCAGTCTGAAAATATTAGAAATATTAAAAGAAAAACTAGAAATATGTATTTTTACAATATATTTATGAGGTCAGACCACTAGAGGGAGCCAGAGAACATGCTATGTATTATTGTTGTTGAAGAATACGTAGCATGGTCTCTGGCTCTCTCTAGTGGCTGGTTCTGGTAATACATGGTGAAATATATATTTCTGGAAAAAAATTTCTTTTACCATGTTATGTGTACTGTTTGCTATTATCCGCAGTTTTCAGCATCCATGGGGAGAAGTTTGGAACCAATCCCAAAAGGTATGGGGGTCCTACTGTGATTAACAATCATGTTGTCTCTCCTGTTGTTATTCTGTGCCAAGAGTTCCTTCACTCACTAACCACTGTCAACTTATATATATACATATAAAATGGCACCAAAATACAGAGACAATGATTGGTTGGTTAGTAACATAAGCTGCAAGTTATGTGAGTCACTGTGGTATTTCAGACCAGTAATGACTTCAGTTTGATATTCAGAACTTTTCCATTGATGCTTTGTACTGTAAAAGTTGACAGTGGTTAGTGAATAAAGGAATATATAAGCATTCTTCATGTAATCTGACTCTTATTTCTGTGGGAGTGGATTTGATCAATGAAAGCTCACATTCAAATATAATGTTTGTTTGTTTGTTTGTTTATCAGTTTTTGCCTCATACTCATATTCTAGTTTTATAAGAAAGCAAGGAATCATCACCCAGGCATGGCCAATATTCCACCAGGGATGTAAGCACACACTGTCCAAAATCCAGTAGTAAATTACAACTAGAGTAGGCTCACTGAATCAATGTAACGTACATAGGTGTTAGGATATCAGGCAAAACAAAAAGAAAAATAAAGACACCAAAAAAGTTGTGGCATCTTAAAGACTAACCACTATCTTTTAATGTGAGCTTTTGTGGACAAGTCCACTTCCTCAAACTCCACTGATTCCGTGAGCCTACTCTAGCTGTGGCTTACTACTGGATTTCAGCCATTGAGAACATCGTCACGGTGCAGCTACTGGTGCAACATCCTACCTGAAACACTGTTTTACTCCATTTTTCAAATGGTGACATTTCTGTTAAAGAGATGTACTATAGTTCCAAAATGTTTTGAATGCATGAAGGCATTTGTGATGCCCAGTCATGTTTGTACTTAGAGTTGATATAGTAACATTGAGTATGTTGTTTTGAAATGCATTGGTTTGGGAAATATGTGGATGGGAGGAAGTAGAGTGAGGAGCGTGGAATGTGGGTGAACATGATTCTGATTGGCTGGGAGAAACTAAGGGGAGGATTATAGCAGATAAACAGTGGGCAGAGAAAGCACTCCACCTCCTTTTCTCATGGATAATTTACTTTTTAAATTACAGTTCCTTGATTTGGAAGATAGCGTGGCCAGTGGCTGGGGGAATTCTATGAATTGTCATACACAAAGGTAGTTTTCCCAAGTTCTGCTGTTCTCACTCCAAACCATCTCCTGAAGCTGCTTTTGCCTAAAAGAAAAATATGTTGCATGCACGTTTTTGCTGCTGTTATGTGCCATCAAGTAGCCTCCAATTTATGGCAACCCGACAAATAAGCGATCTCCAAAATTTCCTGCCCTCAACTGCCCTGCTCAGCTCCTGCAAACTCAAGACTGTGATTCATTTAGGGAAGCTGTCCATCTCGTATTTGGTCATCCTCTCTTCCTGCTGCCTTCCGCCTTCCCCAGCCTTCTTGTATTTTCCAGAGAATCCTGCCTTCTCATGATAAGCTCAAAGCAGGAAAGCCTGAGTTTCAACATTTTTGCTTCCAGAGATAATTAAGGCTCGATTTGATCTAGGACCAACTTGTTTGTCATTCTGGCAGCCCAGGCTATCTGCAAATTTCTCCTCCAGCACCACATTTCAAACAAATCAATTTTTATTTTTCCTGTCAGCTTTCTTTCCTGTCCAGCTTTCACACCCATACATGGCGATTGGAAATACAAGAGTGTGGATGATCTTGGTCTTGGTTTCCAGTGACACATCCTTAAACTTGATTATCTTTTCTAATTCCTTCATTGCTGCCCTTCCTAGTCCCAGTCTTCTTCTGATTTCTTGGCTGCAGTCTTCATTTGGACTGATGATTGAACAAAGGTATACAATATCTCTAACTAGTACATTTATACACCTGTGAAATGTAGCTAGGTCCTTAAGTACAAATGACTTGTCGATCTGTCATTGTATTCCTGCCTCTGTTAGCAAACTGTGGTCTACAAAAGTTTGTTCTTTCATTTATATTTAAAGGAATCTTCACATTACTTGTATTCTACCTGGATAATATCCGATGAACTGCCCTAGGAAATGAGGAACAAAACTTCATCTTTATAGGATTGCTCTTTTCTTTCCTTTCCTTTCCTTTTCTTTTCTTCTGAAAGCATGTTTTGTAATTATTTTAATCTGTAATGGCATGTGGATAATTACATAATTAGGCAACTGCCTTCCTAACTGATCTGCAATGACATGCCAAACATATCTTTTGAATTCCACAATCTCTCTGGGTTATTTGGAGTCTTCTGTCTCTAACCACCAGCCTAAACCTCAATAGCTCAGTCCTAGCCTTCTTGGTCTTGATAGTGCTGGATACTTAATAGCTTCATAAAGCTAGTTACAGTTTTAGCAAAGTCTGACATTTTTCAGCACTGCAAGTTCAACAGGTTTGCTTAATCTAATGCCTTTTTTGAAAAAGGATTTTATTTTTAAAAAGTCAAGACGTAAAATAAAAGGCAAATGGTTAAAATTTATCTTCTCTTAGCTTCTTGCAGCAATCACCCTTGTCTTTGGGTGTGATCAGATGGCAGGAAAGATGCATGCGTGATTGCTCTGGAAAGGGTCACCTTGCAGGGAGTGATCTCCCTTAAAGCTACCCTTCCATCTTTTGGGGAATCACTCCAGCTTGGCCCCCAAAAGTAGCAGCCCTACAGCTGGACCAAAAAGGTCCAGTTTAGGCATGGACTACGCAATTCTCCTTATGTTGTGTGATTGCCAGGAAATATACAGCAACAGACGGCTCCACAAGTGGTCCAAAATGGGATCTATTTCCCTGTATGATGACACCCATACTCTGATCTTGAAGACTTCCTCACACACCATATGCCCCTTCAAAATGATGTGTGAGGATTCCATTGAACAATGTTTAATCTATCCACCGTTAGAGGAGAGAATGCTGGGGGAAGGGAATTCCCCTTTTGAGACAGCCCCAGCTCCAAATATGGAGCATATTTGTGGATTGCCAGAAGAGAGGAAAGAGATGGGGAAGACCTATTGCATGAGTGGAAGTTTGTTTGCATGGTTTTGCAGCTAACCTTGAACGAGTAAATTCTAGGGGTTACACAAGGACACTCTTCATAGGCAGGGCCAAGTAGAGCTCCTGATCGAAGTCTGAGGCAAACCAGCAGAGGGTATTAGCCATATTGTGGCTTGTTTGGGTTTAGTATTTAAGTAGAGGAACCCTCCCCTTCCTCTGGGTGGCAGTGGGGAGAGTGAAAGCATCTGCTTCCCCAGTTAAACGTCCACAGTGAAAAAAATAAGCAATTAAAAACACCCCTTGATTACATGGCAAAAAGAAAGCTCTCACTGGACCAACTGTTGGCTCCATATCCAAATCTGTTCCATGAAATTGCATGTCAAGAGGGTCAACAGGTTCATGTGGGGAAACTTGACAAAGACTTATCTGTAGCATTTACCACTTTGCCCCCCCCCCCCTATGCGAGCAGGGTCATCTCTTCCTGCACAGCCTCATCCCATCCTTATTTCAGGAAGAGAAGCTATTTCACTTATCTTGGGCAGAACGGCTTTCCGAGGATAGCTATGATACTGCATAATGGCTGGGGCTGCTGCTGAGCCTTTTATACAGCAGATGAAAATACCACTGATGATAGTTTTATAGCAGCAGCTTTCCATCCTGAGGTGCAAATGGACTGATTGTACAGTTGCCAACAATGCCACTCCCCGATGAAATCTGGAGGAAGAAGGGAGAAATATCTACCTTTCATGACTAATCCTTCGCTCTGACTGTCTCCCTTTGTATCCGAAATGGCATCGAAGTGCACCACTTTCACAATGATGCCAGCCCTAGTTTTGTTTTTTGTTTTTTACAGTGAAGCATTTAGTAGCCTGCACAGGCCTTTGGAAAGGGGAAGGGCCATAAGTAACTGAGGACATGCTTTGCATGCAGAAAAAGGTTGCCAGGATTCAGGGCACCAGCTGACGTCTGAGGGAACTCTTCTGCTTTCCCTGGTCACCAAGGAAGGAGACAAACCGCAGGATGGGAAACGGTGGATGAGGAGAAAGCTGTATTGTATTTGTGTGAGGTGGCTTTAATGTCATGGATGCTCATCTCCTCTCAACTCCCAGCTGGCACCTGAGCTGACTGTGGCTCAGCACAAAGGGGTTGGTATGTGCGTCACAGACTCTTTTTTTAAAAAGATAATACAAGGAATTTACATTTCCTGCTGTGTTCTCACTCTCTCAAACTCGTACACAATTTTTTTTTAACCTAAGATGACTTAGGTTAAAAAAAAGGGCAGGAAAGGAGGGAGGGAGGGAACGAACACCTTTTAAACAGAACACCTTTAAAACCAAGCAGCTTTAAACCAAACCAAGCACCTTTTAAACCAATTTTTACATTTTAAACTTACAGTACCAGGCAGTACCAGGCAGTCCAAAGTCCATTTCCTGCTTTCCCTGCTTTTTTTTTTTTGTTCATAAGTCAAAGCTCCGTTCGCAAGTCAAAGCAAAATTTTGCGAATGGAGCTGTTCGTAAGTCAACATGTTCGTACATCGGGGCGTTCGTAAGTCAAGGCACCACTGTACTTTCAATCTGGGATCTCCTTCTGCAAGAATTTCCAACCCTAACAGGAGACACATATCCTTAAACATGGGTCCGCTCTATTCATACTGAAAGCAGTTATGGGGCACGAGGCCCTCTCCAGGTTTTTATGGGTCCTCCTTGTGCATGAGGATCTCAGTTACCTCCTCTCTTAGTTGCCGTTCCAATGGCGTTGGCTGTTTCTCTTTCTCGAGCAAGCAACTCAGCATCAAAATGGAAACTGTTTCTGTATCCAAAGCAGGATAGCTCTACTCTGTCTCTTCTAGGGAGCAAGATATAGCTTTCTTGCATTGCTTACACCTGCTATCCTGGATAAGGCTGAAAGGAATGTTAAGGAGTTGTGTTTCATTGCTGTTGATTGTCAGGAAATGATGAGATCACTCGAGAAGTAAGGATGAATGAATCTGTCAGATTCACTTTCTCTCCATGTTTTACTTCTCCAGTCTCGGGACTATTTCATCCCTTTCTGTGCACATTTGAAATGTTTTAAAGCAGTGGTCCCCAACCTTGGGCCTCCAGATGTTCTTGGACTACAACTCCCAGAAGCCTTCACCACCACCTCTGCTGGCCTGGATTTCTGGGAGTTGAAGTCCAAGAACATCTGGAGGCCCAAGGTTGGGGATCGCTGTTTTAAAGCACACACAAAAATGCATAACTCTCTGCATGTATACTAAAAGTGCATATTTTGAAAACAATTCTGGCCAAAGTATACAGTTTCACTGTTTCTCCTGATATAATGTGCATTCTTTTATGTAACATATGTATCTTGTGGAACACAGTCCATTAAGATAAACGGTTCTGTGCATTTTTAACCCAGGAACTGCACTGCAGCGTTCAAAAAAAGTGCAAATATTGAGACATCACTGAGTTTTGGTTTGCATTTTTTTTTCAGGATGTGTGAGTTAAGTAAATCCCCATTAAAATGCAAACCAAATTCCTTCGCCATTTCTACCATAGGTGAGTGTGACTGTGCCAAAGTCTTTGACCATATGAAATATCTTGAAGAGAGGTATACCAACAAGGTTAAATAGAACTTGGGAGATGTTCTGCTCTCGCTCCTGCCGGTACTGCTGTAGGCTACTCTTCCCAAAAGTAAATGGCCCGCAAGATGCAGAGGCCTCTGGAGAAATCTCTCTAATTAGGGGAAACACATGGATTCACATTTATGTTTGCATGTTCTGATTTAGCAAGTAAGATGTTCACTGACATACTATAAGCTTCTGAGCATAGAGCTTCCGAGCTAATTCAGAGTAGTTGTACATTTGATTCCAGTATGTCACTGAAATTTTATCTATAAGTTAATTTTTGAACTCAGAAGGCATTTTAAGTAACCTTATTTTCCTATCCCTTTGTTTGGGTTCTTTTCGTTTCACTGTAAACTGTGCATATATTTCCAGCCTGCTGTGTAACATGTTGTATAAATCTGAACTACAACAACATACAAAGTTGTCTACCCATACGGCTGAGTTAGACAAAATATTAGCATTGCAGTTAGAAGGTGATAAACCATTTTAGTCCAAAGATGGGAACCTTCAAAGTTTCTGTGTCTGCACCAACAGCTTCCACATAAAGACCATGCTTATCTTCCCACAGCCAGTCACAAAAGGAAAACAAGCTGATTTGCAACATGTGGAGCTCCAAAACCATACTGGGAAAAACAAATGCACTTAACCCTTTAAAGCAAAGTGTGCTGCTTATATACCAACCCACAGTGCTTAAAGCACTCTTTACAATTTAATTAAGTTTACAATTTAATTATGTATGTTACACATTGCTGCTGCCACCACCCAGTGAGCTGGGTACTCAATTTACTGGCCTCAGAAGTACTGTATGGAGGGCTGAGTGAATCTCGAGCTGGCTACCTGGGATTGAGCCCAAATCGTGAGCAGAGTTTGGGCTACAGTACTGAAGTCTAGCCAATGCACTATGAGATTCCTCATGGTGCAGACTCTGCTTCTAATGCGACATGCTGTAACATCCCTTTGACCTGGACTGGCAATTAGGTTTTCTGGGTTCCAGATGAGAGTAGCCTACCTACAGATGCCAGGAATGGTTGTGCAATTCACTGCATGCAAAACAGCTGCTCTGAAGTTGAGCTATAGCCCTTCCCCAGACAGTTACTTATTCCCCAAACGAACTAGTTCTCTAGTCCTCCTTTTCACTATTGCTGCTCCTTTTAATTTCCTCAGACAACACCTAAAAGATTCATGCTCCACCATTATGGGTTCCACAGGAAGGGAGGAGAGGCGACGCCATTATTCGAATTGGAAATATTTTGCACTGATACATTCATAACAAAACAACAGTATACTCTCCTGTCCCCAGAGATACTCACTAGCTTATAGAAGCACAAGCGGCCTCTTGCAGGGCTCCCATATAACCCATGTTGAAGGACTGGCAGTTCCAGTTATGGGGTCCTTTAGCCATCCTGCTTGTGACTCTGAAAAAGCAAAGTGCATTTGAGGGCTACCCAGCTGCCTTTGGGCTCTCCCTTTAATTGGCATGATTAGAGCCACCTGTGAATTTTCCATTGATACTCTTTGTTCAGCAACTGCCATTGAGCACGCTAAGCACAAATACTCCCCGCTGGACCAGGAAATTGGGTCCACAGGAGAGATTCTGACAGGAGGCTGCGAAAAGCTTCAGCAGGCCAATTTCAATGGCTCGCCTTTCAGTGCAATATTAGATTAACATATAAAATTATGGTCAAGTCAGCCACCACTTAATGAGCCCTCGTCAACTGCCTGCCAGTCTTTCTAGACTTCCACACACACGGCTCCTGTCATGATTGGCACTTCTCCTGCTTGGTTAAAGCAAGCGAATTTGACATTAATTGGATGTAGGGAACAAAGTTTATTGTTGCTTAGGACCAAAGTGTATCCTTAAATTCCCAGAACCGTAAATCTCTTTAAGCACCCAAAGAGCTTTTTGTAATCAGCTACCCCATGTGGGTACATTAAACCCACAGTAACGTAAGGTGCAGCCCAGACATAAGGACCATTAAAGAAAAGATTGCTGCATGCAAACACAATTGCTTTATGGATTTAGCTCATTAAGTTAAATGAATTTGGTGGCATGGGCACTTCTAAAGTGGATGGTAGAAGACAGAATTAATGCTGATCAGCATGAAGAGAGCCAGAACATTTCCCTCGTCTATTACAGATGCCACATGTATCGTATCATAAATGCATTATTATTAAAACTATCATAGCAACATGTTTGGGCTCCAAGATGTGAACTTAACTGCCTTTTCCCACAATAGAAAGGAATGTGCCACAACCAAAAGGCTCTGTCAAATCTTTGGTCAGCATTTCTCATTAGCCATTGATCTTTGAGCGTCTGCCTCTCACCCACGCAATTAGGACGTATATTCATAAATTAGAATATTTTCCTCACACTTCTCAGCCAAAAGTCTCCCAAAGCAACATAACTGCAACCAATGAAAATAAGATTATGTCACTCTAGCTAAAAATATATATGGTTTGCTGAAGGAGGCAAAAAAGAAGGGGGAGAAGTATTTTTTTAAGCAGCGCTGAGGAAATGATTCTTCCACCCACCGCATCTCATTCTATGGCAGCCTGCTACAACAGTGTTGGTGTTGATAGCTGAGACAGGAACCAACTGGTTTGTTTGACTGCAGTGTTGTAATAGCATTTGAGACAATGTATATGAAGTCATTTGAAGCCCTGCCTGTACTATATAAATTCCATGTCCTAGGATTAAATATTCTGCCCTTTCCTCTGCAGAGCTTAGAAATAAGCTGTTGCAAGTACCCACTGGAGCTACACATCGGTCCCCCAACTTGGTTCAGAGGCTGATCCAGTGCTTTGAACCAGATCCTGATTCAGTCCAGAGAAATCCAGACCTTTTCCAGTTCAGTGTGAGCCCTGAAACCAATTTAAACCATGCTTACTCACACTGGAAAACCAAACTGCTGTAGCTTTTGGGAGATCTGTTAAGATGGGAGTAACTCTGCCAAATTTCAGACAGGCAGCATCAGAGGTTTGCATCATAGACATCTTTAAAGTGTTTCTTTCAAAAAACAAAATGCAGATCTTAAAAGCATGTACTCAGTCTTGCACATCCATGCTGCCTTTGTATGCTCACTGTCCCTCCAGTATGTCCCAGAGCATCCTAGATCTCTCAGAGACTCCCAAGTCCCTAGCTGAAAAATGGCACCAGATTCATTTGAAGAAGAATGGGTCAAAGTGCTGTATTGAGTGATAGCACAGTGGGCCCTGGGCAAGCAAGTAGGCAGGATGGAACCAGGGAACAGGGCAGGAGGGATAGAATAAATTTCATTACCTGAAACACATGAGATTTGCAGAAAGTAGATTTGACAAATAAACAAACTAGAAAGGCAAAGGAAGGATTCTGCAAAAGATTACTAGAGTCACATTAACAAGCCAAAAGGTCTCAGGAAAAAAATGACTCAGAGGCTTGTCAGACTAAAATCAACACAACTACATTCTCAGAAATCTTTTGCTCTCACTGCAACAAACAGTGCTCAACATAGCAAAAGAAGGACAAAGAGTTGCATGAGATACTTAGCTTTAATGATCTCACACGGTCTTTTATCATAAGTATTGTGAGTAGAGAATGGTAGTGAAATTCTTGTCTCAGATTTCATGTTACAGTTGTCAATAAATTCTGGTCCCCTTCTTATCACACCATCTTGTCCAGAGATATCGTTGGAGACAGGCTTTCCTGATATTTTAGATGTCCAAATTCCCAGATGAGTCTGAAACTCTGTTCCACTTTGATCCACACCTCATTGAGTTCAGAATTGAGCCTAAGCCAGCACACAGCCCAAGAAGAACCATTATCATGTACTTATGCTAGGTGGCCAAAGGATTAGTATTCAGGTTTATTAACTTTTTAAAAAAGATCTCATTTAGATAAACCTGGGATCCTGGACAATTGCTTTTGTTGTTTAGTCGTTAAGTCGTGTCCGACTCTTCGTGACCCCATGGACCAGAGCACGCCAGGCCCTCCTGCCTTCCACTGCCTCCCGGAGTTGGGTCAAATTCATCTTGGTAGCTTCGGACAATTGCTACATCATACTAGAAGTCTAGAGTGTTACACTGCTGTAGTCTATAAAGCATTATAGATTATACCTCCGTAGAGTAATGATTTCTCCACTACAGTATAACTTTGCCTTACTCTGACCTCCTAGTCCAATTTGTTCCAACTCCAAAGGGCTTCTCTGAGGTCTCCTTAAACGGTAACACCAGTGAGTTACTTTTCAGAGCTTCTAATGAAAGAGTTGCTTTTTGGAAGCAACATTACATGCTCTGATTTTTTGCTCTTCAATATGTCAAAAATGCCCTTCTCATTTTAATACAATGTGATCCCATTTATATCTATTCAGTGTAATCCTCATTGAATGCAGTGAGGGAAGTGCTGATAGGGTTGCAGTTAGAATCTGTATTTATATAAGCTTTTGCATGACAGACCAGTGAAGACACACTTAAAACCAGATTCCTAACACTCTTAATTTTAAAAACATGGAGGGGAAACTAGATACACAAACTCCTGTGGGAAAAGATAGGTATTGACGGCATCAGTGCTAAATCACACCGGGTTTGAAACAATAAAAATGTCAAAGAAAAGAAAACAAATTTGATTGTTCATATTAAAGGAAGATCGTGGTAGTATTTAAATCATTCATTTTCATGCCCAGTAAGCATGAAATCTGTATTTCTAAATCTGAAACTACAGCCCCATGCAAGCTTTAAAGTGGGCACCTGGGACTGAATGTAGGAATATGTAAAAATCACACATTAGTTTCATTCCTAGCAGACTAATATGTGTCCATGAAGCTAAGCTGGATCAAATAAACTTGTGTGCAAAGCAAGAGAGCTACACATGCAAAAAGGATTGGTTTCAATAGATTTTGCATCCTTCATCCTTGGGTTCTGACATGGGTGAATAAACAGTTCAAAAAGTCTCCTGAGCTCTTGATCAAAATGAGCTGAATCCAATGGTCAACAGTCTGAAAAATGAATGAAACAGATAAAATTAACCAAAATACAATTTATGGACAAGTCAAACTTGTTGCAGATTTTCATAACATCACAAAACTGTTAGTTAAGATAAATGATGGAAACAATGGTCATTGAGATGTTTTCATGCACTAGATCAGAGCTTAGAAATGTCAATCTTGAGGACCACAATGACTATAACACCCAGCCAGCATAGCCGATGAAAATGCTGAGTGAACGATTATGGGAGCAATATTTTTTAAAAAATAAATGTTTCCAAGGTCTGCATCCGATATTCCTGCAAAAGCATATTAAGAAACTAACTTGGTATGTTGAGAACTAGCCATATATGGTCTGACTCCAGGAAATCTTTACTGCCATATTTATCTACAATTGTCCAATCCATCAAATGCTCTTGTTTCTTTCATCTCCAGAGTACAGTACATGTATGTTTTTGTCATTAGGGTGATATATTGATTACACTGATGTTGCCTGTACCCCATAAACTGATAGTTCTCCACAATTTAAATTGCTACATTTCTTGCCTTGTATAATTGCCTGATTTGCACACTTTTATGAACTTCTTTTCTTTGACTGTTTTTATTGAAGTCTGTATAGGTTAGTATATGGAAGACATGTTTTGGGGCACCATAGTTTCTGAGAGATTAGCATCTAGACATTCAGTAGATGAACTATTATTCACAGCTGCAGAACAGGAGTAGAAAGAATACTCACCTAATTCCTCGTTCTCATCAGTTTAGGGCGTGTCAACAGAATGAACCTCCTATGCAAGGGATTTTCAAACTCTGCTACATTCCTTGACTCCCAAAAAAGAGGAATTATTTTCTCACTGACAAAATTTTTGCAATTTACACACGTCTTTAGGACAGTCTGTGCAGGTCTTTTCCCTCTAGGAAGCAAAGCACAGGAAAGAGAGAGTGCACAAAAAAACTAGCTGATTGTTAAAAAAAGATGTAAAGAACCCATCCACTGCTTCAAATGGAAACATAACTGCTATCACATTTTGCACCACTTGCACAAGTTCAGCAGTTTGGAAAAAGTTACAAGATTTCTGAAAACCCATGGAGCAAATAGCAGCAGAAATATCTCATCATCTCACAAGCCATGGAATTCCCGCAACAACAAAAAAGTAATTCTTTGACCTTGTATGGGACAATGAGACAAGCAAAGATTTAAAATCCTGCAGCAGAGATCCAATCTTGAAATGCTTATGAGAAAAATGAAAAATAATTCTGAATTCCAGAGCCCTTCTGAGAAACAAATGTCCGGCTCGTACACATTAAAACTGCTCATGAAAACAAAGAAAAATACAATGTTAAGAAAAATTAAATACTCACATGTGGTTCACAATCAAACGCTGTTATAAGTTCTTAGGTAGAGATTTGAAGGCCTGGAAAACAACCAGAGAAAAATGACATGGAGGGAGAAAGTTTTATTTTCCTTTTCTTTTTCCGAGGCCTTTTTTCTTTTCTTTTCTTTTTTTTCTGAAAGTATGGGGGCAAATTTTAAAAAAGGATTCTGAAATCTTATTTTATTTTAGAATGAAGAATAATTTTCATCAGGAAATGAGTATTGAAAAACATACCATCAAAACATCTGTCTTCAAGAAAAAGAAAACACCAGAGAAGAAAGGAGCTTTAGTTTTATATTTCAACAATGTTGTTTAAACACTTCATGAATGAATAGAGAGGCAATAGTGTAGACACCGTATGAAACAGAATACACTCAAGTGCTAGCATGGGAGGGAAGCTGTTCAAGGAATTATTATAGAAGCATTCAAGACAATAAAGCTCTGTGCATCCTTCTAACAGGGTTTGTAACTGATGTATAGAGCTTGGCTTGTGTTCATTGCCTCCTGCATTTGAATTGCATATCTTTCATTTTCCCATGTTTTAAATGTTTTTACAATAATATTATGTCAGGAAATATAGCATAGCTAGACCATGTAATGCCTAGAGCTCACCCAAGTTACCTTAGGAGCCTACGAATGCCTTTTCAGGGGTAGCACCAATAAATAATCTCCCTTTTGTTTAACTCAGTCTGTTTGTGATATATTAATTAGAATCTGATTGTGAAATATTGTATGTATAATGGAAATTACACAAGTGGTTTTTCACAATTTTCTAGCTATCTGTTATGCAGCTGGACAAACAACCAAACACGTCACCTGGATATGTCTAAACATGTGATAGATCACTGTAACGACTGTGCACTCTACTTACGTAGTTTACGTGGTGTCAACTCAAGAGGATTCTGATCAGGGTATATGTTGAAAATCACGTACTTATTTTTTAAAAATTGGTCCCCACCTTTCCTTCAAATATTGCTCATGGCTTCTAACAGCAACAAAAGTAAAATCATTACAACCAAAAGGCAGAGAAACAAGGCAGAGAAAATACATTTATAAAATCCATAAAAATAACTAGCTATTTCTAGTTCCTTTCCTCATATCAAAGGTATAACTATATTACAGTAACACAGTAATGTAACAAGGCATAACATCTGTGTTTGTGATGCAACCATGACATATTGGTCTACAGTGACAGGAATGTGACTTACTAAATGCTGGAGGAGCACATGATTCAAGTGTTACTTTGTGCTGCTACCTCACACTGTTCTGGGTTGTGAGCTGGTGACAAAGTTAACAAGGAGATCATGCGTTGTTCCACAGTCCAGTGGCTTCTAGCATTTACACAAATTTTTTCTTTTAAGTAACCAAGTGCAAATTGTTTTCATTACTTTTGGGAAGTCATAAAGTAAAACATTACTTTTAAAATGTAATTCGGACAATAACTACTTTGGGAGACATTTGAATTATATTCACCAGTGGTAGCTGAGGGGTTTAGGGAATTGTGAACACATTTGTGTGAACAGAGAAGTGTCAATTACTCTGAAAGTACCTCAGATGTGGTCAAAACATGATTTGGCATTACATGAGTGACTCCAGAGAAGTCTTGGGATTAGTGGCTTCCCCTGTTTCCAGCAAACCATCATTTGCTGGGTGGCTGAGTAGGTCAGCAATGAGTTGCCACTGGCTGCAAACAAGGGTCACGGGAAAAAGAATCAGATGTTGGAATTGCTATGTGCAAAGGGGGAGAAAAGGCGGGGGGGAGAGAACGTGTGAGTCGCAACTGGAGTAGACCATTTGAATCCGTGGGAGTTTGGTGAGTCAACTCCTCTGAAAGTTCCAGGATTCAAGGGACTTCCTCGAATTGTAATTTATTACTGGATTTCAAGCCATTGTTACATATATTAGAAACTTATTCTTTGAAAGCAAGTAACAGGCAGATCTTATATATACAGCAAACACTATAGAAAAAGGAAAGGCATCTAGTGAACCTTTAAATTATGTTTTATAAACGTTCAGCAGCTTTAGGATGGATTGAAAAATCACAAATACATTTGTTTACTTTTATTTAAAGAGTAAATCAAGACTGCAAGGAAGTTAGGAACCATTATGAAAAGGATCTTAACACCACGTGGAAAAAACGTAGAAGAAGAAGATTTTTTTTAAAAAAAAGCACCGTGGATAATAAAGGGAATCAGACAAGGCAAGTCATACATAGCTAGCCTGCTTTGTGTTCCTTGCCATCCTGCACAAAAGAAATTCAGCGGAGTGAAATATACTGACATTTTCAATAAGCACTTGAAAATGTTCTCCCACTGCCACAGAGATTAATGGCTGCGATAAAAAGCTGTGGTATACTGGACAGAAATGGATAAACAGCATAATGTGAAGATTTTTATTCACAGCTGGTAGGATGGTGGTTTTCTGCCCTATTGCTCATTGTGACACGTTAGTCTCCAGTTATTAAATGGAAGATGGCACTGGATAGCTTGCATCTGTCCATGGAAATTAGGCTGGTCAGGATTAGTTCTCAAAACCATACAATAGTATAGGTTCTCCAGAAGGGCTTCAGCAAGCGATGCTATTTACCTGCTTGGCAATACAGGGAGTTTTCTTAAAGCCACACATTATAGGAAACAGCTGGAGATGACAAGAGAGGATGATGAAAATGTTTTGGGTCCCTCTATGGATGGGGGGGTGCAGAGAATGGGGTAGAAATTTGCTGGCACCAAAGAGAAACAAAATATATGATAGCCATTGAAAGCGACTAGGAACCAAGTAAAAACAGCATATGAGAAGAACATTAGGAGAAAGGTGCAAGGGAGAGGCATTTATAAGCTAACACCAGAAGGCTCCAAGCCAAGGTGGAGAACTAGATGAAACATAATGGGAGCATACTTGAAACATTGATGGACATTGAGAATGTGTAGGGTTTAATGAGCATGGGATGTACAGGCTGTAGCAAGAAGGGATACTATGTGGAGGAGCAGCTGAATTAGATGCCTGAGAATCCAATGAAACTGAAAACCACAGAGGAATAATCTCATAATGGGGGCTTTCAAAAGATATTTAGAGATAATAAAATGACTATTTGACACCATTGATGATCCTGGATCCCAAACAGAACGGAGAGAGAAACCATGATGTGATACTACCACGTTAAGTAAATATATACGTGGAGTGTCCAATACAGACACATATACAGCAATTGAAAGAGGGAAAATGGGAACTTGTGGGTGTTAGTAAAGGGACAGGATCTTGAGAATACTCGGAATTCTAATAAAAGAACTGCCCATCAAAATGTATCTGGGAAGGTGCAAACAAGCCTAAGAAGGTGGCAGAAAGAATCATCTACAGAGTCAAGAAGCTTTTTGAAAAGCTTTTTTTAAAAGTGGAATTCTTGCCCAAATTAGGAAATACAGTATATGTGTATAGGGTGACAATATTACAAGGTAATAAGATCTAAGCAACATATTGTGGGACATACCAGTCACTCCCAGAATCAAGAAGGCATGCATCCAAAGGTCTTAAGAATTCAAATATGAAAATGTTGATCTTGTAACAAAACATGTATACCTCACAGTTTCACCTCATTTAAATGTTACTCAAGATGACTTACTTGAGAGAGGGGGGATTTTTTTTTAATTTTAAACAAACTAATGTCATTACTAATTCCACAACTCAAAATTTCAACATAGTAATGATATATTGTTGATTGATCCTTAATAGAATTGTTGTCGTTATGTGTCACCAAGTCACCTCCAACTTATGGCAACCCTATGAATAAGCAATCTCCAGAAGGCCTCAAACAACCCTGCTCAGCTCTTGCAGATTCAATCCTGTGGTTCCTTTTGTGAGTCAGTCAATCTCATATTTGGTATTCCTCTTTTTTTCCAGAGAACCCTGCCTTCTCATGATGTGCCCAAAGTAGGACAGCTTCAGTTTCAACATTTTTGCATCCAGAGAAAGTTCAGTCTTGATTTAATCTCAGATCCACTTGTTTGTCTTTCTGGCAGTCCAGGATATCCACAAAGCTCTCCTCTAGTGATAACTTTTACTACAGTTTGTGTATAAAAACACCAAATTAATTTTTTTTAGCAGAAACTGGCTCCATAAATAAGTTCCAGTGCATCTTTAAAGGTCTAAACAGATACCAAGGCCTCTTAGCCCACTACATATATTAATAATCCAGCTTCCTGTATTACCATATGTGTATAAAATAACTGTCTCTCTTAACAGACTTTGACCTCTGCCTCAGAAACAACAATTAGCATTTCTGTAATTGTTGTACAGCTTATCATCCCTGCCAGGGTCTGTAACCTCAAATAATTAACCACTTGGTAGTTCCACACCTGTGTTAACAAAGTATTATCACTTCATCTATTACGTGTATCTTCACCTGATCATGATACTCACTACTGTGGGGATATGTATAAATATAGAGGACATAGTATATACACTCCTTATGTCTGAAGAAGACGATGTTGATCCCTGAAACCTTACACTGAAATCTGTTAATCTTCAGTGTGTCATAACATTTTGCCCGGGTTTTGGGGGCGAGGGGGATTAAATGTTTGTTTCCTTGTTTGGCCAATGTGTAGAAGCAAAACAGTCAATGACGCCATGCAGGTCAAGATGCATAGTGCCACGTGCCAGCCATCTTAGTTGGCATATGAGACATAAAAGCCCTGGAGCACCTCTCTCTTCTCCCGGTACTAAAAATCAAACAAACTAATTAAGGTACACTTTTGCTGCCTTCTCATGACACTGAGAACCTGCCACTTGAGGTATCTACCTTAGCCTGTCTCATGGCAGAATGAGCCCTAGCTGTATAACTACAATAAATGTAATAAACCAAATTAAAGAACCACCCCTTGTATTGTTTTCATGTAGGAGTCAGCATACTCTTATGGCTTCTCAAGAATTCCCTGACCCTTTGTCGTCACAGAATTCTAACCCTTGTTCTGGTCCTGCAGCTACTAAAGCAAATCTGTTTTAGTCAGCAACATTGATTCAATTGCCTGCCCTGTGAGTTATTTCAGATTGCTTTTGAACATAAGTGCCACAGAGGAAAAGAGCATTTACCTGCAGAAGCTGAAAAGTCAACATTTTGAAAAGGGGAAGAGAGACTGTTTACTGTGTGATCTCTTGAGGTTGCTCTGAGGCTCTTTTGTAACAAATATATAAATAAACAAATTACACAACAAACTTGCTCAGGTGCTCACTTCCCCCCCCCCCTTGGTAATAATTCTTAAATATATGGAAAAGAAATGAGCAGGAGTTGGTTACTGTGTGCAGTGTTGAGCTAGATAAATCAACCCTCTTACTTGTTCCAAGATAATCATGATAGTCATCACTTCATGAATACTAAATGAAAATACATGTGCACATAAACATAGTTATCATCTAAAGGGGAGATTCTGAAACTGTGGTCTATAGACCACTGTTTATACACAAGCTCCATTCCACCAATAGTTGGTGGGAAAAGTTGAGGAACAATCAAGCTAATCTGTACTTGACCCTCTAAAAATGCATTATGCATGATCTAGATCAGTGGTTCCCAACCTTGGGTATCCCAGGTGTTCTTGGACTGCAATTCCCAGAAGCCTTCACCACCAGCTGTGCTGGCTGAGGTTTCTGGGAGTTGCAGTCCAAGAACACCTGGGTTACCCAAGGTTGGGAACCACTGATCTAGATCAAACCTATACCATGTCCTAATAAGAGATTGCCTGTGCATTTCAATCAACTTTCTTGAACCCACAGCATAAACAATAGTCTATAGCCCTGTTATAGCCTGAAAGCAGGAAGGGCTGAAACCATTATGGAGGTGGAGGTGCTTGCTTAATTCCCACCCTGAATTTCTCACACACCTGGATATCATCGGACTTTTTATAACCTTTTAATAGGAAGGGTTGAGGAAGCACAGCTGGATTGGTGATGGACTGAAGTCCCATCATATTATTTCCTTTGTTCTTCAAGGGTTTTTAACCTTTAAAGTTCAACATGTTCTACATGCTGCTTTACCTGTGTTACAACTAGATAGTGTCATGTGATGCTTGGTTTACGTGTACATAAATTATACATTCACCAGCCAATCAGAAGTATTTGTTGATGCCATAGTACATCACTGTTTGAGTAACCTAAACTTTATGGCCCTTCATTATGTGGGTGTGAATGTTCAGCAAGTTTGGAAATTTTATTTGTTTTATCCTGGCTGAGGAATTCTGGGAGTTATAGTCCCAAAGGTCAACTTTCTCAAACCCTGATGAATAGAATCCCAGGATGTTTTCCATTTGATGAGATCCATTTTCATTGATTTCCCCCTTTTCTCTGTAGCATCTGTTTCAGAGATTTCGGGGACTTTCTAAAACATTAAGGAACATAGAGTTGGAAATTGCAGGGTGACTCCACTAAAATCAGCTTTCTTTCCCTTCCTGTAGCAGAAGCCTCTAGGGACTCAGAATTCCTTCCATGAATGGAAAGAGCCCTTCCCTCTGAGGTGAGATTCATGTCAGGATCCAAGCTGTAGGTCTCCCACCTGGAAAACTGAGCAGCCTGTGCAGTTCTAAAAAATGCAGGTTCTCAAATATGAAGTGAAATTTCCACTTGTGT
Source organism: Intellagama lesueurii (assembly GCA_037013535.1). Taxonomy (NCBI): domain Eukaryota; kingdom Metazoa; phylum Chordata; class Lepidosauria; order Squamata; family Agamidae; genus Intellagama; species Intellagama lesueurii. Next base: position 222,846,937 of record JBAJHW010000001.1, read on the forward strand.
GTATTTTATGATGCAATTCTATGAAATCGCAAAGCAATAAAATCAAGGCAAATGAAACTTTATATCCAGCAAACTCGCGTGTATATGGTGTGTTAAATAGCTGACAAAAGAACAAAATTATTCACAAGTATTTTTCTTATGTCAAGTCTGTCAGCAGCATAGTCAGTATTTCTTGCAGAGCTAAAATGAAATGCTTTATTTAGTTGGTTATTGATATTTGAAGAAGTCCTGAGGCATTCTGAATAATATTTCTAGATAGAAAACTAACTTCCCCAATTCTGGGCTCAGTTTAAACTGCCGGTTTTAAACATTATCTACCCAAAGCTGAAAGATCTTCTTCAGAAAAGCCCTACTCCATCTACCCACACCAACTGAGGGAAGAAGACCTTCTCAGTGATAACATCATGACTGTTGTTTACTGTATTCATGTCACTAGCACCACAGCACAACAGAATGCAATATGTGGTCAATTGACTAGATGGGCGGGATATAAATACAATAAATAAATAAATATGTTATAAAGCTTTGATAAGTATCTCAGATCATTTTTGCCCAATAAAGGGCAACATCAAGAGTATTTGAGACAGCTAACATCAAGTCTCCCATAGCACATGTTGAGGGACATAGAATACATTGATGAAATTGTGAATTCATCTACTGTACTCTTCTCCACACTCTCAGAAAGTTATAACAGTGCAAAAACCCTGTTTTCTTAACTTTACCTTGGTTCGGCCAACCTGTTTGTCTTCTGTGGCCAATTAAGTGATTGATTGATTTGTTTATTTATTTGTTTGTTTGTTTTTCCAGCTTTTACCCTGCCCATCTAGATTCAATGAGTCTACTCTGGGCGGCTTACATTCCAAATATAAAACAAAATTTAAAATAAACAATATCAGACAACATAGAGATAAGCAAAGACCAAGATGGTAAGACTTAGGGAATTAAGAAATGGAAGGGGTGAAGGCCTGCCTGAAGAACCAAGTCTTCAGCTTGTTCTTAAAAACTCCCAGCAAGGATGCCAGGCAAATCTCCAGGGGCAAGGTGTTCCAGAGGCGAGGGGCCACCGCAGAGAAGGCCTGGTTTCTAGTTCTCTCCTTCCGGGCCTCTCTCGGGGTCAAGCCCCTCAGCAGCCCAGCCTGGCTAGATTGAGTGATACGAGTAGATCTAGGTGGGAGCAGGCGCTCTGTCAGGTATCAAGGTCCTAAACCATTTAGGGCTTTATATGTAAGCACTAACACCAAGTAGCCCACTTCTCTGTGTGACCAGGGGCTAAACCTTCCTGGGGCTCCATCCATTTTAAGAGGCAGGCAATTCTTTCTTTCTGCAGTCCTGACATTTTTTCCTGATTCTTCAAGATGAATGAGGCAGCATACAAATCTGATAGATAGATAGATAGATAGATAGATAGATAGATAGATAGATAGATAGATAGATAGATAGATAGATAGATAGATAGATAGATAGATAGATAGATAGATAGATAGATAGATAGATAGATAGATTCACAAATGTTTTTTTAAAAAAGAAAAACTTGTCCTAATATTTAATCTGGAAGCTGCGGAATAGTAGCTGAGGACTGGATGTAGATGCTTTGCATGATAGGTGAGACTTCTTTCCACATCTCACTGGGCACAATTCCTCCTAGATAACTGATTTTCTCAATGGGGATGGGGTTCAGGCATCCAGTAATGATTCTTCAGCTTTCACTGAGTGCTACATCTATCTGTTTTGCAGAGGCTGAACACCAGGCTAGCACAAACACAAGCTCATAATGGAACCTGGCCTCCTGACAAGATTGATCTCCACTTCACTGACCCTCTCAAACCCCTCCCCATCTTAAAGTGTGCCTCTAAGAAGGGTATGGATTTTTTAGCAGGTTTCAAAATAGCAATTATTTGCTACTTTTTCTAAATTTCCAAAAATGTCAAGACAATTACTGAAGAATTTAAAGACCAATATTTTTGTTACTGTGACAAAATGCTTTATCTGTTCCACATGGATATTATCCAGGCCTGCTGCCTTGTCATTTTTGCACCTACAAGTAGCTGTTCCCAATTCACTTAAGCTGAGTGGTCTCATAAGCCTCCAGTTGCTTGTTTCTTTTAGGGTTAAGTTCTGATTTCCTGTGGAGATGTTCACTTCTGCCATTAATAAGGAGATGATGGTCTGCTGAAATGTTTGCATTTAGGTGGTTCATTATTAAGCTTTTTCAATAATCTCCAGGCCTTTTGGGTGTTTCTTGACATGTTCATTTTTTCCATAGGTTTTATCCATTTATGTTTTTTTTTAGTTTCTGAGAGAGAGAGAAAATTATTACTGCCTGGCCAAAATAATTTTGTCACTCAAAGTATTGTGTTATTCACTGGGGTGATTATTTCTGATGTCAAACCTTGGAGGCAATTGATCCTACATCCTTGGAGAATAGATCCTGTATGTTGCATATCTGGTGCCTGATGCTCAGGGGTAGGCATCTCTCCATTTCATGTACAGAAAAATATTGCTTTGAAGTTGGTGAGGAAACAGGGTCCTCCACTCCACTTAAGCAAAAGCAAAAAGCAAAACCAAAGCGTGCTGCTTCTACCCTGCCCCACAGAGTTTAAAACACTCTCTGAGTGGTTTACAATTTAATTATACAGGCTACACATTGCCCACTCGCAGCAAGCTGGATGCTCATTTTGTCAATCGCAAAAGGATGGAAGGAGATTGAACGCAGCCCAGGAACAGAGTTTGGACTGCAATACTGCAGTTTAAGTACTGTGCCATGAGGCTCCACAACAGGACAGCTTAGCAGATACATTGTAGGTTGCCTGTCAGATACGTACAGCTGTGTGTCCCAAAACACTTAGTTGCCATCGTTGACCCACCCACACCCAGCACTCACCCTCTTCTTTGCATCAGAAGCAGAGAAACATAGGAAGCTGCTTTATACTGAGTTAGGCCATTTAACCATATAGCCCAGTGTTGCCAACTCTCTGATTGCTAGCAATGGTTTTGCAGGGGGGGGAGGCTCAAAACCAATTCTTTCCTGGCTTTACCTGGTGACAGCTGGTGTTTTCCATGAGCTCCCGTCTTAGTACTAACCAGATCTAACCCTCCTGAGCTTCCTAAATTAAAGGAGACCCATAAATTCATAGTGTGTTCAGAGCGGCCTGGTGGCTCACCCAGGTCTTTTAAATGATCTGCGTTTTTACAATGCCATTATTTTTAAAAAAGCTAGCTTTTTGTAGATTAAACTGTAAATAACTAAGTCAAAGAAGCCATATGGTTCTCCCTGACTCTAAATGTCTTTGTTTTGAGGATGGCACACCTCAATCTATCCAAGCGAATTCTGCTTGATTTAATATATCTATTCATGCCCTTTTCAAGGAGTGAGCATTAGAAGGGAAAAAAATCTAACACAGAATGGGAAGGGAATATAAGACAGTATTATGTGCTCATTTGGGATAATAAGCTGAAGCCTGAATGCTTTGTTCAAGTGAGAGCTGAATAGCATGGCTATTTTTCCATGTGCTTTTATTCACAATACCTTGATGGTAAGAAGTAGGACATTTTATAAATTGCAGCAAAATGAAATGTGTCTACAGTTGTGCCCAGTACAATGGTGCTTCCCTGACACCATTAAGCTTTCTCTCAGGCATGGTTTTGGAGGCTTCTACACATGTGTAATGAGGTCTCCTGTGACCGGGAAATTTTCCACATCCCATCAGGCCCACAGCTAATGCTGAACCAAAATTTTCAACCTCTCTTGTCATGATTCCTATGACAAAGGAATCATAGTATTTTCTGAAACATTTTTGAAATAATAAACACATAAGGCACTTTGAAAAAACATGTCTCGTTCCTGTTTTTTTGTTGCAGGGGAAACCCTGCTTTTCTAAAACGTGTGACTGGCAACCCATAAAAGTATGGATAGTGTAATTCCAAACAAAGAAACTCACCAGGACCTACTGGAAATGCAGAGGAAAATCAGTCTTGCAGACAGTTTCTCAGGCAGACTGGAACTCATAGCAATATATATACATTAAGTTTAGAACGCCATGTTCATAACAATAACCTTAAGAATTAATCAGATACTCAAATAATCTTTAGAACTAATCAACAGGTAGAATTTTAAAGGAAAACACTATGTGAATCTAGAACATGGGGGGGGGGGATTTAAACTGCTAACTCTTAAACCAGGGGTAGGGCAAATTGGGGGGGGGGGGGTTTGTAGGCTTCCAAATGTGGTTGGACTACATCTCCCATGAGTCCAGCTCATAGGCCATAGGCTCACTGGGATGGGAATTGAAGTCCAATATCTGAATGGCCCTGGTCCCCCAGCTCTGCCCTAAGCAATTATAATGCAGTTCAGAACACAATAGGGAGAAAATTGGCTGAATTTTCATGAGCTTCTGTCAGCAGCAGAACAAAAGATGAGAGCTGGGACAATGTAGTGCCTTTTGCTTCTAGCAGATGGCAGTCATAATGCCAGAGACCAATTGAGAGAAAGGGTTAAACAAGGTAGCTAAGCTGTCAGAAAGGTATTAAGCCCAATCATCACAGCCAGAACAAAGTTATGCTATTTTAAGTGGGCATGGTATGTGTGCATTTTTAAAATGTTTCTACTATCATTATCATAGATCTGCATTATCATAGATCATGTCCAGCTCCCATCAAGTAAGTGCAGTAGGGAATCAAACTCCCGAGGGAGGGGAAGGGCTACTCTGCAACATCCCCCTTCTTAAGGGCAAAGGCATATGTGATACACCTTTTGTCCTGTGCTATCTGAACTTGTCTGTTATACTCAAGTGTAGTGGAAGATACTATCCCATTAGCAGTGTGAAAGTGGAATTCAATTGCCTTTCCAGTCAACTTCTGTACATGAACAGTTGGGGGCACCATCTTGTCTCAGGCAGCCAATGACTTGGGCTGGCCCTATTGAATATACTGCAACAGGGACAGAGAGATCCATTGCATCACAGAGTTTTTCCACTCTGAGGAACATGTGATGGGTGTACTCAGCACAGTTGCTTGACCTTTAAAATCATTGCTCTCTCCTGGCACATTGGTGTGCCCTAAAACATTAATGGGGGAAAAAAAACACCACTGGTTAAGCAGCAGCATTTTCTTGTAAGGCCACTGAAGTCCCTTTAAAAGGATTGGAAGAAAGAAATGTAAACCTAAACCTGTGGGCTTGAGTTGTGAATTATCCTTGCTGACCACTTGGGGGAAGTTGCTCTTTCTCAAAAAGTCCAGCAGGAGCCTCCAGTTTTTGCAGCATCCTAACACAAATAGCATTCACAGAGCAATAATAAAGCAGGACGGAAATGCACTAAAAAAATGATAAAATGCTCATCTGATGTTTCTTTCCCCATTCTATAATTAGCAATTTAAAAACATTTCCAAAACATTGTGCAGGCCATAAATTACGAAGCCCCCAGATTGGTGATTAAGAAAACCATTCTGAGTCGAGCAAAGAATATATTTAATTCTTCTTTTTAAAACATATGGTGAGCACTCTTTAAAAGATTTTCACTTGCTTGGTTCCTTCCATTTTGTATGAATCATAGATCAAGGCACTCAATGAATTTCTCCAAGATAACATGACTTTTTGTGTAGAAGCACCCCAGGAACATCATACTTTTTTGCATACCCCAAGCTAGATACCCAAATGGGCTTATCATCTCTTCTGCGTTGCAGTCCATCATCATTGAGATCAATACAAACTACAACCATAGTCACTGTGTAGCTTCAACTAGTAATCATCACGTTTCATCAAACTTCGAACCCCTTCTTTAATGCTAAGTTCATTTTCTTTAAAGTACACATTGCCCTCTTTCTCACACTCTTCTTGTTTCTGTTTTTCCCATGGAGTTGCAGGCATACCAGTTTAAGCCAGTCCTTTCCTCTTAGGAGATTTTAAGAAGTTTAATCTGAAGTTGGTGGTACTAACTTCTAGAAGAAATCTTAACTAAATCAAAAAAAGACAAGGAGCAGAAGCCATGACAGTACAAAGAATCAATACAAACTTTTAGTGCAAATGTACTCTCATTGACTCATCCTACCTTTCCCCATTTCGCCAGTCGCTCTAATTCCATCTTGTATGTGAAAAAAGGATTGTTACAGTGTCAGTAGGGTGACCCTTAAGGCCAGTCAAGGCCCACTACTTCAGGGCTGAGGAAAATGTTGGATTGCAACCCCCATCAGACCTAGCTAATGTTACCAATGGTGAGGGATGATGGAAATGATGGTCAAACATCATCTGGAGAGCTACATATTCACAGGGATGTTGGCAAGTCTTGGGGTCTGAGTCCCAAGTCTGAGTCCGGGTCTAAGTCCAGTCCTTCCTGGAGGAGAGACCTCAGAAGGTGGTGCTGGAGGACTCCTATTCAAAACCCTGGCCGCTGACCTGGGGAGTCCCTCAGCTCTGTTTTGTCTCCTATGTTTTTTAACCTCTACATGCAACCACTAGGAGACATCATCCGGAGTTTTGAGATTCAGTGTCACCAGTATGTGGATGACACCCAACTCTACCTCTCCTTGCCACCTAAATCCAAGGAAGCTACTTCAGCTCTAGATCAGTGTTTGGTATCAGAAATGGACTGGATGAGGGTGAATAAATTGAAACTTAATCCAGATAAGACAGAGGTGCTCTTGATCAGTCGAAAGGCAGATCAAGGAATAGGGATGCAGCTGGTACTGGATGGGATTACACTCCCATTGAAAAAACAGGTGTGCAGCTTGGGAGTGCTCCTGGATTCATCCCTGAACCTGGATGCTCAGGTCTTGGCAGTGGCCAAGAGTGCACAATTTACACAATTAAAACTACTGCGCCAGTTACGTCCATTTCTCGAGAGATCTGATCTGGCCACTGTGATACACACCCTAGTTACTTCCCAGCTGGATTACTGTAATGTGCTCTATGTGGGGCTGCCGATGGAAAGTGTCAAGAAACTTCAACGGGTCCAAAATGCAGCAACCAGATTGCTTACTGGAGTTGGTTACAGGGATCACATAACCCCCCCACCCTGCTACAGCAACTCCACTGGCTGCCAATCACTGGCTGTTACTGGGCACAATTTAAAGAGTTGGTTTTAACCTATAAAGTCCTAAATGGCCTAGGTTCAAGCTATCTCAAAGACCATATCTCCCATTATGAGCCAGTTCATTATGAGCAAGATCATCAGGGGAGGCCTTTCTCTTGGTTCCACCACCCTCACAGGTGCATCTGATGGGGACACGGGAGAGGGCCTTCTCTGTGGCTGCTCCCAGACTTTGGAACTCCCTCCCACAGGAGGCCAGACTGGCCCCATCTTTACTGTCCTTCCACAAGCAGGCAAAGACCTTTCCCTTCAGTCAAGCTTCCCCTCAGTAACCAGCTACCTATGTGTGATTTTTAGATAGATTTTTATGCATTACTGCTTTGACTGGACTTTTATTACTACTTGTGTTTTCCATTTTTGTGTTTTCCATTTCTCAGTAACATTTTAAAAAAAAAAAATTGTATACTTACTGATTTTTAGCCTTAATATTTGCCTATTAATGAGGTAAGATGCCTCTTTATTCATAGTTCATCATTTTAAATATTGTCTTTTAATCATGTTATCCGCTGTTGTATACTCATTTTCAACTTAAAATATTGTCTTTCGTTGTTGTAAGTCGCCTTGGGTCCTTTTTAAAGAGAAAGGGGGGATAAAAAATATTTTAAATAAATAAATGAATAAGTCCAAGCCCCAGTCTTGGAGTCCGAGTCCCGAGTCCCAAGACACGAGTCAAAGGCACAAATCCTTAGCTGGGAAATTCTGGGAGTTATAGACAGAGCAGCCACCATCTTGGGCTTGTTCCTCCACAGCTGCTGTAGAGACCTCCCGTGCACATGCTCAGGGCCCATGCTCAAGAGTTAGGAGGAGCTATAGAGCAGGGAGGGCAACTGTAGGAGTGTGTTCCTCCATATCTTCCCCACCCCTTCCCCCACAGGGGAGGGACGTAGGTGGTGTGTGGGCTAGGGACTTCACAACACAACGTGGAAAAATGAGTCATAAGTCCCCATCCCTGAATATTCTCTATCTTTTTGCTAGAGCAGTGGTTCCCAACCTTGGGTAACCCAGATGTTCTTGGACTGCAGCTCCCAGAAGCCTTCACCACCAGCTGTGCTTGCTGGGGTTTCTGGGAGTTGCAACTCAAGAACATCTGGGTTACCCAAGGTTGGGAACCACCATACTAGAGGAAGACCAGTAATGCATGCAGTCCGACCTCTGTTGGCATTTTCTTTACTGACTGTACATACGCAAAATAAATTGCTAAACAATTTCATCACCATCCTTGCTAATAGTCTGCCAAAATGTTTGAGGTTGGTATTTGTTGGTCTAGTCTGCAACATGGTGAAATACAGTCAATGTTTGCCTCCATCCATATTTTATGCAGGCAATTCCAAATAAGTAAATAGCTTTCTGCAAATAGTTGCATAATTTGCTTATAAACTCGATGTCTCTTTTTTTCATTTAAAGCCAAATGCATCAATTTGACATGACTTGCTTGCAGAAATGGGCCCCATCTCTCTGCTTTCACTGTCATTGCTGTCTTCCACCTACCATTTGAATCACCACCCCACCCCAACCAAGTGTAAAAAAAAAAAAAAAAATCAAGATTGAAACCAAGCAATGGATGTGTAAGAACAGGCCTTTGGATGCCAAAAGGATAAAAAGAGGATAAGAAGATGGAGAAAGAAAATCTAAACTATGCCATATGCCATTAACCTTCAAGGAAGAAAACTTGGCCTTGTGCTTTAAATATTACTGGAGCCAATATTTCACCATGACAGGCATTCATAATGAATAATTAAGCATTTAATATCACATTGTTTTGGTGAAAAATGATTATTTTGCAATTGATGGACTTTAACCCTATTCAGTGTTGTTATATGGCGTTGGAGGGGGCAAGAAGTTGATGAAATAATATATAATTATATAAATAATATATATACAGTACTATAGTACTATATATAGTTGGGATGAAAATCATTAAGGTTATTAGGTTCCCCTCCCCCATTTCTCTGTGGAGCTTGAAGAGAAGCCTTGCTGAGAGAACTGCATGAAAAATTTAAAAAGGAACATTTAGCCTGGAACAGCCTGGTGTCTCACACTCGTTTGCCTCAGGTCAAACAGTGGTTCTTTTCTTTTTTTCCCCCTCCATGATACTCAGTTAATGTCTTGAAGATAAATCATTCACCAGATGCAAAAGCCAGAACTTTCCAAAACGAAACTTATAACACCTTCTCTCTGGAATGGATGTGGAATAAGGGGATGCTATTGTTTACAATTGTTTACAATAATAAAACAGGTGCCCTTTCTCTCAGCTCTCTCTACTAATGGCAGCAATTCACAGGCAAATATATTTTCCGGTGTCAAGGCCCACTGAAAAGGATAGGACCCACTTGAAAGCTATTGCTGTTTTCTTTCTTATGCTTGATCACAACAACACATCTCCAGAAAGCTGGAAGCAGTGCTTTGCATTCAGAAACTGTGATTCACAAGGGATTTGCTTCCTGTTGTACTAACATCTACAGCTATTTCTGCATGTTCCTGATATACGTAAAACTAGGTCAGATTCCTAGGTCATACCTCCAGAAAAGATGAATGTACAGAGTCCCAGAATCAGTTTAGACAGTAAGGTCTATGTGCTGAGTTCCTTGCCTTCCCTTCCTATATCTGATCAAATTTGTCTCACATTGTGATGTCATTTCTCTTTCACTTGTCTTTCACACAAGTGTAATGGACTGTTTGTTTGGAGGGTGATAACAGGATTCTGTCTGCATTTTGGAGGGAGGATGCAAAGAGACAGAAATGTGTTTTATGCATACACTTCCATCCTGTGGAATCACGACAGCGGGGGGGGGGGGGGGGTTCCACATCAAAGACAAAGTCCTGCCTTGTAATGCAGACCCTCTTTTACAGATGAGCCTGTCAAAACACAGGCATAGGTGCCTCTCTCTTCCACAAATTAAGGCATACAATGATGTAGAGCAGGTGTTGAGAATCAGAATATTGTGATGTCACAACACATGGTTGGGTTGTATACAGGATGGGTCAGTTGTAGTGGAGCTGGCGCTCACGGTGTGGGAAAAACTACATGGTCTTTGTCTTATTTTTATTAGCATGGAATATTATATCATCTTCCACCTTCCCTCAGACTTTACTGTTGTTTAATTGCAACCATTACTGAAGATGGAGAGTAGATGTCGCCCAAACCAATGTACTGTTGTGAGTGATTCCTATTGTAATGGACAATATCTGGGGGTAATCTGGCCTGGAATGGGCAATTCAAATCCATTAGCTTTACCGAGGAATAAAGTAAAGATGAAAACTGATTCACTGATAGGCATTTTTTAGCCTTCCTTCAGTCTGTGCCTAGGGATGAGGTGGGACATGGAATCCGGGGTGCCCACACAACACCTGCAGGCCTGATTGGCTATCTCTAAATTCCGCTATCCCTACCTATCAACATTAATTGGTTAACTTTTTTAACCACTATCCCATGTGCTCTACTACATCATTGCACAAGTCTGAAGCATGATGTCTGCTTTAAGCAGCAGCTGTGCACCCACATGCTAGGGGAGGTGAGAACTGGCTTCTGCTAAGCAGTTTCCAAACCACTACACAGCATCAGCCCTGCCCACTCATGTGGTCCATAAAGAGTGTGGAAGGAACCAGTACAACCTCCCAATCCTAAAAAGTTTCCTCCCCAAGGAATGCAGCCAAAATCAAACTAATAATAAGCATGAGAGAAATTTCAGCACCCTTGGAGGTTGTCCAGGGTTTCCAGAAGTACAGAAAATATTTAGGACAGATCAGGTGAGGTCAAACCGCAGAATGAAGACTGAGCCTTCTTAGTGGCTCAGTGGGGGCAGGAAGCATGGGTGAGGAATGGAAAAATTGAATACAGTTTTCTAGAAGAAAAACATGCGTAGTCAGCTGGAACTCTGAACAGAAGCACGCTGCAGTACAAATTTTTTTTGGTTTTAGGTCCTACTTGTATAAAATATATCTGTGTAACTCTAACAAATCATGCAAACAACTCTACAAAGAAATCACAGTCAGGAAACAGAGCATTGCAAGTAGTTACATCTAATTTGTATGCAACATTTTCTTCTTGAGGGTTATCATCACTATAGTCTGAAATATTTTCATACTGTGAAAGCCAATGTGTTCAGTTTAGAGAAAGAATCTCTCCTTATGGGTTACAGATAATCAAACAGGTTTGAGATTTAAGCCATTCATCCGTATCTTTCCTGTCACCACTTTAACAAACATGAGTATAGTAAACCATTTTTAAAGAAAAAAAGTGCAGTAGCACATATTTTAAAAGCATTATAATAATTTGAACAATGCACCCAACAGAGCAGCTGTTATCTGGAGAACAGTTTGCTAAACTTGTTGGCTTACTTTTGTAAAAGCTGGTTTATGTTTCATAGTGTCCTCTTGATACTTGATTCTTGATAAAAATCAAGAATGTTTAGACATTTGTCTCCTTCTGAAAAACAAGTTGTTGTTTTTATTGTCACTGTCATTGCTGCTGTTGTTATTGTTGTTGTTTTTGTGTTGACTGATCCACAAGATCCCTGCAACCTGCTGCTGCTGGAGGCTCCCAAGAGGGGTGGTTGATACAGTATTTTCGTGCCAGAAAAAAAGGGGCATCTAAAGGAGAATTGGGAACCCACAAAAACAGTCCTGGGGCTGTTGTAAGGAGAGTGCTACCCCATCCAGGAACCAGGAATCACCCAACTGCAGACCCTCCATATATCTGGGTTTCAGTGTTAGTTGTTAGCCCTCATCAGTGCATTCAAGCCAAAACCTGCCATTTTTGAAGGAAGGAAGGAAGGAAGGAAGAGGGAGGGAGGGAGGGAGGGGGGGAAGGAAGAGGGAAAGAAGAAGTATGGGAATTTCTGTTTTTGAGGTTGGGCTTTTTTGTAGGAATGGGATCTTGAGGGATTCCCCCAAGTCCCATTTAAAACTACCTCTCCTGTGGACCTCCAGAGGAAAAATAAAATAGAACTTGGGAGGATCCTTGGCTAGCCCCAGGGACTGCAAAAATGCTCCTGGCACATTGTCCACCCTAGTCTAGTCCAACAACTATTTATTTATTTATTTATTTATTATTGGATTTATATCCCGCCCTTCTAGACAGGAGTCTACTCAGGGCGGCAAACAAATAAAAACAACAATTAAAATCTACAATAATAATATGATCAAGATGGGAGAAAACAACAAAAGCCAAGAAAGTACAATCAAGAATTGGCAGGAGGGAAGGCCTGCCTAAAGAGCCAAGTTTTTAATTGGCTCTTAAAAACACCCAGCGAGGGTGCCAGGCAGATCTCTGGCGGCAAGCTGTTGCAAAGTCGAGGGGCCACTGCTGAGAAGGCCCAGTTTCTTGTTCTTTCTTTTCGGGCCTCTCTCGGCGTCAGGCCCCTCAGCCGTCTTTCCTGGCTCTGGCGAGTGACTCGAGTAGATCTACTCCACAAGGTTCAGGTAAGTCAAAGAGGAGTTGCGATGTCCATTCACACATGCGCGCGAGCCCGCCACACCCATCCGCAAATGTGCCACGCCAACCCGTGAACGTACCACGCCCATTCGCGAGCGCGGGGGTACCCCCCCACGGACCCCACCCCCCAACCGGTCCGCAGTTCCGAAAAGCTTGGGGACCACTGCTGTAGACCATCTTGACTGCTGCCACTGGTGTTGTCAACATTCTGCCTGGGTACAAAAGCACAATATCCCACATTCACAAACCTGAGGCTTTTTGAAGAATTGAATTTCCTGGCTTTTTAAAATAGGAGTTTAAATATATATGCTACTCCCAAATTCAATCAGAAATTTCCCTCAGATACAATTACCCAGTGGTAGAGGATTCCAGAAGATGAGCATATGATCTCTACTGTTGTTACTGGGAGAAGACAGAAGCAAGAACAGGTTGGATGTGGCCGTAGTCCCTTTGTTCCAAAATATTTTGAAGGTTTGTTTCGGACTTAGTGAAATGTTTCAGACTTAGTGAAATGGTGAAGCAAAGGTGTGAACAGGTACAATACATACAATGGAGAAACACACACATCCATTAACCTCTCAGTTAAACTAATGTTGCCATGCCTGGTCTGCCAAGTGCAGACTGGAAAGCCATATTCCAGTTTCCAAACCCTATATTTAAGTTAGGCAAGCAGAGAGAGAAAAAAAGCTATATTGGACCAAAACCTCTATGAACATTTGTGCATATTTTCCAAAAGATGTCCCTTGGCTTTGTGAAATTTTTTTTTAAAAAGGAAGAGGATGGAGTTAGCAATCAATAGAAATACAGAAATACAGAAGTGACCAGAATAGACTATACTGCTGGGGAAATGAGGTGGACCAGTAGACAAAGAGGAAGATCTAACATGAGATGGGTTGACTCAATAAAAGAAGCCACGGCTGTTAGTTTGCAAGATCTGAACAGAACATAATTGAAAAACCAGTATTGCTAGGAAAGAGGGGGGCAGCAAGAAGAGAGAAGTCGTTTTGGAAGTCAGTAGCTCATATAGAGCAAGAAAGGCGGTGGGGGAAGGTTTCTTTTATCTCCTTTTGTCTCCCTAACCTTCACTCCAAGGTTCTCCCTTCATGCTGCAGCTGTCCTTGGCCGTTGTTGCTGCTGTCTCCTTACTCACAAGTAAACCAGGTAAACCAGTATTTTCACATCTTAAATGAGTGACCTTCTGAATATTATTCTATTTTTAAAATTTCTTTTTTAAATAGTAAAGGTAAAGGTTCTCCTTGACATTTAGTCCAGTCGTGTCCGACTCTAGGGGGCAGTGCTCATCCCCGTCTCCAAGCCGTAGAGCCAGCGTTTTGTCCGTAGACCGTTTCCGTGGTCACGTGGCCAGCGCGACTAGACACGGAACGCCGTTACCTTCCCACCGAGGTGATACCTATTTATCTACTCGCATTTACATGCTTTCGAACTGCTAGGTTGGCAGGAGCTGGGAGAAGTGACGGGAGCTCACTCCATCACGTGGATTCGATCTTACGACTGCTGGTCTTCTGACCTTGCAGCACAGAGGCCTCTGCAGTTTAACCCGCAGCGCCACCACGTCCCTTCTTTTTTAAATACTCATGAGTAAACTGGGCAAACTTACTCGTGAGTAAACTGGGCAAACTTACTCATACGTAAATGGGTAAAACTTGCTTTCAGATCATCCCCAGCCACAAAACAAACAGTAATTTCACAGCTTAAATGAGTGAGGTGCTGAACATTATGAGCTATATTTTTAAAATATTTTTAAAACATTTTCACAGGCTGGAGTTTTAAATGTTTGGACAGGATAAAGTTGACTGTATTCTTTCTCTGTCTGCCTCAGAATGGCAGGGTCAAAAGTTCAATGTTGTTTAGAATTCTGAGATCTAATAAGAGAAAGCCATAAAGTCAGCATTTTTCTGGCTTCAAAAGCACTAATTGCAAACTGGGAATTAGAACCATGAATGGCTCAATTCCTGTGAAATAAAAAAGCAGCTAAAACAGATAGGTTTTTTTCAGGTATGCAAATTTTGTCTTATCAATGTATTTCACCTGTTTTAAATCATCTGGAGCATCAGGTTGCCTGGTTCTGCATGGGGTAAAACAGTGTTGCTTTTTTTAAAAAAAAATATATTACTTGGAAACTCTTTGCCCAAACATCACCAAATTTTGCACAAAGCAAGAGCAGACCTTTTGCTACACCTGCACCAAATTTGGTGGTCATCTGAAGCCCAGTTTTTAAGTTCGATTTTTTTGTTTGGACTGCCACCCTTTTTAAAGTTACCTGGTAGAACGTGGTTTTTCTCAGCTGCGCAAATATCATGACTGGGCTCCCACCCAATCATAATAATGAGGAAGATCTCTGCTTAAGTCCCCAGGAAGCTGCTGTCCATCACATTAGGCCCAATCCATCTTGCTGCCTGAGATGGAGAAGTAGTTGATGTGCTCCTCCTCAAGGCCAACCCAGTTATTTTGGCAGCTGAGACCAGCTGTCCCCAACAGAAACCTGTGAGCATATGTCCCTCAGCTTGCAGCAATACTAATGAATTCATAACCAATAAGTTACTCCATTTTCATTACACCTGTAATCTTGTGCCTGAGGCAAGTACCTCACCTTGCCAACACCTAAAGTTAGCCCCACTGCCAATCACAGCAGACATTACTGGGCTATTCCAGTGAACAGTCTCACCTGATATAATCCATCTTCCCATGTTTCTATTGTTCTGTTGTGCTTCGGTGAAATCATTGTTTCATCAGGGGTTGGTGAAAACATTGGATTATATTATGCATACTCCTCCAACCTGAATGTTTTCCTTTCAAATTTCTACTTTGTGTAAAATTCAGTTCCATTTTCCAGCCATAGCCAATGGCCAAGATGCGCAAACAGAACTGGTTTTCCAACATGCCCTTTCATTCTGTCTTCTTATTAGTGTGTGCTCAGAATGCATTCCTTTCCTACAATAATGTACTCTTACCTGAACACATCCATACAGAGGAGGCAATTCAACAGGAAGTGGGGGGGAGGGGTTTCCTGTACAAAGGACAAGAGAATAGCTGCAAGACATGCTGGGTTTAGCAGCAGGCACTTGAGAAAGGAAATTGCCTTTACATGGAGAAAGCTTGTGGAAAATGCATACTTAGCTTTTCAGGACAAAAGGTTCCTGCCTCACTGCAAGCACTCTCCAGCCCCAAGATCCCAATGGATGAATCAATACCTTAAAGCGTAGCCATGACAACCATACAGAACAACTCATCTAAACATGCATGGCGGACACAATATTGACTTTTCAGCATAGGACAATACAGCCCCCACCCCTTGGTACCTAAACATGGATGAAGTGCTGCTTCATGAGGGGAAGAAGAATGCAAATGGCAAGGTGGTACGGCTGGTGACAGAAAAGCACAAAGAACTTGCCTTTACCAGAGAAATATTCTCAAGGAAGTGTTTGCTGTCAGATAATTAAGACAAATGGCAGCACAAGTCATGTTCATTAGGGCTGCTTGTTATTTTCTGACAGCCAATTAGCCACAGTCAAGAAAAATGCTTATTCTTGACCTTTTTAATGTTAGCATCCCAAAAGTTGTTGTAATGCAGATAACAGACTGCCATCACGATGCTTAATAATAACCACTTGGTGGCCTCCACCCCTCAATATAGTTTGTTTTGCATCACTGCAACTGTGAGAGGAAATTATTTGGCATCTACCACAGGAAACTGAATCAGGGGGTCCCCTTCTCTATCTTCACACACTTGAGATCAGGTATGGATTACTTGAGGACCTGAAAATAAGTTGGGAAACACCTTATAATTACTTAGTCTTCTCATTATCAACACAATCTGGCTGCACAAGACATGCAGAAATGACAAGAGGTAAATGTCATTTGAGTAGCACATGGCTGCTAGATAACATTGTGCATATTGTGAGGGGAGAGTAACCTCTACTAGACAAAGGTGAACATTTGATATACTGGCCTAATCCAGGTTGAAGAAGATAAAAAACTAGTTTCTTAGATCCTGGCATTCAAGGATGTGAGAAAGAAATCCCTGCTGTTATCACTGATCAATGACTGGAGAGATCACCTAGGAGTTTCCTCCTCATGCCTCTCTTCTTCCCAGTTGGAGAAAGACAGCACATAAACCTGGTCTTTTTCAGCTATTTGTTTGAATGTGCCAGTTGAAGATTCTTTGCTTTGTCATTCCCTTATGACATAACCGCTTTCTAGGTTTCTGGCCAAAGCATCGAAGTGAAAATGCCCCATTCTGTGCTTCAGCCCAGGACCCAGTGATGTGGAGGCATGGCTAAGCCTCCAGTCTCCTCTAACCTGCAGAGGGCTATGGTGAGATAAATTGAGTCTCCCACCCTGATATGGCTCCTGCCCCTGTTCTACGGTCTGGGCATGATGACAGCTAAAAAGGTCTTACTTATCCAAAAGGTTGGAGAGAAAGTAGGTTTCTTTGTTTGTTTTAGTTTCACTTGCTGAAGGAAAAAAAATGTGGCACCACACTGAATTAGGTGTATCAACAATGTGAACTAAGTGCACCAGTATGGTATGTCCTATCATTCTCTACTTTTTTCTCTTGTTCCCACTTAAATATTGTATATGCGCTTAATTCAATAACCAGTGTGGTGTAACAGACAGAGTGACAGATGAGGCCTGGATTTGAATTCCTGCTCAGCCATGGAAACTAACTGGGGGTATGGAACTGGTAAAGCCAATTCTTAAATAACTCACTTACCTCTAAAGCCCTATTAGGGTTGCTACAATTCAGTCCTCACTTGCCATGCCATTTAATTAAAACTAGATTTTGGTCAGCCAGGAAAGCAGAAGCCACATTTCTGCACATGAGGTTCTACCCAGTTTTGCCTTTCTGTTGTCAGGCTTGTTTTAAAATGAAAGGTGTGGAAGGTGATGCCAGTGAAATCCAGGACTGAACTTCACCATGCAATAAGGGAAATGGATTACATTAAGCTTTGTAACATTGGACCTGCCAAGGAAACAAAACTACAGTGCAAGACAGATGAGAGTCATCGATGCAGGATAGATGCACAACAGTGAATAAAGTTAAACAACCAGTAGTAGCAGTGTTTTTCTTGCTAGTGAATTAGCTGAAATGAAATTCTGGTGTATTGTTAAAGAAAAGTGAATATAATGTGCTGAAGAAAACAGAGATGGAGAAAGAGAAGAATAAAATAAAGCTTGTTCAAGTTACATCCAAAAGACTGGTTTGTGATGTCAACACAAACCAAATCTGTTCCTGGTTCCATAGGCTGGTTAGCAAGTGGAAATTAGACCACACTTCCCCAGTTTAAATATAAAGACAGGAACCCGGATTTACCCGCAATCCCGCATTGTGGCTGAGCAGCTGCCAGATCACCAGAAAGGTCCCTATGCTGCATAATGGCAGTGGCTGCATGACAAGCTCAGCGGAGAGATGCGGAGTGCCCACCCACAGAAAGGTTGAGCTGGCTGGCTGGGGATAGGCCAGTGCAACAGGGGGAGGAGGGAAGGCCACTCATCAGCCAGAAGGAGTGGGGATTGCATGCAAGCCCACCCAGAAGCATTTAAAAGAGGGAGCCAGGACCTTGCAAGCCCCAGTTCCTTCGTGCAGCCTTCCCCCCCCCCTCCACACCTGCTTTAATTTGGCAGTCTGGTTTGCACTCTAGTCCACAGGTTTCTGGTTGCACTGCAGAAATTCTTACTCCGTCCTTGTCACAACTCAAGGGCGCAGTTTGGGGCATTGGGATGGATCCAATTGGTCAGAGGACAGCAGGTGAGGACCTCCGTGTCCTGGTTGGTATGGAATCCCTAAATGGGAACCAGGGGCAAGGGCAGGGATTGTCCCAGCTTGGGTGGGAGAGAGTGCCCCTCCCCCTGCATGGCGAGAAGCCATGGAATGGCGAGCATCTGCGTGGTCTCCAGGAAAGATGCCATTCCAAGTGGTCTCACAGGAAAGGTCCTGTTGGAGATGACGAGGGTCAAATCGGGTGGCATTAGGGTCTCCAGATGAGCAGGATCCAACCCAATGCTTGCAATTTTAACTGCTGCTGTAATTAATGTTGCAGCCTTTTTACTCCACTTATGGGGTGTGTCAGTCATTCAAGGGGAATAAGGCCTGCTTAGCAGTAGGCCCACAATGGGAAGCTGTGGTTCAAAGCAGAGAAAATACCAGTGCCAAACAGCCATCTTATAAAGAAAGTGAGGCAAGAGGAAATCTATGGTCCAATATTCTTGGCAAAATAAACCATAGACCAGAATCTTAAGTTATGGTTGAAGGCTGAGAAAATCACAGCAAGAGATATTTTAACTAAATAAAGGCTTTTTCTTTCCATTCTCCAGCTCCCACAGCTTCCATGTGAAGAAACTGATTACTCAAAAGTTGAACAAGTTACAGGATAGAAACAGGAAGTCTTTAGCAGCCTGTTGCCAATGACATCATTATCCTTCTGCAGGTGTAGCTTATACAACAGGATTTGGACTGTTGTCTCTTAAGATAAGATGGTACATCTGAAGAACTGGCCCTCTATGCCTTGTAGAGCAATGATCTGTATTTCATATATAGCTATTATGGTCGTATTCTTGGACTTGGAAAGCTTGTTTATGACTGCTGCATGGAACGATCAGCAAAAGAAATACTTTATACAGGCATGTAAGAGCACTGTGTAGATAGTGTCATTACATGGTTTAGCCCATAGATGGTACTGGACATAATTACATGGGGGAGAAGTCAGGTATTTCCTGTAGCAACAGTAAAAGGTTTTGTCTGGTGGATTGACTGGTGGAAAATCTCATGGTTTTCATGAAAACTACCAAAGAAAGCATGACCATTACCAGCAAACTCTTAGTTTGGTTTCTGGTGACAAATACACAATCTGAAGCTGCTGCTGTATGATATTTTATGACAATTTTCTCATGCTGACATAATGACCAATAATTACAATTACTGGTGAATGAGTTCATCCAGGTTTCCTACATGATTCATACTGCAGCACCAGCTATTAATGTTAATGGGCCATGACAGCTGGGCACCTGTTTTCCTTCTGGTCTGTTGTTTGTTTCTAGCCTCAGATAATGTAGTCCATTTTATATCACACCAGCAAACATATCAGGTTTTGTCCCACTTAAAAATCCACAGTGTCCTTCTTTTCTCCTCCCTCATTGTTTCTTCAGCACCGGTCTCTACATGCTGATACTCGCTCACCTTATACCAACACATGTTGGATGAATCTAAAAAATTTGTCTAATCAGGCACTACTAAAAGCTAATTATCTGTGGGCCCCACTGGGGCTTTTGAGGAACCAGCTGAGAAATATAATTCATCCCATTATTTAAGTTAAGAAATCAGTTGTACCCACCCAGAGTGTCCTTAAAGCTCTCCTCCAACATCACATTTTGAATGAATCAATTCCTTTTTCTGTTAGCTTGCTTTTTTGTCCATCTTTCACAGCCATACAGTGTAATCAGACGTGCCACTATATGAATAATCTTAGCCTTGCTCACCAGCAACACACCCTTACACTTGATTGTTTCTAGTTCCTCCATAGCTACCCTTCCAAGTCTCTGTGCTTACTGATGACTGAACCTACGTTAAAAAAAAAACAAAAAACATTCACAACTTAAGGTTTCTCCACTGTGTTCAGCTGTAATCCTGTTTTCTGCCCCTCCTTCATCTGAATCTGAACTCAACTTTTTATATAATATGTTTTGCACATAGACTGAACAGACAGAGGGATCTGCATCTTTGTCTGACACTTTCATCAACCGGAAATATTCTGTTTCTCTGTATTTTATCCTAACAGAAGCCTCTTGTCTCAAGTGTAGGTAACACTTCAGGACAATCAAATGTTGTGGCACACTAATTTATTTCAGAACAATCCATAGCTTTCCATGTTCCAGAGTCAAAAGGCTTAACTATACTCTAAAGGACAAATTCATTTTCTTCTTATTTTCTTTGGCATGCTCCAGTAATAAAAATACGTAAATGTCTGCTATCGTCAGTTCTGATTTATGACAACCTTTGCCAGGGTTTCCTAGATATAAAACCATTCAAAAGTGGCTTACGGATCCCTCCTTCTGGTGGGACTCTGGGACTGTGAAGCTTGGCTAGGGATACATAGGCTAGATCTTTTCACAGCTGCACAGTAGGGAATCAAACTCTCAGTTCACCAAGCTATCCAGCCAGCATGCTCCAGAAGCCAGTGGTGTTTGCAATATGATCTCTACTGCCTCTTCCACTTCTGAACCCAGCTTGAACATGTGGCTTTTTTTTTAAGTCCATATATGGTAAACGTCTTTATTACAAAACCTTGAGCATTACTTTGCTTGCATTGGAAATTAATGCAATGATCCAATAGTTACAGCAACCTTTGGCTTCTTTTTTGAGGAGATGGAAATGTATATTGAAAGTTTCCAGTCTGTGGATCATTAGTTTGTTTTCCATATTGACTGGCTTTTTCTTGTCAGGATTTTGATAGATCCTGTCCCTGTTGTTCAAAATATCTCTGTTTATTGCCCATATATTCCTGGTTATTTTTCTTTCCTCCTGGTGAGAGCAGCTTTCACTTCACTTTCTGAAAATCTCCATCAAAGGATTATTCTTGGAGGAATCTGTCATTTTTGCATCTTTTCAGCAGACTGTTTCCATCTGGTCTGCTGACACAGAAAAATGGAGTCTAGATTCCACATGTAACAGAAATGACGAAGATCTGGCAGTCTGGTTTCAAGAGCCAAGGGCATGGCATCTGGCCCAAGGTTGGAACTAATTTGCCTTAACTTCAAATCTTTCATCTTCGCCTGATCTTTTTAACTTTTTAATGATTAAGACATCACCTAGTTATAATGCAGCAACTCTTGAGTTGTAACAAAAGTGTCCATTTTGTCCCTGAATGCTGGGTTT
Organism: Intellagama lesueurii; assembly: GCA_037013535.1. Classification (NCBI taxonomy): domain Eukaryota; kingdom Metazoa; phylum Chordata; class Lepidosauria; order Squamata; family Agamidae; genus Intellagama; species Intellagama lesueurii. Next base: position 222,868,346 of record JBAJHW010000001.1, read on the forward strand.
TCCTGCTTTTCTAAGTTTCTTTTTAGAGTTTTTTATGTTTTAATTATTCACTGGATATTTAATTATTATTGTAGTTAATTGCTTTTTAATCTGTAGTTTTTTGTGGTTTTAGCATTGTTTTAATGTTGTGAGCTACCTTGGGTCCCTTCACAAGGATAAAGGTAGCCTGAAAGTGATGCTAAATAAATAAATAAATAAATAAATAAATAAATAAATGTGAAAGAAACAGAAAACTGGTCCAGCCAGGCCTAGTGCTTTAAGTTCATTCTTCATAAAAAGATGGCTTTGAAACTCTCTGTATTCAACCACGTTTGTGCTGATTTAGGGTTGCCATCTTGCCCACCCCCTCCCTCAATAGGCTTTCTCAGCTTTAATAACTGCACGGCAAGCAGACATAACAGTTGTCCTCTAGTTGAATGCCTATTGAATCTGGCCAGTGCTGGCTAGGGAGAATTTTGTTTCTGTTTACTTTTGAAGCATTTACCAAAAATTGCAGATTTCTTCATAAGGACAGAAAGAACTTCAGGCTTGAAAAAAAATCACATGGAGAAAAAAACAAAACTGTTGTAGTATGATAAACTAGGGCTGTGGCCATAAGTAATGCTGCACTTAGTAATGTTTCCAGCCATGTTTCTATGGTTTATTCACCCTTTTAAACTTGGAAAAAGCCAATGCATACTAATAGCGTTTCTCAGTTTCTGTGGCTTTTAAACTCAAGACAGCAATTAACTGAAGAGGATGGAAGTGGCAACAGTTAATGGAGTTTACGACAGAACTCAGTATTGTGCTTCAGTTACCAATTTCTATATCAGCTGTACTGCAGTTATCAATTTCTGGGTAAAGGTCTGTATAAAATTTACATAAATAACAGAAAGCATGCATGCAAAAAGGACGCTTTTCAAGACCCATTAGTTGACTCAAGAGGGCTTTGTATTATTGCTATTCTGGTGGTTTCATGTTGTTTATAGTCTCTTACATGTTTTTGTTATTTATCTCTTATTTTGCTTGTTGTGAACTGCCGAGAATAGTGCATTACACTAATGGGACGGTATATAAAGCTAATTAAATAAATAATAAATAAATACCAGGACAAATTAGGGCTATTTTGTGTCTACCCAGGCACAACCCAAGATTAAAGCAAACAGCCCTGGCTCAGTTCACATACAGACAATACTGGATCATACTTGAAAAATTAGGCATTTGGAGGGTTAAAACTTTGGAAAAATAAACTGAGATGCCAGAGGAGGGGAAGTTATGAACCAGTGGCTTATTTAGCATGAAAAAACAGAAATCAGGAAGGAACTAGGCTTCACTGAGTGTCAGATTCAACCACATAAAGACAAATTTATACCAGCCTTTTAATGTATTACCTTCCCTACTGATGATCCTCCTTGCTCTGGCAACACAAAGAGGTGATAATGAATTTTTCAAGCTGATTCATTGGTCCTTTAGTCTTATAGATTGTCACAACAGATGCCACATCAAGGTACAACCTAATGTAGAAAATCTACATACTGGTAACGTCAGAAAGTGCCTTAGACATGGTCCGATTACTTATTTATTCAATTCTTCAAAAACCTCTGTAAGGCTCACCTTCAACACTGCATTTCAAACAAGTTGACTTTTCCACATTGTCTTTCTTCACTGTCCATCTTCTACATAGTATGATCGGTGTTGGTTTCATGTGACCATCTTGGCTAACTCCCAACCCTCCTTTTCTTAATTTCAAAAGGCAAGGGGGGCATCTTTTGGAAAACATGCAGACAACATGTTCGTAGAGCTTTTGGTCCAATATCAGTTCTCTTCCTCACGTTGCCTACCCCAAGGAAGTCATAGTGCAGTGGTAGAGCATGGGCTTTGTGTGCAGAAGGTCCAACCCCTGCCATCTCCAATTGTAAAGATTTGTTTGCATGTGGACATTTACTTCTTCCGTTGAAAGGCATGAGAAAGTGGTTCCAAGGCCACTGCCCACCCAGGTGGCTGGATCACAAACATGTCCTGGGCCCGAGACATTTCCCTGTGCTGCAGGCTGTGGTATGAGAGAACCCAAATGCTAACCAACCAAGCTATCCATTTCTTTTGGAAGAAACAATTTCTCCCAAATTATTTTGGAAGCAGTTGGCAGAGTTAAGTAATTCCAAAAGCACATTCAGCCCATAAGCAGCCAGCAGGTTTTGGCTGCCCATACACAAAGTACTTATATGCCAACAGATACTCTCATTATGGAACTCAGACATGCTATATTAACATACCAAAGTTGTGTAATTTCCAGCAGGTGCTTCATCTCTGCTTCTGCTATATATCAGAGGCAATGGGGTAGGGGGATAAGGGAAGGTCTTAACACCTGACTGTTTTTCATTGCCAACAGGCAGAGCTAGGGAAATAAGGTGTTTGTCTCATCCAGTGGTGCACTAGTCCATCTGGAAGTGCAGGAGCTGATCATGACAGTCACCATAGCCACCCCATAAAGAAAGTACAAAATTGGGGAGAACTAGATTTCAATTCAATTTCAATTTATTGTTATTGAATGTATATACACCGTATACACATACAACGAAATTCACAAAAAACACTCAGAGACCAGAACAAACACACACACACACCCTCATAACAATCCCTAAATCCCAGAACCCCGCCTAAAGCTCATAGTATCCACACAACATACAACACAACAGACCATGTAATAGTAATACAGTCCAACAACTCACTGCTGGTGATCTTAAGTTCCTTGTTAAGTGCAATTATAGCTCTAGGATAAAAACTGGTCCGAGTTTTAATTGCTCTGTATCTTCTGCCGGAAGGCAACAGTTCAAAGACATTATAAGCAGGGTGGGAAGAGTCTCTGAGAATATTTAATGACTTCCTCAAGCAGTGAGATGCAAAGATGTTGTCCATATAGATTGGTCCATATTAACAGGTATTTTGTAAATATAAGGGCTCCTAATTGCCCATTCAAGACCAAACCATCCTCAAACACTTTGCATTACCTCAGGGGTATCTAGAAGGGGGTTCCTGAAAAACTCACAGAGGCCTGAGCAAGTGGCAAGTGCTACTCAGAAATCCCCAGGTTTTTGTTCCTGTGAGCCCTGACTCCACTATGCTACTGGTCTAATCAGGTCTTCTCCCGCTCCCAAAGTACAGAGGTGCAGATGAAGGGCTTAGCCAATAGCATTGTCTTTTTACTATCTCTCTTTTGTTTCCTTCAAGATTGATGGATCTTGACACACCTCTTGAGTGAATATGAAAGTGAGAATTTCAAGCATGAAAGTGGGGGAGGGGAAGGCTCTCTTATTCTCCTAGATTCGTTTTATAGGACTAGATACATGAGAAAGAAATATCCTTTTCTTTTAATAGTCTATTGTTTAACAATGGTACAAAGGAAATGCATTGCCACCCATGCTAGAAAGGAACCCAAACATCTATAGATCCATGGTGTTGATCCAAAACCACAACTGTCTGGCCCTTGCAAATAGAGGTATGCACATATATGTTTTTGGACGGTAGGAAGAAAAAGGTGTGCACTTCTATCCACAAACTGAAATAGTCTGTTGGCATTGCACAGACTGTTCTTGCTCCCCCTCTTTCTGTGATGACAGAGTCTGCACATTTTTAGATAATCTATGTAATCAGTACATAATATTCCTTCACTTTCACAAAGTCCCAAGATATTTCGTCATATGCAAAAAGATCAGACGACTATCTCTACTGGTACCCTTCCTCATTTAACACACATAACAGACTGACTTCAAAGAGTAATATGCAAGTGCAAGTAAAGTGAGACTTGTGTTTTCTATGTAGATTCTCTAATCTAAGAACTGCGGACTTAAAAGAGGACAGAAATGCAGAAATGGCAAAAGGTGGGAGGTCCCAGGCAGCCGGTGCTGTTTTTACCACTATGCTCCCCACTGGCTGTTACTTACCCCTGTCTCTGTCCTCCACCATTTCTTAGTTCCAGACTCCTCACTCTGCAAGTTCTGTCCTCAAGTATAGGTACTACAGGCATGATGATCACGGAGACTGCCTCTGCCACTGTGCCACAGGCCCTCTTCTGTGGCCTTCCAGACGACAGTGATTTGTTCTACAAGCCCCCAGAGTGGTTTTCTAGGGACTCTGTGGAATTTCTTTCCTACCATTTGGAGATTTTCTGACCATTTTTTTTCTTTTCTCCCTTGGATGGGTGAGATAGGACACAGTAGCTAGTCTGCTATCACAGCAGCTGTCCTATTTCTGTCCTATTCCCCTCCTTCCCCAGTCGAGGATTGTTCTGTCATGTTGCATATAATGTAATGAGGAAACCATGTTTAGCAGTCAGAGCAGAGTGGTTTTCAAAAAACAGCCATCATTAACTCATGATCATGTTTTCTCCATATTAAGTTATGTAGTGGAGCCATAGCTCTCAGCCTTGAAGCCACAGGGCTTTCTGAGTAGCAGAGACGATGACATCATCTGTTACTGGTCATCCCACCTTACTTACAGCTCTGCTGCTCCCTCTTATCTTAGGTAAAGTAGCTGGGAAAGAAATTGATTTTCTCCAGGAAAAAATATATCATTGCAAGCTGCCCCTACTGTAGTGCAAATTATTAGAAGATGATTTGGGGTTCAAGAGGCAAATAAGAGGAATTCGCTTTACCAAAGACCTCCTCCTCATTTGTTTATGGCAATCAATCAAACTGCCTCCATTTTTTCAGCTCTCCTTACACAGTGGTGGCAACAGCTGTGGAGACTCTCACAATGAGATCCTACATTTCCAGATTGGCCACTACACCACTGAGTAAGATACCAGCATTTTTTGAGACCAAACCATAAAACATAGGGCCAATGTCTGGATTATTGAGAGGTTGATAATTCAGTGGTTTAGGTATCTGGCTGGAGAGCCAGAGGTTGGGAGTTTGATTCCTCACTGTCCTGCCTGTGAGTAGAGCCACCCTGTGTAGCCTTGGGCAAGCTGCACAGTCCTTGGGCACCCCCAGAAGAAAGGAATGGTAGACCACTTCTCTACCTGGAAACTCTGAAAAGGGTCGCCATAAGTCAGAACTGACTTGACAGGACGCTACTACCACTACTACTACTATTCGTTCGTTCATTCGTTTGTTCGTTCGTTAGTTAGTTAGTTAGTTTAAAGGCCCCAGAAGTACTTAATATGTCCATAGAAAATGTACCACAATCAGAAGACTGTGAAAGTCAGTGGGATTTTGTTAGGCAAAGAAGCAGACACAACATTTCAAGTCATATATGAGATAGAGGAAGGGGTGCCCAGATGTTTCCCATTCCTGAGATAGGTGATAGATGAACAGGGCTGGCTACAAAAATTACAGAAATGTTGCTACTGATGTCAGCCAACCCAGAAATACTTCCTGTCACCTGAAGAAGGCACTGAGAATATATGCAACAGCAATAGTGATTCTGCCTATTTCTCCAGAGGCCCACAAACAGCTTTATTCCATTTGTATTGTGGCAAGAAGGAGATATATATATTCTTCTACAACATATTTCCAGGCTGTCTCTTTTGCAGCCCTCATCAAATGGCAAGCAATGGCTCTCTGGGTTTGCCCCTGGAAAGCCCTAGCCAGTGAAACAGCATTAGCAAATTCCTTTGCAGTCACTGCAAATGTTCAGTGAATGGTAAAACATTATTTAATTACCCAATTCATTGTTTATTAATCCTTCCAGAATCTGCATTTCAAAAAACAGGAAAAATGAGAAGATATCAAATGATTAAATCTGGGAATAATTCTCTATGTTCTCAACCAGTAATTAATCATATTTCTGTATTGTTCAAAAAAGGGGGAGAGTTGGAGGTGTTGAACTGCATTGCATCAGGTTATGGTCTTTTTAAGAAAATAATTTCCCTAAGAATGAAAGTTATTTTAAGTTAGAGACAAGCAACTACATCCCTAGGGCCATAAGAAGTCTTCAGCCTGCTCTCATAAGGTTCTCAGCTTAATTTAAGAAGGTCTCAGAACGATGGAGGAGTGAAGAGGAAACCAGCAAGATGGGGAGGGGTTCTTCCAGATTCAGCATTCAGGTGTGAACAGACAACAAGATGATTTTACTGCCTTGATGGACACTCTCTGCCTGTTCCTGCATTGTATTGTCACACATCCATGTTTCTCCTAGCCTAGGATTCTGCATTTCATAATGCCCACACAATGGGTGATATTGGCAACTTTTCTTCTCTAGCCCCACTACCACCCTTATCAGTTCTTCTCCTCTGTCAATATCATCATCTTTTTCTTCACCTCTTAATACTCCTGTGATGGTCACCAGGTTCAGGGGGTCCCTCTAGCCACCCTGTTTATCTTGGAGTGAATAAACCCAAGACAGTCCAATGTGGTGATGACTAAGGAAACTGTCTGGCCTCCCAACCCTCTAGTCTACACAGACCTGACGGTGCAGCCAGGGAGTCCAAGAACCTACAAGGCGAGATCCTCAGAACCACTACACCCACCTTGCAAGGTAGAACAGCCACAATACCCACAAAAATACAAAAACTTCCAGTAGCTGATCAAGACAAGACCTTGTGTTAGTATGACAAACACTCAGAGCCAAAACCCCAGACAGTTGGTTGGAGACGTTTTTGCATTTTATTCAAGATAGTGAAAAAGCAAAAAAGCAAAAGTTTCAAAATGGTTTCAAGGAGCACTTCGATCAAAAAGGACAATTAGATAAAGGCCAAGTACTCATGAAGCCCAATCAGATGTGACCAGGGAACTTTCTACCCCCCTCCCTTCATACAGATGATATCATGTTCCAATGAGTACAGTACCACGGAACAAACCATTGTGCCTAGAAGGCTTTACTGGCAACAGATAAATTAACCCTAATCCTAACCCTAACTCAAACCCTAATCCTAATGATAAACCTAGCACTGGCCCTAACCCTAGCCCTAACCTGATCCTAACCCAAAGCCTCATCATAATCCTACCCCTAACCCTAACCCTAAAACTAACCCTAACCCTAAGACTACCACTAGCCCTAACACTGACCCTTACCCTAAAACTAACCCTAACACTAACTCCAACCCCTCCGTAACCCTAATGGTAACTCTAACCCTAACCCTCACCCAATTCTAATCCTAATCCTAAATGAAGCCCATTTTCTAATCCTAATCCTCACCCGAACCCAAACCCCTACCCTAACCAAACCCTAATCCTAACCCTACACCTCATTTTAGCTCTAGCCCTTTCACTAACGCCAACGCCAACACTTACACTAATGCTAACTGTAACCGTAACCTGAACCCGAACTGAAGCCAAACCCAAATCCAAACCCTAACTCTAACTGTAAACTTAACTGAGACCTTATCCTTACCCTAGTCCTTGACCAAGCCCTCATCCTAACCCTAACCTTTACCCTAACCCTAACCCTTGCCTTTACCCTAGCCCTAGCCCTCATCCTCACTCTTCTTTAAACCCTAACTCTAACCCCAACCCTAACCGTAACTCTATCTGTAACCGTAACCCTAACCCTAACTGACTCTCACCCTGACTCATTTGCCCTTGTCCTCCTGTAGCCCTTCTTGTATCTCTGGCTCTAGTTCTAAACTAAATTGCACCCCTACCTAAACCCTAATCTTAACCTGAACCTCTGATACTAATACAAACCCTAACTTTATCTCTAGTCCTAGCCTTTACCCTAACCCTAATCCTATCCATATATCTAGTGCTCGCTCTGGTCCTAAACCCAGTCGTACTGACCAATATTGGTTGTATACAGAGCCACTAATTTCTTAGACTTATTTCATGTTCACAGTTTTAGCTAGTACTACATACACTACTTCTTAAAATATAATTTTAAAGAAAGCCTCCTCAGCTACCAGCCTTATCTCCTCATGGCTATTCAAGTCATAGCAACCAATTTCCTACTACACTCACCACTTTTATAAGATTTTATAAGATTTCCCAGCTGAAAAGTTCAGGCTTCCATTCTCTCACGGGTAAGTGTTAGAAATGCATTCAGAAGTTTGTTTAAGCCTTTGACTTAAGTCAGTTGAAATTGAAGGTGGGGTGATTTTCATGGCCCCTCTCTTAAACACAATTTAAGTCTTACTTTTAACAGTAATTCACATTCAGAAGAATTCTACAATGAAAAGAAGAACCTGGATACATAACTCCACCTGTCTGTGTATTTCATGCATTGCAAATTAAATACTGTATTCTGGCTGTAGTTAACAGCAAGTGCAAATTTGTAGTTTGCTGTTATTAAGCAATCCTCTGCTAAAGAGTAGGAAAGTTATTTGAGGAAATATGGGATAGAAAAGGAGGAAGATGGCAGTAAAATAAAATAAAATGCAACATTCAGATACAGCTGCTGCTTTTTTTAAATACTGCCCAATGTAGCATTTTATTAATATTGTCTTTTTAAGGTATTAAAAATCTGTCCCTTAATTAATTATTTTCAATTCACTAGCAGGTCCTATATAGTGATAAAGAGCATTTTGGTGGAAAATCATAAACCTTGCCCTGTCCATATTTATTCTGCTAAAAACTGCTCACTCTCATGATGCCAAGTGTGGTTGATTGACCATTGGAGGGGGCACTCCTGGGCACAGAAAATTAGTCTTAGAACACCAGAGCTGGAAGGGACCCTATGAATCTTTGAGCTGAGCCTCTGTCACAGAGGCACAGTGGGGAACTGAACTCTCAATCGCTGGCTCTGCAGCCTGACATCTTGGCATCTTCCAAATAACTAAAACTCCCAGGAAGACCTACAACACCCATGTAGCACCACGGCAGCTTCCTTATTTTTGAAAATAGAAACAGTCCAGAAAAGGCAGCGATGGTGGTAAATAAGCCGAAAACTGGCCTGTATGCTTGTGTTGCTGGACTGCCCCTACTAAAAATTCCAGAGGAATTCCTGGAGATTTCTGAGGTTGGCAGTCCAAAAATATGAATGTGTACAGGAGGGGAAATGGAAGAGAAAATCCTTGTAATGATAGCCTGTGTTTTCATTTGTCCTTGTGTTTTAATTGAAGATTTTGTCTCATGTACAACCTCCTTTGAACCTTGGAGACTTTGAAAGATACAACTGTCTTGAGATTGAGTTCCTGACAATTTGGATTAGAGAGACTTTAGAAGGACCTGTCCACACCGGCATAAAGATATGATATATGGATCGCTGAGGGCACGGTTTGGGTGGGGGAAAAAGATCTCATCCACAAGTGTTTCTACTTAAAATAATCCATCCTTCCCCTTTAAGAGCTGTCACATAGCTTTATGGCCCAGAGGGCAAGCATTCTTTTTGGCATGCTCATTGTTTAGCCTGTTTAGCTGGGAGACAGCAGCCTCCAGCAGCCTCAGCTTCCTGCAGATTCTGAGAGAGAAAGTAGGGAGAGAAGCAGGGAGGGGGAAGGGAGAAAACAGAATGGTACTGACAGAGGGGGAGAGAAACACTGTAAAAAAAAGTTAATTTCACTTCCCCTGACCCTCCTGAGATGATCAGGGGAAGCATTTAATTGACAGTAGATTGGGCTACCGCCTTCACGGATTGCAGCCTTGTCGTGGCGAAGGGGCTTGAGTAATTCAGAGAAGCTATGGGCTATGCCGTGCAGGGACACCCAAGACGGACAGGTCATAGTGGAGAGTTCTGACTAAACGCGATCCACCTGGAGTAGGAACTGGCAAGCCACTCCAGTATCTTTGCCAAGAAAACTCCATGGACAGAAACAAAAGGCTAAAAGATGTGACGCTGAAAGATGACCCCCTCAGGTCGGAAGGCATCCAACATGCTACTGAGGAAGAGCGGAGGACAAATACAAGTAGCTCCAGAGCTAATGAAGTGGTTGGGCCAAAGCCGAAAGGACGCTCAGCTGCGGACGTGCCTGGAAGTGAAAGGAAAGTCCAATGCTGCAAAGAAAAATACTGCATAGGAACCTGGAATGTAAGATCTATGAACCTTGGTAAGCTGGATGTGGTCAAACAGGAGATGGCAAAAATAAACATTAACATTCTGGGCGTCAGTGAACTAAAATGGACGGGAATGGGCGAATTCAATTCAGACGATTACCATATCTACTATTGTGGGCAAGAATCCCGTAGAAGAAATGGAGTAGCCCTCATAGTCAACAAAAGAGTGGGAAAAGCTGTACTGGGATACAATCTCAAAAATGATAGAATGATTTCAATACAAATCCAAGGCAGACCTTTCAACATCACAGTAATCCAAGTTTATGCACCGATGCTGAAGAGGCTGAAAATGACCAATTCTATGAAGATTTACACCTTCTAGAACTGACACCAAAGAAAGACGTTCTTCTCATTATAGGGGACTGGAATGCTAAAGTAGGGAGTCAAGAGATAAAAGAAAAACAACAGGTAAGTTTGGCCTTGGAGTTCAAAACGAAACAGGGCAAATGCTAATAGAGTTTTGTCAAGAGAACAAGCTGGTCATCACAAACACTCTTTTCCAACAACACAAGAGGCGACTCTACACATGGACATCACCAAATGGGCAATACCGAAATCAGATTGATTATGTTCTCTGCAGCCAAAGATGGAGAAGCTCTATACAGTCAGCAAAAACAAGACCTGGAGCTGATTGTGGCTCTGATCATCAGCTTCTTATAGCAAAACTCAAGCTTAAACTGAAGAAAGTAGGAAAAACCACTGGGCTAGTCAGGTATAATCTAAACCAAATCCCTTATGAATACGCAGTGGAAGTGAAGAACAGATTTAAGGAACTCGATTTGGTGGACAGAGTGCCTGAAGAACTATGGATGGAGGCTCGTAACATTGTACAGGAGGCAGCAACAAAAAATATCCCAAAGAAAAGGAAATGCAAGAAAGCAAAGGCTGTCCAACGAGGCCTTACAAATAGTAGAGAAGAGAAGGAAAACAAAATGCAAGGGAGATAGGGAAAGTTACAGAAAATTGAATGCAGACTTCCAAAGAATAGCAAGGAGAGACAAGAGGGCCTTCTTAAATGAACAGTGCAAAGAAATAGAGGAAAATAATAGAAAGGGAAAAACCAGAGATCTGTTCAAGAAAATTGGAGATATTAAAGGAACATTTTGTGCAAAGATGGACATGATAAAGGACAAAAATGGTAGGGACCTTACAGAAGCAGAAGACATCAAGAAGAGGTGGCAAGAATACACAGAGGAATTATACTAGAAAGATCTGGATGTCCCGGACAACCCAGATAGTGTGGTTGCTGACCTTGAGCCAGACATCTTGGAGAGTGAAGTCAAGTGGGCCTTAGAAAGCATGGCTAACAACAAGGCCAGTGCAGGTGATGGCATTCCAGTCGAACTATTTAAAATCTTAAAAGATGACGCTGTTAAGGTGCTACACTCAATATGCCAGCAAGTTTGGAAAACTCAGCAGTGGCCAGAGGATTGGAAAAGATCAGTCTACATCCCAATCCCAAAGAAGGGCAGTGCCAAAGAATGCTCCAACTACCGTACATTTGCACTCATTTCACACGCTAGCAAGGTTATGCTCAAAATCCTACAAGGTAGGCTTCAGCAGTATGTGGACCGAGAACTCCCAGAAGTACAAGCTGGATTTCGAAGGGGCAGAGGAACTAGAGACCAAATTGCTAACATGCGCTGGATTATGGAGAAAGCCAGAGAGTTCCAGAAAAACATCTACTTCTGCTTCATTGACTACGCAAAAGCCTTTGACTGTGTGGACCACAGCAAACTATGGCAAGTCCTTAAAGAAATGGGAGTGCCTGACCACCTTATCTATCTCCTGAGAATAGATAGGACAGGAAGCAACAGTTAGAACTGGATATGGAACAAATGATTGGTTCAAAATTGGGAAAGGAGTACGACAAGGCTGTATATTGTCTCCCTGCTTATTTAACTTATATGCAGAATACATCATGCAAAAGGCTGGACTGGAGGAATCCCAAGCCAGAATTAAGATTGCCGGAAGAAATATCAACAACCTCAGATATGCAGATGATACCACTCTGATGGCAGAAAGTGAGGAGGAATTAAAGAACCTCTTAATGAGGGTGAAAGAGGAGAGCGCCAAAAATGGTCTGAAGCTCAACATCAAAAAAACTAAGATCATGGCCACTGGTCCCATCACCTCCTGGCAAATAGAAGGGGAAGATATGGAGGCAGTGACAGATTTTACTTTCTTGGGCTCCATGATCTCTGCAGATGGTGACAGCAGCCACGAAATTAAAAGGCGCCTGCTTCTTGGGAGGAAAGCGATGACAAACCTAGACAGCATCTTAAAAAGCAGAGACATCACCTTGCAGACAAAGGTCCGCATAGTCAAAGCTATGGTTTTTCCAGTAGCGATGTATGGAAGTGAGAGCTGGACCATAAAGAAGGCTGACTGCCGAAGAATTGATGCTTTTGAATTGTGGTGCTGGAGGAGACTCTTGAGAGTCCCCTGGACTGCAAAGAGAACAAACCTATCCATTTTGAAGGAAATCAACCCTGAGTGCTCACTGGAAGGACAGATCCTGAAGCTGAGGCTCCAATACTTTGGCCGTCTCATGAGAAGAGAAAACTCCCTGGAAAAGACCCTGATGTTGGGAAAGTGTGAAGGCAAGAGGAGAAGGGGACGACCGAGGACGAGATGGTTGGACAGTGTCATCCAAGCTACCAACATGAATTTGACCAAACTCCGGGAGGCAGTGGAAGACAGGAGGGCCTGGCGTGCTCTGGTCCATGGGGTCACAAAGAGTCGGACATGACTTAACGACTAAACAAACAACAGATTGGGCTACAAGTGGTCATTTGCTGTTCAGATGGGAAGAACACACTAAAAAGGCCCATCGTCCCTCCACCCAACCTCAACAAACCCTTTGTAGCCCAATCCAGTCCACACTCAAATGGACAGGTCCTTTGATGGGGGAGTTTGTATTCTGAGTGACCCCTCCTCTGACTCCTTTGTGCACAGAACTCGTGAGAATAAATACCTTTTTTTAAAAAATGGTAGTATCCAACTTGGGCTGAGCTTGGGTGGTGGTGGTGGTGGTTTGATATAAAAATTTTTTAATCTTTACCAATTTTATTGTGTTTGCAATGATGCTTTAGAAAAGAGCCCCAAAGACCAGTGGAACAGAACACATATGCTTTTTGAGTTACTTTTGAAAACACTCAAGAGTGTAATGTATTTCTGAGTTGTTTTATAAAATATTTCTATGCAAGATCACTCCATCAGCCAAAACCTGATTTCGTCTGCAAGCTACAATTATTTTACTTTGAACCCTTAATGCAAGGGCAGTTGTATGTCTATGGATATGGGTGTTTGCTACATAGACATAGACCTGGTTGGCTTACTTTTCTGACATCTGTTTTAGAAGAAAAAGATCATGATGCTACATGCAACCTAGCCACTTATTGCCATGTGATCTTCATGCAGAAAAAAAGATGTAGGCTTTTAAGCACACCAAAAAAAAAGCCAAGCAAAGGGTTTTTGTTTTATTATTATTATTATTATTATTATTATTATTATTATTATTATTATTATTATTATTATTATTATTATTATTATTATTATTTTGGCAGCCAGTTTCTATTTGCCATAGGTTCATTTTTCCTTAAACATTGGAAAATCTTTGGCGCCTATTAGCTCTTCCCATTGTGGAAAGCACTCTCATTTAGACACCACACCTTCATCGCACGAGCTGCCAAGAAAGGGAATGAAATGTAACCAGAGCTACCTTCTTACAGCTAGGAGGGAAAGTAATTAAATTTAATGCAAACTGCAGCTTCTAAATAAAGGCACCAAGAACTTCCACTCCTACACAGTAGGAAGTGAGGATACACTGGCAGGGAGCTAAATTAATCTCTGGTGCAACAGCAGTGACATCACTGGGTTTATACCACAGATTTTTTGAGGGCCTGTCCGATGCTTTCCTCTAGCTATAACGAAGTGGAAGAGCCTCATGCTTGCATTCTGTCACACACAAATTGGAAACCAAGACAAAATGATGGGCCCTGCAAAGGTTACATTTCCTTGCCGATAGATTCTACCATGTCACTTGTTTAGGGTGGACAAATGAGAGGCCAAGGCACTTGTAGCTAGATTTCCTGACTAAGCTTAATGAAGAGAGAGAGAGAGAGAAAGCAAGACAGTACCAGAAGAATTAAATCTTCTCATTTCTTAGCCAATACAATCAGACAGGAGACATTTTCCATATGCTAAGAGAGCCTAGGATATGCTCCTCCAGGAAATTAAACCAACCATTTTGTTAGATCTCCAGGAGAAGATGCAATTAAAATTAGATTAAAGCAAAACAAAACCCAAGGCATTCTCACCTCTGTACGAATACATGTCTGGCTGCCAGAACAAAAACAAAGGGGGAAGAGCCCCTCACCTTCTGCAAAGGATTAGCCCTAGTAGTGTCGTTATTTACCAGCCTTAGAAACATCAAACACATAAAACACTTTTGTACTAGAGATGGGGACGACTCACCATTTTGGCAAGTCATCCCGCTTCGTGAGTCGTCAAAAGTTGATGACTCATGAAGCACAAAGTTGCCCCCATGAAGTGACGAATAACAAAGTTATTCGTCGATTCGTGGGGGGGGGTTATTTAAAAAAAGGGCAGTGATGGCAGCTGCAGCTTCCCTACCCTAAATGAAGCCGCAGCCGCCATCTTTGCAAAGGGCAGCCAGTCTCCCTTTTTACACGCCGTGGCTGTGGAGGCCAGATGAAGACCTCGGTGGTGGCGATTATGGTAAGGGTGTGTCGGCGGGGGTGGAGTGGGCTAAGGTAGGGAGAGGAAGGGGTGGGGTAGGCTGTGGGGGTGGGTGGCTGTGGGGGTGGGTGGCTGCCTATCAGCCTGCTGATCAGCTGATCGGTGGCTGGTAGGCAGAATGTTTTTTTTAAAAAAAAATATAAAGGACGAATAAAAACGGGAAAATATTCATCGATCCGTATTCATCGGGACTTAAAATTTGACGAATACAGATCAACGAATATTTAACGAATTGGCTATTTTCATCTAAAAAACTGATCCGTTTTTGTATTCATCACCATCTCTATTTTGTACATGATTTCAGGGGCAGAGGGAAGGGTAGCAGAGAGTTGGAAAATTTTAGAATAGCTCTAAAGAAAATTGACATGCAGGGCTATAAAAAATGTTCATATTAGCCATGAGAATTCCTCTGTAAAGAAGAAGGTGAGGGAAAGAAACAACGAGGAAGAAAAATTTAACTTATGAAACTTCAAAGTTTCTGGTCTTTTAAGAATAAGAAGCCTGCTTGCAGGACTGTTGATGTCATGGTAAGCCCACAACACAGAACAAGCGCACAAAGAGATACTCGGTAGGATCCATTGAAATAAAAGGGGCGAGCCATGTGGCCATTACAAAATACAAATGCAAGAATACGCGTTACCTTTATAGGCCACTAATAAAAAAATTAAAAAATCATACACTATGAAACTTTTTGTGGGTAAATCCCACTTCTTCAAAGCAGGTACAAAAGTCCAAACGTTCGTGGCAAGATGGGGTTTGCCAGTCGGTTACTCTTAGATGTAAAGTTCTTGGCAAGATGAATTTCGCCAGACACCTCTGTCTTAGATGAGGCAGGACGTTGTTTTAAAGTTACAGCCTGGATTTCACACTTCAGTTCCCCAAACAAAGAGGCACAGGCTATGCACGCACGCACGCACACGCGCGCACACGCACACACACACACACACACACTTACTTCCTCTCCATTTGGCTTTTCTTCTAAAACGCCATGTTTCTGCTAGCCAGGAAAGCAGGGGTGGGGCAGAAAACCCATGGAGTATAATTTAGTAAACCTGCCAGGTCTAGCCAATTAGGGCCAGATTAAAGTAAAAACGAATATTACCTAGTGGTTGCAATTCTGCTCTGCTGGTGTTAAGAGTCCATGTGCCTTCTTGTTAGTAGGGGGGGCGGCTCTTGATCGTTATCCCCATAGTTCCGTTGAAATAAAAGGGAGGAGCCACGTGGCTATTACAAAACACAAATGCAAGAATAGGCAATATGTTTCCAACAAGAAGGATTTACCCACGAAAGCTCACATAGCATGTGATTTTTTTTTTTATTAGTGGCCTCTAAAAGGTATTGCCTGTTCTTGCATTTGTACTGGGTAAGATGCACATGATGAACACACATATGTGACCTAATGGCAGACTACATTATGTGTGTATGTATGTGTTTCTGGGATAGCTTTATCATTCATATGCATATTAATGATACCTGCTATTGATTTCACTAATTTCAACCACCACCGCCCTTCAAACTCATCTTGTTACAATGTGTTTTCACCATGGCTATCCTTAGATCTAATTATACAGATAGTGGAACCCATGCATAATTATGTCAACAGAATAAGTGGTAATGTACAATTATATAATTAACACAGATAATGGCATTATGAACCCAAACATCCCAAAAATGTTACAAGAGAGCATTGTATGAATTCAAAAAAAAAGGAAAAAAGAGTTTTTTCCCCAAAAAGCAAAAGAAAAGATCAATCCAACAATGGCAACAATCATTAATAAAAAGATGATTGGGTAATGCTCTTATGGGTGGAAATGGGTTTCAAGTGCCTAATTACTTCTAGGACTGCTCCAGGAAATTAATTATTTTGTAGCGTAAAATGAGTGATGACCATTTGCTCCTTACGTGTTGTGGATGCTCTTAACTACAACTTGTGTTTTTGTTTTAGAATTACTGTACCTAATGGACCTACCATTTGATGTGTGAGATTTTGTTCTTTGTGGGGGAAATGTTTCATTCTGCCCTGATAAGTACATTGATTGTCTTTGTGATTGGTGAGTGAAATTAGCCATGTGTGACAAAGCCAACTGATGGATTTTGTTCTTGATGTAATTAGAAAATTTGTGAGCAGTTCTTTCACATATAGCCATAGAAGATCTTCCTTATACTTGTGTGAATTTATCATGCTGCTGTTTTGCCTGTTGCTGTCCCCTTAGTTTCATAGTTACAGTGAGTTATATATCTGTTCTTTCCTAGTTCTAAAATCTGGAGATCTGAAGATGAAATCTGAAGATAAAAACTACTGTAGTAACTCCGGGGGGGGGGGGGGGGGAGCCTTAGAGATTGTAAAGTTTCAGTTTATAAAGAGAATGAGTACAAGACAAGATAGGAGGTTCCATTTCTTTGGAGCCCTTATCATTTTTATGTGGGTAAGAGAGTATCAACCCATTGCTGCAGTTTTAAATTGTTTGTAAAATTTCCTTTTGCTACACAGTAGAAGCTCAGAGACTCACAGAGGATAATAGCTACAAGTTCCCCAGGGTCCACCCTATTCTCTTTAATTGGCACTTGAAGTCTGAATAATTTACTCTGAGACATTTGTAGGAGAAAGAATAAAAAACACTACTTACAGTTGCTTGAAGTTACAGACTTGCATATAGTGCTTTCTGAGCTGCACATATATTTAGCAACCACCTGAATGGATCAACAGCAAACAAACAACTGTCTCCAACAGATGGAAGAGAGGGGAAAAGAACACTCAGCAGAGAGCTCTCTTTGAATTTCAAAAGTTGGAAAGAACAATTGGTTAGTGCTGGATAATCATCTCAGCCCAGAAAAGTCTCTCCTAGTCACTCAAACTACAGACAGCATGTGAGGTTGTAAATGCTGGGTTGCTCTGCGGTTTAGGTATCTGGCTATGGAACCAGAAGTCTGGAGTTCAATCCTCCACTGTGCCTCCTTGTAGCATGTGAGAAATACAAATAGTTAGAATTGTTCCATAATGGAGCAGTTTTTGTTAATATTTCTTGGTGTCTATTTTTGTTTGTTTGTTTGTTTGTTTGTTTGTTTGTTTGTTTGTTTGTTTGTTTGTCACCCATCTGGCTGAGAGTCACTCTGGGCAGCTGATGAATTTACTTTACTGAAACCACGAACTGTGTTTGTAAACAGACTCATACCTGATGTAATTTAATTTTGTGTGATGTTTTTGAACAAATATAAACAAATATGGAGATTGATAAAAGAAACGCAAGATTTAAATAAGCAGAAAGTACATTTTTAAATAGTGGCCAGAATCCTATTAGTGAATCAGTCACACCAGCATACGCACAGTAGCACACACTGCAGTGGCGAATTGCCACTACACAACACAAGTTGCCACTTGTATTCCTCATTGCATTCCAGCTCATACTTCTAGTGTCTGGCAAGGGACACAAGCAGTAAATCATTAACTAGCTGCCATTTGCCTCCACAATTTACGCCACTGTATTTACGCCACTGTGCATCACCAACCAATAGAAGTCTGGGCATTATGTTAAATGCTCACTTATTTACCAATTGGTTGATTGTGTATGCAGGTGTCGTGACTAAAATAAGTGTTGGGTCATCATTCTTGGGTTTTTTTATTTATGTTATCACCATTTTACAAAAATAACTGCTGAGGAAGTAGAGAGGCACAATTTTATATTCTTTCTTCGGGTGCAAAGTTAGCTAGTTATAGTTTTGGCCTCGTTTGCTAAAATAACTCTGCTGGCTTCACTTTTTTACAACACAGTAAGTACAGTATATATACTGGAACTTTGGTTAAATCATTCTCTAATTAGCTGAGCATAAGATACAAATCAGCAACAAAAAACAGCGGAGAAGGTGTAAGAGAGCAGCACAATTTGTCTTCACTAACTAGCACTTGAAATTGTGACAGAAAATCTGTAGAAACATCTTAAGCAGAAAAAGACATTTTTACTTACATCCATGACGTTCAGTTACAAACAGAAAAATTAAAAGGGTAAAATAAAGAAACTGCAGTCTCAGCCATGTGGGAGGCTGAATCCACCACACTCACCTCAGTATGTCAAAAAACTTCCTGCTCCCCTTTAAACCCAGTGTTGGTGCATGCAAGTCCAGCCCAGCTATAGTCAGCCTGAGGTGACTTGGGCAGGCTGCACAGTTCCAGAACATCCTCAGGAACAGGGAATAGTAAACCATTCCCAAGGACTCTGCAGTTCCTAGAAAACTCTGGAACGGGTCACTGAAAGTCAGCATCAACGTGAGAGCACATTATTATTTTTATTATTGCAGTAGTACAACCACATTTTCTGGCAGTTTATTCCACATGTAAAAACCATGAAGTACTACTTTGTTTTGCCCAATTGTTTTTCACTAAGATGAGTCCAAAGCTGTTCCAAGTCTTGGATGGACATATTTCTGAGCTCTGAATCCTGTCTTCCTTTGAGCCAGAGGTAAGGAAACTGTGACCTTTTGGATATTGTTAGAATACATCTACCATCATTCCCAGCCAGTATGGCCAGCGGGCCAAGAATGATGGCAATTGTAATTCAGTGTTATCTGGGTGCCACCTATTCCTCACCCTTGCAAATCAATGATGCCACAAGCCTGAAGCAGGGATGTTCTGCAGTCTATACCGCTGCCCCCATTCCAGTTTAAATTTGCAATGTTTAGTCTTCGTAGCAGATTAACATTTACACTGGAAAAGGGTTTTTTTTAAAAAAAAAAAAAACTCAATGATACACATTTCCTATTTGGGAAGCAATTGTTCTTTAAACAATATTTAATTGCATTCTACTGCCAATTTAATGAGAGAGGGGGACATTCTATAATGTAATATATAAAGCCTTTTCATAGTTGGGATTATATCCCAAAGGTAATTAAAGTACAAAGTAATTCATTTTCTCTCCCAACATTCTCAACTATCTGTTCAGAGGAAATATTTGCCTCTTTTCCATAGTTCCAACGAAAGCCCTCAGAAGACAAGAAGTAACAAAACCAACTTGGCATTGAAATGAGAAATCACACCCTAAACATCCTGAGAAAGACTTAAATGAATTGTGTTGTACATCTCAAGTGTGTGTGTTGGGGTGTGTGTGTGTGTGTAGATGTGTGTGTGTGATATTTTAATGTTATCTTAGATCACCATGACAAGCCAGTTCTTGTTTTGTGAGGTGGGGGAAGAGCTGTTTATGACAACATTTGTTGTAAAACGAACATGAGCATTACAAACAATGCTTGCCTGAGAAATTTATTGGCAAATATAATTATGAGCTCAAATGTGATGGAGACTTATAAATCAGCAACCTCTCACTCCAGCACTGTAATCCTCAAAAAGAAAAAAAAGCTATTGTGCACCTTTAGTGTTCCCTTCCCATAAAACTGCACAATATTTCATCTCAGGTGATGTTTGTGGAATTTTAAAAGTATATAGGCATAAGAATGCCTTGGGTTTGATAACCTTAACATCTAGTATACGTACAAGAAAATTGTTTCAAGTGTTGAAATCCTGATCCCACTTGCAGCGTTATTGACTTAAAAGATGAAACATGTATTGACTTGAAAGAAAAACTAGTTACTACTATATTGGTATTTGGACTGGAAGCAAATAAGGCACTTAAATTCTCATTGGTTCCCTTCCCCTGAGAATCCTAGGAATTATCGTTTGATGGGACTCCTTCAATTCTCTGTTAAAAATGACTTTCCCAAACCCAGCTCACAAAATTACAATTCCCATGGCTCCATAAGAGGAAAAGAAAGTCACCACTAAACTAGTTTCAGTCTATAGGGTGGCTGCATCACATTTCTTAACAACAACAATAATGTTTGTTCAAAATTTCCTCCCTTCTAAATGTGTGCTGATTTTTTCCCCATTGCAAATTAAAGGACTTCAAAGTGGCCTGAGATACAATCGCCACCAATCAACAAATACAGTAAAACAGGGGTTCCCAGTCTTGGGTCCCCAGATATTCCTGGACTAAAACTCTCAGAAACCTTCACCACTAGCTGAGCTGGCCAGGATTTCTGGGAGTTGTGGTTCAAGAACACCTGGGTTACCCAAGGTTGGCAAGCACTGACAACCCTCCTTGGCATATCATGATGTCCTAAGGCAAAAGTCACTCTTAAAGATCTGTGAGGAGCTATAGTGCTATGCAATTACAGTAGGACTGCAGTATCCATGGGGATAGGTTCTAAGCCCGCCCCCATGGATGCTGAAAAATGCAGATATATCAAACACTATACGCTGCATGATCTCTGGCTCCATCTAGTGGCCATTTCTGGTACATATAAATAGGTATTTCCGGGTTTTTTTAATTTAGTATTTTCAGCTAATGGATAAGTGAATCAGCGGATACTGATTCCATGGCTAGGGTGTCCTACTGTATAACATCCATAAAAGAGCAACATGAATGCATGCTGCTGAGGGAGATTACATCATGTAACCCTATCCTGAGGTCACTTGGCTCCTCCCAACCCTTGTTTATCCATTAACTTTTTTATTAGTTACATTGATATCCCATTTTATCTCCAGTGAGCGCAAACTGGCATAAACAACTCTGTTCCTCATCTCCACTCAGTCCCCACAACAGAATGACTAATGCAAGGTCACTCGTGAGTTTCATGGCTCAGTCATGTGTCAGTCTAAAAATCCCACAGACATCATCCCAAACTCCGAAGCCTTAGGCTCCCACTTCAACCACTTCTGTGACTGCTTCTACCTGTGGAAGTGGTGTGCACAATGTTGAATTGTGGTGATCACGGAACAAAGGAAAGGCTAATTGCCTTGGAGAGAGAGAACAAAGGAGTCGACGGCAGTTGTCCGAGCCAGCGGAACCCACTGGCAATGCCCTGAGGGCTCTTTTTATTGACTTAGCATGATTACACAGTATGTTATGAGAGAAACAGATAGGATACTAGTTACCTAATCCTTAACTAGGATTGGCTAAAATAACCCTTTGATCTTATGCTCTACCTCTAAGCGAAAGGGCAGAAGAAGGGGCTACCCCACCTGCTGGCAGCTGCCGCATCCTGCCAGGAGTGTATGCACGTCACTGAAACAGAATGCAGCTACAACCTTTAGGCAGGAGTTTCCCACATTGAATGTTGAAACATTTTGCAAACTAGTACAGGGCCTCTGTGAACATGTGAATCCGCCTAACACTGCAACAACATCTTACCTGGGACTGTTGGTTATAGCTACCATCCTCTCTATCTCTAGGCAAATTTTCTACTCTTATACTATCAGCCAGAGTTGTTGGAGATTATGCTTTGACTAGAATTTGGAAAAGTTACTTTTTGACTGTAACATCTAGAACCCTCTAGCCATGTTGGACAGGAAAGTCTGGGAGTTGTAGTCAACAAAAGTAACTTTTTCCAAGCTTTGGGTAGGACTCCTTGTGCTTCCACTGGGCCATGGTCCCTCCTTTCCTCTCAGTTTTACCGCAGCAGGTCTGTCTGTCCAGCTCCATTAGAGCTACAGGTTTCATCACTGTCCACACAGTATGGTTTCGTTTTGTCATTTGTGCTGGTGGACCATGCTGAACGACTCCAAGAAAACATAAATTACCGTATTTGTTTAGGCATCCAAAAGTAGTAACAAGCAGGGCTATACATAATTAAGAAGTTTATCACTTATGCTGGTAGCTAAAATTCACATTAAATCAAAGTTCATGCTTAACTCAGCGAGCTCCTGCCCCTCTGTGCAAATGGAATTTTGTGTAGATATTACAGGAGTGAATTTTTTATGAGACAATTGGATAAAGTAATTGTTTTTGGGTTGTTGTGGGTTGTTTTTTTTGTTTTTGTGGAAACTTTTCCAGTGTGGCACCTCTGCGGCATATTAATTAAGGTCTTTGAAGTCTAGGTTTTGGGGGAGTGTTTAAAGATATTATTTCCTTCTTGTCAATAAAACTGACATTTAGGAGTGCTGTCTTCCTCTGGCTCCCCCTGTGTGAATGCCTGCTGGCATTCTAAAGCCATTAACACAGCTTCTGTATCTTCTGTTTTTATAGAAGGCTTGAGACCTGAACAATCAAGATTATAATTTTACGCTCCTGTTTGTTTTACCACTAGGGTGATAACATGATTAAAACGGTAAATGTCAATTTGTTCCTCCGATATATTATGCCTATATTCTACAGGCCAATTTGTCACAGAGATGCTTAATTTTATGGCCTATGTTTTTGGTAGTGGGTTTTCCCATTCATTTTTTGGAGATTCAAATTACTACCTCTACAAACAGCATTGGAAACATGAAGAAAGATACCAGTTACAGAATGTCCATGTTTGTTTGAAGAGGGAGGGGACATTCTAGGGAAGCTACTTATGTGGTACTTATTGCTGTAATATCCAGTCATCTCAGAAATTAACATTTATCCTCACAGGTTTCCTGTTGGGTAAATTCAGTAATCCTCATTACCCTATGCCAGGCTTGTATGAGCTGTGAGTCACCTCAGGCAACACACAGCCCACCGGCCATGTATGGAGAGGCACATTGGGAGATTCAAAATCCTGTGGCTGCTGCCTAACTGGAGTTTCAAAATAAGACTTGTCAGATATCTTATAGGCTAAGAATATATTGTTGATAGACCATATTGGGTTGGGTGGATTGGACATTGGGCAGGTCTTTCTTACAGTGGAAAGATAGCTCAGTGGTTTAAGTCTCTGGCTGTGGAGCCAGATGTTGGGAGTTCGATTCCTGATTGGGCCTATTTGACAGGGGCTGGACTTGATGATCCATAAGGTCTCTCCCAGATCTGTAGTTCTAAGATAATGTTTTTACAGGTGAAACTGTTTTTTCATTTGCTTGTTCTTATTATGTTTGTAAGCCTGCATAGGGTGCCCAGTGTGGTATAGTGGATACAGTGATGGACTGTACTCAGGAGGCATGGGTTTGATTTCCCAGTTCTGCCATGGAAACTGAGTGGGAGAGTGAAACTGGTAAAACCACTCATTAAATACTTCACTTACTTTGAAAACCCTATTAGGGTCACTATAAGTCATTTCTAACTTGATGGCACATAACAAGCCTTCTTGAGTGCTTTCTTTCAATTTCTACCTTACCTATCTATTTAGTTGTTGTTTAGTCGTTTAGTCGTGTCCGACTCTTCGTGACCCCATGGACCAGAGCACGCCAGGCCCTCCTGTCTTCCACTGCCTCACGGAGTTTGGTCAGATTCATGTTGGTAGCTTCCATGACACTGTCCAACCATCTCATCCTCTGTTGTCCCCTTCTCCTCTTGCCTTCACACTTTGCCAACATCAGGGTCTTTTTCAGGGAGTCTTCTCTTCTCATGAGATGGCCAAAGTATTGGAGCCTCAGCTTCAGGATCTGACCTTCCAGTGAGCACTCAGGGTTGATTTCCTTTAGAATGGATAGGTTTGTTCTCCTTGCAGTCCAGGGGACTCTCAAGAGCCTCCTCCAGCACCACAATTCAAAAGCATCAATTCTTCGACGGTCAGCTTTCTTTATGGTCCAGATTTAGAGATAGGCACAAATCACTTCATGCTGGGTTGTTGTGTGTCATCAGTGTGGCACCACAGGTGCCACACATTCCCTTTTCCCACCAACCTGTCCGGCTTCCCCACTCACCAGCTGGTGCATGCTGCTCTTCTCCTGCTGTTCATGTGACCGTCCAATCACAGCAGGCACTTGGGCTTCCCTTCTCTGCCTCCTCCAGCTGGCTGGTGAGTGGGGAAGCTGGCCGGAGGGGTTGGAGAAAGGAACTTGTGGCACCTATGGCACCATGGTGGTGACACGTGATGAGCCGGCATGAAGCAATTCATACTCATCTCTAAATAGAAAGGTAGGGTAGAAATGGAAAGAAAAGGAAGGAAGGAAGGAAGGAAGGAAGGAAGGAAGGAAGGAAGGAAGGAAGGAAGGAAGGAAGGAAGGAAGGAAGGAAGGAAGGAAGGAAGGAAGGAAGGAAGGAAGGAAGGAAGGAAGTGTAATTTTGGCCGATGGGTCAACGAGCCAAAGCAGTTTTTCTTCAGGTTGTCATGCATACTGCTATATTATATGGCAGATTTAATGCAGTTCCCTATTCTGAAAGGCACTGCCCATGTGAACAGGGGGTGCTGGAAACCCTTGTTCATATGTTTTTGCACTGCCCGCTTCACTCGATCGGCCAATCAAGGTTGATAGCCTCAATTTTATTAAAGCTGGAAGGGATGTCAGATCTGGATAAAGTTCGCTATATCCTGGCGGCCGAGATGATTGACATTGTAGAAAGAGTCGCAGATTTCCTTGATACTCTTGTTAGGAGACAAACCGTTGGTCCCTTTAAGGATGTCTAACACTTTTCTGCCCTCTTGATGCCTATATATGTAGTTACCTGACAAACCACCGTGACTATGTCCAATTTTTACTTATGCCAATAAAGGTTTTATCTATCTATCTATCTATCTATCTATCTATCTATCTATCTATCTACAGTGGTGCCTCGCAAGACGAATGCCTCGCAAGACAAAAAACTCACAAGACGAAAGGGTCTTGAGAGATTTTTGGTGCCTCGCAAGACGGGCCGTCTTGCGATATTTTTCGTCTTGCGAGGCGCGTTTCCCATAGGAATGCATTGAAATTTAATTAATGCGTTCCTATGGGGAAAAAAAAGTCAGAACCCGCCAAAAAAGTCAGCAAAAAGTCACTTACCAGATAGAGTAGACTGAGTCCAGCTCCTCACAGTGCGTTTGTAGCCCTAGAACAGCCGGAAAAAGAGTGCCAAACAGCGAGCAACCAGCAGGGAGCCGGCAGCCATTTTGTGTTAGTCTCCCTCCTGGCCCCCCTCTCCGTGCCTCTCAGCTGATCGGCGCTGGGTCTGAGAGGCTTTTTCCCTGCTAGGCAAGCCTCAGGAAGCCTGTTAGACCCAGCGCCGATCAGCTGAGAGGCGGGGAGAGGGGGGGGTAGCTGATCGGCGCTGGGTCTAACAGGCTTCCTGAGGCTTGCCTAGCAGGGAAAAAGCCTCTCAGACCCAGCGCCGATCAGCTGAGAGGCGGGGAGAGGGGGGCCAGGAGGGAGACTAACACAAAATGGCTGCCGGCTCCCTGCTGGTTGCTCGCTGTTTGGCACTCTTTTTCCGGCTGTTCTGAGGCTACAAACGCACTGTGAGGAGCTGGACTCAGTCTACTCTACCTGGTAAGTGACTTTTTGGTGACTTTTTTTTGGTTTCTGACTTTTTTTTCCCCATAGGAACGCATTAATTAAATTTCAATGCATTCCTATGGGAAAACGCGCTTCGCAAGACGAAATTTTCGCTAGACGGCATTAACCGTGGAACGGATTAATTTCGTCTTGCGAGGCACCACTGTATCTATCTATCTATCTATCTATCTATCTATCTATCTATCTATCTATCTATCTATCTATCTATCTATCTATCAGGTTGTCAAGCCCTACAAAATTTTGTAGTATCAATAATCTGCATTTACAAATAATTTACTCACAATTTGTTGCTCAGTTTTAATATATTTCAGATATTGGCATGTTAATGAAAATCTGTAGTTTTCCCACTAAAAAGAATTATATAAAACAAAGCTACATCTCTGTCTGGGAACTTCACTGCAGAAGACATGTTCTTCTGTTCTGTCATTTTGCTGGCATCCTGGTTGCAACCATGAGGTCAGAACTAGAGATGGGGACGAATATAAAAACTGATCACTTTTTCCGACGAATATAGCCGGCCGATAGGCAGAATGGGCTTCTGTGCCGTGTGGTAAACTCTCCTGGGGGGGCCCAATTTGTGGGTGAATAACTCGGAGTTCCGATATCCAATATTCACCAAAGTTGGCAGGCGTGTTGGGGAAAGACATATGAAGCTGCGTTGTGATTCTGGAGTCTCTAAATACCTGGAGGGAGCTTTCCTGGGGTATCCTCTTTGTGACTATATAACTCGGGGGTCCGTGATCCAATGTTCACCAAACTTTCGGAAGTTGTAGAAAAGCATCTGAGGAAGCTTCCCTGCAAATGTGGTGTCTCTAAGTGGTTGGGGACCTGTGTTATAGGCATTTAAAGTGCAGATGAATCGACAGATCGATCCATCGATTTGTCGAAGAATATTCGTATATTCGTATTCGTTGATCCGTTAACTTTGATGAATAACGGATCAAAACGAATCGCCTTTTTAAATTATTTGTCCCCATCTCTAGTCAGAACCCGTAGTTTGTGAATGTCTGCGGAATCTGCCAAATAAATGAGTCACAGCATGTGCTTGTTCAATGTGTTGATATGGCTTTCTGGTAGATGAAGGCCCGGTTCCTACTTCTGGATGAATTAATCAATTAATCATGCAATAAATTATAAGCCACAATTAAAGCTTTAGTCTGCAGCTGTATACAAAGCTACCTTCCAGGCAATGCAAACACATACAACCCTAGTTCCACCAAGTTCCACCGAATTCAACGGAGCTAACTTCTAAGTAAATATATATAGGATAATAGATTAATTTATTGGTTTACAGTCCTATTTCTTTCCCACATGAATTTTGGCTCATATTATTATTTGAGAGACTAGCAAATATTTTTAAGACTTGGTCCACTTTGGAAAATGCTATACCTTCACCAGAAAACCCACTTCATTTCTTCTACTGAATGGAACAATTTATACAGCAAATGACAAAAATTGAGGCAAAAAAGTTTAACAAATTAGTATGCAAAGGTTACATTCCACACAAGAAAGGCAACATTTGTGCTTTCTACAAAAATAAATATTTTCTTGTTAGAGCAGTTTTTCCCAGCTGACATTCCCTATAGGTTGGCCACAACTCCCATAATGTCTGTATGGAACAATGGGGATTGCCAGCTTACACACATAATGCTCAAGGAAGGCTACTCTAGAGTCGACAAGATCGGCTATGTCTGAAAGCTAGTACTTGAAAGTCTTGCTAATGCTGTAGATTTATGTGAATAAGGAACTTTCTCGAAGACATGAATACTGGCTTACCAATTTTAATGGAAGTTTTCACATTAATACATGTAGTAATTGTTGAAAAGTGTAGACAGGGAAAAGAATATCTTCAAACCTAACTGCCATGCTTTCTGTGCTAATGTTCCTGAAAGTTAAAATCCTCTGACAGCTATTTTTTAATGATGTTTTAAATATTTCTGATTCATGCCGGGCATAGAATTCATGCACTCCCCCTCCTCTTAGAAATATAATGGCTCCAAAGCACCAGAAGACCAGAGGCACCAGAAATTTCTCAAAAGAAACTGGTGTTCAGCCAAATGCAATGAAGAATAAGGATGCTAAATTAACAAAACAAAATTAAAAAAAAACAGAGATGGACGATCAGGACATATCTCTACATTGCAAATTTTATTTTATGAAATAATCAGCTCAAAATCCACGAAGCAGCAGGGAAAGAGGGTCATGACTGCAAGCCTCCTATTTTGCCCTCTTCTCACCTGTCCCCTGAAATGTACTAAAAAGTGGGGAAGGGGGTCACAGAGGAAGAAGAGGTATAATACTTCTCACCCCCTACTCTTCCCTCTCCAACACCCTTCTTGCTCTTTGCTTTGTGTGTGGGAGGGAGTCTTCTCACAGAATTGATGATCCATAGTGTCCCTTTCAGCTCTGCAGTTCCAAGATTAAGTCTATTCATCCATTCTCACTCATACAAACATAATATGATAGTATGAACTGATGGGGTGTGTATTGTATATGTGTGTGAATTATCCTGGCCGTCCACTCACACAGCCAACCAGAAGGAAACAGCTGAGTGGTGGGCAAGAGGGAAAATCTATACTGCTTTTCTATGATTTTCTATTTACTTGACAGTCAAAAAGGACCTAAAGGGGAAGGCACATTTCCTCTGGTTAACCCTTTCTCCCTCTCCACGACAGGCTTTTGTCAGCGATACATGCCACAGCAAGCAAAGTTTCAACCAGAAGACAAGTGTTCGGGCTCAGCAAATTAAGCCTTTATTTATCTTCTAGTAACCAATCACAGAGCAAACTGTGCTAAATGCAAGAATATGTAAGTTACGGCAATTGTGTGCCATGATAATCATACATTATATCTTTCACTGCTTGAGGGAGCCCCTCCTCTAAAAACCTGCTAAGTATAGTGTCTAGTTTGACCCTTTCAGGAGGGCAACAGTTCAAAGGCAAGTTCCAGTCTTTGGGAGGGAAGTGAGTTTGGCCAACTCCTCTCGCCTTGCAGCACAGCATCAGCATCTGCTACAGAGACCTGAGGGGCCATTCAGAAAGTTATGGAAGGTGACACAAGGAGCTACAGGAGGAAGGAGGCATTCCTTTTGTCCCTGTTCAGCTGAGAGCTTCTAAGGGGACCAAGAACCTTCCATCCACAGAGAGATCCCAACAGGATGCTAGTCTTTTCTTTGTAAAATGGTATGGCTGTTGGGACGTCAAACACAAATCAGAAAAGGGGACCAGAAGGCTTTCCAGTCTAGGGCTCAAATCAACCAATTCTGTACAGACCAAAGTCATGAAAGAGGCAGAAAAAAATGAGCACCGTGGGTCTGAGTAAGCTATAAGCAGACCTGAGACTGCTGCACAAACTTATTATTCAGTTGTTCTTCTTTCCTGGCTGTAAAAATCTTTGCCCCAAGGGAGTGTCATTGACTCCAGCTTTTCTTATGGTGAAAATTATGACCACAGTCAAAGCTCAGAGTCTATCAGCATTTGGCATGAGTAAAATGTTTCCATTAGTAGCTGATTGCCTCTCTTACTGTCTGTCTGAGAGAAAGGGTTGGTATTGTTTTTAATTTGCAATATAAGAATCAAAAGACCAGGAACCTAACACTGGTTTCCTGCCAAAAAGCTTTGTAAAGTATTATCAGTGCTATACGAGATGAAAATCTGCCCATACAGGCTAATTTTGAGAAAATTGAAATAACAGCACAATTCATGTTTTCTTATCGGACATTTGTGGCTACACACTGGGAGCCAGACTACACAATACACAATGGAACACCAAATGAGAGACAAATCTCGGGATGTATAAAAGATATAAATTATTTTTATTCTGATTTTAAAATGCTCAAAATGTTTCCGCACCCACCCTTCTTCAGGAGCAACATTATAGAATCAAAACTTCATTAGCTTATTCGGTCGTACCAGCTCCAATTACTGATCAAAAATACTTTCTGCTCCACAGGACAGATATACCTGGATTGCCTGATGTTTTTATTTTCACCATAAAGCAGTGGTGATGGGCTCCACCCTTATTCATGCAACAACCTAGGGAAGAGTGTGTTTAATTCTGCTCCCCGGCTGATACCATGTTCCCAGTCTAAATCCCCTTTCCATCTGTGATTAATTCAGTTTGGAACTGAAGGGATTTCAAATGAGGAAAATGGCGGAGGAAATTCCCCCTTTTCCATACACTTTTGGGCCAATCAATTTCCATATCTATGTTTAAACCTGGACTTACCTGACCCAGGATTTTTTTTAAAAGGTCATTGTTGTCTCACACACAAGTAGACTGCGAAGGGAAAAAATGAAGCAACGATCTGTGGTACCAGGTTACCCACACACATTCTCCTAAAACAGGAATATATTCCCTGGAATGTATGTCCATTTTCTTTTAATAGCATTTATAAGAGCAAGAAAAGGTTCCCTGGCCTGCCTGTGGCATTGGTTAAAGCACACATTAACACACACACCCCACCACTACTGCCCCGGCCTCAGTTTTAGCTTATTAAGCCCAGGAGCATCTTTAGAAAAGTCTCAAATAGAGCAACTAAAAGGCCAGACAACAAATATATAAAGAATAATCTCAACATCCTACCTGGTGGGACAAGGGGAAAAGAGGTTGAATTTTGTAGCTGTTGATTTCACAAATCATTAAACATTTCAGCAAATAAAAAGCTAATGTTTCCTGCCCGGTTTTGAAATGTAATGTCATAGGGTAACATTGTAATGTTCCCTGTGAGTGGCCATTAGATTGAGCATTACACAAGAGGCTCGCATATAATTGCTCCTGCGGTGTCTTCCTCAAATAGCAGATGCAGCTGGTTATAACTCCAGGGGCAAAAAAACACAAGTACTTACTTTGATTGCTGTCAAAGGTCTTACCGGTGTCCAGATTATGCATTTCCTTGCTTTCCTTTTCCAAGAGTGAACTACGGTGTATCGGCTTCATTTTTGCTGAAAGTGGTAAGGTGAAGGTTTCCTTTTCATTTTAATAATATTCTTCCTGCATAACTGCAGGGCCTGGCAGATCAAGTGCACCCCAGTTGATCCTATAGTGTCCAACAATGATGACGCCATCTGTTTATTTTTGAAATATAAAGAAAGCAATTGTGGAAGGGCCAACGGGAGCCTGACACTTTCAGTTGCTTTAAATAGACCAGGAAATAGCACGGTAAGAGGATATCGTGAGTAGAGCAGGGAACTATTTTATGGAACCATGGCTTAATTCTGGGTGTCCTTGAACGATGGAGAGACTATATTTTTGTGTAGCCCGCTCTAACATAGTGCTTTCCAGATATCCATGGACAATGGCTCCCCATAAGCTCCAGCTAGCCGTGGTCAATGTTCAGAGATGAAGGAGGTTATACTCTAAAACATCTCAAGGGCACCATGTTGGGATAGGCTGGCTCAGGAGAAGAGCACATACTCTGTATGCAAGAAAGTCCTGTTTCAATCATCAGAATCACTAATTAAAACTGGGGTTGGCAACTCAAGATTTTGGTGGACAGCAACTTCCAGTATCCCTTGCCAGCAGCTATGATGGGCAGAGATAATGGGATTTGTAGAGTCTGAGAGTCAAATCATATTTTAGAGTTAGCACATTATTGTTGCTACAGTCAACCCTCGACTTATGAACTTAATCCGTTCCGGAAGGACGTTCTTAAGTTGAAAAGTTCGTAAGTTGAATCAGCATTTCCCATAGGAATGCATTGAAAACCAATTAATCCGTTCTGGCTGTTTTTGGTTCTTAGGTCGAGGGGCGGTTTGTAAGTTGAAGCATTAGTTCCCATAGGAACTAATGCAAAGCCGGTTAATCCGTTCCTACCACTAGGGGCAGAATTTTTTTCTTTTTTTTTTCCTTTTAACCTAAGATGACTTAGGTTTTAAAAAAAGGAAAGAAAAGAGGGAGGGAAGGAGGGAACAGATACCTTTTCAACAGAACACCTTGAAAGTTCAAATTTCGCGCTTTCCCCGCCTCCCGCGCGTTTTTTTTTCAGTTCGTAACTCAAAGCAAAGTTCGCAAGTCGAGGCTATATTTTTCTATCAGAGCGGTTCGTAAGTCGAAATGTTCGTAACTAGGGCCGTTTGTAAGTCGAGGGTTGACTGTATTGTTATTTCTATCAAGTTGCCTCCAACCCACGGAAATCCTGAGAATGAGTGACCTCTAAGATGCTCTACCTTTAACAGCCCTGCTTGGCTCTTGCAAACTCAAGGCCATGACCTTCTCCATCTATTTAGTCTCCCTCTTTTCCTGCTGCTTTCAACTTTCCCTAGCATTATTGTCCATTCCAGCAAATCTTGCCTTCTCATGATTTGCCCAAAGTACAACAGTTTCCATTTCGTCATGTTTGCTCCTAGAGATAGTTCAGGCCCCACATATTTGTTTTCCTAGAGATCTAGGACCCACATATTTGTTTTTCCTGGCATTCCATGGTATCTGTAAAGTTCTCTTCCAGCACTGCCCCCTTATTGGGAGAAAGACAATCTATAAATAAAATAAATAAATAATAAATATTTCAAATAAATTGATTATTTTCCTGTCTGTTTTATTCACTGTCCAATTTTTCACATCCATACATAGCAACTGGAAATACAGCAGCGTGGATAATCTTGGCCTTGGTCTCCAGTGACATATCTTCACACTTGTCAGTCTTCTCTAGTTCCTTCATAGCTGCTCTTTCAAGTTTTCTGATTTCTTGACTGCAGTATCTGTTCGGATTGATGACTGAACCAAGGTATACAAACCCTTTAACCATTTCAATTTATTCAATGTCAGCATTAAAGTTATATAGTTCTTCTCTAGTTATGATTTTTATCATCTTAACGGTCAACCACAGCCCTACTTTTACACTTTCTGCTTTACCTTCCTTGGGAGTCATTTCAACTCATTGCTGCTTTCTACCAGTGACATGGTGTCATCTTAAATTATTGACATCATTAGAAGAAAATATTTTAGTGCATCAGCCACACCATCTTCTCCCAGAATCACATCTAAGCAATCAGAGTGCAAGCAAAACCGGTGCTTGACCCATGATGACCAATCACAAATTAAAGCAAGCTGATTTACATGCTATGGGAGATCAGAAGAGCTTGAGGGATTATGTTCAGACAGCCTTTAACACTTAAGGGATTCTCACTCTATTCAAGGAGGTTCACGTGGTATCTCATTCCATCCTGAGTTTAAAAGACCTAGGGACATAGGCATGGGAAAGTTCTGCAGATGATGCCAGTAGGTAACACAGGTTATGGTCTGTTCTCATATACCTCTCAGAAATCCGTTTTAGTCTCTTTTTTTGGATACATCTTTCTATAGTTCAGAATTTACTGCTTCTGCTGCACCTTAATCTTCACGTCTGAGAAAGACATGGCAAGAGTAGCCAACAAAATTGCAACAGGCAGAGACACCCTTAACTCTGATTGAATATATGTGTTCTGCCTTGGTTTTGTGGCCAGAGAGATGTTAACTATCACATCCATCACAATAACACTTTGGTTCCCCATCCTCTATACATTTTTGCCCCATCGTGAGGCCTTACCCACACGTTCACTATGACTTGTGTAGGCCTGCATGGGAACTGTGATATGGAAGCATGAATATATGGCTACACCTCCAAGGTGGGGAAAGAAGAAGGGAAGGAGGCCTCTTCCTACTGCCACTTAGTCATTGGTCGGTATGGCTAATGTAACTTGTTCTATGCTTTGAACCTTCAGAGCCAACATCTGCATTTTGTACAAGGATGATTTTTGCAAATTGTATGTACTTCCTTTCACACACGGATCTATTTTACAATTTAAGTATCTAATTCATATAATACAAGTCTTTGGGGGTTTTGCACTGTATAATTACACAGTTCATTGTACAAAACTAGCACCATGTAGACTTATAAAGAAGCAGTTGTTTTAATCACTTTAACATTCCCAGTTTCCTTCTTGGTTAGTTTTTTTATAGTCATAAAATTAAGGAGAGGAGTGTGCAGTTGCTGATTCCCAGAAACCATGGGATATGAAGCTGAGTAACTTATAAAACATCATTATCTTCCCCCACTCTCTATTTCCCCAGAACTTTTACAGCTATTCTCAGAATCTCTTCTCAGTTATAATGCTGTGCAACTCCACTCACCACCCTGAAAACCAGTAGGATAGTTCAAATATTCCCTTGAAAAGTGAGGATTAGGGATTTCAGCACTGAAAAAAGATGATATGAACCATCTAAATTGTTTTTGTAAAGGAGACTTCCTTGACCAGATTCTCTCCTTTTGCAAGCAAAAAAAAAAACACATGCATGTTATCAAAAATCTCTGACTGCGTCCTGTCCACATATCCAACATAGAGTCAGATTCAGCTGCAGGCCAGCCTTCCTTGCTGGTGCTTACGTGGTCTTTCTCTAAGGGATTTTTGCTTTCATAACTGGGAAGGAAGCACAGGAGAGCTAACAGCTAAGAGGAGTTTGTGACGCCAGTTTTAAGTTAGCCCATATTCCAAGGCTTGTGAATTAAGCATAGGTGCTGCCACAGCCCAGATGTTGGGAGGGTACCCCCTACTCCAGATTCATGTACACCCTGCAGGGTCTAGGATTAACTCTGAGTGGGATATAAAAGCAAAGACAGGTGATATCTTTATTAAACCACTAAAAATAAGAAATAAAGATCTGATGGTTGTTGTAGGTTTTTAGAGTTGCCCCTATCGCGCATGCTCCGCCCGCCTCAGCCCTAGTTCCATTTTACCGCCCTCGCGTTTGGAACCTCTCGGTATAGAGCTCATTTTCTTATTACTTCTATTTACTATCTGACGGATATTTGGCTTTGAAATTGGACTGTTTTTCTTCGTTTCTGAACTCCCTCTGTTGCCCCTGACCACGGACTGTCTGACTATTCTCTTTCGATTGTGGATTCATTTTTTCCCGCCACTTTGCGCTTGTTGATTGCCGCTGCGGGAAACCTTGTTATCCGTTTCCGAATCTAATTATCTCCGGAAATCTCCTATTTCATCTGATCATCGGTGATTTCCCCCGTCCTTCCCTGCTTTATGTCCCGCTCAGGACCATTTAGTAGGTGTAAGTCGTGTTCCCGCAAGCTACCATTCTCTGACGGGCACGACTCTTGCCTATTTTGCTTGGGGGAAGCTCATCAACCCCAATCCTGCAGACATTGTAAACAGTTTACTAAGGCTGCCCTCAAGGCGCGGGAGCAGCGACTGAAGATATACCTTTGGGACAAGACTTTGTCGTCGTCCAAACCGTCCGACATGGAAACAACTTCCACTGCGTCGGCTACCCCTCGTTCGGAAACTCATGTTGCCTCTCCATCACATGCAACTGCATCGAAGGTCGTCGAAAAGCCAACAAAAAAGGTTTCTTCGACAAAACGACTTACCACGGTGCCGAAATCCGGCTCGACCTCCTCTTCGAAGGACCCTGGAAAACAGACAAAAAAGGATAAAAGGGATAAGTCTAAAGAATTGAGAAAGCGTCTCTCACCGATATCGACGTCGTTGCCTTCACCAATCCTGGAAGACTCGTCTAGGGATAGGGAGTCCCTGTCGGAGGCTCCTACCTCACTTCCACCGAGGCAGTCTACCGCCCTTGTGCAGAGCGGTCGATCTCCGACGCCAAGCCAGCTAGTTCATATTACTAGCCCGGCTACTGCCCCTTTAAGCCCTGTTTCCACCGGGCGGGCATCTCCGGCACCCTCGACGCCGGTTTCCTTTTCATCGAAAGAGCCTTCCCCACCCCGTAAGAAGGCTGCTAAAACCAAGCATCTCTCGCCTGATCGG
The DNA here is from genome assembly GCA_037013535.1 of Intellagama lesueurii. Taxonomy (NCBI): domain Eukaryota; kingdom Metazoa; phylum Chordata; class Lepidosauria; order Squamata; family Agamidae; genus Intellagama; species Intellagama lesueurii. The sequence goes on from JBAJHW010000001.1 coordinate 222,903,937, forward strand.
CATCGAAAATCTCGACGAGAGATAGTGGTTATACCTCGATCTGCTCGACGTCGACAAAAGTCCAAATACGATGATCGAGACTATATCGACGTCCATCGTGGGAGATCTCACCGTCGACGTCGTCGATACGACTCCGACTCCGACTCTACGTCGAGTGAGGACAACTATAGAAGGAAGAGAAAGGTCAGATATGTGTATGCCTCGTCGTCTTCTTCCTCTTCCTCATCTCCTCCTCGACGTCGACGCCGAAAGCATGTCGACGTCGATGCCGCCCGAAGCCCTAAACCCTCCCGGAAAGGCAAAGAAACATCCTCGAAGGCGCACTCGACATCGAAGCCTGCAAAGACTCACTCGACGTCGATGCCTCAAACTTCTGAATCTGACAGCAGGAAGCGTAGGAGAGATAGACACCTGCTTTCTGATACTGAGGAGGATGACCTCATCTCCTCGGATGACTCCTGCCAAGGCCGTGAGGTACCATCTGAAGAGTCTGAAGGAACACCTATACGAGGAGACCCGCTAGAATCGGACGCTGGAGACCCTCACCCATCTTCCCCTTCAGAAGACTTTTCCTCCTACGTCCAAATGATCACAAGAATGGCAAAAACTCTAAAGATGCAGACCATCGAACCGCCCCCACCATCGGACGATCTTATCTTTGGGGATATCAATCAAGAGAGAACTGCCCCACTCAGCTTGGGGTTCATCTCAGCAATAATGGACCTTATCAAAGAGTGCTGGGCCAAACCATCCACCTCAGCTCCTGTATCCCGCAGGACTGAAAATTTGTATCGCATACATGGTGAAGACACGACCTTCTTATTAAAACATCCCATCCCAAATTCCCTTATTGTGGAATCCAGTTCTTCTAGGTCTTCTGCGAAATCACACATCACACCCACCAACAGAGAGGGACGTAAACTTGATGTACTGGGAAGGAAAATCTACTCCCTTACAACCTTTTTGCTCCGTATCGCAAATTATCAGACTGCGATGGGAGCGTACCAAAGACAACTTTGGGCGAGAGTACTCCCCACTCTCCAAGCAGCTCCTGATGACACCAGACAGGGACTGTTAAACACCTATGCAGAAGCCCAAACCGTGTCTAAGCATCAACGCCTAGCGGCACGTCATTCAGCGGATGCTGCTGCCAAGACACTTATGTCGGCCGTTACACTACGAAGACATGCATGGCTCAGATTTTCGGGCATCATAGATGATGTTAAGACCCGTATCGAAGATCTGCCCTTTGACGCCAAAGGTTTGTTTAATGAAAAAACTGATGACAACCTTGAAAACCTGCATAAAATAAAGAAGACAGCAAAATCATACACCATGCAGCAGCAACCCAGAAACAAATATCAGTGGCGTAAACAATACTCACACCAATACCAACAACCGGCTTCCCAACCTTACCGCCCGTACAAAAACCAGAACCAGGCCAGGTCCTTTCAAGCCTCATCCTCCACTTCTACCTTTCGTCCACAGTCTACCTCTCAACGCCGTCAACCCTACAAACCACCTCAGAAAAAGTCTAAACAGTACCTTTGACTCGGCACTACAAGATCACGACCCCATCACTCGGCTCGCACCATATCTGCACAACTGGATGGACATTACGCAAGACTCTTGGGTCTTAAACATTATTCAATTCGGCTACCGACTGGAATTTACAGAATTACCTCCTCTAGGACAGGCCAAGTTTACATCCTTCGATCCTGTTCTAGAAGAAGAGATTCTCACCTTGCTACAAAAACATGCCATCCAAATAATACCAATGCGGGACGTGGCAAACGGATTCTACTCCCGCTACTTTGCAGTGCCAAAGAAAGACGGAGGCATAAGACCTATTCTGGACCTAAGGGAACTAAACACATACCTTCATCCTCGTCGATTCCGGATGGTCACGCTAGAGTCCATTCTGCACCTGTTAAGGAAAAAGGACTGGTTTGTCGTCATAGACCTCAAAGACGCTTATTTTCATGTGACCATTCACCCTCATCACAGGAAATACCTCAGGTTCATATTCCAGAACACCATCTATCAATACCGTGCTCTGCCGTTCGGTCTGTCAACAGCTCCAAGAACATTCACAAAGTGCATGGCCCCAGTAGCAGCCTACCTTCGTCTCCAGGGCATACAGATATTCCCTTACATCGACGATTGGCTGGTGGTATCCCCGTCCAGGCGAAGGGCTCTGCAAGACACCCGGTTAGTTCTCCACACACTGAACAACCTCGGGTTATCTGTCAACCACAAAAAATCCCACCTTCTACCATCACAGGTGGTCGACTACATAGGAGGAAGACTAGACTCTCTCCAGGCACGAATTTTTCTACCACCAGATCGTATAAAGAAAATCAAAACGGCTGTTTGCAAATTTCGACCACGTCAAACTGTATCGGCAAAGCATGCACAACATCTGCTGGGTCTGATGGCCTCTACAACGCCGGCATTAACTCATGCTCGCCTGAAAATGCGGTCTCTCCAGGCGTGGTTCTTGACCCTATTCGACCCCATGCTAGATGCTCCCCGGAAGCGATTGCCGGTCACAATGGAGTTGGTACAACAACTAAGGTGGTGGACCTTTTTACCAAATCTCCTGATCGGACGCCCTTTCCGCCCGTTACAGTTAACGGTTCAGGTAACTACAGACGCGAGTCCCACAGGTTGGGGAGCACACTGTGCGGCCCATCGCATCCATGCACTGTGGTCCAGACGGGAAAGACTCCTCCACATCAACCATCTGGAGATGCTTGCCGTCATAAAGGCATTCAAGGCATTCCTTCCTCTAGTACAGGGTCGTGGTGTACAAGTTATAACGGACAATACCACGACCATGTACTATATCAACAAACAGGGAGGGACACGATCACTGTCCCTGCTCTTTCTCTCGATACACCTGTGGGAATGGTGTTACCAACAGCACGTGTTCCCGGTGGCACTTCATATCTCCACCACAGACAACCAAATTGCGGACAATTTGAGCCGCCTTGCAACTCAGACCCACGAATGGGAGCTGGACGAGGAGATCTTCCACCTTCTATGCAGCAGATGGGGCACACCTGTCATAGATATGTTCGCCTCCGAAGTCAGCAAGAAATGCATGAGGTACGCCTCCCGTGCGGGGAAGGGCATACACTCTCTAGGAGATGCCTTCATGATCCCATGGGACCAAGGTCTCCTTTACCTATTTCCACCGTTACCACTCATCCAGAGGACACTAGTCAGGGCTCGACAACTGAGGTCCAGTGCGATTTTCATTGCACCGTGGTGGCCTCGTCAGCCTTGGTTTTCAATCCTCCGAATCATGGCGGTGGACGTGATGAGGCTACCGAACATCCCTCACCTTTTGACGCAGGACTCAGGCCAAGTTCTACATCCAGACCTCGAGACACTACACTTGACAGCCTGGATGATCACCCATCTATCAAAGAGGTCTTAGACAAGTCAAGAAAACCATCGACCAATCTCCTGTATAAATATAAATGGAGGAATTTTCTCAAATTTACCGCGTCAAATCATTTGCAAGCTTGCCCTGTATCATTATCCACCTTGCTTCGATACCTTCGTTACCTGTTTGACTCTGGTTTGACACTATCCACCCTCAAAGTTTACATTTCCGCAATCGTATCCTTTCAACCTCGTGATTCAGACTCTGCAAGATTCTTCTCCCATCCTACCCTCAAATCCTTTCTAAAGGGTCTCTCCAACATTAGACCACCTACAAAACCTCCGATACCGCAGTGGTCTCTGCAAATGGTTCTCCATGCACTTACGCGTCACCCTTTTGAACCTATGGCATCTTGTGACGTCCGTCTACTGTCATTCAAGACGTTATTCTTAGTTGCCATCACATCTGCCAGAAGAGCAAGCGAATTGGCTGCCCTGCGATCTGATCCTCCTTATCTCCAATTTTTCAAAGACAAGGTCACCTTATACCCGGACATTTCTTTCCTACCTAAAGTTGTATCTGACTTTCACCTGAGTCAACCCCTTATATTACCTACATTGTTCCCAGATCCTACATCGGACATTGAGCGCATGCTCCATTCATTGGATGTCAAAAGAGCCCTGGCATATTATGTGTCACGTACCAAAGAATTTCGTATGACTCAGAAACTGTTCCTGTGTTTTTCTGGACAGCATAAGGGCTCTTCAGCTTCCTCGTCTACCCTCTCCAGATGGCTTGTTTCAACCATCTCCCTTGCCTATGAACTGCAAGGCAAAGTTCCTCCTGCTGGTCTCAAAGCACACTCCACTAGAGCTGTTGCAACATCTACGGCCCTGCTGCGCGGTGTCGACGTGCCAGACATCTGTAAAGCAGCTACCTGGTCCAATATATCAACCTTTGTAACACATTACAGATTGGACCTCAGGGCTAAAAAAGAGACGAGCTTTGGGAGAGCGGTTCTGACATCCATCCTTCAGTGACGGCCCACCTTCCGGTAAGTGAGCTTGCTAGTCACCCTATTGTGTGCATTCACAGAGGCCACGATGAAGAAAGACAGGTTACTTACCTGTAACCATGGTTCTTCAAGTGGACCTCTGTGAATTCACACATCCCGCCCGGCCTCCCCACTGTCCGTCACTGATTATATCTGGACTGGTTATGTCTAGAATGAGCTCAGGCTCTTGTGGCGGATAAATGGAACTAGGGCTGAGGCGGGCGGAGCATGCGCGATAGGGGCAACTCTAACTTTGTTACTTTTTTCAAAAAAGCTCTAGAATATTCCGAGAGAACCAGCGCAGGCGCTGTTAAACCCTATTGTGTGCATTCACAGAGGCCACGATGAAGAACTGATGGTTGTTGTAGGTTTTTCGGGCTGTTTGGCAGTGTTCTGGAGGTTTTTCTTCCTAACGTTTCGCCAGTCTCTGTGGCCGGCATCTTCAGAGGACAGGAGTTAGAACTCTGTCTGTGTTCTGGTATAGTGTGTGGGATAGTTGAGTATTTATAGCTGTGGGATCAGATTTTTGTCCTTTTCAGGAGATTGGGTGATTATGGTGATCAGGATGTTTTTTGTTATGGGTGTATTGTTGTGATAAGGGGGAGATGATCTGTCACTGTGATTGATGAGTGTCGTTAGCTAGTCTTTTGTGTGCAGTGATCACCGGTCCTTGTGGCTGGGTAAGAGTTCGTTGACCTTTTTGCAGGCTGTATTTTTCAGTGCTGGGAGCCAGGCTTTGTTGACTTTCTTCTTTTTTGTTGAAGCTGTGCTGATGTTTGTGGATTTCAATGGTTCAGTACTTGTCCAGTACTTCTATGTTTTGAAATAGGATTTCACGTCCAGCTTGTCTTCATTATTCTTTGTGACCATATCTTGTTCCAATCCTCTCCTTTAATCTCTTCCTCAAAGTCCTCCTGCCACTGGTTTTTCATCATCGCTTGTTCAAATCCTGAACGTACTAAAATTTTAAAAATTACACTAAATATTCCCTTTCTTTTACTTCCTTCTTCTTGATCTTGTCTTTGTTCGATAATCTCCTCAAATTTTGTCAATTTTCTAATCTTTCATTTTTTTTCTTGTCTACCCTTTAGTCCAGCTTTCCATTTGGAGTATATTTAACCAGGATATTCCCTCTTCTTCTCCCAAAGTTTCCTTTATAGTATTTATAGGTTGATGATCACCAAATTGTTTATTTCACAGTAATTGGCACACTAATGAACACTCATATCAATTTGCCCTTGTCTGGGTGTCTGGCTCACCTGTTTGCATCATTGGGTTTTCCAAGAAAGGAACACCATGAGTCAAACTAGACATAAGTGGTATTTCCTGTTATTGATCCATTTCAAAACAATTTCTTCAGATATATGTGCCTCTACTCATCAAGCCAAATGGTGGCTGCAGCCAAGAAATCAGGAGACTAAGACTTGGAAGGGCAGCTGTGACGAAACTAGAAAAGATCCTCAAGTGTAAGGATGTATCACTGGAGACCAAAGCAAAGATCATCCAGACTGTTGCATTCTTAATTACTATGGATGGATGTGAAATCCAGACAGTGAAGAAATCCAACAGGAGAAAAATCAACTTGTCTGAAATATGGGGCTGGAGAAGAGCTTTGTGGATACCCTGAACAACCAATCAGTAAAACAAACATGTGGCTTCCAGATCAAATGAAGTCAGAACTCTTTCTAGGATAGAACTGAGGCTGTCCTGCTTTGGGCACATTATTAGAAAACAAGATTTGCTGGAGAAAACAAAACGCTGGGAAGAGTTGAAGGCAGACAGAAATGAGGAAGGTCAAATATGAGATGGATTGACTCAATACAAGAAGCCGCAGCCTTGAAAAACAAAAAAAGAAAAGAAAAGAATGTTCCAAACATACAATCTAGTTTGACCTCTTATTGAGTGCACTAATTTTAAAATGTGATCAAAGAGACTGTAATAAGGTAACTGGACTGAAGTTTTTGCCAAGTGCATATATCAGAAACCATAGGATATTTTGGCTAGATTCTTGTTGTCAGTGTATGCTTTCGTAACGGTAAATGTGTAAGTCCTGGCAACAAATTGCTGATCATTAATGAGGCACTGGTTGTATTCCTGGGCACATGTTCAATCCAAAATAGGGTGCATGCCTAGGAACACAAGTAGCACCTAATTAATGAGTGGCAATTTGCCACTAGGTTCATGTGATTTCCCTTACACAACCATAAATCAGCAATAGGATACTGGTCTTCAGATAAATTAGACTGGAACGGGCCTTTGAGTCACCAATCAACTTGTTAACTGCCAGTAAACACTGAAGGGTGATAAATAGAGTGGGGTATTTTATTGAAATGAGATGTTCAAGTGAGAAGCTGCAAAGTAGAGGATCAGGTTTCCTTTTTACTACTTTCAGGAATGTCTCTGGAAAGGAAAGAAAAGGACCATGAAGCAAATGGATTACAAGTATTATATTTGTTTTGTGGTCATGAGAGCACCTTGCTAGTTCAGGGAGTGAAAAGTATCTCTTGTGCAAAGCTGTCCAGAACTGTTCTGTTCATATTTATCATTCTCCATGGATGCAGATGATATTCTTCTGTATAAGTGAGGCATCCAGTTTGTTAAGAAGCAACATCTTGCTAAGACTCTTAAGCAGCCACTCTTGGCAGCAGGTGGTACATTTGAATGGAAAATATCTTTTGCAGCTCTTAATTTTGCTTCCTTCCCCTAGTCAATCAGTCCAGCAGGTCACTATTTTTCCCATTCCACAGATGGCAAATGGACAGTTTGAAATCACAAAGCGCCCAAAGCCTCAAACTAGACATATGCCTAAGGATGGCTAGAGGTGAACCTACAGTGTTCAAACTTGAATGGTCAAACAGGTGGCCACTGGGGAAGGGCAAAGATTCATAGGGCAAGATTTGTAGGACTGTAGAGGCAGATGTTGAATGACGATAGCTCAGTGGGGCGCATGGGAAGTCTATCGAGCCCCATCTTCTTCTTGCCCTTCAGAGGCACAGCTTCCCAGACTCCTGATTCTAGCATCCCAATGTTCACAGTTGAGTGCTATTGCTTATGCAGCCAAAATTGTGCCAAGAGAAGATACCAGCAAGCCTAAAGGTACCTCAGAGTTTGCAGAAGTACAAATATATGTAGGGAGGGGAAAATGTCTAAACGCAGGCAAGACTATCCCCAAATACTTTGCTGCCTGTGGTAAAGGGCAAAGTGGCACCTCCCCTCTCCCCTATTTCACAGACAAAAGCTAACCAGACTGGCAGTTGAATCTTGGTATTTTATTTTATTTTATTTTTATCCCTACTTTCTCCCCTAGTGGTGACCTAAGGCAGCATACAAAATTATTTAGAATTCACAACGAATGAAAACCGTATCAATTAAAATTTGAAATTATGATCTATAAATATTTTTAAACCATTATTTTAAAACTGTGAATCCGACTCTAAAAGGTCTCCCCATCTCAGTTTCCTGCTGAACACCCAACAGCCTCTCAAAAGGGGTACATTTTCAATTGCCAAAAGAAGGAAAGGAGGGAAGAGGCCAATTGCACCTCCCAGGTCCATAATCTGGGGACAGCCTCGGAAGAAGCCCTCTCTTGTCCTCACCAGACATGGTCCCGAAAGCACTGAGCCTGAGAGAAGGCACTCCCCTGGGGATCTTAATACTTATGGGTGCTCATACAGGGAGATACAGTCTTTCAAACAGCCTGGACTTTATGTTGACACTAATGACAGGACAGCGGTGTAGGGGGCATAGAGTACCTCATGTGGCACATGTAACTCTATCCATTCCATACCTCTCAGCATGGACCACCTGAGGCAGCCAGATCACTCTGTCTCATGGTAGGGCCTATGCTGAGGTAAAGAGGCCACAAAAACAGCTTAGTGAGGACTGAACATATCCAGTGGAGGTAGGGAGATGGGGGAGTGGGAGGGAGAGACACAAAAGCAGGCAAGATGGTGGAATAGAAGGTGATATCCTGGAAGAAAACAAGGATTATGGACTAGAACAGTGAACAGGTGCACTGTACTCTGCTACCTATTTTCAGGGTGTAATTACTAATTATAGCTACATTTTGCTCAGCTTAGAGGTTGCTCAGAGAAGTTCACATCTGGTCTCCTGAGCAAACATCATTCATGACTGCATCTACTTAGGCAGAAAAATGTTGCAGCTCATGAGCTACCAGTATAGCATTGTATGTTCTGATACCTATTGTGTGGAATAAGCTCCCCATTCACCATTATTGGGCTTCTTCCAACAACTGAAAACTTATCTGTTTGCCTAAGTGTTTTCCGCACTGCTAGTATTGGCAGTTACCTCACCCTCTGCCCTTGATTATTTGACATATATTTTAATTTTGCTTTCCTTTTTTTTTAGTTACTGGTTTTACGGCATTTTATTTTTGTTTTGTTTTATGAACTGTTGAGTGCTTGGAATTTTTTTTTTGTTTTGTTTTTGTTTAAGCGAAAAATGGTGCGGAACATTTCCCAAATAAACAAAAATGAACCGCACTATAAGGCTAAGTGGTGGCAAAGAGAGAAACCCTCACTAGCAGAGACCTGCTACACAATGTTGAAGTACACTGTGTAGAATTCAGAGTATTGTACATAGGTACGGGATGAGCAATTGTGAACCTCCCTTTGCTGGGCAATTTACTGAATTAATCAAACTTTTAGGAGTCAGTAACCATTGCCCTTGGGAAATCATGGGAAGAGAATTCCTTTCACTGGTTGACCTTACTAGGCCTAATGTTTTTCCCATTAACCACAGAAACTTTAGACACAAGTTTGGAAGAAAGTTAACGATCTATAGGCTGTCACAGTAGATTTCTTCATTGAGTTATTGTCACAATTGTCATGGGACATTATAGGAAATCTGAGGTAACTTTGAGGTGAAATGGTTAACATTCAATGCTGTTGTACTCCTCAGTTCATTTTATTTTAAACCAAGATATGTTGTGCTTATATTCAGATTCCAAGCATCTCTTTTCTTTCTAAGCCTCAGGTTATTTTTTTTTTAATTGTGGCAAATTCATTTAATTGATTGTTTTCTTTCAGCGTGTTTGGAGCTTGAAATAAAAGGCATTTCTAATCGAGGTAAGAGGCATTCGTCTGTGTCAACCTTTTTAAAATTTGTAGATGAAAAAGGGCACCATTCTGAACTATGCCGAATCTTTATTTCCTAATTAAATGATTAGAAGACATGTTTTGACATGATTCTACTAAGCACAGAGACATATGTGAACTTTCATCAAGAAATATTTTCTGATGCACTTCCCCCCCAACAGATGGTGAAATGTCTGTGGAGAAACACTGACATCTTGTGACCACACTGGGTTACAACCGCCCCCCGCCTCATGGGCTTCACTATGTAAAATAAACACTTGGAATAATATTTCAAACAAAATGAAAAGGCAAAGAAACAACATAAAAGACAGAAACTCTGAGGTCTGCAAACAGATCCTTGACAGCCCATTCACTGGGATGCTCTAGGTTTAGATTTGTTACATTAAGCAGAGCCTCAGATGGCACAACCCAGTGGCTCCCAAACCAACGTTACACCCCTCTCATATTTTAAGGAACCCTCCTGTCTCCCCGCCTCTTCTTTACTATCATCCAACTCCCTTTTTTAAACCAACTATTCAGGTCAGAATGTAAAATTAAAAATATATACAAACATTTAATAAAACATAGTTTTACGTAAATTACAAAGAAGTACACGCCATTTTTCCTGATAAATCCTAAATTTCTGTAACAATATTTTCTTACACATTTGTTTATGATGAGACACATTTTCTTTCTTTGTGAAAATTAAATTCTTCCAAAAAAATAAAAATAGAAGTCAGGTTTAGGATTGTGGGATATGGTGCCTGCATTGCCAGGAGGGAAAAGGGTACCAAACTTTACACAGCAAATGGCAGCCTAAATGTTGACAACACCCCTGTTACCTCCTCTCTCTTGCCTTTCTAGTGCCAAGTAAAGGTGTTTCTTTTGAAATAGTCTTTTTTAACTAAAGTGGGCACTTAAGCTGGACTCTTCTGTGATTTCAGATAAATCATTTTAAGCGTGTTTTTAGAGCTTTCTAATGTTTTTATATGATTGTTTTTATACTATTCCATGCTTCATTGGTTTTTAATTGAATAATTTATTGTGTTGGTTAACTTTACTTGTATTTTAATTATTATGAGCTGCCTGGAGTCACTTCATGGGAGAAAGGCAGCATAGAAATGATATAAATCAAATCAATCAATCAAGATTGAAATCAATCCAAATAATTTGTCCCATCCAAGAATCCCTGGAGCTGAGAAGCCACACATGTTCCAATACCTTTTCCAGGAATGGAATATTGGAGACTGGCCAGTAATTACACAAGACGGTTGGCTTTTAAGAGGCCTTTTTCTGCCTTGCCATATATTTGCAGAATACAGAAACTGCGGAGCCAGTGATCAGACCATGTGCAGGGAATTGCACTCTGTCCCAATTCTGGTGCCTCAGGTGGACCTTTTTGGTCTAGGACTCAAGCTATGCCTTTTTTGGGGGGAATTCCCTGACAAACAGAAGGGTCACTCTAAGGGAAATTGCCCCCTGCAGAGCAACCCTTTCCAGCGCAACCGGACATGCACCTTTCCCACCGTCTGATCATGCCTTACGTTCTAGTGGCGAAAGGTGGCACCTGTGACTCACCTTCAAGCATTTCTTACATGCTTTATTGTAGTGCTTTGGAAACAGTTCAATAAGACCCTAAACGCTGGATAGAGCAAAATAGGACCAGCCAGGATGCAAATACAATAGTTGTCAAAACAGATACGTATCTGTTGTAGTCTGCTACTCCTGCTTTAGGGGTTTGCTCATGCTTTTGCTTGGTGTCAGGATCAGTCCTTGGCATCTCCAACTCAAAGGGCTGGGTAGCACTTGTGACGAAGAGCCACAATCAGCGAGTGGACAAGAGTGGGCCAGAGAGACTCAAAGCTTGACCTGACATAAGATAGCTTCCTGGGAGATCACTGAGCATATTTAAAAGAGGGTTAAGCTAAAAAGTGGTTGGAACCTCCATTGGGACTGACAGAGGCTTCCCACACACACTGGCCCCCTTCTAGTGGAATAGCCACATCAATATATTGCCTCAAAAGAAACAATTTGTTCTTTTTGGCACCAGCTTTCATGGACTCCAACCTACGCTGTACCTGTCTGCAGTGATCTTGATCTAGACCAGAGAATCATATGCTTACTTATTAGTAAATTAGAAAGAAAGGTTGAGTTCAGAATATATATTATTTGCTAAATTGCCCATAGGGGGAAAAATTACAATCCAGCTTCCTGTTAGATCACTTCCCCAAATTTTGAAACACATGTTTTAGAGCATGGAAGGGCGTTCTTCATGGTTTCAGAATATATTTTGCTTTTACTAGATATTGCAGCTCCACCATACAGAAACCGGTACACGAGATATATAATCAGAACTAAAGAATTATAAACCCAGGACTTTATTTTGGGTACCAGTTCAGAACTGAATGGCGCTCACAGTCTCTCTGCATTAAAATCCATTCCTGGTTACCTTTCCCTCCTACTTTCTTCATTTTAGAAGTATATGGAATAGGGATCATTTTAGCATTGAGATTGTTAAACAATTGAGCTTCAGAAATCCTTGCCAGCAAACTTAAGGTGAGCAAGAGATCTACTAGTAGATCCTGATCTATCCCTGTTTTAGAAGAGATAGTGTAGACAGATCATTTGAAGGCAATGGAGCAGAGAGATGTGCTGTCATAGGTAAATCGAGTACATACATGGAGGTTCCTGAGTAGAAGAGAAATTGAGTGATATCACATTGGCTGAAATCCTCTTGGCAGAATTACATCCACAGAAGGCATGATTCTATAGGCAGAGGTGATTTTCAATAATTAAAATTTCCTTCTCCCATCCTTCAGCTCCTACAGCTTCCACATGATGAAGGCAATTACAGGGCAGCCTTTGGAGCCAAGGCATAGAAATAGGAAGTGTTTTACATCTAAAAATCTACCTTTGCTGATGACATAATCAGATTTTGGTAGGTGTAGTTTCTTTATTTATTCAGACATTTTTATACCATGCAATTTAATGACATACATTACTCTGAGTGGTTAAACAGAAACAATAAACTACCCTTATCTTCCCCAAAGAACAAAAACAAAACCCATAATAAATGACATTCAAAAATATAAATGAAAAGACTTCAACAAATAATCCAAAAGCAGATGATGGCGGTGTAAGGTGAATCTGGATCTCACAGCTATGTCAGGGGAAGGATGTCTTTAAATGCTTCCTGTTAGTTGCATCAACAGGATTTCAAGAAGTGTATCTTAGGGTACAAATACACAATGAGAAAAGTGTGAATGGATCTGCTATGAAGTAGCACCCAGGAGCTCAGGGTTCCATGGGTTAATTCACTTCAGCCAACCACACAGGAATCAGAAAAGAGAGGGGAGGAAATTGGCACACAGCCTTGTTTGCAGCTTGTTAAGATAGCTCTTCTCTGGCTGTCCAGATTTGTAGGAGTCATGATTCAAGTTGGATTTGAAGCTACCTAGCTCTCTCTCTCTCTCTCTCTCTCTCTCTCTCTCTCTCTCTCTCTCTCTCTCTCTTTTGAAAAGAAACTGGAAGAGAAGAGGAAAACAAGGAGACTCAGGTTTGGGGAGGAGAGGATTCAAACAGCAGCCAGGTTCTTCATTGCCCTGCTTCTCTCACTGTTGTAACTGGCTGGAACAGCTTCAAATAGAATGGCTACAGACCCCTCTCATTGGCTCAAACTATCACATCACCAATGTGAATTATTTTGATTCCCAAAAAATAGAAGGCTCAGCACAAGAGGAAAAAACTACAGATCAAGGGGGGAAACTCTGGACTGATTTTGCATTGACTTGAATGTCATGCAGTCAATGGAAAATAATGTGAATCTGACTGTCCCAACCCTGGAGCATTTCCTGCATTATTTGTCAATATAGTTGCCCCCTTATTTAATTGGAGAAAGGCATTATTATCCTTTACGTACTTGGCATAATGTTTGGGCACATATAGACAGGTTCAGGAATCTAGCAGAGTGCTTTGACCTTTGCTTTCCATTCCTTTGATTTACTTACCAAAACCCAACATGTTTAAAAAAAAAATTACACATCAGAGAATGACCAACTTCTCCAGGATGGAGGGCTTCTGTAAGGCTGACTCAATATTAATTAGGCTTGATATACAGTAGGTGCACAGACGGAAATGTGATATGAATCACGTCAATACCTCCAGCTACTATCTGCAGCACTGCGGAAATGAAGAGCCTTATTATTCTAAGAGAAGAAAAAGGGAAAAAGGGATTTCTCTGAAGGGAGAATGCCTCTCCTGTTCTGTAATTTTTTAGAAGATTGCCAAATTCTAGGCTACATTTAACATTACTGTGTTACTCTACAGTGGATCTGAAGTGAAGGCAATAACATGCCCATAGTGAAAGTTCCTTAACTATACTCATCCTATTGTGGGTGGCAGGGTTGACTTGCCTTGCTAGCAAAAGAAAGATGGACTGTGGGCTTGGAACACAAAGTCACTTAAGCCACACAAGAATCCACCAAATGTATCTTAATCCTCATAAACGATTAAACTAACTTCAATGGGCTCATTATGTAAGGATCATGTAAAGAAGAATCAACTTGCACTCTAACCTTGAAACACACTGGGAAGTAGGATAAACCCATCTACAGTGATGATTTCAGTGCTTCACCTTGAAACGACAGACCCATGAATCCACACCACAGGAAACTATAATGAGAGGCTACTTCCTTGTTTTTCTGAGTAATGTGCAAAAGAGTGGACACAGAAGTTAACCTAGAGCACAAGCACACATACACTACCCCCAACAGGACAGGTGTAAGAGTCCTTCAGTCACAGGTTACTAGAAACACAATTCAGTCAGAACCCTCTTTATCTTCCCCGCTTCTGCTTTTAATACATGAAACAGTCTGCACATCTTTGCTAAGGTTCCCTCTGTTCCACTGGTGCCTGTGATTAAGTAGGTCTTACAAGATTTGAGGGCAAGAGAAGAACAAAAAACTGAATAATTTGTTTATTACAGATTATCACAAAATCTGTGCAGCTGGGTGCATAAATAATGGATTTCTCTTTCAAGCCATCCTCAGCTCTGTGAAAAGGTTACTTTTCATCTCCAGCCTCAGCTTCAAAATAGCAAACCTGAGAGGGCTGCTCAAAATTATACCCCAAAACTGACACATTGGAATTCGTGTTTCACTAGGACATGTGACTTCTCTGGTGGTTGCCAAAAATAGAAACCTGAATGCCACCCACTGAGATTCTTATTTTGGTGCCCAAACCTGAGCTTCAGAACTTTACAATCATTTAATTGGATAATCATATAGATGTTATGATTTCAAACTGTGAAGAAGTCTTTTAAAATGTGTAATTGGTTATTTCAGCACTACTTCCTACTGTTATCTTTTAGTGATACCATACTGTTCTTATCACATTTCTCCTGTAAATCTAAAGACTTAAGCCAGAAACAGACATTAAAGATAGCCCGTAATTAGAGCTGAAAAGGCATTACTGTTGCCAATTGATGATTGAAACCACCTTTTTCTGCTTTGTGAAAATTAGAGTTCAAAGGAACCCAGGCTTAAATCCTGAAGATCAGTCATTAAAAAAAAAAAAGCAAGCTATTCTGCTTATCCCCAGAGGTGCGAGCAGCTCCTGCTGTGACCCTAAGATTCTTATATTCGCTAAGCAAAGTTTGGCAACTTCAGGGCTGGATTCAGTTTCTGACACTGCATTCTAGTGACGGGCAAGATAGGAACAAGCATACTGTAGTTTAAAGCTTTTACTGCTAATAAATAAGCCTCAGGGGAAGCAGCCCAATCTTTTAGAAAATTCCATATAAAATCTTGGAAACCACCGATCAATGGTGTCATGGGGACTCACACACGGAGTACCTGAAGAACGTCAGAGGGACAGCTTGGAGTCTCAGGGGGGAGGGGGGGCAGTTTGAGCCTCAGGACCTGAGTCCCCTTCACCTCAGTAACTTGTGGGTTCTGAACCTGTCACTGACGTGAAGCACAAGTATCAGACGTGGCCTCACATGCCTTTTATCAATTTCCTTTGGTCACTTATCTGCCTAACCTAAGTGTGCCAGGTCTCTGTGCCAGGTCTCTGCCCTAAGGTGCATGCAGACTGAATTAGTGTCCTGTCCTTTATGATGAGAGGGATTGAGGTGTCCTGGTGGACTACTGCCTAAGGATGAGTCAGCAGCGTGCTGCAGCTGCCAAGAAAGCCAACACAGTCCTAGGCTGCATCAACAGGGGAATGCAGATCAAGATCACGGGAAGTGATAGTACCACTCTATACCGCGCTGTTGAGGCCGCACTTGGAGTGCTGTGTCCAGTTCTGGTCACCACAATACAAAAAAGACACTGAGGCCCTGGAAAGGGTGCAGAGAAGAGCAACAAAGATGATAAGGGGATTGGAGGTTAAATCCTATGAAGAACGACTAAAAGAACTAGGTATGTTTAGCTTAACGAAGAGGAGACTGAGGGGAGACATGATAGCAGTCTTCCAAGATCTGAAGGGTTGCTACAGGGAAGAGGGCATCAATTTATTCTCCATTGTGCCTGAGGGTAGGACAAGAACCAATGGGTAGAAACTCGTCAGAGGGAGATCCAACCTGGAATTAAGGAGGAATTTCCTGACGGTGAGAACCATTAAGCAGTGGAACAGCTTGCCTCCCGATGTTGTGGGTGCCCCATCGCTGGAGGTTTTCAAGATTGGACAGCCATCTGTCCGGGATGGTATGAGGTCTCCTGCCTTGGGCAGGGGGTTGGACTAGAAGACCTCCAAGGTCCCTTCCAACCCTACGATGATTCTATGATTCTGTGTCAGAATTTCAGCTGGTTTATGGAATGCTGACTGACTGATGTGGGAAGAGGCATAATTAGAATTATGATTGGAGGGCAGAATGGAAACCATTGGTTGGGGAATGGAATGGAGGATCTTTCAGAAGGACATGGCTGGCTGGTTGGATGCAGTCCTTTATATGAAAGTTTTTTGGGGCAACATTTTCTTGCAGACCCCATTTTAAACATTCTAATATTGAAGCAACAATTCCATTAAAGCTCCATAAACACCTTGCACACTGCTCCATGTGTTTATATACAAGGGGGAAGAGCATGTTTTTGGCCAGCCAACAACCTTTTAACTGTCTCTATCAGTTATTGCAGGTATTTGCTTCCATTATGGATGACTCTTTTCAAAATAAAACAAATCTCTCTGGCACATTTGCATCCATGTAGTTTTTCCACATTTAATCAAAACCACGCAGGCGTCTGCTTTCAGAAGTTAAAGAGAATTTCCACCGTTCCAATCATCAAGCTGCAGCCCTTCAAACAGTCTTGTGAAGTCTCTTTAGGCACACATGACAACACTTCTGGAGAGGGACATGAGCAGAATTTTGAAGAATTGGCTGCTATTCACCACCATGGGAATTCTGGGAACAGAGGTATGGCAGTCACTTTCCATGAGACCTGCAAAAGGAAATGCAGAGACTAGACTTACCTGGTCACCTGGTGGTGGCCGGTGTGGTGGCTTGGCCCATTCCCTCAATGCTCCTTGTTCTTGGAGGCCTGGTAGCCTCTATGTGTTCCCTTCCAGCCGATACTGGGAGGCTAGCTGCCAGGATCGCTGAGCAGGCAGGCTTCCCATTGGCCAGCCTGCACTGGGGAAGGAATACCTAAGGGCAGGCAGTCCTGGCTGGAGCAGGCTTTGTTCTGGTCCATTTCCACAGCATAAAAGCGGGAGCACGGAGGCACTTCAGTCATTCAGCTGCTCACCAAACTTTTATCCCCACCCACCGACCCCCATTTGTTGTGTGGTGGGCTGCTATGGGCACATTGTTAGTCTCTAGGGTGGTGGGTGCGATGGATTGCCTAGCGGTTGTTCCAGGTCATGTGGAATTTTGCCTTCTTTCACCATTTTTGTGGCAGTTTGGGGTATTGGGGTGGATCCAGGCAGTGTTGGGACAGTTGGTAGGAACTAGTCTTTCCTGGGTTATAGAGGGATCCCCTTGAGGGGAGCTGGGGACAGGCCTTGGTCTGGCCTAGCTCGGAGGCCAAAGGCCCGCCATGTCCCTGGGTGGCAGGGAGCCATGGAGGGGTGTACACTTGTGTGGTCTCCAAGGCACTGTCACTCCTGCTGGTGAACCTCAGCAGAATGGTGATGGGTGGTGGTGGCATCAGGAGCATGAGGGTCTCTCGATGCACTGGATCCATTCTCAGTGCTGAGTCAGGAAAGTGCTGCTGTAACCAATAAAGCTGTAGCCTTTCCTTTCAAAATAAGTTGTGCGTTTATTGTGTGTGGTTTTACCCAGGCAGCCTGGGCCTGATGAGCTTTAGGCTGACAGTGCTGCCTTATAAAATATTGTTCACAGGAGGGTCAAAATTCTTTCCAAAGTGTTTCTGTGTGGCAGAAACACATTTCTGAACTGGTCTGGCAGAAACACATCTGCAGATCAATGTTGTTTTATTAGTTATCCTTCATCCTGCTAACAAATACTTTTTTGCTCAGATAGGCCTTTGGCAACTGACTGACTGCTGAGAAGCAGTTTCTGATAAAAACGTATAAAAGAAGAGGGACAGTGTCCTATTCACAAGCACAGAGCTCCACACCTGGAGCTCTTCACACTAACCCCAGAGAGCCAGATTTCACCCCATTGCAAACTATGGACCTTTACGCTTGAACAGGGAGTTCACGGATTCCCTCCTTGCAACTAGGACACTGACCAAGACAATCACTGAAATCTGGTTGCTTAGTGCAGTGAGTCCAACTAAGTACAGTAGGTCAGTGGGATTTTGGTGAGTCAACTTCTCTGTAAATTCCATTGATTCAATGGGCCTGTTCAAGTTGTAACATACTTACTACACTGAGCAACAGAATTTCAGTCAATCGCCTGTGGAAGTGCTATGAGGACAGCTTTTCTCACCCTGCCACACTTTTCCCCATGCTCTTTGCAGCTTCACGTTGCATACAATATATCACAGAATTGAGTACATCCCCTCACATTTCATAAATATTCGTAAGTATATCTTTTCATGTGACATCACTGAAGAAATTACACTTGGCTACAATGTAAAGCAGTGAGTATACAGCTTGTATAACAGTGTAAATCTGCTGTCTCCGCAAAATAATGCAACACACAGCCATTAATGTCTAAACCACTGGCAACAAAAGTGAGTATACCCCTAAGTGACAATGTCCAAATTGGGCCCAAGTAGCCGTTTTCCCTCCCTGGTGTCATGAGACCCGTTAGTGTCACAAGTCTCAGGTGTGAAGGGGGAGCAGGTGTTATCGCTCTCACTCTCTCAGACTGGTCACTGGAAGTTCCACATGGCACCTCATGGTCATGAACTATCTGAGGATCTGAAAAAACGAATTGTTGCTCTACATCAAGATGGCCTAGGCTATAGGAAGATTGCCAAAACCCTGAAACTGAGCTGCAGCACGGTGGCCAAGACCATACAGTGGTTTAACAGGACAGGTTCCGCTCAGAACAGGCCTCACCATGGTCGACCAAAGAAGTTGAGTGCCCGTGCTCAGCGTCATATCCAGAGGCTGGCTTTGGGAAATAGACGTATGAGTGCTGCCAGTATTGCTGCAGAGGTTGAAGGGGTGGGGGGTCAGCCTGTCACTGCTCAGACCATATGCCGCACACTGCATCAAATTGGTCTCCAGGGCTGTCATCCCAGAAGGAAGCCTCTTCTAAAGATGATGCACAAAAAAGCCCGCATACGGTTTGCTGCAGACAAGCAGACTAAGGACATGGATTTCTGGAACCATGTCCTGTGGTCCGGTGAGACCAAAATAAACTTATTTGGTTCAAATGGTGTCAAGCATGTGTGGCAGTAACCAGGTGAGGAGTACAAAGACAAGTGTGTCGTGCCTACAGTCAAGCATGGTGGTGGGAGTGTCATGGTCTGGGGCTGCATGAGTGCTGCCGGCACTGGGGAGCTACAGTTCATTGAGGGAACCATGAATGCCAACATGTATCGTGACATACTGAAGCAGAGCATGATCCCCTCCCTTGAGACTGGGCTGCAGGGCAGTATTCCAACATGATAACTACCCCAAACACACCTCCAAAACGACCACTGCCTTGCTAAAGAAGCTGAGGGTAAAGGTGATGGACTGGCCAAGCATGTTTCCAGACCTAAACCCTATTGAGCATCTGTGGGGCATCCTGAAACGGAAGGTGGAGGTGTGCAAGGTCTCTAACATCTGCCAGCTCTGTGATGTCATCATGGAGGAGTGGAAGAGGACTCCAGTGGCAACCTGTGAAGCTCTGGTGAACTCTATGCCCAAGAGGGTTAAGGCAGTGCTGGAAAATAATGGTGGCCACACAAAATATTGACACTTTGTGCCCAATTTGGACATTGTCACTTAGGGGTGTACTCCCTTTTGTTGCCAGCGGTTTAGCCATTAACGGCTGTGTGTTGCGTTATTTTGAGGGGACAGCACATTTACACTGTTATACAAGCTGTATATTGACTGATTTACATTGTAGCCAAGTGTCATTTCTTCAGTGTTGTCACATGAAAAGATATACAAAAATATTTATGAAATGTGAGGGGGTGTACTCACTTCTGTGATATACTGTACACAGAGCTGTGCAAGAGGATTTTAGCCAATATCTAATACTGTAAAACAACTTTTATTAGCCTCATCCGGTATTGTCTGCAAAGAGAAACAACAGCAGCTGCCGCCACTGCCACCACAGCAGCAACAGCAGCAACAACAGCAGCAACAACAATGTATTCTAACTCCTGTCCTCTGAAGATGCCGGCCACAGAGACTGGCAAACCGTTAGGAAGAAAAACCTCCAGAACATGGCCAAACAGCCCGAAAAAACTACAACAACCAACAACAACGTTTTTAGTTTTTTATAATTTTGATTGACTGTGACAGACATTTTTGAATCATCATCATCATCATTATCATCATCCCTGTGCACTCCAAACCAATGTGATGAAAGCTAAGATCCATGGAGTTAGAGCTAACAGCAAATGTCAACTCTGCCAAGAAAAAGATGAAACTGTGTCGCACCTCATCTGCAAATGTCCAAAGACTGCACAAATAGATTGCAAAGTTAGACATGATAGAGTGTCAAAGTTAGTGCACTGGTCATTATGCAAAAAATATAACTTGCCAGTCTCCAAAAACCTATGGGAACATCAGGTAGAGAAGGTGTCAGAAAATGAGGAAGTCAAGATCTTGTGGGATTTCCGAATCCAAACTGATGGGCACTTTGAACATAACACACCAGACATAGTAGTAATAGAAGAGATGTCTGGATCGTTGACATTGCAATTCCAGGGGATGCCAGAGTTGAAAATAAAGAATTGGAAAAATAAATGAAGTACAGAGACCTGGCAATCAAAACATCTCGCTTGTGGATGAAGCGCACTTCAGTGGTCCTCGTAGTCATTGGGGTTTGGGGAACAATATCAAGAAATTTCACACATATTATAAGCAGTTGCAGATCTCAGAAATCACACCATCAGAGCTACAAAAAAACCCGCCAATATTAAGAACAGCATACCTACTGCACTGATATTTAAC
Source organism: Intellagama lesueurii (assembly GCA_037013535.1). Taxonomy (NCBI): domain Eukaryota; kingdom Metazoa; phylum Chordata; class Lepidosauria; order Squamata; family Agamidae; genus Intellagama; species Intellagama lesueurii. The sequence goes on from JBAJHW010000001.1 coordinate 222,925,004, forward strand.
AGATGCTTGGGTTTTTGGTTAAAACTTGTATCTGTTATGTAATACCAGTAAATGTTTTTATAATTTTGATTATTATTATTATTTTGATTATTTTGATGATGATGATGATGATTAACCTTCATCTCAAACAAACTATAAAGGTCTTCAGGGCAGCTATTCTGGCCCATCTAGAGTTAGACATGAAGGGAGAGATGGGAAAGGGAAAAGCCAAGTCTGTGCATGTGAAATCAGCAATCAAAGACCATAATGAAGGAACGTACTCAAGTGCCAAAACTCCAAGAGGATAACTCGAGGCAAATTATTTGTCAAAGACAAAAGACCATGTTCCCAGCAAGAGAGTGATGTGCAGTGAAGAGAATAATGGTTGTTAAGAGCAATTATGGCAAATTACTCCAGTGGGGATAACTATCTAGTAGGCCTTGACGGACGTCATGTTTGTGAATTTATCGGATAGTTTTGCTGCTCTTGCATAAAATAAACATATCTTAAGCTTCAAAAGGAATTGCTTGTTCCTTCTGTTTATTAAAAAAGGAATTTTAAACTATTGTCCTCAAGGAAAAATAACCCTGAGAGAGAGCGCGCATGCACAATGGGCATTCAACATTCTTTATGAGGCTCAGCGAATACACACACATTAATGATAGGTAATGATAGGGAAATGCTTTTTAAACAACATTGGAGTAGTTGTGGGAACAGAAGTGGAAGAGATCTAAAGATGCTTCAAGAAAAGTTCTCAAAAAACTTTAAACATTGAAAAATCAGGATGCCAGTTGCTTGGTAAAATGTATCGATGATGTGTTCATGAGCAGAGGGTTATATTATAGAAAAATGCTGTGGCTCATGCCTCAGAAGCAAGAACTGGGAATGAAATACAGTCCATCAGAAAGAGGGAAAGAGAGAGAGAAAGAGAGAACCCCATTGCTCAAATGGTGAAACTGCAGTGCTGGAAAATAAACTGCCCCAGGGAACCAACAGAGGCCAATTCCCATGAGAAAAGTGTGGCTGATCTGTTTCTTGCCAATGTTTGTACAGTACTTTGCCTAAGGTATCACCTTTGTTCTGGTCAGTTTAAGGTAAAATGCTATGAAGTGCCTAAGTCTCAAATGAGCCTTTCTAAGTAAATGCTATTGGAAGAATAATGAGAGTTTTGCAAAGCTACAGCCCTTGGTCTGGCCATCTTGCAGTTTCCCCCTGCTTCTGCAATTTCTTTAAACAATCAAGTTTTGTACCATTTTTGCCTGATGAAAGTTCTGCAGAACTCAGAAGCTTGCCTTATTTGTAATGTTTAAGCGATCTTTGGAGGACCTGACAGTGAGTTCAATTCCCACTGTACCTCTCAGGAAAAGAGCCAGCCTATGTAGCCTTGGGCAAGTTGAACTGTCCCAAAGTGTCCTTAGATGAAGGGAATGGCAAATCACTTCTGAGTACTCTATACCTTGAAACCCTGGAGAGTAGTCATAAGTCATATTGACTTGACAGTACACTGTCATTATTAATAATGGTATTGCCTAACCCAGAAATGTGCTTTTATAACTAGATCACGTTGCTATTTTTTGTATTTATTGGAGTTCAATTTTCTTCAGTGTTATGTCTCTCACATATCAGAGATATCTGAAACGTTACTCTTATACATCCTTACAAAGACACAAAAACATACACACATACACATACATGCAAGTAATCTGACAATATTCAGGTAGAGGATACAGACAAAGTTCTCTCAGTCCAATAATAGCAAATGAGTGTACCACCTAGTAACTAAATCGCTGAATTGAACTTCCCTCCACAGAGAGTCAACAATGCTGCTTTTAAGATAAGCTTTCAACCACTAGTTCAGTCTTCACTGCAGAGAGAGTCCTTCGTATTAGAATTCTTCCTTTTCCTCTCTGCATTTTTTCCCTTTTTTCCTGAAGTAGCATCCTATGAGGCTTAGTGATGACTGGCACACTGCCAGCATAAAAGCTTTGGCATGTGAGGATTAATTAGTATGGTGAAGGCACTTTGAAGATAAAAATGTGCAATGTACATGCTCAAAGGCTATTATACTTAACATCTTTTTTTTAAAAAAAATCCTAGCTAATGACTCTGGGAAATTTCAGAAGCACTCTCAGCAGAAATTAAAGCAGAGGCTTGCTTGTGGTAGATAATATTTATACACGTAGGTTGTTAGTCCTTCAAGAAAGGCTTGAGGGAGGCAAAAAATCTTCTAAACAGAGTCCAAAGCCAAAATGCAGGGAAGCCATTAGTACCACTCTACATATAATTTGAATACATATGAACCCCGTACTGGCTTAGCCCCAGACACTGAAAAACAGTTAGAACAGAAATATGAACCATTACGTCATAGCAGTCCTCTTTGGAGGCAATGAGGCTTGCCAAATTTCAGACAAATGAGTGGGGCCAGGAAGTTGTGAAATACCTTTAAATGTTCATTTTAAAAAATAAGAATTGCCAATAACATCTTATATGTTTTGGCAGAATTGGATTGAAATTTGCAGGGTTGTTGCATCTTACATTTCAGAAGAAAAGGCACATGGTGTTGTCTCTTGCCTTTACACTTTGTTGGTTTCAGAAACAGATATTTTGCAGGTTCCTTTCTTAGAGATGCTGTGATGGCACATACCATGTTCATACAAATTTAAGATCAAATCCAAAAATGAAAATGAATGAGGAAAATTAAGGACCATGTCCTGGGCACTACACAGCACCATCAGCTTTGGGAATGTGGTAGACCTTCAGTTTGTAAGCAAAGCTCCTTCCTTCCTTCCTTCCTTCCTTCCTTCCTTCCTTCCTTCCTTCCTTCCTTCCTTCCTTCCACACTCCATGAAGTGTACTTAGGGAATATGTGTGCCAGTGGTGTACAGGTTATTCCCTTAGTGTCCCTAATCAGCAGCTTGCTTTACCTGTGTGCCCTCTCACAGCCTAGCCCAAATCAGAGTCCTACACCCCACCCACCCCATACACATAAGAATTCACTGCAAGGAGGACAATGTTCTGGAAATAAAGCCCAGCAGCAGCCATTTTAAAAAAAATCAATCGATGAAACATTTAGAGAGGATGTTCTCAAAGGCTTCAGTAAATAGCCTTGTTTTGAGCATCCTCTTAAAAACAGTGAATGAGGAGGCCAGGTACAACTCCATTGGGAGCCCATTCCAAAGCTATGGGGCCATGATGAGAAAGCCCTGTTTCATGTTGATTACACCCTGGCTTCCCCTGGTGTAGCAACCCGAAGGAGCTTGGGAAGATCATGCAGGTGGTGCAGGCGGATGTCCTTAGGGAGAGACATTCTGACAAATAACAAGGTCCCAAACTATGAAGGGCTTTGTAAGTGAGAACCAGCACCTTCAATCTGGTCTGGTAAAATATTCAAAGGCAAGAGATTTAATTGCCTGAGAAGATGTATGCCTTACATGTTATATTTTCATCAGTTCCTTAAAGGAGGCTTGTGCCATTTGAGTGCAACTAGCAAGCTGTATTTATTATCACCAGAGGGAGAACAGAACCCAAAATCTCAGCTTAAATGGAATAATATAGGTTTATGCCTCAAGTTGCCCATAGCTGCAGATTTTGCCCAGTGCTCTTATACAGAATGCCTCAAATTTCTGGAAAGCAAGCTGCTGGTATGAGTCTGGCTCTCTTTTCTCCATTTGTCAGGCAAGCAAATTCAGAGCTATTTAATTTGATGTTGCATTTTTATTGCCAGAAAATGTGAAAAACACTACAATAATTTGGCTGGCTTTAGGTACTTTTTTTTTTTTTTTTACTTGGGAAAGTGTGTGTGCTGGGGTGCCCATTTACAGTTCTACCCCAGAAAGCAAAATGTCTTGGGCTGATCCCTGAAGAATAGGGATAAAGCATTAAGTCATATTTTCTGCCAAGTCAGCCAGAATCTCTCTCTTCTCTGTTCAGGACAACAAATTAAGGACTTCTCTGCTGTCTGCTCATTACGAACACCAAAACAGAACACTGTTCTAGGAACAGATCACTGAGGATGACTGTAAAATCTTATTAAAAGGTAATACACAGTTACCATGCTTCACAGTGACAGGTAAGGTGATAAAATGGGATAAAGCAGGTGCTCTCCTTAGGGTAAAACAAGCTTTTGAAACTGTTGTCCAGTTACCTTGATTATACAGTATATAATCTAATGTTCAGTTCACAGTTGGGGAAATGGATATATATGTGTGTGTGTTCTAAAAATGCTGAAACTAGCACAGAAAGTGTGACTCACCACAACCTTATTGCCTGGCCTTACTCCTTTTACATTCATGCTCATCAGTGAGGTAACCTATTAACCTCCTCCTGCAACATGATCTCCACAGACATCTCAAAGGAAACACGGAGGTATATTGCCAACAGATCAGATTTCACAATTCTGCAGGTTTTTTAATGTGCTTGGCATACATATCCCAAAAATGTAATGCTGCAAACTTCATATTTCTTACACAGGAGGTGACCTGTTAATTGCAGTAAGCCTGCTCTGAAGTAAGCATCTTGTGGCTTTGGGGCTTGTTGGGGAAGAATGAAGGCCAAGAAAATTATGTCTTGCCTAGGAGCAAGTCTGTGGAACTGAATGATATGGTGAGGGGCAACCCTACATATTTCCCTGACCATACAGTCTCAGCTGGGAATTCTGGAAGCTGTCGCCTAAAAACGGACTTTCTCCAGTTCTAAGTTACTTTTCCGGTGGAATGTATGACATGTGCTCCATAGTTAAATTTACCAGTTATGATGAGGCATTTGTAAAGTCTGTTCACAGTCTTGGAAAATGAAAATAATGCCTGTACTAGCAGCTGCTGAGACATGACTTCAGAAAAAATCCAATTGGAAGCCCGTAGATGAGGAATCCCCTTCACGGATTGCTGCCTTGTCGTGGCGAAGGGGCTTGAGTAATTCAGAGAAGCTATGGGCTATGCCGTGCAGGGACACCCAAGACAGACAGGTCATAGTGGAGAGTTCTGACTAAACGCGATCCATCTGGAGTAGGAACTGGCAAGCCACTCCAGTATCTTTGCCAAGAAAACTCCATGAACAGAAACAAAAGACTAAAAGATATGACGCTGGAAGATGAGCCCCTCAGGTCGGAAGGCGTTCAACATGCTACTGAGAAACAGCGGAGGACAAGTACAAGTAGCTCCAGAGCTAATGAAGTGGTTGGGCCAAAGCCGAAAGGACACTCAGCTGCGGACGCGCCTGGAAGTGAAAGGAAAGTCCGATGCTGCAAAGAAAAATACTGCATAGGAACCTGGAATGTAAGATCTATGAACCTTGGTAAGCTGGATGTGGTCAAACAGGAGATGGCAAGAATCAACATTGACATCCTGGGCGTCAGTGAACTAAAATGGACGGGAATGGGTGAATTCAATTCAGACGATTATCATATCTACTATTGTGGGCAAGAATCCCGTAGAAGAAATGGAGTAGCCCTCATAGTCAACAAAAGAGTGGGAAAAGCTGTACTGGGATACAATCTCAAAAATGATAGAATGAATTCAATATGAATCCAAGAGACCTTTCAACATCACAGTAATCCAAGTTTATGCACCAACCACCGATGCTGAAGAGGCTGAAATTGACCAATTCTATGAAGACTTACAACACCTTCTAGAACTGACACCAAAGAAAGATGTTCTTCTCATTATAGGGGACTGGAATGCTAAAGTAGGGAGTCAAGAGATAAAAGAAACAACAGGTAAGTTTGGCCTTGGAGTTCAAAATGAAGCAGGGAAAAGGCAAATAGAGTTTTGTCAAGAGAACAAGCTGGTCATCACAAACACTCTTTTCCAACAACACAAGAGGCGACACATGGACATCACCAGATGGGCAATACCGAAATCAGATTGATTATGTTCCCTGCAGCCAAAGATGGAGAAGCTCTATACAGTCAGCAAAAACAAGACCTGGAGCTGATTGTGGCTCTGATCATCAGCTTCTTATAGCAAAACTCAAGCTTAAACTGAAGAAAGTAGGAAAAAACCACTGGGCTAGTCAGGTATAATCTAAACCATATCACTTAAGAATACACAGTGGAAGTGAAGAACAGATTTAAGGAACTAGATTTGGTGGACAGAGTGCCTGAAGAACTATGGATGGAGGCTCGTAACATTGTACAGGAGGCAGCAACAAAAACCATCCCAAAGAAAAGGAAATGCAAGAAAGCAAAGTGGCTGTCCAACGAGGCCTTACAAATAGCAGAGGAGAGAAGGGAAACAAAATGCAAGGGAGATAGGGAAAGTTACAGAAAATTGAATGCTGACTTCCAAAGAATAGCAAGGAGAGACAAGAGGACCTTCTTAAATGAACAGTGCAAAGAAATAGAGGAAAATAATAGAAAGGGGAAAACCACAGATCTGTTCAAGAAAATTGGAGCTATTAAAGGAACATTTTGTGCAAAGATGGACATGATAAAGGACAAAAATGGTAGGGACCTCACAGAAGCAGAAGACATCAAGAAGAGGTGGCAAGAATACACAGAGCAATTATACAGAAAGATCTGGATGTCCCAGACAAACCAGATAGTGTGGTTGCTGAACTTGAGCCAGACATCCTGGAGAGTGAAGTCAAGTGGGCCTTAGAAAGCATGGCTAACAACAAGGCCAGTGGAGGTGATGGCATTCCAGTCGAACTATTTAAAATCTTAAAAGATGACGTTGTTAAGGTGCTACACTCAATATGCCAGCAAGTTTGGAAAACTCAGCAGTGGCCAGAGGATTGGAAAAGATCAGTCTACAACCCAATCCCAAAGAAGGGCAGTGCCAAAGAATGCTCCAACTACCGTACAATTGCACTCATTTCACACGCTAGCAAGGTTATGCTCAAAATCCTACAAGGTAGGCTTCAGCAGTATGTGGACCGAGAACTCCCAGAAGTACAAGCTGGATTTCGAAGGGGCAGAGGAACTAGAGACCAAATTGCTAACATGTGCTGGATTATGGAGAAAGCCAGAGAGTTCCAGAAAAACATCTACTTCTGCTTCATTGACTATACAAAAGCCTTTGATTGTGTGGACCACAGCAAACAATGGCAAGTCCTTAAAGAAATGGGAGTGCCTGACCACCTTATCTATCTCCTGAGAAATCTATATGTGGGACAGGAAGCAACAGTTAGAACTGGATATGGAACAACTGATTGGTTCAAAATTGGGAAAGGAGTACGACAAGGCTGTATATTGTCTCCCTGCTTATTTAACTTATATGCAGAATACATCATGCAAAAGGCTGGACTGGAGGAATCCCAAGGCGGAATTAAGATTTCCGGAAGAAATATCAACAACCTCAGATATGCAGATGATACCACTCTGATGGCAGAAAGTGAGGAGGAATTAAAGAACCTCTTAATGAGAGTGAAAGAGGAGAGCGCCAAAAATGGTCTGAAGCTCAACATCAAAAAAACTAAGATCATGGCCACTGGTCCCATCACCTCCTGGCAAATAGAAGGGGATGATATGGAGGCAGTGACAGATTTTACTTTCTTGGGCTCCATGATCACTGCAGATGGTGACAGCAGCCACGAAATTAAAAGGCGCCTGCTTCTTGGGAGGAAAGCGATGACAAACCTAGACAGCATCTTAAAAAGCAGAGACATCAACTTGCCGACAAAGGTCCGCATAGTCAAAGCAATGGTTTTTCCAGTAGTGTTGTATGGAAGTGAGAGCTGGACCATAAAGAAGGCTGACTGCTGAAGAATTGATGCTTTTGAATTGTGGTGCTCCCCTCCCCCGCTATTGCCACTGTAGATCCCATACACATACATGCATTTCTGGACTGCTGCTTATAATTGGGAATGAACATCAAGGAGATATACATATGTAACTCTGCATGCAGAACCATCACCAATCCCCTTCCCAGTCTGTAGACAGAAGCTACAATTACATCCTATATGATTTTTTAAAAAAGTAATATTTCTATGTGGCTTACTGAGTTCATATAGGGAAAAATACTTCTTTTTCTCCTGCTGAAGAATGCAGCTATCTACACTGCACAAGTTGCTCCTTGCTGGTCTCAGAAGCTAAAAAGTAAAGCTTCTGGGCAGTCGATAACACCGACTTCAGATATTCTTTCAGGCTTACCAATTCCCTTGTTTATATTTAGAAAAGTCTGAGATGTTAAGAGTGAGCAAGAGGGAGGGAGGGAGAACGAGAAAGAGAAGGTGACATTTGAGTTCTTCTGGGATTTTTATTCAAGGCTGTGCACTGGTAGTGCTTGTTAGAATCTCTTAATAGGACAGACTGTCTATTTGGTGGGATGGGGAGAACAGGAGGGGGCCTGAGGCCACAGATACAACTTGTCCCAAACAGCTAATAGTCAATTAGGGGTCTTCCAGAAATGCCTTGCCTTTCACTTTGCTTTGCTTCATTTTGTTCGCCGTTGCTGCTTTTGTTTCTGCATTCAGATGTGAGCCCTGGTCTCTGATTCCCCACCTTTTCCCACCAAAAAGGGTTTGAGAACCCATACCAAAAACTGGACAAGTCAAGCTAAGAGGATATCAAGGTAATTTATAATAAAATTAGTATCAAAAGGCTGTGTCTGGAAACCATCTTAGTCTGTAATCTGGTGTAATATACTCATAGACCTAAGCATTGATGTCCATGGGGGGGGGGGCAAGGCCGGTGCTTTCCTCAGAACCCTAAATTTATTTATTCATTTAATATACATAAATGGACCCCTGTGTGACAGTAGAGTGTGCTAGGCATGCAGATTACACTATCGCATCACTATGCAACTTCTCTCCACCCCCACCCCTCGCTGTAAAATTCCTGCAGACACTCTCAGTCCCCAATGGTGAACTGAAGTGAGGACTCATATGGATTGCATATTATCCTTGAGAAAAGAAGATTGAGAGGAGATATGATAGCACTCTTCAAATGCTTGAAAGGCTGTCATACAGAGGAGGGGCAGGATCTGTTCTCGATCATCCCAGAGTGCAGGACACAAAAAAAGGGCTCAAGTCACAGGAAGACAGATTTCAGTTGAATATCCGGAAAAACTGAATGAATGAATGAATGAATGAATGAATGGACTATTAGAGCAGTATGACACTAGGAACTAATTACCTTGGGAGGTGGTGAGTGCTCCAATGCTGGAGGCATTCAAGAGAAAATTGGGCAACCTTCTGTCAGATCTGCTTTGATTTGGATTCCTGCATTGAGCAGGGGTTGGACTCAATGGTTTTATAGCGTCCTTCCAACTCAATTATTCTATGATTATTTGGACTCATGGATTTGCTCTGGGTGTATAAGTCTTGTTTGCTGGTGTTCACTATGCAGAAGCTTCCTCCATGCTCATATGACTCAACTTCAAATCATAATGGACATGATGCATCATGCTGTATAGACCCATTTGAGTACCTGCTTGACATCTAAACAGAAATCTCCTTACATACTTTAATTTCAAATGAATTCCTATGAATCACATAGGCTAGAAAGCCACTAAAAATATAGCTATGTGTAGCAGTAGACGTGAACTCCTCTTCTGATGTTGAAGTCATACCCTCTGTGCCAACAGCTTGGTAGCTAAAAGAAGGCCATCAAGCAGCAAGAGGGAGGCAGCAGAAGGCTCATATAAACCGGGAGGTTTCGCATACACAAAAGTGAGATCTCAGTGGACAAACTGAATGAAGGAAAAAACAACCTAGGACTGAAATGCACAGAAGACACTGAAGACTGAGAGGAAATTGAGGGGCGAACGACAAGTGGGGCTAGGATGACATCAACTTGCTGGTTACAACTAGCCATGTTGTGGTAATATGGTATACAGGTCCCTTGGTGTTCCCAGTCCTTCAAAATTATGACAGACAAGCAAGGCTAGCTGAGGGAGATGACAACAAGGGTGGGATGGGGAGAGGAGGTGGCAAGTGGAAAGGAAAAGGATGAAAAAAGAGGCACATGACATAAAATATGCAGAAAAACCCATCTCATCATCCAGGCACATTGTTTCCTCGTTCACATTAAGAAGCAATTTTTCAACGAGACAGCTGTCCATAAACAACAATAATGGAGACATTCAAGGTTTTAATAGAAACGTAACTGAGCGGACAAAAGGAACTGAGAAACCAATCCTCCAGAAAGAGAGGAAATAGGGAGTTACATAGTGAGAAAAAGAAGAAGTAGGAGCTAAGAGGAGAGAGACAGGGGAGGAAAAGGGCTGGAAAAGCAGAGAGGTGGCAGGGGACACGGTGGGAGAAGGAGGTAGCAAGGGGTCCCTGTAGTTCACCTGAGGAAACCAGAACATTAGCACAGTAAGAAGGCCCTTGTGTGCCATCTCTCTAGAGAGGGACAATCAGGCCCTTAATCCTAAACCCTTTGCATCTGCACCAAAACAACACCTGGTTGCACACGCTGTTGTTGAGGAATGTGTTTCAATGTTCCCCCTCTTTCTTTTTTCTTTTCCCATCTTGGATTAATCTGGATTTTATCTTAGTTTATTTTTATATTATACGTAAACCGCCCAGAGTAGACACGTTCTAGATGGGCGGTTTATAAATAAATAAATAAATAAATGATGGGGCTTCTTACTAAGTATCCAGTGAGCTACAATTTGTTTCGTGCTCATCATGTGTGCAAGCTGCCATCCCAGTTACCGAAATCTCCTTTTCTGGAATAAGCTGGCCAAAAGTTTTCCATATAAATGGCATTTGGAGAGAAAACTATATGTCAGGCGGGTTACCAGCAAGAACCTGGCCTTTGGGAGTTGGATTAGCATCATTAGTCAATGGCTTCATTGTCACACTAGAGAAGAGCTGAGCTTTCCCTAAACTGTCATTATTATTTAAAAAAAAAAATCAAACAAAGTGGGAAGGGAAGTAATGAAAATTTAGATCCTTCAAGTGATTATGGATAACTTTGTACATGAGAATACAAATCAAAGGAGCACATGCTGTATGTGAGGCCAGAAATGCATTTCAGACTAAATAAAATGAGGGATTACTGATTCATAAAAACTCCTGTTTATACTTTATAAAAAGAAAAGGGGGAAGTAACATCATTATATCCCTAACAGAGCTTAAACGGAGGCCTTTATGTAAAGGATGGCAGATTCTGACAAACATTTCATACCTTAAAAATCTAGATTCTAGAAACAGTAAACAGTGTTTAAGGTGTTAGCACACAAAACAGTAGCTACAATTAATTAGCTTACTTTCATACCTTAAAACTAGTGCTGCAGATAGAGGTTCGCAAGATTAAGTTAAATTAATACGCTTCTATCCCAGCTAGTACTGGTTAAAGGAAACTCAGGATGCAATCGGAAGGCTGCAAAGACATATGCCTGATCACACTAGGAAGGGTCACTGTAACAGTAGTAGTCTCCCTTAAAGCGACCCTTCCGTCTGCCACGGAATTGTTTGAGCCCAGCGCTCAAAAAGAACAAGCCCTACAGCTGGGCCCAAAAAGTCAAGCTTGGGCACCAACTGGGGTCAAGCTGGAGCATATGGATCGCAGCAGTCAGTTCCACAAGCAGTCCAAATGGCAATCTATTTCTCCGTGTGATCACACCCTTAAAATATATACAATACATATACAAATATATACAATATTTTAAACCTCATGTTTAAATCAGAAAGGGACATATTAATTCCCCACAGTCATATTTCGTGGTAGAATTCACACAGAACGATTCCTACGAGTTAGGCATTGTACGGCATTGTTGACCAAACAGTGGTAAACAATTTCCTCACATTTCCAGGGGAAGCTAGAAACAAACCAACTAACTAAATGCCCCAACAAATCACTCATGTGTCTGCTGTTTCTCATACGGCATATGGGTGGTTTTCTGTGATTTGTGTGTGTGTGTGTGTGAGAGAGAGAGAGAGAGAGAGAGAGAGAGAGAGAGAGAAGAGATTTGTTTTCTGTTTGCCCAGGCAATGGAACATTTTACAATGAGAGGAGAGGAGATAATACATTGTTTCATTTTTGGCAACAAAATGATGTATTCTTACTGTATTTTGGCTCCATCTAGTTGAGACTAGAAGTCTCTTGTCAGTAAGCAAATTTACAGCCATTCCCCTTCTTCTTCAAATTTAATTCTGTTAATATAGAATCATAGAAAAGTTAAGTTGGAAGGGGCCTATAAGGCCATCAGGTCCAACCCCCTGCTCAATGCAGGAATACAATCAAAGCATATCTGCCAGGTGCTTATCTAAGTTTTTCTTGAATGCCTCCAGTGTTGGAACAGTCACCAACTCCCGAGGTAACTGGTTCCACTGTTGTACTGCTCTAACAGTTAGGAAGTTTTTCCTGATATTCAACCGAAATCTGGCTTCCTTTAACTTGAGCCCATTGTTGCTTGTCCTGCACTCTGGGATGATCGAGAACAGATCCTGCCCCTTCTCTGTATGACAGCCTTTCAAGTATTTGAAAAGTGTTATCATATCATCCCTCTGTCTTCTTTTCTCAAAGTTAAACATACCCAATTCTTTCAGACTTTCCTCCTAGGGCTTGGTTTCCAACCCCCTGAATATGAAAGAAATAGTAAGGGAGTTTTGATCTCACCTGCCATACCGTTTCTCAAAGAGTTCCCCTCCATTAGGTACCAAGGGGGCAATCAATCAATCAATCAATCAATCAATCAATCAATCAATCAATCAATCAATCAATATATTAATGTACCATCTCTCCATACACAATATGCTCAAAGCAACTGACAATAAAAGACAGAAACTGATTCTTACTAAAGCTAACTCAGAACAGCTTCATGACAAATAAAGCAGCAACAACAAAAGAACACATCAATAATAATGAGCACTGGTAACACAGCAATAAAGCACCTGTAATTTATTTTATTGATTTAAAATATTTTTACCCCGCCTTTGTCCTTAAAGGAGACTCAAGGCAGCTTACATAATTAAAAGACAATATTTAAAGCTAAAAACAGTAAGTATGCAAATATTACAAAGATCAAACAAATACCACACTAAAAAATAATAAACAAAAACAACACGAAAAACTTATTCAAAGCAATAAGGCACAACAATCCATTTAAAACCCCTCTCAGACCACCAGTCGTTAAGGAAAAGCCTGCCTGAAGAGAAAAGTCTTTGCCTGCTTGCGGAAGGACTGCGAAGATGGGGCCAGCGTGGCCTCCTGTGGGAGGGAGTTCCAGAGTCTGGGAGCAGCCACAGAGAAGGCCCTCTTCTGTGGCCCCACCAAACGCACCTGTGAAAGTGATGGGAGCGAGAGAAAGGCTTCTCCTGATGATCTTAACACCCAAGAAGGCTCACAGAGGGAGTTGTGGTCTTTGAGATAGCCTGAACCCAAGCTGTTTAGGGCTTTATAGGTTAAAACCGGAATTGTGTCCGGAGATGAATTGGCAGCCAGTGGAGCTGCTGTAACAGGGGGCTTATGTGAACCCTGTGACCAGCCCCAGTTAACAACCTGGCTGCAATGTTTTGGACCTGCTGAAGAGAACAGTTAATAATCCTGCATCTTAAACACAATGCAGAACTTAACCCTGTATTTCAGAATAGAAGCATTTGAACCTTTCCCAATCATGGGTGGTCAAATTTAGCAATACTTAACTGAGGCCAGAATGTTGCTCAACTGATTGAGTTGCTACTAAATAATTCTCCCTGCTGCATCTTGGAATACCGGAGATGAGAGGCAGCTTCCTCTGAAACAAAGGCTCAATTAGCTCGCTGCAACCTAGCAGTAACTAATGCTCTGATCTAGCAGCATCAAGAGGGATAAAGCACCCCCAAGCCTCTCCCAATCTCCAGTGTGGTGAAGTGGACAGAGTAATGAGCCAAGAACTCAGGAGACCTGGGCTTAAATCCATGCACGGCCATGGAAGCCCGCAGAGGGGGATGGAACTGTAAAACCACTCCATTAGTCTCTCACTTCTTTTGAAAGCCCTATTAGTCAGCACTGACTTGATGGCACATCACACAAACACACCTTTTTGTCTTGATGTATTCTAGTACCTGTGAAAGTAAGGTGGTGTCATCTGGAAGGGGCATTTGTACCTTGTTTAAGTTCCCCTTCAAGCATGGACCTTGTCGAAAAGGGCCCCGACATCCAGATAATGTTTTCCTCATCTTACATCTACGGCCATACTACTTCTGAACGCAAGAGGATGATTGCACACAAGAAGCTGCTCACACTAAAAATTCTCTGCCAGTATAAAGATAACAGATTCAGGACAAACCCCTGCTATTCTGATTTTCTAAATGCAGGGAATCAATTTATGATCCCCATAGTTCTAAATTGGGGAGCAATCTAGACAGAACATGGGGTTGCCATGAAGGCAACACATTCTCTGTAATTGTATGTTCTCTGTGACATATCTATTGAAATTTCCCTACACCAGACCTAGTAAGTTGCTTCTACATTAGGAAGGAAGGAAGGAAGGAAGGAAAAGAAAGAAAGAAAGAAAGAAAGAAAGAAAGAAAGAAAGAAAGAAAGAAAGAAAGAAAAAGAAACTCTTTATTTTTCCCAAATCTGAAGGTTTCATTTTGAAATCTCTTCCTCATGTTTGTTTATTTTTCTTCTTTGATAGGATTTTGGTTAGACTAATCCTCAGTGTTTGTTTTGTCTGTGACTGAGAAAGATATCTTGTCCTTAAGTATGTGATGATGTATCTGGCTGTAATCACAAACTGACAGAGTTATCAGTCACCAAACAGGCAGTGTTTGAACTGGGGCTTGAGTGAAACACACACATCACTGAGCAAGGACTCTTATGTGTTACACTTTAGTGGTTTTTTCATCATCAAGATTAATTGACCATTCACTTAAAGGGCTATAAAAGAGGAAAATATATCCAATTTCCCTTTATACTCTCACACTCATAAAGGTTCTTTAATCTAACTGGGTAATTGGTGACTCATATGTTTATTTTCCCCCTTCACTAATTTAATATTATCAGAATGTGACCTACATAATGGATATGAGGAATGTTCCATTTTATCACACATGTTCCCTAGGGAAGTTCCAGAGGTTGTCAAATCGGTTTTCAGTACTTAGATCTTCTGTGAAAATGAAATTTAAAATAGAGTTGCTGCTCCATGTGATAACCTAGAAAAACCCACAATCACCACCACAACAAAGCTTTCATTAAAGGAGGGTAAGAATGTTGCTCTGTATATATTGGTAAGTCTCTTGGTGTTGCTGTTATGTGCCATCAAATTGCTCTCAACTTATGACAACACCATGAATGAGTGATGTCTTCTCCTCAACAGCCCTGCTCCACTGTTGCAAACTCAAGCTTCTGGCTTCCTTTAAGGAGTCAGTCCATCTCATAGTAGATCTTGCTGTTTTCCTGCTACCTTCATTCTATCCTGGCATTATTACATTTTCTAGAGAATCCTGCCTTTTCATGATGTGCCCAAAATAGGACAGTCTCAGTTTCAACATTTTTCCTCCAGGGATGATAGCACAGGCTTGACTTGATCTAGGACCCCCCTTGTTCATCTTTGTGGCAGTGCAGGGTATCCACAAAGCTCCCTGCCAGCACTACATTTCGAATGAATCCATTTTTTGCCTGTCAGCTTTCTTGACTGTCTGGCTTTCACACCCATGCATGGTGATCAGAAAGTCAAGAATGTGGATGATTTTGGTCTTGATCTCCAGTGACACATCCTTACACTACTTAAATGAGTGTAGTTAATTTACAGTAAATAAGGATTAGGTGCATGCATTTTGCACCCAGTGCTGCTTAGAGGCCCTCAAGGCTCTAGTTAAAAGACAAAGCAGAGGCCATATGCTTGACGTCGGATGACTGCTACCTCACAGAACAAGCAAGGTAGGAAGCCATTGCCTCCTGTTGCTGGTGCAGCATAACTTTTGGGAGCAAATTACTGTGAGTTCGGAAGTCAGTGCAGACACTGTCTGTTGTGTATGAGCCATGCAATTCAGCACACAATGAATCATGTTTATGTTCACTTCATAAATTCCACAAATTTGCTGCCAAAAGCTATGTGGTATGTGCTACCCTGGCAATATGAATGTGCTCAATATATTACAGCTGGGAGGTAAAACATCTGAGGGTCTGGGGATGGAACACACATACCTAATCCCCTGAAAAAGTGGCCCGTGAAATGGCAAATTGCACCTCCACTAGCCATTTGGGTGCAACTTGACATATTTCTGGCAAGCAGAAAAGGTTTAGATAAGATACATCCCTTTTTAAAAATCTGAAGTGACTGACTGTGATTTCCTGTCTCCCCCCTGCCCCCCCCCCCCAGCTGCATTATTTCTGAGTTGGTGGTGGGAGAGATGTCTCGGGCAATCACTCTGGTGGTTCTGGGTCGGCCACACCTTCCCAGCCCCATATAATAGCTTAGCATTGTCTCTAAATGTTTGTGCACAGCTTTGAAAGTTGTTCAAATAACATATAATACATAAATAGATTATAATACTGAATGTATCTTCTCCCCAGCTTTCAGGTGATAAAGCAACTCTAGTTCATTAATGCCTTTCTGTTCTTGTAACCAGCTTGAAGAAACAGGATATTTTTGTTGTTGTTTAGTCGTTAAGTTGTATCCGACTCTTCGTGACCCCATGGACCAGAGCACGCCAGGCCCTCCTGTCTTCCACTGCCTCCCGGAGTTTGGTCAAATTCATGTTGGTAGCTTCGATGACACTCTCCAACCATCTCGTTCTCTGTCGCCCCCTTCTCCTCTTGCCCTCACACTTTCCCAACGTCAGGGTCTTTTCCAGGGAGTCTTCTCTTCTCATGAGATGGCCAAAGTATTGGAGCCTCAGTTTCAGGATCTATCCTTCCAGTGAGCGCTCAGGGTTGATTTCCTTCAAAATGGATAGGTTTGTTCTCTTTGCAGTCCAGGGGACTCTCAAGCGTCTCCTCCAGCACCACAATTCAAAAGCATCAATACTTCGGCGGTCAGCCTTCTTTATGGTCCAGCTCTCACTTCCATACATCGCTACTGGAAAAACCATAGCTTTGACTATGCGGACCTTTGTCGGCAAGGTGATGTCTCTGCTTTTTAAGATGCTGTCTAGGTTTGTCATCGCTTTCCTCCCAAGAAGCAGGTGTCTTTTAATTTCGTGGCTGCTGTCACCATCTGCAGTGACCATGGAGCCCAAGAAAGTAAAATCTGTCACTACCTCCATATCATCCCCTTCTATTTGCCAGGAGGTGATCGGGCCAGTGGCCATGATCTTAGTTTTTTTGATGTTGACCTTCAGACCGTTTTTTGCACTCTCCTCTTTCACCCTCATTAAGAGGTTCCTTAATTCCTCCTCACTTTCTGCCATCAGAGTGGTATCATCTGCATATCTGAGGTTGTTGATATTTCTTCCGGCAATCTTAATTCCAGTTTGGGATTCATCCAGTCCTGCCTTTCGCATGATGTATTCTGCATATAAGTTAAATAAGCAGGGAGACAATATACAGCCTTGTCGTACTCCTTTACCAATTTTGAACCAATCAGTTGTTCCATATCCAGTTCTAACTGTTGCTTCCTGTCCCACATATAGATTTCTCAGGAGATAGATAAGGTGGTCAGGCACTCCCATTTCTTTAAGGACTTGCCATAGTTTGCTATGGTCCACACAGTCAAAGGCTTTTGCGCAGTCAATGAAGCAGAAGTAGATGTTTTCCTGGAACTCTCTGGCTTTCTCCATAATCCAGCACATGTTAGCAATTTGGTCTCTAGTTCCTCTGCCCCTTCGAAATCCAGCTTGTACTTCTGGGAGTTCTCGGTCCACATACTGCTGAAGCCTACCTTGTAGGATTTTGAGCATAACCTTGCTAGCGTGTGAAATGAGTGCAATTGTACAGTAGTTGGAGCATTCTTTGGCACTGCCCTTCTTTGGGATTGGGTTGTAGACTGATCTTTTCCAATCCTCTGGCCACTGCTGAGTTTTCCAAACTTGCTGGCATATTGAGTGTAGCACCTTAACAACGTCATCTTTTAAGATTTTAAATAGTTTGACGGGAATGCCATCACCTCCACTGGCCTTGTTGTTAGCCATGCTTTCTAGGGCCCACTTGACTTCACTCTCCAGGATGTTGGACTCAAGGTTAGCAGCCACACTATCTGGGTTTTCCGGGACATCCAGATCTTTCTGGTATAATTCCTCTGTGTATTCTTGCCTCCTCTTCTTGATGTCTTCTGCTTCTGTTAGTTCCCTACCATTTTTGTCCTTTATCATGTCCATCTTTGCACAAAATGTTCCTTTAATAGCTCCAATTTTCTTGAACAGATCTCTAGTTTTCTCCTTGCTATTCTTTGGAAGTCAGCATTCAATTTTCTGTAACTTTCCCTATCTCCCTTCCATTTGGTTTCCCTTCTCTTCTCTGCTATTTGTAAGGCCTCGTTGGACAGCCACTTTGCTTTCTTGCATTTCCTTTTCTTTGGGATGGTTTTTGTTGCCGCCTCCTGTACAATGTTACGACCCTCCATCCATAGTTCTTCAGGCACTCTGTCCACCAAATCTAGTTCCTTAAATCTGTTCTTCACTTCCACTGCGTATTCATAAGGGATTTGGTCTAGATTATACCTGAGTAGCCCAGTGGTTTTTCCTACTTTCTTCAGTTTAAGCTTGAGTTTTGCTATAAGAAACTGATGATCGGAGCCACAATCAGCTCCAGGTCTTGTTTTTGCTGACTGTATAGAGCTTCTCCATCTTTGGCTGCAGGGAACATAATCAATCTGATTTCGGTATTGCCCATCTGGTGATGTCCATGTGTAGATGTCTTGTGTTGTTGGAAAAGAGTGTGTTTGTGATGACCAGCTTGTTCTCTTGACAAAACTCTATTAGCCTTTGCCCTGCTTTGTTTTGAACTCCAAGGCCAAACTTACCTGTTGTTCCTTTTATCTCTTGATTCCCTACTTTAGCATTCCAGTCCCCTATAATGAGAAGAACGTCTTTCTTTGGTGTCAGTTCTAGAAGGTGTTGTAAGTCTTCATAGAATGGGTCAATTTCAGCCTCTTCAGCATTGGTGGTGGTGCATAAACTTGGATTACTGTGATGTTGAAAGGTCTGCCTTGGATTCGTATTGAAATCATTCTATCATTTTTGAGATTGTATCCCAGTACAGCTTTTCCCACTCTTTTGTTGACTATGAGGGCTACTCCATTTCTTCTACGGGATTCTTGCCCACAATAGTAGATATGATAATCGTCTAAATTGAATTCGCCCATTCCCGTCCATTTTAGTTCACTGACGCTCAGGATGTCAATGTTTATTCTTGCCATCTCCTGTTTGACCACATCCAGCTTACCAAGGTTCATAGATCTTACATTCCAGGTTCCTAGGCAGTATTTTTCTTTGCAGCATCGGACTTTCCTTTCACTTCCAGGCACGTCCACAGCTGAGCATCCTTTCGGCTTTGGCCCAACCACTTCATTAGCTCTGGAACTACTTGTACTTGTCCTCCACTCTTCCTCAGTAGCATGTTGGATGCCTTCTGACCTTAGGGGCTCATCTTCCAGCATCATATCTTTTAGTATTTTGTTTCTGTCCATGGAGTTTTCTTGGCAGAGATACTGGAGTGGCTTGCCAGGTCCTGCTCCAGGTGGATCGCGTTTAGTCAGAACTCTCCACTATGACCTGTCCGTCTTGGGTATCCCTGCATGGCATAGCCCATAGCTTCTCTGAATTACTCGAGCCCCTTCGCCACAACAAGGCAGCAATCCGTGAAGGAGGATGAGCATATAGTATAAGCATATAGTGTGAATGTGTGTGTGTATATACTGTATACATGAAATAAATAATTTAAAAAAGAATGAAATATTTGTATTAAAAGCTAAATACGTCTATGCTTTCTAGCTGCACTTTGGATCTTTGTGAATGCCCTTTATAGAGAACCTAGAAGTTTAATTCAAGTGAAAGCAGACAAGGTAGCATGTTAGCTAGTGATCTGATAACACAAGGGTCTGTTCTGTTTTGGATTGTGTCTAATGGTAGGGATGCTGGATTCTTTATCTGTTTTTTAAAAAATGAATGATTCAAAAGTAACACTTGCTTTGGGATTTACAACGTAATGAAATGCACTGGATTAATAAAATTAATAGTCAGAATCCTGTGGGTGTTCACATAAGGTTGTGTAAGTTCCTGCAACTAATGGTCGCTAATTGCCAAGGTGCCAGGGCACATGTCAGCTGTGCATTTGGGCACTTGACCAAGCACCTAACAAAGATGTGCACCAGTCCTTCATCAGTTAATCATAATCAGCTTCAGCAAGCCACACAAACTAAACGTAAACACCAGTTTCTTTCTTTCTTTCTTATTCACATTTCAAAATCAACATGCAAAATCAAATAATTTCATAACAGTAGTACAAATATTCATGTAGGTACAGTGTATATCTGGAGTGAAGCGTATTGCTTTCTGAGTTTAGTTCACTTTTGAGTTTATAACCTATCCTGCCAAAATTTCAGGCAGTGTCCTTTTCATTTGAAGTCCCCTGGTACACAAACACAAGTATGATTCTGGCTTGTGCGTTCTATTGAAGTGCAGGAAAGAACAGATATGTGTACTTCCTGCATATCATTGTTTAATAGGAACTTGTACTCAAAAAGCTGAGCATTTCACTGGTTTGTTTTTAGAGATCAATCTATTGGCAAGGCATAAGTGGAAGAACTATTGACATGTTGATAAAAGAAATGAGATGCCACTGCTAAAATCATTGCAGATTTGAAGGGCTTTCTGGGTGTAGGGAACAGCACCAGGCAAGATGTTTATTAATTATCTAAAGCTCAGTTGATTCACTAGGAGTCCCCCTCGGTACAGACATCTGTACTTTATGAGACAGGAAGATAAACCAGCTAGGGAGGAATGAATAAGGTAAAAGTCAAGAAACACACAATCAATGAATAAGCTTAGTGCATTGCAGGAACTGTTCATCCCTTGTAGTTTTGCTAAATGCAAAATAATTACAAGGTGAGGAGGTAGCACAGACCGTGGCTACGTTTGAAATTCAGTGGCCTGCATCGCTAGCTTTTTGTTCCATTACAGCCTCTGGTTACTCCCCTCTCTTTTTATATACAGCTCCCCTCTGTGTTATTTCTTCATTAGTTCAGATCATTGACAGATGATGACCGAAGCAAGAGTCATCCTTTCCAAAATGTCGGCATGAAGTTGTCCCCCAGTTCAGTCCACAAGCTGCTCTGGATTGTCAGTGTACATGGCTCTCCTTCACCCATCCTTTATTGTCAGCATCTTTGTGAAGTAGATCAGGCTCAGAGAAAGAGAGATGGAGACCCTATCTCAGGGCTCAATGGAGACTAGAATCTGGTGTCTGTCTTTTAAAAAAAAAAGCTGCCTCTCTGCCCGCACAGCCTGCCCCCCACCCCCTTCCCAGTGCCTCTGTTGCCTCCCTACCTTTTCCTGCCATTGCCTCCTCCACCACCACTGCCATCGCTGCCATCTTGAGAGGCCACCAGCTCCTGCAGGTCATCCGGTCTCTGCGCATGTCCCTGCCTCTCAGCTGATAGGCGAGGACGTGTGCAGAGCCCCCCTGCCCCCAGCTAACAGGCCAGCTAACTAAAACAAATTTAATTATTATTTTTATAATTATTATTTTTAGTTAGCTGGCCTGTCAGCTGGCCAGGTGGGGGGGGGATGTCCTACACAGCCCCTGCATGCCAGCTGCAGCAGGCTTCTCAAGATGGCGGCAGCAGCGGAGAAAAAGGCAGCAGAAGGAAAAGGGAGGGAGGCGATGGGGGGGCAGGTGGAAGGGGGCAGGGGCAGGCTGTGGGAGGGCAACGAACCAGGAGGTTTGTAAATTGCAAAAAAACCTCATTGGTTCGGGAGAGTTTAGGTTCTCCAGTTTGGACAAACCCAAACCGATCCGAATCAACAAATTAATGGTTTTTTATGAACTTCCTGGTTCGTTTTTAACTTTGTTCCCATCTCTAACCACCAAATGACAAAATGAGCATATTGGTCTTGTAACTGTAAACATTCCAGTTAAACAATATTATGTAAGGTAGACAAGTTGCGTAGATGTGGAAACATTTTGGTATCAGAACAGCTGCTGCTATAAAGTGATGTTCATGTGCTTTGACAAATTAGTTTCCCGCAAAGCCGCTCTATTCTGAGCCAAATATTTAAATTCTCACTGGCAGACAAACATAAAGGCTTTACCATTATGCTTTATATTGTGGGGGCTGGCTGGATAGCTCAATGGTTTTGGAATGTGGCTGCAGAGCCAGAGGTTGGGAGTTCGATTCCCCACTGTGCCTTCTGCGAGTAGAGTCAGCCTGGGCGGCCTTGGGCCAGCTGCACAGTCCCAGGATGCCCCCAGAAGAAGGGAATGGTAAACCACTTCTGTGTATTTTTTTTATCTAGAAAACCCTGAAAAGGATAACCATAAGTCAGAACTGACTTGATGGCATATGATTAATTTATAGTGTGGTGTGACTTAAGACATCTTTTCTGACCAGTCCCCCCTCAATGGAATGACAGCCCTCCTTAAGCAAACAAATGAGTAGCTAATTGAAAGAAACCTGAAGCTCTACAACAGATTGGGTAACCAGTGGCCTGTGGGAGACCCTTCGCCTCTATGGTTCTGTTGGCAGTTTCCCCCCCGAGTGGACCACTGAATTTTGACAGCAATCACAAGCAGAAAGTGCTTGTTTTCCAGAGATTTCCTTGGCTTGTTGCTAAAATCCAGTGGGAGTGAGTACAGTTTGCAGCAGGTCCTTGGGAACTGAGTTTATAATAATAATCTTAGAACTGCAGGGCAGAAATGGACTATGGATTATCGAGTCCAATCCCTGTCAAGAAGGCACAGTGGAGAATCGAACTTCCAGCTTTGAAGCCAGATACCTAAAACACTGAGCTATTCAGAAATATACTAAAATTGCCAAGTGCTGTTCTGCTCAAAACAACATAAGGGGGGGGGGGAGAGAGAGAGAGAGAGAGAGAATTTTCTGTGTCACCTTTAGGGGCATTTCATCTGACAAGTTTTTACAGCCTTCAATATTTGAATTACAATAGACACTAATATTCCTTTCAACATTGTGGATAGCAATAAGCAGTCAAACTATTTATGAATATGGCAGGAATTTCCAAGTATTTTTTTTTAAAGGACAGTATGAAAAATAACCATATCTGAATGGTTTTTGCTCCTGAGCCAATATTTTGTGAACCTGGTCTCGTTTACTTTCACACATCATCTTTAATTGATTCGTCTTGTAAGCTTTTCCTGTCATGTCAGATTCCCAATTCCAGATCAAGTCTTGTATATCGGAACTTATGGTCAGGCTTAAGGATGAAATCATGCAAATACAAATCTTAAATACTAACTATTGTAAGTGCAGGTTATCCCATCAGTAGGGTCTGTTGACATCTCTTATTATTCCCCCTCACGCTCTGAAATTGCTTTCAGCAAGTCATTGTTTTTAAGGAGAAGTATCTGTGGTGTAGGCTAATGCTGTCTATGTTACTGAAGTAATTGCTGACAGATTCAGGGAAATAGGACAGGGAAATCTGGTTCCAGAGGAAATAATTTATCAGAACAGCTCCCAGTGATTTCTGAAATGGATTTTGAAATTATGGCTCACTTTGGCATATTGAAGTGTTTTGAAGTACTGATAGGTGTGAAATTGAGTTGCAGTGGGAAGTTCTGAATGCTGTTTTTCCAAGTAATGTGATATTATGTGTTTGGAGAAGAAAAAGAAACCAAAATACCTCTGACATAAGATATTTTCAATTTTAATGAACGTATCCACACTGAGTTTTCTTCTCAAATGTTGTTAACTCTCCAAATCCCAGAAAGCTATACGATTTAGTGTAATGTAAATCTTTAGTGTAATGTAAGCATTTCATAGGCAATATAGACTGACCTAAGGCCTATGCATTTTCTTCTTTTTTAAAAGAGCCCGGCCAAAATCTCGTTGCAAAATACCTTGTGAATAAGTGGGATTGCACAACCAGGTGTTAAATTTCTGAGCCATCTGTCACATACCTAGTTGCACAACTGAGTGCATGACACAGGTAAGTTTGTGCATGTGACAGACAGCAGAACCAATTAGACACACCAGTTACACCATTGCTTAGTTTATGCTCTGTGATGGGTCTTTTCAAACCCAGAATGTGCTATAATGCAAGTATAACTCAGATCTATTCTTTCTCATGATAGTAATAGATAATTGCAAGGTATGCCTGTTTCAGTGGTTCCAAATCGGAGGTGTTCATAATGCGTGTGAAGATATCAAAACTCTTTGGGAGGGAATGGCTTGGCAGCATTCTTTGTAGATAATTTCAATCCACATCTGTTGGCTTAGCAGTTTGGGACAATTGCTGCAGTTCCCTCAGTGGCTATAAGCAATGGGGGTCTTCTCAGCCATGACACCCTCATTATGGGATGCCTCCCCAAGGGAGGCTTGCTTGGCTTCCTCACTGTTTGCTTTTTATCACATAGTGATAAAAGGGCCTCCCTGTGGACTGTATACTGCTGATGGTGGTGGGATGGTAATGGATACATATTGCTGTTCTTTTATTAGGGCTCTTTTGATTTGTGCTTCTGGAATAATTTAATTTTGATTGTAGCGTTTGGTCTTTTTGTATTGGTTTTGTGTATTATTTTTCCTTTCTCTAGATTATTATAGGTGTCCAGTGAGACACAGCGGCTACATTTCCTGGCTTGAATATGGACAACACACATTTGCATCACCTGCTTAACTGTGAAGCTCATGGGACAAGACAGTGTCTTGATCAAATCGCTATCTTTAACTCATACGGGGTTGGGAAGCTAAAACACTGTTCACAGCTGAAATAATATGTAAAATAGACCTCCAGTGGGAAAATATGGAAACAGAATATGGGGGCCACTCAGATATTGCAAGCTTGAGCAGGAACAACTTTCACACTGCAAAGACCATCTTCTTCCATACCCCTCCTTCACATGTACCAAGATCAGACCTTTCTAGTGCTGGCATTTGGCAAATAGCTTACCCTTTCATTGTAGGTGGCCTTCCAACCACAACAAACCAGTTTTGCAATCCCAGTTTACAGGCATTTTGTTGGCTGTTGAAAGCATAGTTTGTCAGGTTGAAATGAAAGGGCAAACTGCAGTTTGCAGCTGTATAGGGTAGGAGAGAGGGGGTCGAAACTGAAGGGTTGTATCTGCTCATTCTTATAACGCTAAACCATGATTTTGCATTGGATTTAAAGGGTCCAAGCTGTAACCCTAAAGACTGTAGTTTGTGGAATCTTTCAGTGGGGGAAGCTTCTATAATTGCTCAATTTATGAATGATATGTACCTGATTTTGTTGTGGGAATCATTCACAGCATGGCATTTTGACTGAAAAGGCACCACATATAAAGACTTCCTCAGTTTAAAAGAACGGAGAACCCTTCAGTGGTGCTGCCAAGATGAGGATTGTTCAACACGCTGCAGTCTATCCTTTCTGCCTATCAAACTGGGGATGCCTTGGAACGTGGTGAACTGTTGCCCTAATAAATTGCTCAGGAATGTTCTAATTATTACTTTATTGAGTACAGTTATAAAAGCAAAGGCTTCATTCCCGCATTTAGTGTGGCATCCAGTGCAGCCGTGGTCTAGTGGGACAGTAGAGGCCAGATGGTCTCAGATACTGCACATAAGACTATAATTGTTATGTTGCTCAGTTTCAGCAAATGCTTGTAAGGATGAAATGCAACATTAGGTCAATTCTTATTGTTAATTTATACTTCTGACTTTAAAAATGCATGCTTTGACACACAAGTCTCAATTCTCATTCTAGTGGATCCCAAAACATGATCATTTTGCCAAATTCATGTCAAAGGCATAGTTTGGTTTAGAGATGGGGACGAAACGCCAAAATAGTGCTTTGTCTTGGTTTGTGTGTCGTCAACCATGACGAACCACAAACCACAAATCCCCCCCCCCGGTGGCCCCACGAACCATGAATAAATTCTTCAGTTCGTCGGGTCTTTTTTTTTTTTTTTTAGACAGCCCATGGGGTGCCCAGGCATAGAAAGATGGGGGAAGCCTGATCAAAGCGATTCGCCCACCCTGCTGTCTTTGCAAAGACAGTGGGGGGGACATCGCTTGGTTCTGGCTTCCTCTTTCTATGCCCCTGGGGCATAGACTGGGGAAGTGTGACTGAAGTGATCTCCCCCTCCCCACTGTTTGCAAAGAGGGGGGTTCCTTTGGTCAGGCTTCCCCTGTCTATGCTGCAGGGGCATAGAAAGACAAGGAAAGCCTGAGCAAAGCGATCCCCTCCATCTTTATAAACGGGGGTTGGGTTTCCCTTTGAGGAAGCTTTAGCAAGCCACCCAAAGGGAAAACCCCTCTCTGCCTATGCCCCCATTTAACAGCTGATCCATGGGGGCATAAGCAGACAGGGATAGATGAAGGGACGAATACAAAAGGATTATATTCATTCCTTCATATTTGCAGGGGTCTCTAGACCTCAAGAATATGAAGCAACGAATATCCGATGAATCAGCGATATTCATTGAATATCGTGATTGGTTTTTATATTTGTCCCCATGTCTAGTTTGGTTACATACCTTTCTAATCAGTTGTATTGTTCATTATTTTTAACTACATATCCATTCTGCCATCCTTCCAACGCATTTAGAACATCATATAGTATTTTCCTGTACTCATTTTGTCCTTGCAAGGTAGGTTAGGTGGATAGAGAGAGAAAGAGTGACTGGTTCAAAGTCACCCAGTGACCTTCATGGCTCAGTAAGGGACCTCATCATTAGATCATACTGGCTCTCAATTTTAGCAGTGTCCCAGAATTTTAGTAGGGCCCTTCTAGCTTTTGGTAGATTTGGGAATGATTTATGACTTGCCCCTCTGCTGTTGTTATGATGGCAGGTGTAGTTGTAGCAGCAAACGAAAGTTGTGTGCGGTTTATGTTTTTGGGTGTGGTTAGATCTGGAATAACCAGCAGGATAACCACAGAGGATACAATTAAGAGTGAAGCATTTTATATCAATCCCAATGTTCTGGCATTTGCCTCTCCGTGTCCCTTAGTCCAATAGGCTAGGTAGGGATACATTGTATCCCTGACATTTTGGGGAGTCAGACATCCCCCTCACTTGATCACCAGCCATCCTTGCTTACTCCATTACGTTTCTAGAGTACCGTCTTCATCGACGTCTTCCTCCTCGTCTCCGTTTTGCTTCCTTTCCTAATAATGCAATTGTATATGTATCCATTCTGACCTAAGCCCTGAATCCACTGGGGTTTATTCCTAGATGGGGATGTGCAAGATGACTCCAGCAGTTATTCTTCTGCCAGTCTTGTCTCTCTTTAGTCTGAGCAGCTCGACCAACAGAGATCAGTGACATCTGTGGTGCCTTAAGCATCTTGCCAGCCGAGAACCATCAGGCCTGGAGCCTTTTCAGTGTTACAACATTGCATGACATACAGGAGGGGGGGAGGGCAGAGAAAATTCTGGCCCCAGAGACGCCAGGGCAAGTCATTTAGTTACCTCACTGAGTCCAGTGAGCGTTACCCAAGTTAAAGTGCCACCACCTGAGTTACCCAGACCAACACATCAGGCAGTTAAATCAGTAAACGTATCTCTGTTTGCGGAACATAACATTTAGAACAATTAATCATTTTGTTAATGATTTTTAAAATGCATGGTTCTTTCCTAACTTAATTGTGACACCCTCTTCAAAGTGCGTTTTTAATCACCAGTTTATGCTTCTGCTCTCTCTCTCTCTTTCTGGCTCTTCTTTTCTAAAGTTATCATCACACCAATATCTCTCGGTGTGTCTTCTGCTCATTCTCCTGTCATACCGTCCACTTCTGGCTGATCTTCTGAATGGATGGATATCTCCACCTGTCGCTCACAGAACTCCATGCACCATGCCACAGTAGCCATTAATCATTCCCTCACTGTTTTTCAGTTGCCTATGCACCTTATTCAATCTCCATGGTGTTCAAATCTATTTAGATTGTATGGTGGTGGTGGGAAGAGGCACAGCAATCTACAGCAACAGTGTTCCGAATACATCACTCATCTATTCTATCAGGATATCATCCTCTTGTCACTGACTTGTAATTTATAACAGTTTTGCACAAAAGATTCACATTGTTTGGGGTATACAGGGAGTCCCAGAGAGAAGAGCCAGCCTGTGTAGCTTTGAGCAAGCTGCACAGTCCCAGGATGTGCCCCCAGAAGAAAGGAATGGTAAACGACTTCTGAGTATTCTCTACCTTGAAAATCCTGAAAAAGGGTTGCCATAAGTCAGAATTGATTTGACAGCATGCTGTTGTTGTTGTTGTTATAAAATACCAGGCACAGTCAAATACAAGTTTTAACCAAAAAAACTAGTATCTATTAAATATCGACACAGTCTGTATGCTATTCCTAATATTTTTGTAGATCTGTTGCTGGTCTGGTTATTATTATTGTATTTAACAGATAGTATATGCTGTCCCCTTCACGGATTGCTGCCTTGTCGTGGCGAAGGGGCTTGAGTAATTCAGAGAAGCTATGGGCTATGCCGTGCAGGGACACCCAAGACGGACAGGTCATAGTGGAGAGTTCTGACTAAACGCGATCCACCTGGAGCAGGAACTGGCAAGCCACTCCAGTATCTTTGCCAAGAAAACCCCATGAACAGAAACAAAAGGCTAAAAGATATGACGCTGGAAGATGAACCACTCAGGTCGGAAGGCGTCCAACATGCTACTGAGGAAGAGCGGAGGACAAGTGCAAGTAGCTCCAGAGCTAATGAAGTGGTTGGGCCAAAGCCAAAACGACGCTCAGCTGCGGACGCGCCTGGAAGTGAAAGGAAAGTCCGATGCTGCAAAGAAGAATACTACCTAGGAACCTGGAATGTAAGATCTATGAACCTTGGTAAGCTGGATGTGGTCAAACAGGAGATGACAAGAATAAACATTGACATCCTGGGCGTCAGTGAACTAAAATGGACGGGAATGGGCAAATTCAATTCAGACGATTATCATATCTACTATTGTGGGCAAGAATCCCGTAGAAGAAATGGAGTAGCCCTCATAGTCAACAAAAGAGTGGGAAAAGCTGTACTGGGATACAATCTCAAAAATGATAGAATGATTTCAATATGAATCCAAGGCAGACCTTTCAACATCACAGTCATCCAAGTTTATGCACCAACCACCAATGCTGAAGAGGCTGAAATTGACCAATTCTATGAAGACTTACAACACCTTCTAGAACTGACACCAAAGAAAGATGTTCTTCTCATTATAGGAGACTGGAATGCTAAAGTAGGGAGTAGAGAGATAAAAGGAACAACTGGTAAGTTTGGCCTTGGAGTTCAAAACAAGCAGGGCAAAGGCTAATAGAGTTTTGTCAAGAGAACAAGCTGGTCATCACAAACACTCTTTTCCAACAACACAAGAGGCGACTCTACACATGGACATCACCAGATGGGCAACACCGAAATCAGATTGATTATGTTCCCTGCAGCCAAAAATGGAGAATCTCTATACAGTCAGCAAAAAGAAGACCTGGAGTTGATTGTGGCTCTGATCATCAGCTTCTTATAGCAAAACTCAAGCTTAAACTGAAGAAAGTAGGAAAAACCACTGGGCTAGTCAGGTATAATCTAGACCAAATCCCTTATGAATACACAGTGGAAGTGAAGAACAGATTTAAGGAACTACATTTGGTGGACAGAGTGCCTGAAGAACTATGGATGGAGGCTCGTAACACTGTACAGGAGGCAGCAACAAAAACCATCCCAAAGAAAAGGAAATGCAAGAAAGCAAAGTGGCTGTCCAATGAGGCCTTACAAATAGCAGAGAAGAGAAGGGAAACAAAATGCAAGGGAGATAGGGAAAGTTACAGAAAATTGAATGCAGATTTACAAAGAATAGCAAGGAGAGACAAGAGGGACTTCTTAAATGAACAGTGCAAAGAAATAGAGGAAAAGAATAGAAAGGGGAAAACCAGAGATCTGTTCAAGAAAATAGGAGATATTAAAGGAACATTTTGTGCAAAGATGGACATGATAAAGGACAAAAATGGTAGGGACCTCACAGAAGCAGAAGACATCAAGAAGAGGTGGCAAGAATACACAGAGGAATTATACCAGAAAGATCTGGATGTCCCGGACAACCCAGATAGTGTGGCTGCTGACCTTGAACCAGACATCCTGGAGAGCGAAGTCAAGTGGGCCTTAGAAAGCATGGCTAACAACAAGGCCAGTGGAGGTGATGGCATTCCAGTTGAACTATTTAAAATCTTAAAAGATGACGCTAAGGTGCTACACTCAATATGCCAGCAAGTTTGGAAAACTCAGCAGTGGCCAGAGGATTGGAAAAGATCAGTCTACAACCCAATCGCAAAGAAGGGCAGTGCCAAAGAATGCTCCAACTACCATACATTTGCACTCATTTCACACGCTAGCAAGGTTATGCTAAAAATCCTACAAGGTAGGCTTCAGCAGTATGTGGACCGAGAACTCCCAGAAGTACAAGCTGGATTTCGAAGGGGCAGAGGAACTAGAGACCAAATTGCTAACATGCGCTGGATTATGGAGAAAGCCAGAGAGTTCCAGAAAAACATCTACTTCTGCATCATTGACTACGCAAAAGCCTTTGACTGTGTGGACCATAGCAAACTATGGCAAGTCCTTAAAGAAATGGGAGTGCCTGACCACCTTATCTATCTCCTGAGAAATCTATATGTGGCACAGGAAGCAACAATTAGAACTGGATATGGAACAACTGATTGGTTCAAAATTGGTAAAGGAGTACGACAAGGCTGTATATTGTCTCCCTGCTTATTTAACTTATATGCAGAATACATCATGCGAAAGGCAGGACTGGAGGAATCCCAAACCGGAATTAAGACTGCCGGAAGAAATATCAACAACCTCAGATATGCAGATGATACCACTCTGATGGCAGAAAGTGAGGAGGAATTAAGGAACCTCTTTATGAGGGTGAAAGAGGAGAGCACAAAAAATGGTCTGAAACTCAACATCAAAAAAACTAAGATCATGGCTACTGGTCCCATCACCTCCTGGCAAATAGAAGGGGAAGATATGGAGGCAGTGACCACTGATCACTGCAGATGGTGACAGCAGCCACAAAATTAAAAGACACCTGCTTCTTGGGAGGAAAGCGATGACAAACCTAGACAGCATCTTAAAAAGCAGAGACATCACCTTGCAGACAAAGGTCCGCATAGTCAAAGCTATGGTTTTTCCAGTAGCGATGTATGGAAGTGAGAGCTGGACCATAAAGAAGGCTGACCGCCAAAGAATCGATGCTTTTGAATTGTGGTGCTGGAGGAGACTCTTGAGAGTCCCCTGGACTGCAAGGAGAACAAACCTATCCATGCTAAAGGAAATCAACCCTGAGTGCTCACTGGAAGGACAGATCCTGAAGCTGAGGCTCCAATGCTTTGGCCATCTCATGAGAAGACTCCCTGGAAAAGACCCCGATGTTGGGAAAGTGTGAGGGCAAGAGGAGAAGGGGGCGACAGAGGACGAGATGGTTGGAGAGTGTCATCGAAGCTACCAACATGAATTTTTCACCAAACTCCGGGAAGCAGTGGAAGACAGGAGGGCCTGGCGTGCTCTGGTCCATGGGGTCACGAAGAGTCGGACACGACTTAACGACTAAACTACAACAACAATATGCTCATCTAGTCTTCTATAAATTAGGCAGTTAATAAGGCAACCTTTAAATATGCCAGCAGAAAGAGATCAAATCCGTATCCTCATTCATAGTAAATATATATAAGTTGATAACATTATTTGGCAGCTGTTGATTCCAGTGCATCTGAAAAGGAGTCCATGCTTCTTAGAATTTTTCAGCCCTATTAATTTATACATCAGAACTGCATACCAACAGCTACAGTATATAACCATAATACCATAATGGGAACTTGATCCATTTTTCAATATTTTAGCTGTCAGGATTCTTGCAGTGAGAAGTAAATTAACTACCATCATTTGATGAGCTGGGCAAACAAAAGGATCTAATAGGTTCAGTAAGAAAATCTGTGGTTCCAAATGTACGTCACGAAGTCGTAGTCCCCTAGGCAGACAGTGCATTTCTGGGGGGCCAGGGGAGCTGTGTATTTCCCATTAAGGTTCCCATCCGACACATCATTCCTCTGAGTTTAAGCCCCATGACTGTGATGGTTATTGTAAGTTACATGTGAAAGGGGGCCTTGCCCCTGGAGTCTCGGATAGTTGGGAGGAAGCTTGTCTTGGGGTACCTTTAGTGCTGGTTGGGGCTCTTCCCTGTCCCTAATAACATCAGCCGTAAAGAAATGAACACTCTGAAGCTTTAGGCCTGGAGCTTCTTCCCAGGCCTATTGAGAGTACTGGGTAAACAGAACACCAGGGGACTCACTTCATTCTCAAGATACCAAAGAAATTTTCACACAGCACTTGAGAAAGAAATAACTCCAAAAGCTCTTCCACGTCTGTAGTTTGAGCCTGTCAGCTCTCACCTAGGATTTGGCTGGCCTTCCATCAAATATTTGTATTTCACGAAAGAACAGCTAGACGTTGAGATATAATGCATTGCCATTAAAAGGTGGCAAGAGGAAAAACACCCATACTTATCGCTGGGGGAAAATATGGGTAGGAAGAGGTATTTTTGCCATGCAGAAAACAACAGCTAATTCATGTTCCTTGCACAGAACTCTGTCTCCTGCTGATATGAATGCCAATCTACTACCATACTTAGATCCAGTTTAGTAATTACATTTAGCAGCCAGTATGTTTTCTTATCAGGCTTGAGAAAGGGAATGTATGTGTGTATGTCTGTTTTAGCTTGGTGAATTATGATTTGCTGACCCCAGATCAAGACTGGTATTTTTAATTTAACTGAGGTGAAATTCCTTCATTTACCAAGAGAATATTGTGCTCTTCAAAATTTTCTCTTCTTTGTTGTGAGTTGTGTCAAGCTGGATTGTTTCCCAAACATTGTTCTGTGTTTTTTTTAGGGAGGTCATCAAATAATGTTAAAGGAGCAGCATGCCATTTTGCTTGGGTGTTTGAATCTTATTACTTCATTCTACTAAATTTAATCATCAAACCTATTCATCTCATGAGACTGTAATTTTCTTGCAAGTGCAATTATATTTCACAGCAGGCCTGCTGATTAGGCAGACATAGAGAAATAATTCATCAGGAAATTACAAAAAGAATTAATCATCAACAACTTGTATAGCAAAAATCACTACATGTGCCAGTTTTGCTAAATAATTTAACATCTTCATTTTCACAAAATCCTAATGGTGAGTATTCATATATCCTACAAATAAAGAGAACGTAAGTCATAATTAAAGTTTACATTTCTAATTGTGCTGAAAAGATGCAGTTACTTAAATATTTTAAAATGATGCTGCTGAAGATATCACCAAATATGATGCTTCATGAGTTGGAACATTAAAATCCTAAAAAAGAAAGGGAGAGGGAAAAATCACATTATATATATAATTAGCACCATCTAATTAGTTCATCTTACTATTCTTCATACAGATATAACTGCCGTACTCTTGGAACTGCAGAGTTGGAAAGGGCCCTATGGATCACTGAGTCCAGCCCCTTTCAAAGAAGTACAGCGGGGAATCGACCTCCGACTCCACAGGCAGATACCCAAATCACTGCATACGGTAGTCGGTCATGGAAGTCACAGTAGCTAATTGAGGCAAATTAACAAGGTGCTATATGTGTGCCTGGTCACATGTCTACCATCTTCTTAATTAGCCTCAGTTAACTACTGCAGTTTCTGAGGATGCACTATTGCATGCAAAAAAGAGGGGGGGAAGAAAAGAGGAATTTGGCCCAAAAAAAAGGTGTCAGGTTGTCTAGGGCAATCCTAGTGTAATCCTCAAATACCTGCATAACTGTTTTAGGAATAAGAGAATATGCAGCGCACAAGTACCTGCATCTTGATTCTAAAAGTGAGTCCTGCAACCCAATACCCAATTATCCAATAGAAATATAGGATTATCCTGCACATCACTTGCAGTATTTTAAAAAATATCAGATGTCGTGGTTTATAAAACTGAGATTTAATAGCTGCAATGCGGGTTGTTTCTGCAAGGTGCCTGTGCTGTGTAGATGCGACTGAATGAATTTGTTTAATACTCAAAACAATGTAATACCCTTCTACTATACCTTTATAACAACAGATGGTGAGAGGTTCAAAATAATCCCTTCAGTCATAATCGTATGCATCAAAAAATTCATCATTTGCAGCATAATAACTCTTCCTCTGTTCATTTGCAGCTTGGTGTTTCGTATTTTCTTTCATTCCATCTAAAAATCAGGTACATGTTTTTCAAATATTAGAGAAAAGCCTACAGTTTTGTATCATGCTTCCTACCTAAACAGAGCCTGGAATTTATTTATATTTAAAAAAGTAATGTGCTGGCTATTATTTCTTAACTTCAGCAATATTTTAATCATGAAAAGTTAGCAACATGGCCACTTATAACACGTTACTTCTAAGCTCTGTTATGCCAACTGCACCCAATTGTTCTGGTGATTAGAAATGTCTGCTTCGCAATACACAAATGTATTTGCTTCAGTCAGTGTTGACTAAAACGAATCACATTCTTCATCAAGTTAAATCAATTTTTCTTAAATCAAAATATCATACAATGCAAGAATTGCTACATAAAAGATGCATTAGAAGCCTTGCTACTTGGCGTCCCAAACAACCGCCTGAATCCAGTGTGGCCTTGATCCCGCACAGCCATGGAGCGTCCTTCCTTCCCCTTCCCCCAATGCAGCCTTTAGAACTGCTCCCAAAGTGGCTTCAGGGGGTTCCTCAGCCCTACACAGCAGGTTTTCTGAGGGGGGCATCGAAGGCTGCAGTGGAAAGCGACTAGTCCTCCTCCCACCTCCATTGGACTCTCACATCAAGCTTGTTGAAGTCCAGTGTTGCATCACAATCAACCACCCTGTACTCTGGAAATTTCTACAGGCTTTTACAACAAAGATCTACTGCAGGTGGATGTAATTCTTTCAGATGCACACTTTCAGTACCAGCATTGTTAGGAGACAATGCTCTTTACCATGAGGCTTATGGGGACAATTTTAAAGTATGTCTTTCCAGAGCATAATTTCTTTTTCTTGGCAATATCCTTAAACTGTTATTCTGAAAGTATGCTTTCAGTAGACCTGTTTATTCCAAGGGCAGTACCCCAGTGTTATAGCACCTGGCAGAGTTTGAGTATATATATGCAGCTGCTTTTGTATTGCGATCACTGGGCCTAATCTCCATTAGCCATGATGGCTGAGGGTTGGCTGAGCTGATATTAGGGCAGCTGAGGCTATGCTAACTCAAACCTCTCAAAGCCTGGGGATGCTGGAAATTAGGACAACCCTTACTTTGGTCTAACTTAGTGCTGAGTTAGCAGCTATGTTCCTTGGCTGGAGGAGATTCAGTCCTGGCATAATTCAGCTTCCCTCATCCTGCCCCCTGGCAGTCCCCATTCTGCCTCTTCTGCCAGCTGACCTTAGCCAATACAGCAGTAGTGGCCACAGATCCTTCTGCTGGCAGATCTCGTGAGACCAGCCAGCCTGAGGGGGTTCTGCCAACACAAGAGTCGTGCCAGGCCAAGAACACTCTGCCCACTCTAAACCCTCGCCCGTGAGCACATGTTGAGTTAGGTTTATACTGCAATACATCTTTTAAATTCTTGGTTCACTCAAAGGAAATTAAAGGCGCTCACTTGAATATTTACTTTCCTCTGTGCAGTTGCATCTCATTTTTTAAAAAACTTACTGTACATTAAGGTATTTTTAAGGGATCTAGACTATCTAAGATAGACATTCTCATCAGATGGGTTTCTATATAAAGTAGCAATCAAATTATTAACTCATTTTTAATACTTAAGTCCAAAGAATTAATTTCTATAACACTGTATTGCAT
Source organism: Intellagama lesueurii (assembly GCA_037013535.1). Classification (NCBI taxonomy): domain Eukaryota; kingdom Metazoa; phylum Chordata; class Lepidosauria; order Squamata; family Agamidae; genus Intellagama; species Intellagama lesueurii. The sequence goes on from JBAJHW010000001.1 coordinate 222,960,778, forward strand.
ATCAAATTGAATATGTTCTTTCAATGAATTTACCCACTCAAAATTTTTTTAAGTTGTGTCACTTTCCTCCAAATACAAAAGACATCATCTATATGCCACCATCATCTTCCATCAAAGGAGCATATAGAAGACACTCTCCGTTTTCTGTAGCACAGCTCCTCAAACCTTACTTTTTCCCCTCAATGGTATCTCTGCTAGTTCCAAAAATAAGTATGTTGCAATATATTTTGTTGTTCTTTCATCTAATATGTAATTAATAGCTTCTGGAGTCTGATCCTGTGGTATACTTGTATACAGGGACCTTATGTCATTAAGCACTGAGATGTCCTCTAGCTTTTGAGACTCAATTTGTTTATGAAATCTGTGGAATCTTGTACATGAGAAAGTATAAGTAAGATAAAGAGTCTGAAGGAATGATCTATATATTTGACAAGACTCCAAAATTCAATTGCAAATTGACACCATAGGCCTCCTTGGTGAGTTTATCACTCCTTTGTGAATGTTCTGCAAAACTTGTAGTAGGGGTATTATTGGATTTATTCTCATCTGCAGTAAGAAATCCCAGATTTAAGCCATCCTCAAAGACTATCTTAATTTGTGTCATGAAATTTGTCTCTGAAGCTGAATTGATGGAACATGTTTGGTGGCCTGATCCGTCCAACAATTGATGCCAGAGCTCCTTCTTATGATCAGTGCAATTTTGAGAAACTGGTGCTCCTCATTTATTTGTCTTTTTATGACAATGGAGAAATCTTGGGATACTATCTGTAAAGGTAAAGGTAAAGGTTCCCCTTGACAATTTGTCCAGTCGTGTTCGACTCTAGGGGGCGGTGCTCATCCCCGTTTCCAAGCCATAGAGCCAGCGTTTTGTCCGAAGACAATCTTCCGTGGTCACATGGCCAGTGCGACTTAGACACGGAACGCTGTTACCTTCCCACCGAGGTGGTCCCTATTTATCTACTCGCATTTGCATGCTTTCGAACCGCTAGGTTGGCGGGAGCTGGGACAAGCGACGGGCGCTCACTCCGTCGCGTGGATTCGATCTTACAGCTGCAGATCTATAGACCTTACAGCACAGAGGCTTCTGCGGTTTAACCCGCAGCGCCACCACGTCCCCACTATCTGTAGAATGGCTTATTAATTCCTGCACATATTGGACCATGGATTCAATCTTTCCCAAATCTTGCAATATAAAGCAAAAGCAAAGTGTGCTGCTTATATACCTCCCCATAAAGCATTCTCTGGGCAGTTTACATTTCAGTTTACTCAATTTACCAACTGTGGAAAGATGGGAGGTTGCATCAACCTTGAGCCAGCTACCTGAATCCGCTGGGATCGATCACAAGTCAAGAGCAAAGTTTTGACCGCACTACTGCAGTTTAACCATTGTACCACAAGGCCAAGTAAAGTAGTTCAAAGTCAGTATGGCAGGGTTTGGAAGGCCTAAATGTGGAAGGTATTCTAAAAGCCGTTCTGGAATCTGCATAGCTGGGTCTGATCCCTTTAAAATCATGGTGCAATTTTATGTTTCTAAAGAACTGGAGCAAATAAAATGTCACTTGTACAGAGTCATGTACAGAAAATCCTTTCTCCAAAATCAGCCTTTCTTGGGGGCTTAATTCCCTGTTGGAAAAACTGGTGACTAGAGTCTGTTTCTGGGTTATATAGCTGGAGATCTATATTTTGCTGTTTCTTCCTCCACCTGTGGGGATATGACTCCCTCTTGTGTCTTCTGCCCATGACCAAAGAGGAGGAGGAATGTCAGGAAAAACTTCCTAACTATTCGAGCAGTATGGTAATGAATCATTTACCTTGGGAGGTGGTGAGTGCTCCAACACTGGAGGCATTCAAGAGAAATTTAGACAGTTATCTGCCAGATATCCTTTGATTTGTATTCCTGCCTTGAGCAGGAGGGTTGGTCTTGATGGCCTTATAGGCCCCTTCCAACCTGAAGATTCTATAGTTCTATGATTCTAGGAGGAAGGAAAGGCATGTGACTGGGTGGTACCTGTGCCACTGCTTTCACCAGCTGAAGAGTCCCACTCTGTGTTAGATGTTATGGACTGTTTGTGTGAAGCAATGCTTACTTTTAGGGGTTTTGTTCTTTAGCCAGGTCACTTATGAAATAGACTTTGATGGACTTTGACAGTTGCTGTGTAACATAATTATAAAACTATTTTTATTTTACTTTTAGCCCCTGAGGAAGGCCCCGAACTAACCGAAGACTGAAACAGTCTGGGTTTTCTAAATTGAAGGACAGTCCTCTGGCATTTTGAGATTTATTCTCCTTTTGTTTTTCACTTACATTATCATGGTGGCCACTGTTCAGAAAGTCTTCAATATTGATGTATCCCTCTATATCCTGCCTTTCCTTGAAGGAGCCTGACAGCAGAGCGGACAGATTATCCTCCTTCAACAGAGATTGTTGGGAGGGTGACTTAGATTAAGAGAGAGTTCTGGGCCGAAGATCATCAGCCGTGAGGCTGCTGCTCAATCTTAGGAGGGAGAGATGATACAGCAGCATAGGTTACACTGTGTTCCATGGCACAGTAGAATACAACACAACACTGTTTTATTGTCGGTGGTGGTCTAAAAATCTAATTTCATTCAGAAATAATTTCTATAGAGAAATGGAAGCCTGGGTCTTTGGAAACGCAACACTGTATTCCCTCTGCCAGACTGCATCACAACAGAGTTATGGAGAGGGGACTTCAATAGAGGTCTACGTGATTTCATTCACATCGCCCTGATCCATAAACAGCAGCAATCCTCTGTCTGTGCAATATCTTATTTCATTTGCCACACACCTTCCAGCACATTCAACAAATGAGGCACGATCTTACGCCTGACAGCTCATTCATTATAAAACACTAAGCCATTCCCAGGTAACTATCCAAACCTTTTCCTGACTGTTTCAGTGCTCCCATATAAGAGAAAAATGCATGATCTCCTAGTTAAATACATTATTACAGCATACGTAAGCAAGAAGCATAAGGGCACTGACATTCTCTCTCAACTGATGCTTACAAATTAACTTTTATTTATTTATTTACTTACTTACTTTGCAGTCTGATCTCTAAGTACATTTACCTTGTAGTTAGGTCTCACACATTTCAGTGAGACTTACTTTGTAGTAAGTAAGCATAGGACTGCAACCTTAGGGTACATCTGCACCATACCCTAGATGTAAAAAGATATTAGAAGTTTCTTTTTTAAAAATTGCAGTGGGCCCTAGGGATGGTACAGGCTAGGAAGCCAAATGAAAGAAATAACATCCCCTATCAAATATATGGAAGTCTTGGAGCATGAGGAAAGAAGTCATCTACCCATCAGGAGGAATGGCACTCTATACATAAACACATGCCTTGAAATCGCATCACTATTGTTGAAATTTTCAGCCTCAGGGCAGACCTGAAATGTTCCTGCAACATGACGATGGAAATTAAGACAGGACGTTCTAATGGGAAGCCTAGGCAGTTCTACTGGCACAATGCTAATGCTACATTTACTATATAAACAAAACAATAATAGGGAGGGTGTATCCTTTTAGCTCCTATAATTGTGTCTTTTCACTATGAAAAGTAATTGAAAGCACAATGCATTTTTCTCATTACATTCATGATACTCAGCTATCCACCTAAAGTTAATCAACCAAGAAATGAAAACTTTATGTGAAGAAAAGAGTAAATAGGTTGTTGTCATTATTTCACAAATTCTACCATAACCGGGAAGGTTTGGGGGTTATAAAATTAACTTCGGCATTTTTACCTATGCCTACGGATCTAACAGTCTAATTATCCAAAGCAGAGAAATTTCAAGGGATACAATAAAAAGAATGCACCACAAGACTCCTTCGTGGAATATATATGTGTAAGTCACTTTTTTGGATTACCATCTGAAAAAGTTGCCAACAGCGCAACTACTCTCCCAGAAAAGAACTTCTCCCAGCTCCTCTTTAGTATGTTCTTGCCCAGAATGATGTGTTCAGAGAGCCATTTGTAGTAGGCCAACAAAGGTTTGTGGCTTTATCAAGTTGTTCCCAAACCTGTACATCATCAGCACCATCATGTGCCATCAATTCTGACTCATGGCAACCCTTTTCAGGGTTTTCCAAGTAGAGAGTTCTCAGGAGGGGTTTCCCCTTCCCTTCTTTTGGGGGTGCCCTGGGGCTGTGCAGCTGGCCCAAGGCTTTACACAGGGTGGCTCTGTTTGCAGGAGGTGCAGTGGGGAATTGAACCTAAACCACTGAGCTATCTAGCCAGCCCTCAAACTCATACGCCATCCTCTAATTTCTTAGAGGACATGCTGGATTGAAAACATTGCAAAAAATTGTCATGGTCTGGGCTTCGGCCTGGGCTACATCACTTCCCCACTTATTCTTGAAATACTAAGGCCCAACTCAAAAACCAGCACATGAGAAATGTGTACAACCCACCCCATCATGTGTTAGGAAACATGAGGATCAGACAGAATCAAAGCAGAAACCGGGCATGGTGTACTGACTGCCAGCTGGCCATCACTTTAAAGGTTATTAGAACAGATTGCATCATGAGTCATAAAAATATTAGCATTAGCAAGAAGAAAGTTAACAAAAATGAGCTCTGTCCCAAAGGCGATTAGCTCTCAGCAGGCCAGAAACCAGCTCTTTTAACTGTGTTGTGTGATGTGTACACCCACCCATTTAGCTAAGGGCTAGAAACGTCAGTCCATCCATCAGACATCTCACAGTATGCGTCTATCCAAAGGGGCATTGAAAGATGACCAGACAAGGGGAAAAAATAGGAAATAACCCAAGAGGCAAAGACGGCTAAGCAGTAAGGCACTTTTGCTTGAAGAAAATGTAAACCATTCATATGTGAAACCTGAACCCAAGCCTGCCAAAAAAACAATAAATAATAACAGTATCACAAAACACCAATGGGATACCATCACTGCATTCACAGATTTCCTATTCCTCTCCATCATCACAGCCATCACAACAATCTGAAAGTAAACAAGGCAGCCAGGAATCGTTACAGCAAATGCAGATAAGCACCAGGGCTTTCCCCCTTTCCTGTACTGGTGGGATCCTCCACATGACGTACATATACAAAATGGCAACTCCAAATTGTTTCTCAAAATGAGCGAAAAGGCACAAAACCCCTAGTCCATTCACAGCAGCTAAGGATATATCAGATGCAAATAGTGTTATCTATATAACTGCCAACATGCTTTTCTGAGCACCCTAACACAGAACAACTCAGCATGCTGGCTGACAGATCCCACATCTCCAACTACATTCACCATCAACTGCATTTGGGTCAATCTGACAGAACTGTACAATCAAATGCACAGATGGACACCAGTTTATTATGATCTGTTATACTTAGGCTGGAAACTGGTACAAGGACAATTTAATTCCATGGCCTAAATTTTGTTAGTTTGTTTTCTATGCATGCAACAGCTAGTTGCACTGCAGTTGTCTTTGTCCAAGAACAAATTCACTACCCAGTTGCATGGATGCAAACCCTGTTGTTTTTAATGGGACAATCTCTGGCTTGCATATGGATCTCAAAGCAAAGTAGTATTCAGATACCCAGAGACTATCCAGACTGCAGCTTTCTAGGCCACCCAACAGAGCAACAGAATGCACTCAAGAGAGCACAAGGATGCTGATCTGTTCAGCCTTCTCACTTTGGTATCCTAGTCATGTAGACAGAATCTACCTCCCAATGAACACATGAATAAATCAGATCCTGTGCCTTTGGCAGAGAAGTGCATTCTGAGAGGAAAGACAGTTGTAACCCTTTCCTTAAGTAAGGTAAAGGTAAAGGTTCCCCTTGACAATTTGTCCAGTCGTGTCCGACTCTAGGGGGCGGTGCTCATCCCCGTTTCCAAGCCATAGAGCCAGCGTTTGTCCGAAGACAATCTTCCGTGGTCACGTGGCCAGTGCGACCTAGACACGGAACGCTGTTACCTTCCCACCGAGGTGGTCCCTATTTATCTACTTGCATTTGCATGCTTTCAAACCGCTAGGTTGGCGGGAGCTGGGACAAGCGACAGGAGCTCACTCCGTCGCGTGGATTCGATCTTACAGCTGCAGATCTATAGATCTTACAGCACAGAGGCTTCTGTGGTTTAACCCGCAGCACCACCACGTAAGGTACCAGCCAGTAAAACATTAGCTTAATAATACCACAATTAAGACAGGCATGCTTTACAAGAACAGGCCTCGGTCAGGCTACTGTATTCTCTGTGTAACTTAACATTCATCTAGGCCTCAGACCTAAGATGGAGGTAGTCTCTTTCACACCTAGGGAGACAATGCTCAATGACTCATCTTTATCCTGGAGCAACCACGGCAGTACGTATGTGCTTCACCCTCAGCAGTTCCAAGTGTGGCCACAGAACTTCTACCAACATGTCAATGAAGGAGTGTTTTCATTGCACCAGAGGCACACATAACGGTGAAAAGCCACCCAGTCTCTCAAGAGGGGGGCAAAACAATGGTCAGAATGGTGATCCCCTAAAGCCCACCTCCTATTTTGGAATACTAAATGAACACATGGACAGGTTTCACAAAAACGGCACATACAAGCATAAACAGCCATGTCCAAAGTGAGATGGTGAAATGTGTGCCAGCTGATCCACCCTGCATTGTTCCAGATATACCTTTGCCGTGGAACATTACAAAGGACTCTATACACATTTCTCTCTATGAAGCAGTTTGCATTAAGTAGTGGCACTGGAACTACAAGTTGTCTGATGACTCTTTCAGTTTTGTTGTATGTTCTGCAGTAGACAAAGTTCAACATGGACTCAATGATGCCAGTAGAGTATCAGCAACATAAATCTGTGTTGTGACCACTGGATATGGGAGTACTGCTCAGTGATAATTTTGCAGCTGTGTTCTACAGATTCTTCTGTTTATAAAGCTGTTTTCAAGACTGTTTTCAACATTGTGCTGCAGTTATTGTTGTCACAGTAACAACTAATGCTCCTCTCTGTATTATGGGCTTCCTAGCACATGGCATTCACCAGCATCTCCAGGTTCTAAGTCACTTGGGTCCAGAAAGGAGGTAGGATACTACTCCTCTGAAGATACGATGGTCCAGTAAACTAAACAAATAAGGTCAATCATGGATGGATGTCCTTATAATTATAGAGAAACCATTACTAGTTGACACGAAAGTTCTATAGGCTGAAGAAAACACTTGTTGAGCAATGTACTAGTGGTTGTCAGTGTCCACTGTGCCATGTAGAGCTTAAGGTAAAGGTAAAGGTTCCCCTTGACATTTAGTTCAGTCGTGTCCGACTCTAGGGGGCGGTGCTCATTTCCGTTTCCAACCCATAGAGCTAGCGTTTGTCCGAAGACAATCTTCCATGGTCACGTGGCCAGCGCGACTAGACACGGAATGCCGTTACCTTCCCTCCGAGGTGGTACCTATTTATCTACTCGCATTTTTACATGATTTCCAACAGCTAGGTTGGCAGGAGCTGGGACAAGCGACGGGAACTCACTCCGTCGCGTGGATTCGATCTTACGACTGCTGGTCTTCTGACCTTGCAGCACAGAGGCTTCTGCGGTTTAACCTGCAGCACCGCCACGTCCCCTATGTAGAGCTTAGTAAACTACTATTAAAAAGTGTACACTTACAAACTCAACTCCTCCAAATAGTTACTTGCCACAATAGTTACAATGTTTTCCAGCAACTTTCCATTCTCAAAATTAAGATAGTTGCAATTAAGTTACTTGTTTTAAAGTAGAAGTCTTCCATGTAGAAGTCTTCCCCCATCCATTAGTAAGGCTGCACCCCATAACTATAAAAGTAAATTACAGTTACAATGCAAAATGACAGAGGTTATGTCTCATTATTACAATTATGATGTGATGTAGTTACATCTTAGTAATAAATAAAAAACAATTACAAACAGCTAGTTATTTCCAAACAACTTTCAAGCTCTGGTGATAGTAGAGTATCATCTGCACTTTGGGTGTCATCTGATGTATTTGTGGCTGATGAGGTGTGGAAGGTATGTGATGGACTGAAATTATGGAGCACAGGATGAGTAGTCACAATTTGGTACTGACTTGTCATGAAAATCCACACATCCAGCTTGGTCTTCTCTGATGTTCACACATACTGTCTTAGGTGTCAGGTACATGGTCTCACTTTATGATGATTCATTTCCTGCTCAAATCCATCAGTCACTCGCTGTATTCTTGGACTGTAGAAACTGTAGCTCTTTTCCCCCAGTGTTTACTGTGAGCAACCTTACCTCCCTAAAGAGGGTATGGCGCTTGGTCAGGGAGTCTTTCAGGCCCCAAATCTTACACTGAGGTAAGTCCTCAACCTTCAGCATTGCATAGCATCTGTGCCGTAGACAAGCCTGACCTTTGAAGAACACTTTACTTTACTCAGTACCTTGCAAGTACTTGAACATGGGCTTTGTGATTCCTTAGAACTCACAACAGCTCAGTTAAATAGGACTTCTCTATAGTAGCCAGTTAGTAGCCTTTCCACTCTTCTGGATTTAGCCAAACCCTGCTGGTCCAAGAGACTAGTCCTCAATGAGGTTTTTTAAAATTATTTTTAATTAAGAAAATAAAGATTCATAGAAACAGTTATTTGCTTAAGCGGTAGCATAATAACATGTTCAAAGGTTACAGTAATTAAATAAAGCAGTTATTTCTTATTAAAAATAAGAAACTCTAAGATCTAAGCTGTGGTGGGCTAATCCCACCCCTCCTTCTTCTTACCATTCTACATTCTGCAAACACCCACTTACATAACTCAATCCATCAGGAATTTCCCTCTCAGCTTGGCATAAGCTAAGAGAGTGCATAGCATTCAACATCCCTTCTCCTCCATCTTTTCTACACCCCTTGGACCTCCTTCTTCATGGCTGTTAACCAATTAACTCCAGGAGGCGTAACTGCTCACACCACCTCCAATTCTCATGGAGATGCAGAATAATCCTTCCCAATTAGACTGGAATTTGTTGGGTCTTTGCAATGGGCCTCCTCGACCTTGCACGCTTATCAGGATTCACTCTGTACCAGCCTAGCTGTAAATTAGGAAAAACAGCCTCTCAGCCTTTACCACATTCCAATGTCCTCAACTCATTTCACTTTGAAACCTAACCGACTCCATTTTCTCTCATCCTCAATGACTACAAGTCCCACTCTCCTTCTATATCATCACACTTCCTTATAAAGGTTTCAGCATTCACCTTTTATCCATGCCTCTTTAAAATGGAATATGATGTACAATAGACCCCTGGTGTACAGTGGCTCTGTAGGCAAACCTCCTGCATTTGCAACCCTTCTAAAAGTACACTGTGCCCCCCCACCCAAAGGGGTAACACCCAAATGAAACGGCTACCCATCCTTTACAAACAGCAGTGACTTACACTGCAGTACTGCTGCCAAGCTCTTGCCACTACAGGTGCTCCACACTAACTCTCACAGATGACAGAATGACTGTTAAAGTTAATATGTGCACTCTGCCTTACAGTCATATCTACTAATTACTTTTAGTATTTATACGTAATTCCTGCCACATCCAATGCAGCTAAGAATAGAATATTAACACAAAAAGTCTTCTCCTCTCCTACTCCATCACAAAGAGACTCCACCTATTGGATCAGGAGCAGACCAGGGGTTTCTCCTACTTCTTTCCCTAAGGTTGTCCAAATGCTGTCTGCTGACTGCTTTGGGCAAAGCAAAGCACAGGAAGTGGAGTTGTCAAGATTCTGATCCTTTTTTAAGTGGCATCCTGAAAGGAGGTTTTGCCTTCATCGAACAGGATGCTCCATATAACAGACCACCCTTTTAAGCCGTATCAAGGAAGTGCATCCACCCAGCAATGGTTTGCCCCTATTGCCTGGTTAGAGTTATCCGTAACTTTTGCATTAAATTTCTGCCATTGGTTCTCAGTTGTGAGAACATCGGTGGGAAGCATGTTCTTGTTAGCCTGCTTTTCCCTACATATGTGGTTTCCAGTACAGATGTACGTATGTTACAATGCTTACTGAGAAACACACCAAGGGACCTGGCATCCAAAACAGAGGGGAAACCTGCATACAATCATGCATTTAAATGCCAGGCATTTGTGAAAGAGATACATCTGCCCAACCAATTTCTCAGGAATTTGCAGCAGTTTGTCCATGGTGCCACTTAACAAATACCACCAAGGCACCAAGCTATACATCTCCCTCTCTTCACGAATGGATATGACCAAGCTTCCTAGCTGACAAAATGGATTTTAACAGCCGTGACAAGAACAAAGATAATAATTCTCAAGAATGAATGAAATGGCTGAGGTCAGGTTTATGTTGAATAGGTCTGTAGGCTTTAATGCATTACAGGAAAAGATTTCAGGAGAAATAACAAACATTTAACACTGTCTAAAACAATGTAGATTTTTTTCCACAAATATACTGCATTAAGCATGAACTGATATGGACTGGTTGTTTAAACTAGGGGTTAACAGGTGCACTTCCTCTCCCTCTATAGCAAAAGAGGCAACAGTGAGATGTTTACCCGAGAACTTGCATTATATAGTGGCCAGAGTGCTGGAATGGGCCTTGGCTTATTCAGGTTCCAAGTTCCCACTCAGCCATGGGACCCAATGGATGACCTTAGGGAAGTGATTCTCTCCCTGTCCTCTCTCAGTCTGACCAATCTCCCAGGGTTGTTGCAGAGATAAAAGGGAAGGAGGGGAACTATGTACGCCACCGTGATCTCACTGGAGCAAAGGCAAGAGGTATAGTAGATAGATAGACAGAGCAAGCAAGCAGCTGCAACAAACATCTGCTCAGATGTACACCCGCTGAAGTAAGCTGGGACTTGTTCTCTTGTAAGTAAGTGTATAATTCCAGCCTTACTTATCTTTATTTTTTTACTGTTCATTACAAAAGAATATTTTTTAAAATCAAACCTTATTCAGGAATTAGAGCAAACTCTGTAATGGAACAAATTTGTTGCAAATCTGTAGTCTGTCCTATTTGAACAGCTTGCAAAACATATGGGAGACATTCCTTCATCACACCAGAACTTCATGCAGTCACACACATGCTATAATATTGCCACCTCGATTTTATAACTTGAAATTGCTGCACAAAAATATGGTGATGTTATAAATATGTGTGGCCCAGGGGACTAATACAACGCCCCTTAGATAATGTGAGATCTTTCATGTAAAAAAATGAAGAGTATGATAAAATCATCCCAGTGACGGCAATTTTCAGTAAATAAAGATTACCCTCCTCCTGTCCCACAGCTCCCATGGCTTCATGGTGATAAAAGGAATTACATGGGAGCCAGGGATGCCTCAGGCCAGAAGTAGGATTTTTAACATGATTTTCAAAAAAAGTCATCCCTGCTGATGATGTCATCAGCCTTCCACAGGTGTAGTTACACCAACAGGTTTTCTGCTACTGTCTAAGGACAACTCAGATTCAACGCAGCACATGACACAGTTATTGTGAAGGTCATTTGTCAAATCTCCTGTTTTTTCTTTTATTTAAGAAATGTCAGATCACTAATCTAAGTAAGTAGTTAGCCATCAAGACAATCTGCATACCGTATAGAAAGGCAATGTGAACCTAAATTCTAGCATATTGTTCAAGTGTTCATGGTGATGGTGATGATACACATCCATACATTACAAGGTTGCCCTTGTAAAGCAAGGGAGAACACAAAGTAGTCAGCCAAAGGAACAGGAAAGTCTGGGACTCAAGTGGAAAACTCAGTGCCTCCTTCAGCTGAATGGCCCACTTCCCATTCCCAGGGGCCACCTATTATGAACTACCTGGGTAGGAAAAGGAAAGTACGAGAAGAAACATAGACTGCAGTACCTGCCCCAGACATTCAGATTCAGTCATGATTGTTAAAACTCAGCACACAACAGGCAATGTCTATAATGATGTCTTAGCTGACACAATTTGCCTCCAAAAGTTAGGCCATTAGCATTATGCCAGCATAACGACACAAGAGAATTTTGGCCAATGAGGTAAATAACATGTCATTGTATCTCCCTGTTTCTGTGTTATGACATTTAGAGTTCAAAAGAGAAAACTCTGCTGAGGAGGAACTCTTGAAAAAGGAAGCGGTTTGCATAAAGCAGTCTGGCTTAAGAACACATAAAGGAACGTAAGAGCATATTGTTATCGCTTCTCTGTTTAAAACATGAACAAGGACTTGGCTCAGGATTTTAGACATAACAGCCAACAGTACTCTGTTCTACACAAGTCACAGCAATGCACAGAAGTAAGCAAGGAAGAGCAGAAGACATTCTCTCATATGTATCTGCTAGAACTACCTGCACCTCACCTTGATCTAGGTGGTTAGCGTGTCTGGTCTGAACTGTATTGCTCTCCACCTGTTCGCTCCCTCCAACCAACTACAGAGAACAGGGTTCATCACACAAGGGAAAGCAAGCATCCCCATATCCCATACACTTTCTTTTGACAAAGTCCAGACATTCCACCCCACTGCTGACCACCACTCCAGAGCTCTATGCCCCTTGGGATCATAGCCTGGGTGTACAGTGAAAACAAACTGTCATAGCTTGTCATACTCATGTTGTTTCACTATAAGCCCCAAGCAACAAGGGGTCCATGTTTCCACAGTCATGAAGATGTCTATCCTACGCGTCCTCATGGGGAGTCATAAATAGCAGCACCACAGTCAGGGTCAAACTAGACGGTGAGCTTAGCATGCATTTAAAACAAATCTTCCCCCAAGTCGCAAAACACATGTTTACTTTAGCATGTGATCTTCCTCACTGCTGCTTCTTGCATTTAGCCTACTTTGTTTTATAACTGGTCATCGGAAGATAAAACATGGGCTTAATTTGCAAAACTGATTGTCAAAGCATATATCTCTGAGGAAATCCTATTGTGGAAGGGTAAACATAGTGCCCTACGCAATAAACAACAGGACAGGAAGTTTCTATATGTATTTGACACTGCTCTCACTTTCTATCCCTTCTCCTGGCTACTTGGCAAACAAGTTTTTTCCCTCCCTCGTTTGGAGAGAGCTGTGCATGCAATCTGCCCAAGGAGCTAGGCTGCTGTGTTGAGTGGGATCTCTTCCCTGTTGACGGCTGATGGTACAGGGATGCTGTAACACTGACTTGCACATGTGGTGGCAGAGAAGGCATGATGGGGTCCTGTCCTGACCTTTTTTGATCCTCCTCTGTGGAGGAAGCACGTGGTAGCCATCCCCAACACAGTCTCTAATGGACAGCACCAGCAGTATTGCCAGCAGTACTATGGATACATCTACCATTTCCACACAAATTTTGTGTTTCCTGTTGGCATGTTTTCCTCCTGTCCTCCAGGTCTGCACACACGTGGGCTATGACAGCCATTCCACCAGCACTGCATTGGTGTATCGCTCTCCTGCCCTCACATAGTTAAATTCCAGATTTGTTCTACCCATAGCCTCTTGGCAAAATTAAGGAGATTTCAACATAAATGTAGTTATATGACAAGATTTCTATTCAAAATGTTGAGCAGAAATCATTCATTTAATCAAGTCCTGCTGGATGCTTCAGTTATTACCGTCACCTGTTGTATACATATATAATTGCACATCTAAACTGTTATTTCTTGAATTGTAATAACCACAATCTTATTCAATTCTTCATTTGTACTGCATACAGAGACAGTAACATTAAAGTTAACAAATGTGCTTTGCTAGAAATACATTTCATTTTTCATTGAATCCAATGAAAAAATAATTAGCTGAATTTGAAAATCAGTTCACTGCACGTAATTGAGCGTGAGTACAAGCAAACTAAATAACAGAATTCCACCCATCTAGTGATGAAATAGAGAGCTATACAAATATGCAAAAATACTCCAGCTTGTATTATAGATACATCTTACCATTACTGATTAATATGTTTGGTTTATGATGGTATAACAATTGTTAGACCAAACACTTAGTGATAGAACTGATTAGTTACACAGTATCTGTGCTGTTATTACATTTATCTTGAAAAGACATCTATGTTGCTGAGATAGAAAAGATGACATACCTTTCTTCTTTGATTTATTGAAAAGGAATCCAAACATTTTTTTAAAAACGCCTTTTTTCTCCTGTAACAGAAATCGCCATTAATTAGTCTTTCAAAGTAATTGAGATCATACAGAGATAATCATTATAAATCCACAAAAGGTAATTTGGATTGGATCTCACTGTAGGAAAAAATGATGAACTGACAAAAGCTGGTGACCCTTCTTCAGCCTTTCTGAGATCCAAACGTTTCTGCTCTGCTTGTTTCTGGAAACATTATCAAGCGAAAAGAAAAGCTAATTCCACACAAATACTCTGAAATTCTAGATGATGCTCATTTGCTTTATACTGAAGATTACGGTGATCTTGTATATGTATTTAGAAGAATGATTCAGCCCAAAGGCTGAACTGCTTGATTACAAGTACTTTTTGCAACAGAGCTGCCATCATGCTGCACAGGCTACAGAACAATACAACAGCAAAACTAGACTTAGTGTAGTACAATTCGGTATAAGGGTATTTGGGGGAGGAGGACAAGCCTACAATAAGCTTTGTATTGCGATTTCCCCCCCCCCCCAATGCCCCCTAAGCAAGGGAAGCATTCACATATGATGGGGGATCGTATGTGAATGCTTCCCTAACGCCAAGGGAGGCCCGGAAGGAAAGAACGAGGAACCGGGCCTTCTCGGCAGTGGCCCCTCGCCTCTGGAACAACTTGCCCATTGAGATCCGCCTGGCTCCCTCTCTGGGTGTCTTTAGAAGTAAACTTAAGACATGGTTATTTAGGCAGGCTTTCCCTCCTGCTGTATCTTAATATTTACATTTTTACATCTTAGATTCTTGCATGTTTATTGGTGCTATTGTTTTTTAAATTTTGTAATGCCGCCCAGAGTAGACCATTGGTCTAGATGGGCGGGGTATAAACCGAATAAATAAATAAATAAATATAAATAAAATAATATGAACAGGAAGAGCAGCAATCCCTGAGAATGACCCTAATGATGGTGTCCTCTCTGTATACCAGGGTATGGACAACTGGGTCCCTCTAGATATGTTTAGACTGTCACTCCCATAGCCCCTCGCCACTGGCTTATGTTAGCTAGGGCTGCTAGAAGTTGTAGGCCACCAACATCTGGACAGCCCCAGCTGTCCACCTCTGCTGTCCACCACAGCATTATGAGCATCAATGGTGTGATGAGAAGGGCTGTGCAAGAGCGCGTTGCTTATTTGAGGAGCGGGCAAATGGGAAACTGCATCGCGTGAGAATGCAAGTACCATGGGTCCAAGAATCAGGTAAAAATATTTCTGAAAAAATGGGTGAGTTAGCCATCATTTACAAGATACTGTTTTTAAGCCTAACTTATTAAATGGGATAAAATGTGACATACTGCACTACAGGCTAGTACAATTTAAATCCTTATGACATTTCAGTGTATTTCATATATGTCAGCATAATAACTGCTGTAATAAATCTGATTTCATAATCTGTTAAATAAAATGCACCTGCAGCTTAAAAGTTATAAGATTTATAACAGTGCTGAATTTATTGTGGCATTCTCTGTTTTAAGATGACAAATTGGTAATGCATGTTTATTATGTAATAATTTGTCCCTGTTCTTCAAAGCCAGAAGGACTGATGCAAAGTGAAAGGAGGCATGGAAGAGCGATATGGCTGTGATTGATTGAAAACAACAACTCATTTTAAAGGTATAATTATTTATGATTGTATGATGCATCCCGAAACCCAGGGGGCTAAGCGGGCTATAACCTTTCTTCAATAGATTACATCTTGACTCTTTATGAGCCAACAGAACTAAAATGTAAGGTAGGCACCACAGAAGGGGTTTCCAAACATTTCAGCACCACGTCCCCTTTTTCATTTCTGAGAAATACCTCCCCTTTACCATCACACAAACCTCTTTTAACAACAACAAAAATAGAAATGATGATGGCAAAAACAACAAAATCAATCTGTAATTTAAAACGGACAGAAAAACTTAATACAAATTATTTTAAATGAAAAATCTCTAGAAAGATTAAAGAGCTTTCCATCTGATCTAGTCCGTAGATAGACGCCTTCTGTTGCAGTTCCAAAAGTGTGCTTCAGCATGACAGCAAAAAAGATCCCAAACAGAGTCGGTGCGAGGACACAGCCCTGTTTCACTCCGCTTCGGATGTCAAAGGGATCTGATGTTGAACCATCAAAAACTACAATGCCCTTCATTTCCTCATGAAAATGATGTTAAGGAGTCGAGGTGGACATCCAATCTTGGGAAGTATTTTAAAAAGGCCGTCCCTGCTGACCAAATCAAAGGCCTTTGTGAGATCTATGAAGGCCACAAAGAGTGGCTGTCGTTGTTCCCTACATTTCTCCTGCAACTGTCTGAGGGAAAATACCGTGTCAGTGGTGGATCCATTAGCTCGAAATCCACACTGCGATTCTGGATAGGATCAAGATAATAAGCAGATATATTTGCCTAAAGACATTTTGCATGCAATACAATAATAAGCCAATTCAAAAATAAATATATATTAGTTGTTTTTTGTAGTTACAAAATTTCAGCTGGAAAGAAAATACCTCATCAAATAATATCCACTGTGCTGTCAGTTTAGGCAATATTCATTAAAGATAATTTCTCTACTAGTGGTAGACTGCTGAAGTAAACAATGGCAATAAATTACTCCTATAGATTTTTTGCAAGCATTTTAATCTCATAGCTCATTTCATTCAATAGTAGGAGTTGATGTGTTGTAACTGTTGCCACAGCAAATCCCTAACATGCTTTAGAAATATTCTTTAATGAACTGAAAAGTTTTACTTTCCACCATGGCCTTTCAACTCTTTTTTAAGCAAGAGTGTAATGAACTTCTCTGACTTCTGTCACATTTAGTCCAGTGTCTTGTATTTACTACAGGATAATCCTTCCTAGGTAACAGCCCTCGTAGGCTGCTATTGCACCTCCTTCTGTCTGTGTTTACTTCTGGTAGACACCATTAGGCACTAACAGGAGTAACTACCCATGAAGCTGACACTACCCATGAGGTTCCAGGACTTGCAGAAATACCATAGCCATGTTCCATTTTGGATGAAAGGTTATATTCAACTGAAAGCAAAGCAGTTGCCTACAGCCAGAGTAACAATGGAGTCATCATGGTTCCCAAGCCCTGATTTGTAAGTCTATTAATAATACTGTCAATAATTTATTTCGAGAACTGAAGTTAGTAAACTCATACTCTAATACTCATAAAGGAAAGCTGACAATAAAGGCACGTTGATGCATCAGCCTTCCTGTTGGCAGAAGAGGGAAGGCAGCACAGCCAATTCCCTGTCGCTATAGCCCCCTCGAAGCCATCTCCCTCACTGTTA
The DNA here is from genome assembly GCA_037013535.1 of Intellagama lesueurii. Lineage (NCBI taxonomy): Eukaryota > Metazoa > Chordata > Lepidosauria > Squamata > Agamidae > Intellagama > Intellagama lesueurii. The sequence goes on from JBAJHW010000001.1 coordinate 222,978,153, forward strand.
TGTAGGTTCTTCTGACTCTCCAAGCATATTTTCTCAAGGAAGACGGGTCTGCAGGCAGACGGGGGAATTAGCAAAGGCGCCTTCCACAGTTCTGTCAGCCGGAGAGTCCCCTGAGCAGAACTGAGCTCAAGGGATGCTCCTGAAAGGCACAAACAAAGTCTGTATCTAACATCATATTGAACTTCTGTGTCAACATGTTTAGTAAACATCTGTGATGAGCTGCTATTTTTAAGTTGTTTTTATTGTTGTTCTGTGCTGTCATCAGAACTGACTTATAGTGACCCTAATAGGGCTTTCAAGGTACATGAAATATTTAAGGAGTGGTTTTACCAGTTCCACCTGTCCCCAGTGAGTTTCCATGGCTGAGCAGGGATTCGAACCCAGAGTTTCCAAGTCCTAGTCCATCACTCTATCCACTACACCACACTAGGTATCCAAGTGTATGATTGCACTGTATTGTGCATCCCAGTATATCTGATGTATGATTCAATTTAGAAATGAATATTCCAAGATTTATGCAAAACCAGAAAGTTTTTAACTAGCATACTTGGACTAACTGATCGTCCACTCTCCTGAAAAGACATTAATGTAAATTAATTTATACAAGTGGGGAAAAAGTTATGGAATAGCACAAATCACATGGCCCCATATCTCCTCCTTTCTTACAATGTCCCAGGCTGCTCCCCCTCTCTGTCTTAGCTCACAAGACCTAGTAATGGCTGTGCTGGCCTAGGGACTGCCTGGCGTGTTTCACTGTATTGCACCTTCCTGCAAAAGAGTCATTGCAAAATGTGCGCTCTCAATCTTTGATCCTTGTCTGTACATTTAAAAATATGATTTCAAAGACAGCTTTTCAAAACATTTTCCATCGAAGAAGGAACATGCTCACATGACCCAGAATTTGCTTAGTAAAAACAGTGGGCTGCTGAAGGCAAAAGGGAGGAAGACTTCTCCGAGACAGCACCCCAAATCAGAAATGCCCTCCTAAGGGTCATTGCTCTGCTAATGCGGGTTTCACCTGGGAAGCATCTGGAAATATTTTTAATGTCATTGCAAGTTGGCTTTAAAATGGGGTGTGGTTCTAACCAGTTATTCGTTACACCCCTTATATATTTTTATTTTTACGTATGTATGGATTATTATAATTTCTTACTGTATTCCGTGTCTTTATACACAACCCATTTGTATTTGTGGGTGAAGGACAAAGATAGCTGTATGAGTGATGGGTAGATATGTTAACCCACTGATCAATCAATAGTTGCACATGTAGGTCGTCAGAAAGGAAAGTAAGGCTAACTCTTCTTATGATTGATGTTCCACTCTGGAATATGTCTTTTTAAAAAAATCTAGGGGAAGGGGACCTGTGAAGTTCTTTCAGGTATAAAAATCTCACACACAGTAGACTAATATAACATTTAATTAGAATTTAAAGAACCAATTAGAAAATAATTTGGGAATATTAAAAACACTTGGTCCATCCCATTTGTATCATTGATTTCAGTAAGAAAGTTAAGTATACCGAGAACTGAAATCAATGACACATAAAACAAATTAAGTTGACTGGACTGAACAAAACCTGTTTTCAGTTATTCAGTTTCAGCTGATTTTCTTTCTTGCCAGTAACTAATTACCATTTAGTTTTGCTTCTTGAAGTGGTGGCAAGGGGAGAGAAGAACCTAGGTCCTTGGTCTTCCTGAAAGAAATTCCATTCCTAGGATGTCCCTGCCAACAGTGATTTTCACCAATTCCCCCTTCTCCCAAACATCTGAAAATCTGCTCTCGAGGATAATGGAGCCCTAAAGACTGACATGGGAAGAAGAGCTGGGGACTGGAGGAGAACCCTCTAATACAGCGGTCCCCAACCTTTTTCGGTCCGTGGACCGGCTGGGGAAGGCAGGGCACCACCCGCGCTCGCACGCATGCGTGAACAAGTGCGCACACTCTCTCGCATGGGTGCGTGGTGCTCGCGCGGGCGCGCTCGTGAGCATCGCAAACAGTGGCACAGCGCTTGTCTGGGTGTGTGCACACTCGTGCGCATGCGCAAACGACGGCGCAGTGCTCGCACAGGCGTGCTAGAGCGCACGCGCAGCTGCAAACGGGCTGTGCGGGGGTGAGTGTGTGCGGGGGGGGGCGGGAGGTCTGTCTCGGCGGCCTGGTCCGGCTCAGGCCACGGACCGGCACTGGGCCGTGGACCGGGGGTTGGAGACCTCTGCTCTAATACCTCCTTCCCCTCTGCTTCAGCCAACAGCCCCTCCACAGCAGATGCTTCCTGCGCAGTAAAAGAGTGGAATACTGCAGTGGACCAGGTCAGAATGCAAGCGGCTTCGCTTCTGGTCGTTTCCCTCCCTCGCCGTCCTCCCCACCACAATGATCTTAACCCAGGTAACTCAAACCTCTACACAGAGATGAGAGATCATTTATATACAGGTTTCCATTACTTCTGTACAGCGGAAGACCAACAAAAAGATGTTCTTATTTTTCCAAATTAATAATCTAAATGAATTTAATCACTGTTGCAAAGAAACAGAGAGACATTAATTCTTCCTACTCATTCCTTCTACTCATTACTTCAACTGTTGCTTTTTCGTAGTTTTTAAATACTGAAATGTCTATGTTTCACACGAACCCTTTTTTGCTTGATTTGCTCTTCTTCCTCCTCCTCTTCCTCCTCTTTTCCTTCTCGTGCTCCTGCTTCTGTCCGTGCTCTCTCTCCTTCTTTTTCTCCATTGTTATTCTTATCCTTTTCAGGCTACATGAAAAAAATACAAACAAGAAAAATTAACCTTGTATCCTTTCAGTCTCTAAAACAACTAATGGCTTTTCTATATGTGACAAGTGGAGCAGGCTGAATAGGGTCACTAGAAGTTGGGTAAAGGCCCAATATGCCATTTGATACTATCCTCACATCCAAAAGGCACATGTACCTCAAGTGACCCTATTTGTTCTAGCTCCTTCTGCCGTCGATTTGCCATATCCTGAAGTGGCTTAAGAAGAGAGCCACTTCAGCATATTGGCAAATCAAACACCTCTTTTGTGCCTCCATGGAGGCGTAGAGGAAGGGAAAAAACAAATTTAGATTCTATTAGGTCATTGCTGATGTGCTGCATCACTTGTAAAAAAAAAATAGAAAATGTCCTCCTGGATACAAGAGGAGACAAAAGACAGAAATGAGGGGGCTTTTTCCTTTTTCTTTCTTTCTCTTGTCTTAAAAGTCCAGTCAAGAACCCACCCACAGCCAAATCCACGCTGTGGGTAAATACAGGTAGGAACACAGTCAGGGGACAATTTGGTTCACTCCAGCGATTACATCATATGATGATCACTGGAAAAAGGAGTGAACCAACTCATCCCTGCAGTGGACCAAACAGCAAGGCAAAATGCCCATCTGATCCCACTCGAAGATCAGGTGTACAACAGTTGCCATGGTTTTCACATAGACCAAATTCATGAGAACCAACATAAGCACAAATCTTTATGAAAAGTTGGTCTCAAACTCTTTGAATCTGAACTGTCTCTTTATCAGCAATAAAGCAGCCAAAAACTTGTGCTATACTTTTCCTTTTACCTATTAATCAGCTCAAGAACCTAATACATCTGCAGTCTAAGTATCTCTGGTTTTTAGGATTCATTTGTATTTTTTGTTGTAACAACCGGCATGCCAGATTTAGGATCAAGACCATTTTAAATATCAAATATTATTTCCCAAAATTGTAAAAACCAAAACTAACCTCCTCTTTTATACTCCCAACATTTGAATAAATGTCTTCTTCATGGACAATCTCAGCTGGAGCCTTGGGGAGATAAATTTCATTTAAGATTTGCAACAAAAGTCTTAAACAGAACTTTAAAAATGTTTATCAATTTAAAATGTTATTGATTTTATCAGAAAACTTGAGTTGCTTTACATTTCTCCTCTCTCCCATCCCCCAAATCAAACTCTAGTTATGCCTAGCAGAAAGCTTGTTTGATTTCACTGGCATCTTCACACAGCCTGTCTCACACGACAAAACTGCCTTAGCCATGGTTAGTGGCAACCTGGTTCACAGGAGATCCTTTGCACTTGTTAAGTGAGAACCAAACGAGGTTGTAAATTCAGACCACTTTGGAGTATAGGTGGGAACTAATGTGACCAAACATTTTCTCGTGCAAAAGATAGACTGTGCATTAAAAGGTCCAGCTGCTAAGGAGCAACTCACCGTATCTGTTTTTAGAGATGTTGCTGTTCTATATCCAGGAGTATTGTGTTTGTGATGCCTTGAAAAGTAGGTTGGACTACAGTTTGCTGAATCCTCCTGTCATGTTACCACCAGCCATGGTAGCTAAGATATTCTTGGCATTTTTTCTGCTCTTTCAAATGACACCTGCACAGGAAAGATGCCATTCTGCACAGGAACTGTAACAATCCTATGCAGCTTGACATTTTTTCCAGAAAAAAAGCAACCACAAAGTTTGAGAAATGTTTCCCAAGATATTTGGGTGGGATAAGAAGTCTCACAAAGAGAATTCTCACCGCAAGCTGAAACAAGTGATTTTTTTCTTGGTTTACGCCTGAAAGCAAAAGGCTGCAAGATCCATATGCCTGTTGCTACCTGCAAGGTTGTAATGAATGTAAAACAGAAATACTTGTAACCTAATAGCTTAGCACAATGGTCTTCCAAAAGCAGGGTTTTACGAGTATTACTTGACCTGAGATGCGCTAGTGGCACCACATTTGCCATCAACATTTACTTTTTTTCTTTTTAGGGATTAGGAGTTGGGGAGGGAGAAAAAGAAAGGATATTGATTCACACGCAAACAGATACTCATTCACACTCACACAACTTAGAGAGACGGTCTAGTCAAATTGGAACAGACCTTGTCCCACTGATTTAGATGCATGTTTAAGACTCCACTGAAATCAACAGCAAACGAAACCCAAATGGCTCTGTCTGGTGTGAGGACCTGCCTACCGCCTGCTTCCAAGAACAAGCAGGTGGCTGCACGGCTCATGAACCAGGCAAGGGACACCCTGCCCTCAGCTCCGGAGGATGACCCTGCCCTGTCACCATGCCACCTATTGCACACGACACAGAGGTGTTCTACTCGATTAATTTCGCCCAGGAACCAAAGCTCGAGACCTGCTTTGAATCTTACCTGGTCAACAGGTATTTCCACTTGTATATTTTTATCTTCTTGTACCTCTCGAGCCCCTTCAATCTCTTTCGGGGACTTCTGAGCTTTATAAACACTGTAGCCTGAAAATTAGTTAGATTTAGTTAGACACTGGGAAAACCTTTAGGATAAAATAAATTCTTTCAATACTTAACTCTAGCTGAAAAGAAATCACTTTTAAAAAATAAGCGTTAGATGTACAAAGGCAAGGCTCTGCCCTATTTTCAATTCACAGCAGGCTAATGCACTTCATCGTTTTTGAACAGTTTTATTTATGTGTTAAGAAACTTTAAAAATAAATAGAAAAGACAGAAAGGGAAAGTATTACGCAGAGTTGCAAGTCTCATCTGATGAACAGTAGAAATGCTGAAAATTACTACATGTTCAGTCCCCATAAAGAGGAAATGATAGTTGTGATTGTAAACATGAAAATATTCATTTTCCCAACTCAGACCGCTGTGAAAGGGTACAGTAGAAGGGCAGGACAGCTGGCTAATATTCCTACCTTCATGATGCAGCAGAAATGGCACAAACCTTAATGGGATAAAAGCTATGTTAACTCAGCTGGTAAAATTACTTTCAGTGTCAACTAACATGGTTGGAAAGATTTAATGAATATAAACAACTTATTTCAACACATCCTGTCCAGGAAAAAATGTCTATGACAGCTATTTTATACTGAGATTATTATTTTTTCTATGTCATATTATAAGACACCACCCTCTACCGTAAAGAGACGCCAAAATCACAGAAAATGATACTATTAAACATCAGATCCCAGCCACTTCTACACTGCCCACCCCACCGCCCTGACACATGTGTCACTGTGATGTACACTTCTTCTTCCTCCTCCTCCTCCTTTCTTCATCCTGACATGGATTCTTCTCCTTAAGCAGATATTCGATGTCTGTTCCCCCCCCCCCCAATAACACACAAATGCAGTATTAGTAGAAGCAATGCCTGCTTAAATTTCGCTTGCCACACTCTTCTTGAAAGCATAGGAGATCTAGCAGAAAAGGGAGCAGGGGAACCACTCAGCAAACTGCCTGCTCCTCTCCTTGAGTTCTTTCTGCCACTTTCAATTTTAATTCAAGTCCTTATCTTCAAACTAAGGCTCCCTCGCTCTCCAGACATATCTCAGTTCCTTTTATTTTACATCTTTAAAATGCTACCGTATACTTTGTGGGCTGTGCTTGTGCTCTCTGCCATGCCATTTCTTATGCCTGGAACAATATCCTCTGTTGTGCTGGCGGTGCGGGGAAACTGCTAGGCAGAATTGTGCCACAAGACTTCAAGTGCACTTCCTAGGAGGTGAACTGCATGGCCTAGGCTTTAGGACTGGAACGGAAGTACAAGCAGTCCAAGAAGAGCCCACGCAAGGTCTATATTCTGTATGGTTTAACGTCGGCCATTGGTGCTGAAAAAATCTAAACGAACCATAACAGAGCAGATAATGCATATTACATACGGATTCCATACAAAAGTAGGGCAGCAAAACACATGGTACGTACTGGTCAGGAATTACTACTGAGACACTGAATCGCTAACTTAAAACTAGATACTTTATATACAGCCAGCAGTTTAAGCATTCTCATTTTAAGGTGAGGAACAGCTGCTAAGGCTTGTGCAAAGACGGCTGTCGCTAAATGTGAACTATGATTCTCCCCACACACACACACAAATATTTGATCCAAATGCCACATAACTAATTTACAGGAAAAAACCACAACCGAGAAACTTTTATAAAGCAGTTTTCTAAGGGAAAAAAGAGAGGGCTGATATTTTTTTAAAGTGTGTCTGACCACCCTTTCTTCCTCACAGCATGACTTGCTCTACAGTGCCTAGGCATTAACAAGAGAATAAAAAGAAAGTTTGATAAACCTTGCATTGATTTGTAAGTGTTTCTCGATAAGAAATATAATCGTTCTGATTGTCCTAATGTAGGAACATAAGCAACTGTTACGTGTAGTTTAGAATCAAAGAGAGAGCAGCGCACTACAGATAAAAAGTATATCAGCAACACAAAGGGCAAAATCCTATTGGTGTAACTTTGCACAGTGTACACCGTTTGAGCACTGCAAGTACTGTATTTAATTTGAAGCAATTAAAAGCCTTTCGGAAAATTAAAGGCTTTAAATTTTCCAGAGCTCCCTTTAGTCCTGCGAAAGCCTTTTTGGGAGGGGAGGGAGAGCTTTTAATGGTAAAAAAAAAAAAAAAAAAGCTGCTGGATTGCTACTGGCAAATCCAATCCTGGTGTCAGCAATCCAGAGGCAATTTTTTACTGTTAAAGTCTCCCCTGTCCTCACATCTCTAAGCTCTCAAAGGCTTTCTCAGGGCAAAATGGAGCCCTAGGGAGCCCCAGGACCTAAAAGGAGAGGTATAAAAAGCTATTAATGCTTCCAGTGCCCAATCCGGATTATGATGGCAAAGTTACACAACAGGATTTTGCTCAAAGTCATCTATTTTAAGAGGCAATCTTAGGCACCAGATACAGTATTTCCTGTTACCATGATCAGGTGACAGTGGTCTAGGAGCCACTTCACGACTTGCCTTCTCAGGTTTTGCATAATAAACTGAAGCCCTGTCTCCTGCTCCACGTTTTGATGGTTGTACGGGAGGCTGAACACTGGCTCTTTGTTTAGATGGTTCTGTGGGAGGCTGAAAATAACACAAATAGGAATAACCAAATATATGATTATTTATCTAGAGCTGGAACAAATTATTGAATAACATTATTCCTGAAGATTCAGCAAACAATACAGTTTGGTACTGAAAAGGCTATTTAGAAAATAGAAATCCTTTCTAGATTTATCCATTACCATGTAATGCTGTTGACTGATTTACTAGGATTACGCAACTGGGAGTGAGATGTAGGAGCATAACAGTTTCTCGCCTACATCTGGGTTTGGGAACTAATGGCCTTTCAAGTATTGTTCTGTTCCAATCAGCACTCACAAACAAAGGCAATGATGACAGGTGATGAGTGCCATAAATTCATCCACATCATGCGTTTCACAGATTTCCTCATCCCTTGCCTACATACTAAGCCACAGGAAGCATGAGGTGGTGGTAAAGAGTTCTGGATGCTTCTTTTCTAGACTTCAAATATTACCAAGTCTCCCTTCCTCATCCCAGAAAAAGGGCATAACCCAAAGCTGCCTGTCCTCCTTTCCTGGGGGGGACAGGAAGTTTTTCACGTGGTAACTGGTTCAAATGCTCAGCAAAGGCATATGATGGAAAATACCAGCTCAAGTCAACTCATCTCAGACATAACAAAACCGAAGGAACATGCAAAAGCAATCTGGCTGTCTTTCCTGGTGAATCCCTGGGGCCTACACATTCTTCATGACAGGACACACTTGTGACCTGAGCATTCATTCAAGTGGAGGACCAGCTAATGTTGAACTCTGACGTAGCCTCTTCACAATCTTGATTGAAGACTGGGAATATTCCACATTTATTGTGAGATACTGCTTTGTCCCTGGAATTACTAATCTAAACATGTCAGCTCTAAACTATACATTCCTCTCTGGACTTTATTTATCTGGCAATGCCTTATACTGCCTGCTTTTACTAAGGTCTTCAGTGTACCTCCCATTCTCTCAGCCCAATGAAACAAAAATCTCTCTTTAAATTTAAATTTCCATCCATAATAATGTTTCTCTTTAGAACCTACTATAAATTGGACTTTGTCAAATAATATATACAAAGCTGACACACAACCTTATGTTGTGGCTCGGTTCATGCCCTGTATTTTGTATTTAGTTACACAAAAATATTTGTGCAATAAACCACTATAAAAATTAAAAATCCAAGCACATATCACTATTTCACTGAATCGCACATATTTATATTAAAAGGAAAACTTTATGATACAGGTGTGGAATGTAAATAAATCATTCTCTACAGCTATTTCCTAAAGCTTTTTTAAAAAACTACTGCTTTATGACATTTCCACTATACTTTTTACAACTCCTACTCTTATGTCACAAAACTGCCTGCTCAGATTCCAAAAAAGTAAACGGTTTCTTTCAGGAAACTACTTTAATGCTACCCTCTTCTCTCTTTTCCACATCAGCTCTCATTTCCACTTTCCAGCAATTCCTGGAAAGCCTAGAAGATCTCATTTATTATTATTATTATTATTATTATTATTATTATTATTATTATTATTATTATTATTATTATTATTATTATTATTATTATTATTAATAATAATAATAATAATAATAATAATAATAATAATAATAATAATAATATGCTGCATTTCTCCCAACAAGGGACCCAAAGCAGCTCACAACATTAAAATTCACACAATTTAAAAACACAATAAGTTAAATATTAAAAGATAAGTTAAACACTATATGATTTAAAATAAAATTAAAAGATTGAAACATGAAAGCATGGAAAAGATTAAAATTATCTGCTAAAATGGGGTTCAGGGATTCAGTTATAATTGTTAAAAGCCTGCCTGAAGAGATGGGTCTTTAGCTTTTTTCAGAAGGATAACAGGGAAGGGGCCATCCTGATCTCCCGAGGGAGAGCGTTCCATAGCCTGGGAGCTGCCACAGAGAAGGCCCTCTCCCGGGTCCCCATCAGCTGTGCTTGTCCAGGCAATGGGACCGAGAGGAGGGCCTCCTCTGCTGATCTTAATCGCCGAGAAGGCCCATATAGGGAGATACGGTCCTTCAGATAGCCTGGACCCAAGCTGTATAGGGCTTTATAGGTAATGACCAGCACTTTGAATTGGACCCGCAAACGGATTGGTAGCCAGTGCAGTTCTTGTAACAGGTGTGTTATATGCTCCCTGTAGCTGGCTCCGGTCAGCAGTCTGGCTGCAGAGTTTTGCACCAGCTGAACTTTCCGAACCGTCTTCAAAGGCAGCCCCACATAGAGGGCATTACAGTAATCCAAATGGGATGTAACTAAGGCATGTGTCACTGTAGCCAAATCCGACATCTCAAGGAACGGGCGCAACTGGTGCACCAGCTTTAGCTGTGCAAATGCACTCCTGGCCACTGCTGAGACCTGGGCATCCAAGCTTACAGTTGAATCCAGGAGTACACCCAAGCTGCGGACCTGAGTTTTCAGGGGGAATGTAACCCCATCCAGCACAGGTAGTATCCCTATTCCCGCATCTGCCTTCCAACTAGCCAGGAGCACCTCTGTCTTGTCTGGATTAAGTTTCAGTTTGTTTGCCCTCATCCAGCCCATTATATATACAGCACAACATTATTTGTTCACACTGAACAACATACTGTAACAACATTACTTGTTACAGATTGAAATCCAGTGTTGTGCCAGCAGCCTTCTGCTAACGCAGCGGGAGTAGTATGTCCCTCTCTGCTTCGGGTCTCTGTGCCACCTGAAGATCTACTCCAGAAGATATCCTAGCTGCAAAAGAGAGTGGGAATCTATGCCCCCACTGGTTCCACTTGGTGAAGCTGCTCTCTCAGAAGAATAACACAATAGGGTTACTGCCAGATTCTACTCCGCACTCCATTCCATAAAGGTAACAATAATGTTACCTTTATAGCTATTGGCTATAGTCTGGACTGAGAGAAAAAAGTTCCCCAGTACAAACTTTGTTCAGCCGTATACTTGGTAGCCTTAAGCAAGCTACCTTCTCAAATACATGTTGCTTCCTTTTACTATCTGCCATCCAACACAGAAAGATTCTTGTCCTCCCATTTTATTTATTCTCATTACAGACAATTCTAAATTCATGCAATTCCAGAACAATATCATTCACCCAGATGAGACGAAAAATAGCCCAAAGCCTATACAACAGGATATAACGTTGAAACTTAAAATGCAGGTATTTTTAAAATAATTATCTTCCTTGCTATTTAATATTGTCTATTACAAGGATGCAAAAAATGAAGTCAAATTAGAAAATGGTTGCATATATTTGTTTCTAGTATTTGTTTTCACAGAAATTATACAAACACAAAACAACAGAGGATGAAGAATGCAATGGCAAACATATATCACAAGGGACAAACTCAAAGATGGAGTATGCTTAGGAATCCCACCAGATTTGAACCGACCTTTGTCGCGGCAGCTGGTGCAACCATTTTTGTGCATTTATTTTTGGAATGGGTAGAGTACAAGTTACATCTAGCTAGGTCCCGCTCAGAATTGTTGAAATCATTTTGAAACTGATTCTTACCTTTTTTGGCGGGGGCTTTTCTGGAGCTCCAGGTAAGTTAGAAAAATGCCTAAAAGACAAGGTGCAATGTTCATATGTGTGACAGCCAAGATTCAGAGCTGAGGAAAGTTACTTTTTTGACCATGGCCCTCAGAATCCCCAATGGCTATCCTGACTGGAGGATTCTGGGAATCATTGTCCAAAAAGTAACTTTTCTTATCTTATTAGTTTGACTTAACAGTCTAAAAAGATATAACTCTTACATGTAAATGTGACACATCATGACGTACTTTGTAATTTGTATAGCAAATATTAAAAAAGCAGAGCACTGAATACCACAATGTCAGCATTACATTTCTTCCCATTTATGCTTATCTGGAGAGAAGTCCAAATCTGGTGGTGGCAAATATTAAATGCCAGCTCTTGCCAATGAGCTGGTGCTGTGCGTATCTCCTCTTGAGCGCTTTATTCCCATACATATGCAACCTGGGTACAAGATGCTAGACAGCCTTTACAAGAGCATGCTGGAACTTGAATATATATGTGTGGATTTTTTAAATTATGTCTTAAATCATATAACTATTTTAATATTTCAACTGTATTTGTACACAGCCATCAGAATGAAAGCTGGTATCCATACAGATGAAGGGTGGATTTTAAGAAGTTTTAATAAACAGACATCCATCTACCTCAGAGGTGCCTACATTTGTTTTACCTTTGTTTATTTTCTTATTTACTATACAACCTACCTTTCTGCCTCAACAGAAGGCACTCAACCCATCTCAAAGCTTAAACACTTATTACTGTCTTTTCATTTCACCCAACATTTTTACTTCTGGCATAGGGTGTGATCCAACAAGGACATGTTGGACCACTTGTGGCATGGTCCAGTGCAATCTATTTCCCATTGATCACATGGCACACAGGCCATAGCCATCAAGCCAAACCCTGATCTGCTCCCCAACTGGACCTTGAGGAGGGTTAGTCTTTTTGGACGGGGCAGGCTGGAATGATTCCTGAACAGACCAAAGGTCACTTTAAGGGAGAACGCTCCCAGCAAAGTGATCCTTTCTGGAGCAATTGGACATGATCCTTTCTCGCCATCAGATTGCACCCACAAGTTTCTTTGCGGACTACATAAGGGTGGAAAATGTGTGGCCCTCCTCATGTTGCTGAACTGAAACTCTATCCAGTGACAGTGAGCATAAGCAAAATGGTGAAGGATAGTAGAATCCACAGCATGGAATGGATAGGGATCACAGGCTCCTTGCTACTGTTCCAGTACTTATTAATAAACCATGCACTAACATGTGGAGTTGATTCACATTAAGTTTTTTTATCTTTGAATTTCCAGGACTCTGACTGGTTTATGTTCAGCAAAAGCCCTTATCTCCTCCTTACTGCTGTTTCAAAATAGAGCACATTTAGCTGAAACCAAAGTTTCATCAGTGAGGATACACTTCCACTCATATCTATGAATAGTCTTATCCATTCGCTGAAAATAGTAATGCTGTTGGTTGCATACTTCTGTAGTACCAGAGCTGGCACCTCTAATGCAAACCAGAAAACAAAAAGCCAGTAACCATTATTCAAACAGATGGAAGGACGGAATGAATCTTCATTACAGAGAAGTGTCGCCATCAAGATCTATATCAAGGTACAAAATCTTAATGAAAGTGGGGGGAGAGGTTCAAGTAGTCATCTGATTCATCCCAAACAAAAGGATCTGATACGAGCACAAACTGTGTAGTAAAATAACCTCGTTGACCTTCAGGAATGGACCTGATGAACTAAGCCACAGCAAATGGAAACACGCCAAAGGATATGCTATGAAAAGTGTTTCCTGCAAAGGACCTGACCTCAGCTCCAATCCCAAAACAAACCCTTCAATTCCAAAGGGGAGGATTAAGGCATTCGCTAAAGTAAAATCATATGATATCCTAAAACAAAACACCACAAATGGTTTCAAAAGTTAGTTTGGGGTATGAACGCCAACATCCATTTGATTTGTCTCACACAAACCTGATTCTGGAGCATTCTTTTGGAATGCAGAAACAAATCCGGACCCACGCACCCAGAAAACAAACCAGTTCTGAGACAGACACACGATGCAAAGACAGCAGATATGTTTGATCTCAGTTTAACTCGGGATCTTCAGGCAAAACGTAAGCTGTGATAAGATAAGTGACAGCAACACTTCAAAACTATCCAGCCCAGGAGCAGAAGCAAAGGATGAGGGCCTGAATCAAAGTTAACAGTAATGGAGCAGAAACTCCTGCTAGTGCAGTTGCACGCATTCAGGTGTTGCAATACCATTCCTCAAATAAGTTTACTCAAAAGAGTAGGCCTAATTAGGTGCTGGCTCTTCCAGAGTTCTGAATTACCTGATGACCTTAAGTCAGAATTATTTTACCCCAGAACTGCTCTCTGGCAATATCTATGGTAAGCAGCACCTACGAGCTGTGCCTGGTCTAGAAGCCTTGACAGTACTGGAGATTCCTGGGGAGCTCGGATTCCTGTGCATGGGGAAGTCATGCTCATGGGTAGGCATGTGAATCTCAGCCTCTCAATTCTAGAGATTCAAAGAGAAGAAAAAACCCTTTTTCTCTGTGTGAGTTTCCCCTCCCCCTTTCCTCAGAAATCTCATGGGAAATTGTCAAAGGATTTCTCAGAGGTTTTGTGGCCATATCTTTTGGAAGGAATGCAATGCTGAGCGAGATGATCACTATTCCTGCATAGAATGACATCTTTCCTGAGCAAGATTTACCAAAAGGGGCATCAAAGCTGCAAAGGATTTGGCAGTTTCCTCCACAGAACAACATGCAGAAATTAGGCGTGGGGGAGACCAAGGAGGGGCAGGAAGTGACTGGGGTCTCCTTTTTGGAGGAAACCGAGAATCGATGTAAGGCAGTAATTTCCAACCTAGGGGACATATATCTCAGGAGTGTGAACCAGGACATTACGGGGTACTCAAAAAAAGAAAGAAAAGAAAAAGAAAAGAATAATGGTGGGGAAAAGTACGTACATCAATCGTGTAAGTCACTTATTTATACCCTGAGCAGTAAGAAACCCCTCAGCTTCTTCCTTCTTTCCTCACCCACTGTGTGAGAGCCCAGCCAATTGGCTTTCGCTCCAAGGCCGCATCCATTCTTGTTCCGCCACTCGCCTGGGGGCATCCTGCCGCCTGCTCCTTTCCCATTGACAGCAGTCTGTTCAGAACAAAATTCCTTACGGATTTTAACCCCAGTGTGGATTTCGAGCTAATAGATCCACCACTGACATGGTATTCTCCCTCAGACAGTTGCAGGAGAAATGCAGGGAACAACAACAGCCACTCTTTGTCGCCTTCATAGATCTCACAAAGGCCTTTGATTTGGTTAGCAGGGATGGCCTTTTTAAAATACTTCCCAAGATTGGATGTCCACCTCGACTCCTTAACATCATCAGGTCCTTCCATGAGGGAATGAAAGGCACCGTAGTTTTTGATGGTTCAACATCAGATCCCTTTGACATCCGAAGCGGAGTGAAACAGGGCTGTGTCCTCGCACCAACCCTTTTTGGGATCTTTTTTGCTGTCATGCTGAAGCATGCCTTTGGAACTGCAACAGAAGGTGTCTATCTCCGGACTAGATCAGACGGAAAGCTCTTTAATCTCTCTAGATTGAGAGCGAGGACCAAAGTCCAACTGAAATGCATGCGGGACTTCCTCTTCGCCGATGATGCAGCCATTGTTGCCCACTCTGCTGAAGACCTCCAACAACTCATGAATTGTTTTAGCAAGGCCTGCCAAGACTTTGGACTAGCAATCAGCCTGAAGAAAACACAAGTCATGGGCCAGGGCGTGGACTCACCTCCCTCTATTACCATCTCCACACAAGAATTGGACGTTGTTCATGACTTTGTGTACCTTGGCTCAACGATCTCTAACACTCTCTCTCTAGATGTCGAGCTGGATAAACGCATTGGCAAAGCAGCTACCATGTTCTCTAGACTCACAAAGAGAGTATGGCTCAATAAGAAGCTGACGACATATACCAAGATCCAGGTCTATAGAGCCTGTGTCCTGAGCATACTCCTGTACTGCAGTGAGTCCTGGACCCTTTGTGCACGGCAGGAGAGGAAGCTGAACACCTTCCATATGCGTTGCCTCCGATGCATTTTTGGTATCACCTGGCAGGACAAAGTTCCAAATAGAGTAGTCCTAGAACGAGCTGGAATTTTTAGCATGTATACATTACTGAAACAGCGACGTCTACGTTGGCTTGGGCATGTCGTGAGAATGGCTGATGGTCAGATTCCAAAAGATCTCCTGTATGGAGAATTAGTGGAGGGAAATCGCCCCAGGGGGAGACCACAGCTGTGATACAAGGACATCTGCAAGCGGGATCTGAAGGCCTTAGGAATGGACCTCAACAGATGGGAAACCCTGACATCTGAGCGTTCAGCCTGGAGGCAGGCGTTGCATCATGGCCTCTCCCAATTTGAAGAGACCCTTGTCCAGCAGGCCGAGGCAAAGAGGCAGTCACGAAAGCAGCAAAATCAGGGAGCTGGACAGGGGACAGATTGTATTTGTCTTCAGTGTGGAAGGGATTGTCACTCTCGAATTGGCCTTCTCAGCCACACTAGACGCTGTTCCAAGTCCTCCATACAGAGCACGTTACCATAGTCTTTCGAGACTGAAGGATGCCTAATCTAAGATGGTGTGCTCATGCATGCTGCCAGAGACGATGAGGAAGCGGCCTAAAGATAAGAGGGCGTAGAGTTCCCCCCTAGCCCCACCCCATAATAAGAAGGGTACAAGTTATGGAAATAGGCGGCCAAAGGGTATACAAGTGAAAAAAGGTTGGGAGAGGCGACTGACACTTCTTGGTGGAACTCTGCAAATGTCAGAAACTCTGCTCTGGATGTGCAATTGCTGCAAATCCAAAGGAAAATAATATTGCAAACAAACTGGATACTGGGGAGATTTCACCAAATGAAAAGACTAATGTAACTACTGCTGAAGATGTTCTTAAAACAGAAGAACTATAATCTGCTTGTTATAGTTCTGTCCAACCACCTCCCTCTTATATCAAGAAGTAATGACACACGTCAACTGTGTATCACATAATAACATTGGGTTTTCCTGCATTTAATTCAATGGGATATTTGCCAATGGAAAAGGTACTGGACATGGAGACAAACACTCTATTTTATGGGCCGCCATAGTGGCTAAATGTAATGTCATGCAGTGTTAGAAGTCTCCTGTTACACTGAATGCTGGATAACCAATGTCACTGATACAGGAACGAACAACTCAGCATTAATTCTGTAATTAATGTGCACTTGTTATCCCAAAATCCTGATCTGAAACATACTAGGCATAAAAATTATGTTTAGGGTGCTTAAAGCACTTTGAGTGAGGCAGGACTCGTGCTTAAAATATGCACCAATTCCTACCATTTCTAATGAATTTCAAAGGTTAGACACACACATTTCATTGCAGCAGAATTGTCACCGAAGAAGCTGCAACCCGAATGACTAAAACCCTTTTTCCTAAACCCTGCAAAGGGATTTTTGGCTGAGGCAGAAGGCCATTTTTACTGCACCTGAGCAATGCAATACCACTTCACATAAAACATCATCAAGGCTGAGCTTACCGCTGAATATCTCCTGGAACTTTAGGATGCTGCCAATACGGCAATTGTTTAAACTTTTCTTTACCACCAGCAACATAAAACTGGTTATCTTCTAAATCGTCAGCTCCAGATACATGTTGGCCATTTAAAGTATACAGCCTGTAAGCAAAGCAAAGCAAAAGAAAATAAAACCACTAAGTAACCTACAGCCATAATCAGAGCAGAAGGCAATCATACCAATATGTATAATATCCATCTTATATTGTAAGGTTACAGAACTACAGAACTATATAAAACAATTTAGAAACATAAAATCTTTAAAACATTTTAAAATTAAACAATTTGAAACACATAAAACTAAAATATTACAACTATTACATTAAAACCTCTGCAGGCCAAGATCCTCAACCCCTAAAGGCACTAATAAATACGAATGCTTTGATTTGGCACCCAAATGATACGTGAGTAGAGATGGGCCCTTACCACAGTTCAGCGCTTTGGTGCAGTTCAGAGAATTGGGCCCACAGGTATTGAGCGGGTACCCCAAATTTCATGCCCCACCTCCTCCCGTGGGTGCCCACTCAGAGGAGGAGGTGGGCCAGAGAAGCCCACAGTGCTGCTGCTTCTCACATGAAGAAATATAAAAGTTAGTCTCTTAAAGTGCCACCAGATTTTTGTCTTTTTTTTACTTTTACTTTTTCTTTTGTTTTCACCTATAATGCTTGCACAGACTAACATGACTACCCCTTCTACAACCAGAACTTCCTATTGTAAGTGCCACAGCACTGAACTCCAGCATCAGTGTAAAGCATGAGAAAAGGCACGCATCACCACAGGAGTAGCCCTTACTCATCAGGATGGCGGGAGAAATACCAAACGGTCAGTGACCAATCAGGTGCTATCACAGGAACAAATGGTTTGTTTTCATAATCTTCAAAATAAGAAATCCAGGCTATTTTTATAGTTGTGTTATAACATGCACTGCTTACCTATGAATACCTCCAGAACAAGGAAATACTTTTTCATTTACCAGTCCAAGGACACCATTCCAGCTTTTCAGTGTAAATCTGGGTATAAGAATTTTCACAGGTGGTATCAACATATCTCCGTTTGTGAAAACACTACAATAAAGAGACATGGGGTTTTTTTTAGTTTTGAAAATTATTGAGAATAACGTATTACAAAATTGCTTTGACTAGATGTTTCATTGGGGATCCAACTAGTCAGGTTTCAGCAGTCTGTTTTAGAACTTAACGTATTTGATCAAACATTTAAACGCATCAAATAGTATTGCGGGCCTTCACAAATTTCTACCAGACATGAGGGGAGAGACAAAAGGGAAATATATCCAGTCTGAGAACCCTAGAAAGATACAGTCTTTGAAAATTCAATTAGTCTCTCTCTATACTGACTAAAGATGTCCTCAACAATTCCCAGAGGAAATAAAGTACAATCCTTTTAAAGAGATAATAGGATCAGTTGATTTCTCCACAGAAGCCTTTATTAGAAAACGGTTCTTCCTCAACCTGCCAGGAGCCATGGAACCTCTCTGGGACGAAAGCTGCAGTCCGAAGCACACTGACCGGCACGTTAAGTCAAAATGAGATCAATATGACTTTACTTTTGAGTAAATATGATTAGGACTGGACTGTAAAAGCCTGTCTTTTTTAAAAAAAAGCAAAAAAAGCAGAAGCCCAGATAAGCCAGAAACTAATCAGATATTTTTAGATAAATATATATTGCAGGGCTTCACTCCATTATTATTTTTTTAAAGTATATGGGAAGGGAGGTCTTCTAACATTCATCAAACGGAAATAATATAATCCCCCAAAAAGCCAACACAAGCAATAAAGCAAGAAGGCTTGCTGCCTAATTTTTCTAAATTAATTTGTGTGTTTCACTGCAAAAGTAGGGGGAAATATTTCTGGCCTCCCAAAGCCAAATGCTTCAGCTGACTCATAGTCAACGGCACAGGGAAATATCGTTGGAGCAGCAGACTGGACACCTTTCCTGCTTCCTGCTCGCTTTTTTTTTGGCCTGCTCCAACTTTGCAACATTGTACCAGTAAAACTATTGGCAGCAACAGGGAAACTGTTCCGTTAAGTGCTATTAGAAAGGCAACATTATCTAGTCAAAACATTCAAGTATTGCCATTAATATAGCCACCTGAAAAATTACAAGGTACTTTCTAAATGTTCCCTTTAAGTCTGGTTTCAAGCCAAATCTGAAACAAGATGCTTAAGCAGGGGAGGCTCTTTTCAAAGGAGATTTGGGGCCATCTAGTGGAACTGAAGGAGAAAAAAATTATTCTCTAAAGCGGCCTGGAGCCTGGATAAGAGGCCATACCAGACGGCTCTTTGGATTTAACACATCCAGAGTCAGGACAGCTATGATGACGTCTCACCTCCAGTGGAAATGGAACAAGAAAAAGTGGAACACCCAGCAACAATGGATATAAAATTCACTGAAATTAATTTTATTTTGGAATCTATATGGTAGCAATAAGACAAAAACTACAAGAAAGGTCTTTATTAACTTCTGACTAAAGATACCACAATCCATTATAAATTACTTCAAACTATTGATGCTATTGTGGCACATATAGATGGCTGGATAGCTCAGCGATTTAGGTATCTGACCAGCCTTCCTCCCACAACACAGTTTCTTCAGATATACACAACTTAGTGATGAGACATGCAAATCAATCCTATGTTTAACCTCTGATGATCAAGCAGAAAACAAAGCACTCTTGAATGCAAGATACGCAAGTAAGAAAAAGCACATACTGTAACAACAGTGCCATTGCATCCCTTGTGGGAGCATTACTTCTAAAAAGATGCTGAGCATATCACCTAATTTGACCCTTAGAGGCTGACTGGGAGATAATTCAAGCCTCTCCAGTCTAGCTCAACATTTCAGCTCTCCTTATAGATGTGTTTTATGCTTTCAACGACACATAGAATCATAAAGTATAACTGAGAATATGTTAATAACTCATATAGTAGCTAAATTTTTTAAAATGTATACTTACTTAATATTTCGAGGCTTGTTGTAAACCGATTGCCATTTGGAAGGCACCTGAATATTACTGTGGACTACTGGTCGAATCTGCAAACACATTCAAACAGTTTGTGTGTGATGCAAAATGGTTGCAAGATTTCACTCTTAAAGCTGACAGTATATGTAAATAAAATGATGCAACCTAAGGTGTTGCCATAGCTCAGATGTCAGAGGCTGAACAGGCAAAGGTCTTGCAGAATCATAAAAGCTAAGCTCATATCCGCTTTGGACTTCCTAAAACACAATGACAACTGCAGGTGAGCCATCGGCCAGAGGAATCAGGCAGTATGACAAAGATTCCTGCCTCAGAATCGAGTAAGGCCAAATGTAGTAGATCCACTTGTGAAATTTTGTTTTAATACTATTTTAATATGATGCTTTCTTTTTATTTTTGTTGTACACTGTCCTGGGGACATCTGGGGAAAAGCAGCACACAAATATTGGCCAGAATCCTTTTGCTGATTTACCTATCTGTAAAGGAAATTGGTTAAGTTAATGGCCGGTCGTTAACAAGGTGCTGGCTGCATGCCTGGGCATACATAGGACTTCCTCAGAGCTCTGCTCCCACTCCGAATTAGACGGGCCCACAGCTCCTAGGTAACACTTTTCAAAAATGCAGGAAAAGCAATTTACATAACGTCCAGTATTCTTTCTTGAAACTGCTATACAGTGTGAGGTTGATGAAGGATAGTTTATAAAACGATTATGTAAAGAGAAAAGTTAACTTATTTGATGTGGCAATACCCTAAAAACCTACTGAAGAAGTGTGGGCATCACAGCACAAGAAGGACAGCAACCTATCAACTCTTCATCCTAGGCCATTACTTTAACTCCGATGTGGACACTTCCACACTTACCCACCCCACTTAGCAGCTCTGGAATGCCTAGTCTGATGAAGCATCCTGCTGGACTCAAGGGCTCACCTGGTTAATACGTTTACTTGTCCAAAAAAGGTACCACCCATCCTTGGTTTGGGGTTTTTCAATCAAGACTTCAGTGTCCAAAGTCACCAACCAAAAAGAATGCAGAGGTTGCTTTTGGAGGAAAGACCAATTTCTCTTGGGCGTACCGCTGTTAGCCAACAAAACGTTATCTGAAGAGGCTCCAGAGCAAAGGATCTGGCCTCATTCAATCAGAGTGACCACTATACCTAGAAC
This sequence comes from Intellagama lesueurii, assembly GCA_037013535.1. Lineage (NCBI taxonomy): Eukaryota > Metazoa > Chordata > Lepidosauria > Squamata > Agamidae > Intellagama > Intellagama lesueurii. Next base: position 222,999,290 of record JBAJHW010000001.1, read on the forward strand.
TAGAAAGAAGTCCCCTCAATCCTTTCAAGGTAAATTGGCTAGAGCCTATCAAGAGCTGGGGGTGGGCTTTGTCCTGTATCAAATACACACTACACCACAAGACCTATAATATGTGGCTTTGATCTTCTGCTTGGCTCATCTATCTTCTTATCTCATAGCACTGCAATACAATTTGCTCACATGATAATGGCGGGAGGAGGCAAGTTTATTGATTCTGCTTCAGGCTTCATGGTTCTATATGCACTAGTGTATACTAGGCAGGACTCTGTACATGTTTAAAAGGTCTTCCTTCTAAACAAAAATCTCAAAGTGAGTTTTCCTTAGATGTCCACCCATATAATTCATAGTAGACAGAGAATACTCTTAAAGCTTTTAAACAAGAATAGCATTAAAAATAAATAAATCTTTGGGCTTAGAACGAAGTTTATCTCACATTTGGGGGAACTGATTCAACAGTTAATCTCCACTATGAGTCACCAGCTAATCCCCACAACTCCCCACATATACAAGAATTATTTGAAGATTCAGATTTATAAAAACTTTCAGTTGCAAGCTAAATTTAATGTGTGATGAGTCACACAATATGGTGAATCAGGCTCTGAAGTTTTCTGTTGAGCATCTTGAAAAACCACTCCAATGTACATTTTGATCAGTTAATTGGACCCTTGATCTTGAATGTTAATAATCAATATGGGAAGAATTTCTGGAAATGTTCAAGATACACATTCACTTATATACATAAGGCCATGTATCAGGAAGCTTTGGGGCTTGTTATGTGACGCCTTTAACACAATCACTGACTATCAGTGCCATGGTAACTTCATGGTAACTTCTCAGAAAATGCAGGAGTCAGAAACACATTATACAGAGTCATTTTTCCTAAACAGGCAGCTTGAATGACATTGTTGAAGATGGTGGAAATTCTTCCCTTCCACTCCAAATAAGCTTTTTATATTAGCCACATTCAGACTTCAAAACAAGCTGGTTGTTTTTATTATATGCTGTCAAGTCAATTCCAACTTATGGTGATCCTATGAATCAATGAATTAAATTAACAGCCAGCATGGTGTAATAAATAGACTAATGGACTAGAACTCAGAAGACCTTGATTCAAATCAAGGAAACTCACTGGGGATGTGGCAATGGTAAAACCACTCTTTAAATAGTTCACAGACCCCAAAAACTCAGATACAACGTGATGGCACATGACCACAATAATTAATTAATGACATCCAAAAGATCCTATTGTTACCAGCCCTGTTCACATATTACAGACTCGAGCCTGGTTCATTTCTTACTGACATGCTAGAGATTTTTTTTTTAATTACTGTAATTAAGCGTTCGGGAAGGAAACAAGCCAGAAAGACAGCTCCCAGCTGGATTTCCAAATCACAATTAAGAGACTACAGACCTTAAGCCACTCATTTGTTCAGCCACTTATACTGACTCGGCAGCATTTACTACCATGCTCCTCACCTGCAATAAGCCAATACTCCTGCTCTACTTGTGCTGTGAGCCTCTTTGAACATATTGTGAGGAAAGCAGCATACAAATTAAAGGCATTATGAAGATGACATCACAATGTCTAAATACAGCCATTGGTTCTAGAGAAAAAGAACTAACTTGTCTTCCTTTTCCAAACATCTACAGCAGACCATGAATGCATCCTGGCTTTTAGAGTTTATTATTATTATTTTGTATACTCAGAAGGCAGGATAAAATTTTGAAAACAGAAATAAATATTAAAAGGTTTAGAATGATTAGGCAAGAAATTATTACATCTTTCATTCTTATACTATTCTAACTGAAAAGTACAAAACAGATGGTTTAACACACAACACATAAAATGACACTACGAATTCAGGAATCTAAGCTTAGCTAAAATAGAGAATAATTACATTTCGTCCATGGCTAGAAACTGTATTTTCAAATTAGCTTTGCAACTGGTAGAATAATAAGTTTTACCAGTTGTTTCCTCTTGTTGATTATTGAACACAATGAAGAAATGCTCACCACTTCATCTCTCTTCTTTCTTTGAGGTCTCTTTGCCCCTATATTAAAGTAACTAAAGGAAAAATACAATTGAGTTTTTAAAAAATCAACAACAAGCATGTTACATATTTCAGTCTAAGCATGTCTACTCCCCTACTATACAGGGGCTCTTCCAGATTCTCCTAGTCAATTAAAACCAACCCTAGAACAGATGCTTAACCTCAGATGCAGGTATCTGATTGTAAAAGAGCTACTGTTTTTTTTAAACATCAGGGTATGTGGATGGATGGTATACATATGGATCAATATAAATCTATCTCATGTTACCAAATCAGCTCCATAATAACTAAACGAGAATACACATTAATTTATTTTAATTACTCAATATGCTAAAATCCACACATACTAACATTCAAGTTTTTCACATACAACTATTTCATAGTAAATGCCTAAATGCCACCAGGAAATGGATGTGGTACACCCAAAATACTTTAATCCTTTAATAGTTTAACGGTTTAGATAGTTCTTCCATTTATTTACAAATCTTCAGCTTTGTTAGAAGGTTTCACAACTCCAGTATTTAAATAGGAAAAATGTAAACACAAGCAGAAAAAAAACCACAGATGCAACAATGAAAAACGGGTGATAGATGGCTTGGCAATGGCATACATGAAAAGGACCTCAGGGTCTTAAACTGTAGACCAGGGGTCCCCAACCCCCGGTCTGCGGCCCGGTGCAGGTCTGTGGCTATGGCAGGACCGGGCCGCGGAGACAGATCTTCTGCCCCCCCCCCCGCACGCACTCCACCCACCCACCCCACCCGCATGCACGGCCTTCCACCCACACACACAGGTGTCCCGCCCACCTGCAAGCGCTCCCCTCCGCAAGCATGCCCTGCCCCTTCGTGCATGCACGTGAGCGCGCTCCGCCCCTCCATGAGTGCACCCCACCCCTTCATGCATGTGCCCGAGTGCGCCCTGCCACTCTGTGAGCACGCTCCGCCCCGTTGCACATGGGCGCAAGCACCCCCCACCCCTCCACACATGCATGCAAGCGCATCCCACCCCTCCACGAGCGCACCCCACCCACCCATGAGCGTGGGGGGTGCCGCACTCCCCTGTGAATGGACCCCACCCTCCCAACTGGTCCGCAACTCAGAAAAGGTTGGGGACCACTGCTGTAGACCACATAGTGACAATAAGTCAAGTGTGTGATGCCATACCAAAAAAAATTAAAAGAATTAAAATTCAATATTAGGCTGCATCAACAGAAATATAGTGTTGAAATCAAGATCAATAATAGTATCACTCTATTCTGCTTTGGTCAGACCTCACCTGGAATACTGTGTCCAGTTCTAGAGATCACTGTTTAAGAAGGATATCAAGAAGCTGGAATATGTTGAGAGGAGGGTGACCAGTTCTGCAAACCATGTCCTCTGGGGAATGGTTGAGAGGTAACTGGGTATATTTAGCCCCCAGAAGAGAAGACTGAGAATATCAGAAGGGCTGCAAGACGCAATCTTGAGCAAGTTTGTTTTCTGTAGCTCCAGAGGGTAGGACCCAAAGTAAGGAATTTAATTTATGAAGAGGAGGTTTCGCCTAAACATTATGCAGAACTTTTTGACAGTAAGAGCTGTTCAACGGTGAAATGGACTGCTTTAAAAGGCGGTGGACTCTCCTTGAGCAGACATTTTTAAACAAAGGTCAGTAGGCCTCCTCTTTAATGGGAGATTTCCTGCTTTGGCAGGGCGCTGGATTGGATACTCTTGAGGTTCCTTCCAGCTCTACTGTTCTATGACTTTATAAGCCTATGAACTACAGCTGAAATTCTTTGTTTCATATTCACTTCAAGTGGATTGAATTCATTTGATTTCTTTTGCTCCACTAAACCTGGTGGGGTAACATCAAGAACTGTCCCTACACACATTTCCAAAGAAATGTGAATCATCGGTAATTTTGATTTGCAAGTAGAAATCTCAGCTTAATTAAAGCAGTTATTACAGGTTGTGGTTTGTGTAGTTAAAAAAAGTACTATCTTAGCCTCAGCTATTGAAATCCACAGAGTGAATTAATTCATTGACTGGCATACTACAGTAATTCCGGTTTCTTGACATAAAATAATAAGCTTTATTCAGTGATCCTGCCTTGTCACATTTCTATCCCATCTTTCCTACAATGAAGTCTAGCCACTGCACATGACTCTCCTCCTTGTTCCTACATCCTTCCACCAACTTTGTGAGACAGACCAAGCTGAGTATGGATGACTGGTCCAAGGTCACCCAGTGAGTTTCTTGACCCAGTAGGGATTGGTACCAATGTCTGATGATTCCTGCTTCTTTATTGCAACCAGCACACTATGCTCGCATCCTTGATTTAATTAGCTAGTAGTGGAAGTACCTAACTCTTCGGGGCTTGGAATAGTCCTTAATTGGGTATACCAAATCTGTGTATTTTCCATTACTCCAGTATCTAACTTTTGTTAATGATACCAGTTGCTTTCACTATGTTATTATACAACAAATAATATTGTCCTTTTGAGGGTGTATATTGTCCCTTTCAGGTTTATAATTATTAGATTTTAATATTCTAAAGTTTTAAAACTGTTTTGTAAGCCACCTTGGGTCTAAAATAAATAAATAAATATCTAAAGCAAGTGCCCATTTCACCAAAGAAAAGCATGATGAAAAGGCTTCAGGTCATGGCTGATTTTAAAATAAACCATAGCCAGTCATAAACATAAAACATAAAGTAAGGAGCTTAATAGACATTCCCAATTTCTGCAGAGTTTTATTTCCATTTTCATTATAAATAACTAATACTAACACTGTTAAAACTATACCTAGTAAAAAGTGCTTTCCAAACTTCATCGTAATTTTCACAACCACGAGTATTATTACAGATAAGTATGTGAAACTGAGAGATGGTGACTTGCCAGAACACCCACTAACTTCATAGCTATTTTCATTGGCTTGGATCCTAACAACAGAAGAATGTTCACAGAAGGAAAGCGTAAAGTTGCTCCCTCTTCCCTGCTGATGCTTAATGGAAGGGGTAGAAGTGTTGCCAGGGCTCCTCCTGATGTATTTCCCAGACCCCGTACTGTCCATAGGTGCCAACTGACTTTTTTTCCCTCCATTTCATTGCCCTCACTGAGAGAGGAGCGGGTTTCAAAGAGGATTACAGCTGGGAAGGAAAGGCTGAACTCCTCCCTGCATCCTACAAAAAACCCTTTCGCAAAAGGAAATATGCCTGACCATTAATCCTAGCAACAAACCCTTTTCCTGGTGTCAACAGGAAGCCGCCATGGGGAAACGGGGAGAGGTTGCAGAGTAGTCACACTTGGGGAGAGAAAAGTTTATCCTTCCCCCCCCCCCCCCCCCCGTTAATATGTACACCTAAAAAGAAACACTTCCCATTGAAAACTGTTTTTCTGAGTTCAACTGCATGGGGAGGGGGCAGTGTTTCTCCAGGAAGAAGAGATGGTGGGTAATCAGAAGGAAAGGAGGGGGAAGAGAGAAAAGAGGGGAAGGAATGTGGAATGAAAGATGGGGAGACATAAAAGGAGGACGTCAGAGGAAGAATATGTGTTGATGGCTCTTGCAAAATATTAAACCATGTGGGTAGGAGATCCTTCTGTGTGCTGGGTTGTGCATCTATGTGTGTATGCTATGGGTCTTCTTGATCTTTGTGCACTTCCCTGCATGTATTGTAGCATACAGAGATGTGGTTATATTTAGCATGAGGGTTCCCAGTTTACTATGTGTGATCTCTTCTGTGTCTAAATGCTCAGCTATAAAACTGAAAACACAATAAATACTAGTACATTTTATGTATACCACTTCTTAAAACACAGGCCCAAAATTGGCAATATGCAAATGTGGAACTAGTGATTGTGAATAGCATATGCTTATCTAAATTGTTGTGTTTTCGTAAAATAAGCAGGAAAATTACAATAATTATTCTGGCTTTGCTGAAGAAAATTTGGCCATATGACAATCACTCCAAATATACTTTGCTGTTTAAAGCCAAGTATTTTTGCACCTCACATTAAAAAGTACAGTATGCATGGATTCCAAGGAATTAAAATCCAAACAAGCTCTACTAGATTACTGTCAACTCTCATTGTAGTACTATATTATACTTACTTCTTCTCTTTTAAATGTTTTGATTTCCTTCAGATATTAGAATATCAAAGCAAATAGGTAACTCTACAACATAGTAGACTACATTCTAATTGTTTCCTGGTTTTTCATTCCACCTCATGAGTGAATATGGTGCCCCCTCTCCAAAGTGGCTTATCCTAAACATCACGGTAATATGACAAAATTTAGCAATAATTTAAAAAAAAACATGAAGGCAGAAGATTTATCATCATTACAGTTTAATCAGTCTGATACTCATTCACTTGATAAAAAGTCTCCCTGAACTCAGCAGGACGTACTTCTAACCAAGTTTGTATAGGGTTCGACTGCTAATTATTAGATAGTAAAAAATGTTGTGAAACAGAAAGATAGATGATAGATTGGAAGATAGAAGGAAAAATAGTGAGGTGGGCATCCTTAGGGGATAAGTTCCAAAGTGTAGTCACAAAAGCAGAAAAAGCCCTCAATCTATGTGCCACGTATGTCAGCTCAAAAAACAGAGGAAACCACTGTAACACAGCCTGTTCCACTGACTGCAGCATAAGGCTGTGTTATCTGCATGACCACATGAGTTTTCTGACAGATCTGGGGGGCACAACACTGGGGAAGGCTCAGCTACGGTATATGGAAAGAGATGGTGTTTCACACATTTAATGAGAGTGTTAGCAACCAACATTTCGAGTTGAGCAAAAAAAAAAAAACCCACCCTCATTGGTACAGGGTTTGAGCTGTTCATTCCATTAACATTCTGGATTAGTTCTACTTTCCATACACAATGTAAAATTATCCAACATACAGCAGATTAAAGTAGCCCAGTCTACAGCAGAGCACAGCATGGATCACTACAGCTTGACTAACATCTCTCAGGACTAGGCACAACTGATTAAGCCAGAAAATGCACACTGGCCATATTTGTTATCTGAGAATCAAGAGCCAGTGCAAAAGGTGGCCAACATAAAATGCGTGAGCACCTTAATATGAAAAAAAGGAGGATTCTCCTTACTGGATCCAAGGGACTAGCGCTGCCAGCCAGGGTTCAGAAAAAGTCATGGGACTGCTCTGAAGTGGCACTCCAGTACATATACTGGGGAGTAAACCTCAACCACCTTTGTGAGGTTTAACATAAGAGTAAATTTGCACAGGAATGGGAAGAAAAGCCTTGGCAAAGATATTTAACTATCTGTAGTGGACCTCTGAAGTTCCTTGCATCTCTAAGAAATGAAAAGCAATTTTTTCCTATCTTGAGTTAACCATGGTGGTGTTTTTGTCACAAATGAAGCAGGTAACACCTTCAAATTCTGGAATGAACACAGCCAGTGACACTGACACAAGTGTCAACTTCTGGTGAACAAATGGACTTGCACAGTGGCCACACTGGTGATGGGCCAAGCACTTCTACTTCTTCAAACAGCTATCACCCAAGTCTAACCTTCACTTCTCTACCTCTTGCCACTTTGTTATGTAACAGCTGAGAAGGAATCATCTCTTATTGGATAATTTCCCTGCTGAAATGGAAAGGGGCGTGTAATTATTTACATATACTTTCCTTTCTGTGCCTCCCCTCTTACATTGGTAAGAAAAATGAGATAAGTTGAAAGCCAAACTCCTTATTGACCTATTATTATTTTAGAAAAACTCAAAGGAATCGAGGTGATTGCTAACAGGAGTCAGTGTTGGGGAGCAAGACTGCCAAACACTTCTCAAGGTGTTAAGGAGGAATAAACTGGAAAAGTTTCTTGACTGACTTTTTTCAGATTATCCCATCTATTTGGGATATGTCTATAGAGACAGAAATCGGATGCCTTCAGCTGCTGAATTTCTCATTTCTTCTTGGGAGACCATGAAAACAACACCAAAACAAATGATCATAGTGCAAGAGTCTGCAAGGCAGAAAGAGACCCCAAAACCTTGTATCCTGGACTCTTTAATTTTCCATTTATTTCTTTATTTAATTACTTAAAATATTTTTACCCCGCCTTTCTCCTTTAAAAGGACCCAAGGCAGCTCACATCATTGAAGGCCAATACTTAAAGCTGAAAACAATGAGTATACAATGGTGGCTTACATCGTTAAAAGACAATATTGAAAACTAAGAACAAGAAGTATAAAAAGGCAGCTTAAATCATTAAAATATAATATTAAAGATAAAAACAGTAAGTATACAAATATTAAAGAGGATCAAACAAATACCACTCTGAGAAATGGAAAACACAAGTAGTACTAAAAACACAGTCAAAGCAGTAATGCATAACAATCCATCTATAAACCACACTCAGGTAGCCAGTCACTGAGGGAAAGCTTGACTGAAGGGAAATGTCTTTGCCTGCTTGCAGAAGGAGAGCAAAGATGGGGCCAATCTGGCTTCCTGTGGGAGGGAGCTCCAGAGTCTGGGAGCAGCAACAGGGAAGGCCCTCTGAGCATGTTACAGAAACCTAGCTGGGATGTAACTAAGGCATGCATCACAGTGGCTAGATCAGATCTCTCAAGAAACAGACGTAGCTGGCGTACTAGTTTTAATTGTACAAATGCACTCCTGGCCACCACCGAGACCTGGGCATCCAGGCTCAGGGATGAATCCAGGAGCACCTGCAAGCTGTGCACCTGTGTTTTCAGGGGCAGTGTAACCCCATCCAGCACAGGTTGCATCCTTATTGTTCGGCCTTTCGACTGACCAGGAGCACCTCTGTCTTGTGAATTAATGTGCCAAATCTGACACACAGACTGCTGTTGCACAGGTAGCATCATGCTTTTTGGGAATGAGAGGAGGCAACTCTCATTGATGGAGAATATTTTAGACATTCCCTTTGGAATTATAGTATCTCGGAGCCCTATACAACAACAACAAAAAATTAAAATCTGTGTACAGTTTTACACACTAAATAGGTACGTCCCTCCAAAAGTTCCTGTTGGCCGCCTTCTGCTTTAATGTCCCCATACTTACTTCAGTTTCCTAAACTTTTCCCTGCCGGCAACCACATATCTGCCCCCCTGCTGCAATTCGGGCAGGTCTGTAACGGAATGGCCATTCCGGGGCGTGTAAAGTTTCCTCACCCCAAAAGAGGTCGACACCCCTTCGTTCAGCTGGATCATAAAGGCTTCAAAGTTGGGCACGTAGCGATGGTTGATCACAAACTTCCTTCCCACATAGAAAGGATCCCCATTACGGTATACCCAAATGGTCCGGGCAGGGGTGACATCTGTCAGGCTGTACGCCGTGCGGGACCTGGTGGCTCCCACCATGTTGAGCCCCAAAATTTAGGACCAAGGGTAAGGGAAGGGGGCAGAGCATCAAACACCACAGTGCGCCCACCAAACCCAAACTATCTCAACCTTCCCATCCACTCCCAAAGGAAAAGAACTGGGACTGGGGAGAAGGTGGCTAGCATTAGGGAATGCCTCTCTCCCTACTTCCACGGGCCTGCTCGCCCAGCCACCTACTCCATCGCCTTACCCAAGTGGGGATTCCCCCCCCACACCCTTGGGCCCCCCCACCGACCCTGACAAAGGGGCCGCTCCGTCGCTCCCCGCTGAGCTGTACCCCGGAGGGCCGGAGGCCACGCGGAGGGGCAGGATTATGACTCTGCCGCCGCCCCCACAGCCAAGGGCACGGCTGCCTCCGTGGGGCGCAGAGGGGGCCAGTGAGTTGCCCTAGAGACGCCCTGGAGTCAAGGGGGCAAAGGAGAGCGGCAGGCGGGCCGAGGCCTTATTTCCCGGACGGGACCTCCTCGTCAACCCGGAGAAGAGGCGTAGGCAGCGGCCCCTGCCAGGTCTCCGCACCCCACAAAAACTCCCCGTTTTCTACGTCTTCTGCCCCCCCCCATAAAGAAAAAACCATCCAGGCACGCTTCTTCACCTAATTTTTAATAAACAGATTACAATCGCCGCCGCCCTTTTCCCCTCCTCTCTCTCTCCTGAAGGGCGCTCCGGCCGCTTTCCTGCTTCGCCTTCCCGCCCAAGAGCAGGGGGCAGAAAAAAAAAAGTCTCCTCGCTTCCCGGCCACGTGTCTTCCCCAGCCTCGCTCCACGCCCGCGGGCGCCGCCGCCTCGCTTCCTCGCCAACACCTTCGCCGTGAAGGCCAGCCTCCTGCCCTGGGGGGGGGGGGGTCTTTGCGGAATCCCTCCCGACGGGGCTTCCCAACTTGGGCGCCGCGGAATCCGCTCCTCGAGAGACGGGCGCTTCGTGCGGCTCGGCGCGGTGGGCTCGATGAGGCAAAGCCCCGGAGTAGCGCGGACGCCCCGGATTCCGCGCCCGCCTCCGCCGCCTCCGCGCCGGGGCCCCGTCAAGAGCAGCGCCCCGCGGCCTTCCCTGCCCCACCCCCGCACACAATGCCGCCCCCCTTGCTCTTATCCGCTTGTTTGACCCCTGTTTTTTGGGGGGGGGGCGTTGATATTTTGCTTCCCTCCCTTCTATTTCCTGGACTTCCTCGCCGCCCCCCCCCCCCGCCGCCGCGCTGCTTCAAGGCTCGGGCCGGTGCTTGGCGCGCCCTTCGCTCGACGGCTCATCTTGAACCCAGAACCATGAGGGGGGGAGCGCGCTGTGAAGGGAAACGGGGCCTCTCCCCCCCCCCCCAGTTTTTCCTTCTGTGCTAAAGCCGAAGCGGGGAGAGGGGTGTGTGTCTCCGGGCCACGTAGTTCAACCGAGTGGGTGGCGTCGTGCTCAACATGGGGAGGGGAGGCGACCCCCTCCGAAGATGCCCCCAAAAGGAGCTCCAAAAGGGCTTCGCTGGCCTCTTCCCCCCCCACACACACACACACACACACTTTAGGGCCAAAGACAGAGCGAGTCAATGATGGGGCGGCGGACATGGCTGTGCAAAAATGGGGGTGGGTGGGAAGGGAAGAGCCAGGGCAGGGGGGAGGCAGGCAGGCCCAGAGCATGCCAAAATAATAATAATAAGGCCCCTGCAACTCGTTGCACTTAGCACTGCAAACATTAGGCATCATCGTGCATGCCACTGCCACATAATATGAACAACAATAAAGTGCATTTAGGTATAGTTCTAATCTTCTATGTGCATAGCAAAGAAAAGAGGCAAAAATACATCCTTGCAAAGTCCTAGTTGATTAAAAAGAAGAAGTCAGTCCCACCCCTTTTGCCGGAGTAGACAACGAGGGAAGCTTGTTGCAGAAGCTGGGGAGGCCTCCAGTGATGGAGGGAAGCCTCCTTGCGGCAGAGGAGATCGGAGGGGCGGTCTTTCTCGCCTTGGGAGCAGGGTTTGCAATAAATAAAAGGAGGGTCAAAAAACAAAGGAAGAAAAATAAGCCTTGCACAGTCCTCTTCAATCGCTAGAATGAGCTCCTCAGAAATAAAAGAAAGATCTGTGGTTTTCAAGAACGTTGCCCAAAAGTTTTGTTTCTCCTCCCAGTGATGAGGGGCTAGGAGCATTTTGTATTATCTTATGTATTGTTGTTTAGTCGTTAAGTCGTGTCCGACTCTTCGTGACCCCATGGACCAGAGCACGCCAGGCCCTCCTGTCTTCCACTGCCTCCCGGAGTTGGGTCAAATTCATGTTGGTAGCTTCGATGAAGCTGTCCAAAAACTCTGGGGGCCCCCATAAATCCCCCATAATACTGTATTATGGCAGTATTATTGCTAGCAATAGTGATAATGCTTAAAAAATGAGGATTCTCTATAACGCCACAATTGTAGTAATGTTACTATTATGAGGCTGAATACGGCTTTACAGAAATCTCATTCCGGACAATAATGAGGATATTATATTTGATATCACACAGATTTTGAAAATAATAAAAATAATAGTATAATAAACAGTAGTTCTACATCCCATTGTTAGTCCCAAAAGGGGCAGCTCCTCTGAATTTATAGATTCAGTGAGTATGCTCCAATTAGGACTGGAACTCAGGAGTAACATGTTATAGTAACTTGATACTTTCCGATAGTGATAGTTATAAAAGTTACCAGTTACTAACAGGTGAGGAAAGTAACATGAGGAGCAAAGTTACTTCGTTGATGTGGACCCAGTCCGGCGAACTGCACCAAACCACGGGAAGTGCCCAATCTTTACTCTCATCCTTTGTAGGAAGTACTACTCAGGCCGGGCTTCCTCCTCCCCAAAGTATCATATTGGGGAGCCATAGCCAGTCAAGGCTGCCAGACCCAAAAAGCTTGGGAACCACTGACCACCTGGCCTTATTAATAGAAACTTTCGAAACCAAATTTAGAACGGAAGAGGGCGTAGCTTTCTGAATAAAAGAAAAGTTAATATCGTCAAACTTACTGGAGCTTTTTTACATATGTCGCAAATGTGAAAACGGGTTTGTTGGTTTTGATCCCTTCTGCATTAGCTACAAGGGGTGGAGGTTTTAGAAGTCACTGAGTAATCCTCTATGTTTACGTGGAAGCAGATCTCCCAGCTTTGTTTGTCCAGCCACCTGCAGAGTTATGCTGGCATAAAGGCTGCAACGGGTGGGTTATGGGTGGTGCATGTGTGGGAACTTGCAGTCTTATGTCTTAATCCCAGATGAGAAGTTACAAATGTGTGTGTTACATACAGTCAAGTAGGAACTGAGTGATAAGGTTCATAGGGTTTTTGAAGCACAGTAGGACCCTTGTATCCACGGAAGATCAGGTCCAAGCACCCCCAAAATGCTGATTATAGCTAATGCTATACATAACATAGGGACGTGGTGGCGCTGCGGGTTAAACCGCAGAAGCCTCTGTGCTGCAAGGTCAGAAGACATACAGTCGTAAGATCGAATCCACGCGACGGAGTGAGCCCCCGTCGCTTGTCCCAGCTCCCGCCAACCTAGCGGTTCGAAAGCATGCAAAATGCGAGTAGATAAATAGGTACCACCACAGTGGGAAGGTAACGGCGTTCCGTGTCTAGTCGCGCTGGCCACGTGACCATGGAAGATTGTCTTCGGACAAACGCTAGCTCTATGGGTTGGAAACGGAGATGAGCACCGCCCCCTAGAGTCGGACACGACTGGACAAATTGTCAAGGGGAACCTTTACCTTTACCTATACATAACAGGAGGAATTAAAGAACCTCTTAATGAGGGTGAAAGAGGAGAGCGCCAAAAATGGTCTGAAGCTCAACATCAAAAAAAACCAAGATCATGGCCACTGGTCCCATCACCTCCTGGCAAATAGAAGGGGAAGATATGGAGGCAGTGACAGATTTTACTTTCTTGGGCTCCATGATCACTGCAGATGGTGACAGCAGCCACGAAATTAAAAGACGCCTGCTTCTTGGGAGGAAAGCCATGACAAACCTAGACAGCATCTTAAAAAGCAGAGACCTCACCTTGCCGACAAAGGTCCGCATAGTCAAAGCTATGGTTTTTCCAGTAGCGATGTATGGAAGTGAGAGCTGGACTGTAAAGAAGGCTGACCGCCGAAGAATTGATGCTTTTGAACTGTGGTGCTGGAGGAGACTCTTGAGAGTCCCCTGGACTGCAAGGAGAACAAACATATCCATTTTGAAGGAAATCAACCCTGAGTGTTCACTGGAAGGACAGATCCTGAAGCTGAGGCTCCAATACTTTGGCCATCTCATGAGAAGAGAAGACTCCCTGGAAAAGACCCTGATGTTGGGAAAGTGTGAAGGCAAGAGGAGAAGGGGACGACAGAGGATGAGATGGTTGGACAGTGTCATCGAAACTACCAACATGAATTTGACCCAACTCCGGGAGGCAGTGGAAGACAGGAGGGCCTGGCGTGCTCTGGTACATGGGGTCACGAAGAGTCAGACACGACTTAACGACTAAACAACAAAAATACATAACATGGTCTTTGGCTCCCTCTGGTGGCCAGTTCTGGTAATGACGTCGTGAAAATATATTCCTCTCACAAACGCTATACATAGCGTGATTTCTGACTCCTTCTAGGGTCAGTTCTGCTAACTTCATTGTTAGAAATATATACAAGGTTTTTCTTTCAATATTTTTTAGTATTTTCAGAGTGTGGATAAGTGAATCAGAAGATACCGTGGATAAGGGGATCCTATTGTAAATGAGATATGTTAACGAGTAGGTTCACATTTTAAACATGAAACAGCAGAGTGAGTTCTGTGAAGTCTGTTGCTATCCCATAATTAATCTAGCACTTTCATTTAGGGAGGTGGAGGTGAGTGGAAGAACCACAAAGAGAGATGAGTAGGAAGAAAGATGTCCAGTTGTCTATTCCAACTTTTTGCTGTGTCCATGTTCTTGGAAAGCACACCCTCAAGAAATAGGGCAGAACTAAAATCATGTTCTGTGGAAATAATATATTGAAGGAGATGGGCAGCCAAGATGTTCCGCACACACACACACACACACACACACACACCTACCTATGGAGGTGTAAATATCCTTTTATTCGTAATGGAAAGGGATTTATGATGATAAAAGAGAAGGGGAAGCAGGCATCTTAAAATCAAAGCAAAAAATAGTGCACTCAGTGTTCACACTCCAAATACAGTGGTACGATACTGCTCAGATGCTGAATACATGTTTGCTATCACTTTCGTTATATAATATTCCCTGAATCTGGAAAGCCTTTTGTTCTAAACATGCTTGAAGTGAACTCCTACCAAATTCAATAGGAATTACTTTTAACTGGCGTGCTCTGGTCCATGGGGTCACGAAGAGTCGGACACGACTAAACGACTAAACAACAACAAACATTAATAGTAGAACCCACATAAACATAATCATAAATAATATATATAATTTTGCCAGCTATAGTGCAATCTAAAAATAGAGACATATTTTAAAATGCCGCTGCTACATTTTTACAAATAATGTACCGTCACTCCCTTAAGCACAACCTAACCAAAAGTAACTGAGATCCATGTTCAGAAACAAAATGCTGAATTCAGCCACACCCTCCTTTTGCCTTTTATCATTACTGAAATAATGAATAATTCCCAAATTAGGCAGCCTATTAGCAAATACATGTTTTATTGATTAAGCAGTAGGAACAATGGTGTTTTTGTATATCTGAAATGAACTGTGTTTGAATTAATTATGTGGAAAAAATAATTCAATGAAGGCATACACAGAGATTGGTGTATTTCATTTCATACAACCACAAATGAATTTTTTGCAGAGGCTTTTTCGGTGCAGATTTTTACTTGGTGCTGTCAGACAGAGCCCTTGGAAGTCCCCAGAGACGCATCCTACTTATACCTCCATCTGGGAAAATCGTAAGTCTCACGTGAGTAAACACATCCAGTATCTGTAAGGCAGCTCCATAAAAAAAATGCCTTTTGTGTGGGTTAAGCTGGGGGAGAGAAGAACATGATAAACCTGGAGCATATGGATGCTGTCTTCATTATAATCATCTGCCATTACCCTCTGAACATTTCCATCCTATCACCAGTTATGGAAGTTGTATGTTTCTAGTTTGTCTTCTTCTGAAATTCATACCTTGTGTTTTCTGACACATTTTCACCATTATGAGTACACTAAAACAGGGGTCCCCAACCTCCGGTCCGTGGCCGGTCCATGGGCTTCCTTGAACTGGGCCGCGGACACGGATCTCTGCCCCCCCACACGCACGCACAGTGGGCGTGCCGCGCTTGCGGGTGGGCGTGTTGCGCATGGTTGTGAGTGCAACACGCCCCTCCGCAAGCGCGACACGCCCACCCACGAGCATGTCACACCCCTCTGCAAGCGCGATACGCCCACCCACGAGCGTGACATGCCCCTCTGCAAGTGCGACACGCCCACCCGTGAGTGTGACACACACCCCTGTGAGTGCGGGGGTGCCCCCACCCCCTGCGCACGGAGCCCGCACCCCCCAACTGGTCCGTGGTCTGAAAAAGGTTGGGGACCGCTGCACTAAAACACCAATGGGGAAGTTGTGTCCCACCCATGACAAATGTTGGGTTTCAGTCCTCATCACCTCCCACAAGCATGACTGCTAGGTAGGGATTATGAGAGTTGGAGTCCAACCGGCTCTGTAGAGCCACTGTTTCCCCACTGGTGCATTAAAGGGAGCATTCATTGATCTTCAATTGATTCCGAGATTGCAAGTTTACCTTCGTTGGAGGCAACAACGTAATCCATTTCGGACTGTGTTTCGGCATCCATTTTCGTGGTATACATTCTTTTTCTTCTTCTGTCCTCAAAACACAGGCTTCAAGTTTAAAAGTATCCGGGAAGTTTCCTAATATTGAAAAAAGCAATGCATGCAATATAGAAATGCCTTCCTTCCTTGGGGTAGGTAGATACTTTATTGAAAAAGTCTTCAGACCACTTCAAATTCAAATACAATAAATACAAATGATTAACAAAAACAACAGCAAGCATTCAACTCACGAAAGGTTAAAAGTATAAAATATTAAAATTATTCAATGTAGTTAGTCAATTAATCATAATAAAATAAACTTACATGATTCCAGTAAAACCCCACTAGAGAGAAAAATGTTACATGGCTCGTTTAAACAGACAATGTTCATTCTGGATAGCTCAATGGCTTAGGCATCTGGTTGGGAGTTCGATTCCCCACTATGGCTTCTTGACAAGGGCTGTACTCAATGATCCGTTGGGTCTCTCCTAGCTCTGCAGTTCTAAGATGATGATTATTATTACTCTTTTTTTTCCTGAAAGCGGCTGCTTTAACTGCAAAGAGGGCAACCCTTTGTGTTACAAACTGATTGGATCCTTGCAAAAAGAAGTTCGGTTTCTCCTCATCCTCCCACTCTCTCATGCAGGCAAGGAAGGGGGCTAATGAGTGTTCTCTGCTGCTGAAATATAGGTGGCAATACAGTAAATAGTGGGCAAGATCTTCCACTTCAGCTGTACTACATATGCAAAGTCTGTCTTCTACTGGGATGCCCCGAGATCTTCCTTGTTGCATCATTGTTTCCATTTGCTCAAAAAATGAGTGAAGGCCATATGTAAATCTTTTTTCATTGAGAAAGACAAGTATTTTTTTTCTTCTGAAATTGGGGTTTTAGCCCTTGCTAAGCATTTCATAGATCTCACAGATGACAAGTAAGCCATATGCAACAGTGCTCTGATATCTAATATTATTTGTTTGAAAACATTTCTCATATTGAAATTAAGCCTCAACACTAAAACCATGATTTGAAAGCCATTGTGAAAAATTAATGAACCAAGGTTTTTCTGTTGTTTTAATCACCTGTTCATTTAAACATACCTTGGGAAGCCTGACATTTGAACTAGCTTGTTCCAATAATTAAATATCCTACGAAGGCAAAAATCTAGCAAAAAAATCCATTCCAAACTCAGCTCTAATCACTTGGGTTGGGGAGGTTCTTGACACTCCCAAGATCAAGCATAAAAATTGATTCTGTATCTTTTTAATTTTATTATTATTGACAATTTCCCAGATTTCTGTGACAAAGATTAATCAAATCAAAATTGGATACAAATTCAATAAAACCACCCCCATGATGGCAAGCATTCCAACCAGCTATATTCCAGGATACCATTTTAATTGGTGTTATGGGTTGATGCAGGTCATTGTTTGGCGATGAACTTCTGTTCTCACCAGACTCAGAATGCTGTAGGGATGGAAAGGCTGGTAACTGATCCCCAATCCGTGCCAAAGAAAAAACCCATCCACAACACAAAAGCGCTTATGCTCTAAACAACTTATCAGTAGATCTAATCTTTCCAAAATCTCTTTTTGAACAATAGGGGGCTGTGATCATAATAACTTTAATAAAGCTTTCCCCTCTGAGTTGAACATCTTGCACATTTCAGAGAGAATCTGTTGGGTATCCTGAATATCAAGGATAGAAACCGTGTCATTCAAATTCAATCCCAGGAGCACTCACTGGCTACAAGAAGGTGCAGCCTCTTGAGACCAATTTAAATCAATCAGATTATCAGCGCTAGTTATGACCGTAAGAACCGTACCCTTATGAGTAGCAGCTAACGGACCGAACAAAGATGTTGCTGGGGCCTGGTTTTCAGAAAAGAAAAAAATATTACAATAAACAAACCCTCATTAGAAAAGGCTTCCTTGGGTTTGTAAATGACTTTGGCAATATCCCTGTTTTTTATATGTAACCTCGGCCTGGGCTCTAATGTCCATCAAAGTACTCTACACAAACAACATCTTGAAAATTCAGTACCCCTGGAAAAGCCTCATTTGAGATAGCCAAAAAGTGTACTACAGTATATGGTTATGGTTGCTTGAGATAATTTTAAAAAAAAACACAACCTAGCTTTTCAGGGATCCTAACGAAGTTCCAGCTAGTACTCATATCCTTATTTCTTGTGACAGTGCCCATCTGGGACTCTGTTCAGGTTCCATCTCAAAGAAAAGGCATTGTTCTCCCACAATCCCCAGATTGCTACTGAGTACTTCTTCCCTTGAGCCCTGCATCTGTCCTGCACTGGAGGCCTTACCAGTTCATACTCTCAGTCCATTTTCTTTTTCTATCAGCTACAAGTTGACAATTTTATTCTGATTGCATCCTTTCTCCCCTCTTCTCTCCCCCCACCACCCCTATTTTTCTTGCAGGTTTTATGTTCTGACTTATTAGAGGTTGATTATTGTTGTCTAACAATTTAAACAACCTCTCTAGATCCTTTTTCCGACAGCATTGAGCTTTTTTAGTCCTCTTTCTTATGTTAGTATTTTTACTTTTCTTTTGTCTTTTACCTTCCCCATTGAAAACCACTTTATTAATTTCTACAGTATGACTCATTGAAGTTTGCTTGCTTGTCCTCATAGCTTGAGCAAAAACTTGAAAGCTACCTGAAAGATAAAACTAACTCACTGGACATCAGTGCATTTGATTAAATGTCTACAGACTCCAAGCAGGCAAGACTGATCGTGCTGTTAGGATAATACTTGGGAGGCAATCTGGTGATCAGTGTCAGCTTCCTTTCCTTCTCTTACACCTTCTTTTTCCTTGAACCTGGACTCAAGTAAGGTCCTTGACAGTAGAACTTCTTTAAAATTGGTTTCTTTTGGTTTTGGTTAGTTTACTTATCCTCACAAACCGATAGCAACTAATTCCTCCAATGTTCAAACAAACACATATTCAAGGTTTTACTTGAGAATTTTCCAGCTCGATTAATAAGCAGTCTCCAGTCAGATTAAAAATGCCCAAATCACTAGGCACTGAGCCAGACACAGAATGGGAGTGAGGGAGGGAAACTAGAGAGGAACAAAACAGGGGAAAATTTCAAGGTAAGTGAAATAAAAATAAAAACAGGACAGCGATAGGAAAACATGTCTGGCTATGACGCCACCATCTGTCTTCCTCCTTACTCTGCTGATGCTATGCTGATGTAGTTCCTTCCTATAAATTAGGATTGCAATTCTGTGCATGCTTCCTTGGGAAATAACTCCAACTGATCTCAATAGGACGTACTTGTGAAGAGATAGGCATAAGGCTATACTCTAACTGCATAGGACAAATGCCATTGAATGCAGTGAGATGTGTTTGCAAGTAAGCATTTGCTGGATCATGCTGCACAGGGTATTTTCATAGCTAAAATTAGTAATTAGTGTTACAAAGGAATCTTAATTAGCAGTACAAAATCTACCAAAAGAGTGTTGCACTTTTAGAAACCATTTTGATAACAACATGCTATTCAAGGACTTCTACAAAGAGAGAGGATTAAAATGGCCACAAGGCTGACAATCATTTACCTTTAAAGTGACTGGTATCTATTTCTACATGTGTTATTACTCCTGAATGGCCCATTCGAAAGACGGCCCATTCATTTCCTAACATAAGGAGAATACCGTTGTCATCCACCTAGAAAGGAAGAAAAAGGAAATTGTGATGGGCTCCAACCCCTCTCTTCCATAGAAACCTGGAGCATGACTCACACGGCAGGCACTAGTGTCCACCTCTGGAAAATTCTGAAAGGCCTCAGTAGATCCCTGTTTTCTTTCCTCCTGTCTGTCACCACTGTTGTGTCCTCAGGCAAGAGGATGGTAAATTAAAGGAATTGGGAGGAAGTGTGTTTATTTGCTGTTCTCCATGAAGTCCTATCTCTTAGCTCAAGTAATTTGAATTAGGGAAAACAGAAGGAGACCGACCGAGATGAGAGGATACATGGACAACAGAGGCCTGTGGTTCTCTGATTCTTCTGTATTCATATTCTAACTGCATAGGACAAGTTCCATTGTCATTCAACTACGCTCCTCTGGGTAAGCAGATGGTTAAGACAAGCACTAAGATGATTTTATTTTCCTGAATCCACCAGTGTTTGCTTCTTCACTTTTGCGTAGAATATGTGCATGTGTGTTTCTGTCTGGAAGAGACTGACAAATTTCTTTCAACCAGGTAGAAGAATGAAAGAAATATTGGTGATAAAATGGTATGAGTTCTGGATTTTCACTTATCACGGAGATCAGTACCTCACCAGTGATGCCATGTATAATTCAATTCCTCCCTTCCACCAAAAAAAAACCCACAAAAAAACCACACTCTCCAGCAAGGTTCCTGCTAAGCTGGGCGTGCACGCGCGCATGACTCCACTTCCTTCCATGCAGCTCTCTTTCTTTTCTGCGCAGCAATCGTGTTAGGTTCCGGTCGTGACAGCACCCAGAGTGTGTGTGGGGGCAGAGTCACGTGCACACGTAGGGGCGAAGCCGTAAGAGAGAGAGAAGTGGAGCCCCGCCCAGCGGGGCTAAAAATTAGAGGGTATGTTGCTCTCCAGTTTGTGAATGTGAGATATTGTGCTTCTATATCCACAATGCAAAATGCCAGGAAATGGCCTGATATTGCTGCACAATATTGTGCCTGCGTTGCCAGCAGGAAAAAGGATGCCAAGTTTTACATAGCAAAGGGCAGCCTGAATGTTGACAACATCCATGACAGAAGTCAAAATGGTGTACAGCAGCCATTCTCAATAGGGGTGGGTGCATATGGCTCTCTGGAGACCCTGGTACCTTTGAAGATGGACACAGACTGGAAATAATTCTTCACGCACCACATTATAAGGTTTGTTATTTGACTTCTATAATCCTGATTGGACCTATATTTCTTTCATATTGTGTTTATGGTTGTGGCCAAACAAACGGTTGAGAATGGCTGATCTACAGGATACTCTCTTGTGCTCACTACCACTCACAAAATGACACCAAAAAGGGGGGAAATTCCAGAAGCTGACTCCTTTTTTCATCAATGAACCACTTCTCATCCAAACACAAAGCAATTGTCGGGGCTGTCTTGTGACAAGTATGAATGTGGTGCTGAAGGAGAGTTTAGTGAATACTCTGGACTGCAAGAAAGGCGATGGAGCAGGTGCTAGATCAAATCAAGCCTGAACTATCTCTGGAGGCAAAAGTGTTGAAACCGAAGCTGTCCTACTTTGGGCACATCATAAGAAGGTAGGATTCTCTGGAAAAGGCCATAATGCTAGGAAAAGTTGAAGGCAGCAAGAAAAGAGGAAGACCAAATATGAGATAAATTGACTCCCTAAAGGAAGCCACAGGCTTGAGCTTACAAGAGTTGAGAAGGACTGTTGAGGACAGGATATTTTGGAGATCACTCATTTATGGGGTCACCATAAGTCAGAGGTGACTTGGTGGCATGTAACATCAGTGTGGTATGAGTTATTTTAACTCATTTATTTCTTACTTTTAAAACTGGTGGCCTTTCCAAATTTCTTCTTGTTTCCCATCCATCTTTCATGGACTTTGCTCTGCCTATTCCTATCCAAACAAAAAGTACATTATATTTAATACAGAGAAATTCAACATGTTAACTATAAATAATTTGTTGTTATTTTTATCTGTTTGGTAGGAGGAAAGAGATCGGCTCTTGTCTGAATTTAGTAGAGCTGGCAACTGATTAAATAAAGCTAGGTGACTGTATAAATTTTAATTGACTGGTTAATTGTTAATTTGCTTAAATCAGCATCAATTTGACTAGGAACGAAACAAGTATAAATCCATAGTCAAGCAAAGACATGTCTTATCATGGAAGCAGGATTTCAAACTGAGGACATCCTTCTGCATCCTCTAGGAACTGCTTTTACATTGACTGGAACTGTTTTGCCTCTAATGTATAGACTGATTTTCATTCCAGCTTGTCTGAGATGGGATTTGGCAAGTTTCTGTGCACCTTTATTCCAAGTCAAAAAGGAACCATGTATTTCCTTAGAAGGCCATGGTCGGGGGATGCTGAATGACTGGCAATCTTTTGTCTAACAAGATTGAGAAAGACATTCTAATCCACATCACCAGAGATTAAATCTGAATTTTTAAAACAGAGGAGCCTGGCCAGCACATCAGGCCATGATATTTGACATTTTTACATTTCTTCTGCACCTCCCCCAGCTCTGTGGTATCCAAGCTGATGAAGACACATGCAGCATCAAAAAACTAGCTTATTTTAATGATTTTTTTAGTGGTCTAATAAGGAGATAACTGACCCTTGTCTTCAGATTGTGTACAAGGATCACATGGCTTTTTCCATCCCTTTTTAAAATTGCTTTGAGCAACTGTTTTCATGTTAGGTCTTGGCAGTCAGATCCTTTGATTTTAACATGTTGACCGTTGGATTTCAAAATATTACCATATTCTACTTACTGACTAAAATCTTCTTCAGTTTGTACACAACTGGCATAATTTTTGCAGCCAAATAGCTTCAAGTTAATAAATTGCTGTAGATATTGCAAGTTTTACGCTGAGTCAGACAACCCAATATGCAACAAATAATGTTTATGGTTAAGTTAAGGCAAGGTGCCTTCAAAAGCTAGACCCTTTGCCTTATGTCAGCATAATGAGGCAAGAGTCTTTGAGCCATTGAATGAAGTGGGACTCAAAGAGTAGCTACGAGCAAAGGTACAGTATTAGTCTTACCTAAGATATTTCGGGGATGACCCAACTGAGCATCACTGTATCCGACACAAACACCCCCGTTCACCATTGCAGCCAAATCACTGAGTTGATTTAGGCCAGAAAGTGACCAGTCTCTCAGCATTGTGCCATATATTTTTAAACGTGCAATCCCACCATCTGGGGAGGGGAGGGAAAAATAAAATTGTAGATTCTGACTTTATGCTGGAGTCGCACACACACACACACATTTTAAACTTATATAGAACTCATTGCCAGCCTGTGTGGCCTTGGGCAAGCTGAAGAAGTCCCAGGGCACTCTCAGAAGAAGGACATGACAAACCACTTGTGAGTAGTCTCTACCTAGAAAACCCTGGAAAGGGTCTCCATGAATCAGAATTGACTTCATGGCATACTATTATTGTTCTCATTGTTGTTAATATTAAAAAACACCAGGCACCGTCAATCAAAATTATAAAAACATTGACTGGTATTATACAACAGATACAAGTTGTAACCAAAAACTTAAGTATCTGTTAAATATCAGTGCACTATGTATGCTGTTCCTAATAATGCCGTTTCTTGTAGCTCTGGTGGTGGTGTGGTTTCTGAGATCTGCAACTGCTTATGGTACTGCGTGAAATTTCTTGATATTGTTCCCAAAGCCCCAATGACTACAGGGACCACTGAAGTGTGTTTCATCCACAAGCAAGATGTTTCGATTGCCAGGTCTCTGTATTTTGTTAGTTTTTCCAATTCTTTATTTTCAGCTCTGGCATCCCCTGGAACTGCAGTGTCATTGATCCAAACATTTCTCCGTTCTATTACTACTATGTCTGGTGTGTGATGTTCAAGGTGTCTATCTGTTTGGATCCAGAAACCCCACAAGATCTTGACATCGTCATTTTCTGAAAGCTTCTCTTATCTGATGATCTCATGGGTTTTTGGAGGCTGGCAAGTTATATTTTTTGCATAATGACCAATGCACTAATTTTGCCACTCTATCTTGCCTAACCTTGTAATCTGTTTGTGGAGTTTTTGGACATTTGCAGATGAGATGTGACACAGTTTCATCTTTTTTATTTATTATTAGTGTTGTTGTTGTTGTAGATGGGCATGAACCGCCAGTTCAGCAGTTTGTTTACTGGCCCCAGAGGTGATCCGTGGTTTCACACCCCGATGCCTCCGGTGGGCACCCATTCAGAGGCAGGACCCAGAGAAGGTGAGACAGGGAAGCTGGGATGCTGCCTTTGAGTGGGCTGTCCGCTGGAGGAGACAGGGCGCTGAACCACAGAAGACCTGTGGGGCTGGTAAACAAACAGTGCTGAATGGATGATTCATGGCTATCTCTAATTATTATTATTATATTAAAGAAGAGAGAATGGTGGCAAGGAATGAATGGGAGTAAATGTGGTCATGTATGCTTCAGTATAACTGGGAATAAAGACGTGCAGGAAAGATGGAGGGACTGAAAAAGAGAAAGATGAACTATAAAATAGAGGTGGGGGGGAATGGCATGCTCAATAAATATTTAGCATCCAGCATTGTAGTAGGTAGTGCTACATTATTATTTTTATTGTTTAGCCGCTATTCTTCACATTATTCTGTTGTGTTTTGTTTTGTCCCAAAGAGAATCTGGAAGTGCTTTGCGTATACATCTTCACTGAGCTGTTGTAATAAAGCTTGTTACAACAATACTTTGCCATTCATTTTCTTATTGACAAATATAATCTTTTATTATTATTTTTTTTTGCAAGGTCCAATCTGCGGAACAAATTGTGGAAAAGATGTAATGCAAAGGTTCCTGTACCAGGTTCATGTAATACAGTGAAATTAAAAACACTCAGGCCTGCAACAACCTAGAGGCTGGATATGCAGGATAGTGGCATGCCAATGCAGGATCAACAAGCCCAAGGACTTTGCCGCAATACTGGAGCTACAGAACATCCGTATTAACTTTAAAAGCAGCCGTGCCAAGGCAAAAAGCTCCCTCAGATGTCAACTTGGGAAAGGATATTGATTTATAAGTGCTAGTTCCTGCAAGGACTGGTGCATAGCAGTCCTTAACAGGAAACCACGGGATCAGTCTAAAAGAAAGGAGATACTGGAAAAGAACAGATGAGTGCATTAATGCCAACACTTGATCTGGCTTTATTACTGGAACCATTAATGCATGAACAGCGTCTAACAGGCCTCCGTCTCATTTTGTAATGGCCAGGGAGGGGGGAAATCCCCTTTGCTCACACTTCTGTTAACAACTCCTCCAGTTCACTGCCTTTTTAAAAAGACACAGGTTTGTTTCTGCTCCGTCCTGGCTAGTTTAGGCTCACCAATACACATATTCAGGTGCATATATACACTTACACAGGGAAACACTAACATAAAACATGGGTGTAAGTATAATACAATTCCCCTCGTGGGCAGGAGCAACTGGTGCTGTTTGTGGATTCTAACTGATGGGACTGAAAGCAAAAAAAATAACCCCACCTTTATTAAATAGGTCTTTATACAGATCTTACCTGGATATATGTTGAGTCTTAGGTGAGTCCATCTTTGCTTCAAAGTCACAAAAAAATAATTCTGCCAAGTGTCAAGATCTCCTGATTTTATCTCTGACACAGGAACCAAGAAAGTCCATTCATCTGACCTCATCTGTAAATAGACGTGAATTAGTTCCTTTCATGGTAGTGATAACCTTATATGGGTTTCTTTTTAATGCACACCAGACCTAATATCCAAGGTGGTCCTAGATATTTCCGTTTTTAAAATTGCCTTTGCAGTGGCCATGATGTGCTTCCTTTTCTGTCGGATTTGGTTGTCATTTAATATGAATTTACCTTTATTTAGCCATTTTGAAGGTTCTGAAATAGTTTTGAGAATATCATAAATAAATACGCGAGTGCAGCTAACCCTACTGACCAAAATCTCATTTACTTAATCATAATACTTAATCATACTTCTTAAAATCACATAAGAACAATCGTGCATCCTACCACACTCTGCAGGTTCTCCTTTGTGCACAGTGGTTGCATAACTGCACACACGACTAATGATGCAACTGATCACATGAAGGACAACCACTGGTGGGAAACAAAGAGACACTGCACAATTGCCCTTATGCAGATTGTTTGTTTGTTTTTTTAATTAGATTTTGGGCTCTGTTTTCTTTTTTAGGGCACCTAAAAGACAAGGGCATCTAATTGTTCTTCCTTTAAAAAAATAATGGAACCCGGACCAAGTCTCTACTGTGTGTGTTCCATTGGGCAGATTTTTTGCTGCGTTTAACAAACTTTGCTAAGATTTACAGGAAGAGTGCATTTTGAGGAATACCGTAATCTTGTGTGTGTGTGCTTGAATATAAGTTTCACCGGTTAATGAGCCAAGTGACGGAAGCAGTAAAAAGCAATAGGGCTTCCTTTACAATGGGCAAACACTTAAGAGTGCTGAAACAATTCGGACGTGAAATTGTCACTCTTCTCACAGAAATGTGCAACTTGTTGCCAAAATGAGCTTCTGAGTGGTAGGTTTGGAAGGTAAGTATTCAATACTAAAACAAAAAACAAAAAAACTGGTGGAACGCAATATTAATGCTGAAACTGAAAATGTAGGACACTAAGTCTTTCTGGCAGTGCATCTCTATGGTTTCTAAGAAACCAGGCTACATCAACCTTCTGTGTTTTAAGCATGTCAAGAAATACGTAAACATGAGTGAGCCAAGGGGACTATGCATCAAACACAAGGCCCTCAAGCGGACTGTTCTGCCTGCTGTTTACCTGTTGCCTCTCTGGAAATTCCAGACACCCTCAGCTTGGGACCTTGTGTCACAAGCAGAGTTCAACACAAAGCTGTTAAAAATCAGGATAGTGATTGGAAATATTCTCTTACCACGTGCTCCTCTCCGTGTGTTTATACGCAGAAGGATGAAGTAACCAGTGCGATCAAGATTCCAGTGTAAGTTCGCCATGAAAAAGGATTACTTGGGTCAAAATTGTATGGCTCTGAACTGTACACACAATGCTGAGTCGCACTTGAGGGGGCTATTTCAGAGTTTGCAAAAGGTTTCCGGTACCTCCTCCTGCAAGCATATCTCCAGGGCTTCTTTAAATAATGCTTTGTGGAGGACACAAGGGAAAGCCAGCCAGCCTGGAACTGCAAGCAAGAGGCAACAGCCTTGTGGGAAAAGAGAAAAGGGGCCTCAAATGCATCTTTTTGGAGATGGATGCTCCTTTTCTCCACCAAAAAAAAAAAAAAAGGATCGCCTCTCCGTCCCAAAAGCTGTCATCACTGATTTCTGATTCCAGGCCTTGCTTGGTTTCTGTCGTGGGCTCTTCCGTCAGCTGTGCAAAGCTCTGAGTGTAAGTAACCGCAAAGCAAGCCGGAGACGGCTGGAGTTCCACAGGCAGAACATTTTACTCCATCTACATTGAAAAATACTGACCAACGTTTTGTGTTTTAAGTTTAGAACACAAGGCAGATGAAGGAGGACTGGAGAGATGCACATCAAAGTATACATGATTTGCAGGCAGCAGATAGGGAACTGTTCTAGTCTCTCTCTCTTGTATCAGGGTTATCCATGAAAAGCCCAAGAGCAGAGGCTTCGGGGCCTATAAAAAGAAGGGCTTCATCACACAACACACCATGCAATGATGGTATTTCCTACCACAAAAGATGTCATGATGGCCACCAACATGGGCCACTTGAAAGGGAGAGTAGATATATTAATTGGAGTTGTGATGGCTATATGTTGTCTCCACTGTCAGAAGCAGTAAGCCCTTCTGTACCAATTGCAGGGCAACAGCTGGGGTGGGGGACGGGCCCTTGCACTCGTGTCCTGCTAAGAGGAGGCTTGCTGGAACTGTGTGCATGCCAATGTATGTACACAGGCTCTCTTGCAATCAGGAATTGCAGTCATGATGGAGACCCTCCTTCCCAGATATCACAGGAAGGGGAGACAACAAAAGGGCATTGGGTCTGGAAAAGAGGATTCTCTCCATGCATGGAATGAACACATGGAGAGGAGACAGGACAAGAGCTAAGATCTGCTAAGCTTTGCTTCATATCCCTTCTTGGTGGAATGAGAGGCATACCATGTTAAGTCTTTGTTTCTCTAGCCATAGGGTGTAGACCCTTTTGTGTCACTCACTGTGTGAACCACTGAGAGAGTGAAAGCCATGTGTGCTGTTGCCACCTGGCTCAGGAAAGCGGAACAGAGATCAAGGGGAAGGGAATGCAAAACCAACAAGAAATACACTAAAAGAGGGAAAACAGGGAAATGAGATGGAAGTTGCAGAGAGAAATGACAAAACAAGGGACAAGATGAGCATACAGGGACACAATCAGCCTTTCTTTACCCTCATTGGTTGTCCTTGCTGGCTGCCTTCATTGGTTGTTCCCAGTCACATGTGATATTCAGCATCAGCCCACTGAAACCAGTCCCACCTCTCCCTACCAACTCTGGTGCTATTTTACACCCCAGCTTGGACAGCTGACTGTGGTCCAGGACTGTTTTCAGCACCTACCCTTGGCAAAACACAACACTAATTCAAAGCAAAGATATCCGAAGCAACACGTCCCTGCAATTTCATTGAACACAGCAATAGGAAACAGAGGGGGGAGCCATGATTTGATGTTTTTCCTACCCAGGAGTCACTGTACCTCCTTGACAACCTTACACTCTTCATCTGAAGCTGCGGTTCCTATCCTGTTACCTCTTGGTGGCAGTGCTGGTACCTCTCCTGCAAAGACAATATGCCAAAGAGAACAGAGAATAGATAATTATGACAAAATTCTACCCTCTTTAGAAGTCTGCTTAAAGAAAAGAAACAAATGGCTTAGAACAGGGGTGTGGAGCACTTTGTCCTCTGGATGAGGCGTTTTCAATTTCATTGCCCGGAAGCCAGCAGGGTGAATGGTAAGGGAGTGTAGAGGTTATAATCCAAAACACTGGGAAAGTTAAAAAAAACTCTGCACCCCAGCTTAGAATTGCTATGGTATCTCTAGGTTTTTATACCAGAAATGGAATATCTGCCAGGCTGCCCCAGGCCTTAAGGCTAGGAAAAATATTCTTTTGGCAAGACTGGGGGGTCAAGTCAGATGTGATATTGGAAATGTGTGAGTGTAAATCTTATGTCTGCCCCACCCCCACCCAACGCCAATGAGTGAGCCTTCATTGGAATGAGGGATATTTATATATGAGTGGGTTTCTTTGGTACTACTACATTTATACTGGAGCAGAAACTAGTCTACCTTTCTTTATGAGAGATATCAAAGTGACCTTGCCACCAAGTGAGACCTCACAACCGGCAACACTGGGAGAGAGGCAAGGAGACCAGTGACACCAGAGGGGGGAATGCTGGCATATCGGCCCCTCAGTGTGAGCATACCGCCTCTCACTCTGGGTGACACCTCGGGGAGAGAGAGAATCCTTGGAGGGTGGCCTGGACTAGCTGACCGAGTTGGCGGCTCAGTGAAAGGACCTGAGACCTCCCAAGAGACTTTGGTCCTCTCGGCGAACAGGATCAAGGATATCAGACCCAAACTAAAACAAATAAAAAATAAAGAAGACAAAAACATGGTGGTACCTTAAAGACTGACTGCTATATTTTAATACGAGATTTCGTGGACAAGTCCACTTCCTCAGACATGAAAGACAGCACAGATTAACATGGTTACCTCTTCTAAAACCAGAGAGCAGCAGACCCATGGAGAGAATGCAGGACCGGTGCAGGAAACGGGATTCCCTGACTCTGCATACAGTCATTTGTTATCTTTCTTCCTGATCCAAGTTCCAATAAACCTCATATATTCCTTTCCTACTGATGGTGTGGATCCAGGGATGGAAGGCAGGAACCCAGCTGAGGCTACTGGGACTGACAATACAGCATCAGGCTTTCTGCCTTCTAGATAAGATTTTAAGGTCTTCCTTACCTGGCTGCAAGCATGCAGCTTGGACTGATATTTTAGGAGCGCAGTTTCCTTCTAAGTAAGATGTGTCTGCCTCAATCCCATAAATAATGCCGGGCACTCCCAGTTGAATGATGCACCAGTCATGACCTAAAAAAACAAATGTTTGAAGAAAATGACATTAGTATATGCATAAATTAGCATACAGTGAGGAAACACCTTTATCCATGGGAATGTAATGGAGAAAGAACTAGGAGAGAAATGCAGAGGAAGTCCAAGTGGAGGTCAGATTGACCCTCAAAGATAAGATCTTCAGATCCTGGTCACAGGAGGGAAATGTTATGTAGTTATCCACCAGTTGTGTCTGTATTTCTTTTCCTGGTGACACAACACAGAGTTAAAACTGAGACATTTTCCCAGCTAGCGGTGTAACTGCGGAACATTTCCCCATCACCAGGAGGATGGGTTATTTTGTACCTTTGTTGTACCGGTGCATTCTTTACCGGGATTGCCTGCGTGCACGACCTGGCCAGCTTCTTTTCAGAATCGAAGCCATGAAGGTGGCCGCCATTACTGCAGCATGCACATTATTTTTAAAAAACAAAAAAATGTGCCCAGTTCATCAATACATTGGTAAAAGTATGTCGCGGGGGGGGGGGGGATTACATTACTGGCAAGTTTGTTTGTTTTTTTCCTGTGGGAAGATATATTGAAATGTTGGTATGCCAATGTCATTGGGGGGGGGGGGTGATCGCCAGCACTGCTGCGCAGATATCACATGTCCCTTGTGTGCAGTGCATTTCTGCAGAAGTAGCCAGTGCAACAGAGGGACACTTTCCTAAACAGAAACCCCTTTCTGATCAATGTTCCCTCTAATTTCCACCCCCCCCATGTGCAAGTCTGCACCCCCCAAGTGGTGTTCCATTGCAATCAGAAGCGAAAGGGGCTGGAAACAATAGCTGTGGGTGTACAGGGAAGGAGGAAAGCTGTCTAGAGGGGGGCAGAGTCAAGCACACTCACGCAGTCACGCACCTTAGAGGGAGACTTGTTTCTGATATATCAATGTATCAATAAATATTATTTTTAATATATATATATAAATTAAGGGGCTAAATTGCCCCTTGAAGTGAGAGAGAAAATAAACTGGTACCATGGTGTAGCCAGCCCTAATAATTCAAATAGGAGGAAATGAATCGGTATTGCTAAAAGTTCTTGGGACATTTGTCCTGGGATATAAACCACGTGACCACGATTCAGTACAAGAGAGGTATGGGAAGTATCAGAAGAACTAGAAAACATTTCCCGTCGTGTGACCTCTCTCCCTGATAAATGGGCACACATGTGGCTCTTTCTATTCTTTTTGTATAATCAAAAAGAGCTGTGTGGTATTGTGGGGAATAATGACACTATTTTTATGATCTTTATTTGCAGTATTTATTTATTTATACCTTTTCTCCAAGTATAAATAATGTAATGGGCAACCTCAAACCAAAATAAGCTTAACATGAAGCAAATCCACTTGAAAGTGTGTGGTACCGGTGTCCTTCCAGATGCTTCTGGACTACATCCCCCATTATTCCTCATCTGTGGCCAAACCAGCTGCATCTGAAGGGATTCAGAATCCAGCAATATCTTATTGGATAGCTGGAGGGCCACAGGCTCCTCACCCCAGGTTAAAAGTCAACATAACTGTCTCAATAGTTGTTCATATGCATTTCCAATCAAGGCCAAGAGTATGATTTCAGGAGTACTTAAGTGGGAGAACATGTGATAGATTTCATCCGCCTTTCAAGCACAATCCTATTGAAAATGGAATATCTTTTACAATTGGTTGTTGGCTCTTTTAAATGCAAGGTACTCCACATTTATAAACTATTGTTATTTAGAGGGTTCCCCCCCCTTAACTACTTAGATGACATTATGAGATTAAGTCATAAATAATAGGGAAAAGTCCAAATTCAATTACAGCATTTGAGCTGAGCCTATTAATTAATTTGTTCATTTTATTTCTATTACACCATTTCCCTTACAAACAACTGATATTAATCGGTCAATAAGAACTTCTTGCTGGCCCATAGTTTTGCTGGCAAAAATCGTTCTAACAATGAACATTTTTATTGATGCAGT
Source organism: Intellagama lesueurii (assembly GCA_037013535.1). Lineage (NCBI taxonomy): Eukaryota > Metazoa > Chordata > Lepidosauria > Squamata > Agamidae > Intellagama > Intellagama lesueurii. The sequence continues at coordinate 223,031,184 of JBAJHW010000001.1, forward strand.
TCAACCTTTACATGACTTGACTTCCCTCTGGCCATTAACATCTTACCTTTGTCTCAAATTTGTAATTTAGCCACTGGAACAGCATTTTACCTGGAATCCGCCTCCTCCTAGTCTCCCATCCATCCCTCCACTTCCCATAATCAGTGAACAGCTCGGCATGAAATGTTGGTCTTTGTATCTAAACAAACATATAACAACCACAATGGCTCAAAAACAGTCTTGTGTTGTAACATCCTCATAAACAAGCAAAATTAACAAGCATTAACATTATTTTTCCATAGGCAAAAAAACACTTATGTTGTACTAATCGATTCAGAAAATATGGTTTTCTGATTTATGATGCTAAATAGACCAAAGTAAAAGTAAGCAACAAGAGAAAGAGAGGATTATTATAACTGTAACTTAAATCCAATTTAGTAGATCCACACTTACGTATATGTCACTCAGTCTGTGCATTTACTTTATCTGAGATTACTAATCAAGTTTATATATTGAAATGACGAGGAGGATGTATTATTTACTGTTTTCTGTATTTGCAGCAATCAAAACTCGATATACGATCCACGGTAACAACTTTTTCAATCTTACAGCTCTGAAGTGTCCCCCCCGCCCCCGCCCCGCCCCCCACACACAATGGCCACTGGTTCTTTCTAGCCAGGAAGGAGTATAAAGGGCTTCCCACTTCTCTTAAGCCTCAGTGCCTGAGTATCTCGGCATTTGTCTCACTGTTTGGTCCACTCTGGGGATGGACTGGTTCACTCCTTGTGCTTGTGATCAGGCAACAGAAATGTGAGCGCAAACCAGCCTGTTCCCAGAGTGTTTCTACCGACACCTTTCTGGCTCCCTGTGAGGGGCTACTGCTTTTTAGGTGTGGGTAGGATTGCTCTGTTTTGATTTGATTCTAGCCTGTGTGATCACTGGGATCAAACCAATGCAATTGGCTGGCTGCCCCTCTGGAGAAGCCTCTTAATTATCTTAATGATTGAGCCTCTTAACAATCTTGATAAATGGAAAGCCCCTGGCTCTCCGTTGGAGAGAGGGGGAAATTTGCAATTTTTTAAATAGTTGCTAACCGACAGTGCATCACCAATGCTTTGACAAGGCTTTAAAAAAAAAAACTTCCAAAGCATTGCTGATATGTTAGCAACAATGAAAAAGAAATGCAAAACTTCCCCTCCCCTGCTCTCCAAAGGTGAGCCAGACGTTCTCTGTTTCTCAAGAACATGAGGAAGTGAGGTTGTTAAGAGGCTTCTCCAAAGGGAGAAGACAGAGAGCTGCCCAAGGATCTTGAGAAATCTTTCCTTTCAAAGGGAGTCTTTCTTTTTAAAGAGAAAGAAGGCCTTGATCATGCTAAAAAGATGTGATGTGATTTTCTGACCTGAAACCAGCTGATCTTTGCATGTGGATTCAAGTATAGCACTCTGCACCTCCATGCAACTATATCTGACCTTAAGCGACTATTTAGCCTGATCTAGCAGCCAACTCCAATTTGGCCGTCTAGCCAATGCCTCAGTTGAGAGGTGAAGTGTTCTTTAGCCCTGATGGGGAGGTCTGTGCTTGGCCATTTGCTGGGCCTGAGTTTTGGCTTGCTCCTACCAATTGGATTGTCTTCTGGTGCTGTCTTAGTCTTTGCTTCTATGTTTTTATTTGTCCTTCGGGTCTGCCCACCGATCTGCCCTGTGGTTCTCAGCCTGTTGCCCATGACCCAGCTTAAACAGCAAGAGGTTGCTGCCCAGCCTTAAGAAGGGCAGGACCTGCCCCATTGTTCCTCTATTGTGAATATGGGTGAGAGACTAGACAGTTTAATTGTTCCAGGCTGAATTAGCTGGATCTTTCTAAACAGGGTAGCTTTGAAGTGTAATATGGCATTTGGGACAAGCCTTGCAACTGCATGCAAAGATCAGGTAGTTTCGGGGCAGGAAACCACTCCACACCTCAAGGGAACGTATTTAGCCCTTTCATACCTTTAAAGAGAAAGGGGGAGAGAGAAAACAGCCAAAAAAGAGAGAGATCTCCTTCCTCGTCTCCTCCTGTCTCCTCTTCCATGGAAGAATGGGAGGAAGTTTTCAATTAAAAAAATTATTTCCAAATGGTATAGTGCTGAATTGGCTCCCCAATCAGCCAGTTCAGCACTGGCTCACAAAGGCTTTAAAAAAAAGTTTGCCTCATCTTCTGTTGCCTTCTTTATGGGGGAGCAGAAGGAAAGTTTCAATTTCCTAACAGCTGAAGTATCTTAACCAAAGTGACAGCTTAAGCCATCCACTTTGGTATGATCCTGCTGATCGCACATGCTGGAATCAAACCAAAACAGAGTGATTCTATGCACACAATGGGGGGGTGAGGGAAACAGTAGCCCCTGGCAGGGAGCTGAAGAAGATACTGGTAGGCAAGGATAAGGGACGTGCTGGTTCACGATCACCAATACATCATGTGGTCACTGGAAAAAGGAGCAAACCAAACCATCCCCGAAACAGGCCAAATTAGGGGACAAACATGCACCTGATTGTACCCTATGCGCAAACACTTGCTTGCCTCCTTGTGTATATGAATCCCCACTTTTGCACGTGACTCTGTGCGTCAACCGTATCTTGTGCTATGCGTCCCACGCCACTAACCAGAGTGGGCATTAGTTTGTCTGAGCCGGCAAATGGATAGTGATTGAGAATTATGCAGGTACTATGTCAAGTAGCTCTACAGACCCTGTTCTCTTGCAGCTTCCTGGGACTGTGTGAGCACAATTGGTGGCCTTACAGACCAGGGATATGACCATTTCAGGATTGAATGCCATGTGGCATCATTAATATCTGTTGCAATTGTAGGTTCAGAGACATGGAAGATGGTTGTTCTCCTTTTTCCATCTCAGCAAAGGTTACAATGAGAAACTACAATTTTTTTTCAGGTGGCGGCTGCTGCTACTCCAGGTGTGGCCTCAAGCTTATCCTAGTGAGTGTACTCCGGTGAATCTCATAGTGAATTTCCCTACAGGCATTGCCCTGGTGGTAGCCTTCTTGTTTTCGGAGGAAAATATGGTGGTAGTAGGGACATCAGTGACCTTGCGTAAATCCTGACTAAGAGTTCTGGGGACGTATTCTCAAAGGCTTTCACGGCCAGGATCCGATGGTTGTTATAGGTTTTTCGGGCTGTTTGGCCGTGTTCTTGAGGTTTTTCTTCCTAACGTTTCGCCAGTCTCTGTGGCCGGCATCTTCAGAGGACAGGAGTCAGAACTCTGTCTGTGTTCTGGGGACCTTGATCAGCATAGATGGTCCGATAGGATCTGTGCCCCAAGGGCCGTCTTAGCATGCTGCTGGGGTACACTGCTTAGTGGCTGGTACAAAATGAATAAGGCTGTTCCATTCTAGTCTTCTCAGCCATCAATAGGAAGAGGGTCTATACACATATGAACATGATGCACATGATACAGGGCTCCTTTGGTAGGGACAGAAAGTCTGGTTGACCAGGGTTCCTCGTGGAGCAAGTCCTACATCTGTATATATAGATAGATAGGTCCCCTTCTTATGTATATATAAGTCCCCTTCAGACTGTCTGTGATCATGCATCGTTGGGGGAGGAAGCATATCTGATGTGCATTTTGACATCTAAGGGGTGGGGAAACCAGTAGAGTTTTGAGACCCCCTTCATTTGTTAACCCAATGACATTTAACTCTTTGAGGACCTGTAAAGCTTGTAACCATCTTAAGCCTGCGCTTGCAACTACTTTGACCTTTAGTGATGGCCTCTACCACATTCCACTAAACTCCAAAGACTGCCCCTAGGAACTTTGCCTACCTTTAAGAGATTTTCTGCTGGAGCAAAGAAGTCATCTGTAGCAAACAAAATCTTTGAAAAATAAAAAGAGAAGCATGAATTGTAAATCCTATTTTAAAATAACTAGCAAGTTTATTTTACACAATGTCTGTTTTGTTTTTTAAACAAAGCAGGGGGCAGTCTATTCCCATGGCAACATCTTTGCCTTCCTCTCCTATTGGGTCTACTCTCTTTGCAGGAATCTCATGCCATCTCTCCTGGAAGCTCTCTTCTTTCAGACCAATGCTCCGAGGGAAAGCATATGGCACCACATATATCACATACAAAGAGATACATACAGACTGTGTAATGTGTATTAATATTAACTCAATGTATTATTGTGTGTTTCTTTTTCCATATATTATTTCAATGATGAATGTGGACATTTACCTTTTCATTACATTCAAGCCGTCTCTTAACAGTTGCATCTCTTTCTTCTTGCTTAATATCATAGGTATAACTTTTTTCCTAGGTTATAAATCTCTAAAATAGCTATGTCTATTTTTATATTTTATATACCATGCTTTGTAAAAATGCTCTTAATAAGCCATTAGTAATTCTTAGTGATATTGATACTCATTCCACTGTGTAATTAACAGGACTTAGTATTGTAACATCTATTGTGTTTCTTTAACATGCAAAGATTCCTTAACATGCAAAGATTGTACAGCTTTTGTATAGCTTTCGCTACCAGGCTTTTAAAAAAAACCCTATAGCATAAGCTATACAACAGCGACACAAAAACGAAGCACAATCTGCCTTTCTAACCCTCACTTGGAACAAACTGGACTTAATGTACCGTTCCTCCAATAGTTTCACACCCCAGGTCATTCAGATGCAGAAAGTCAGGTAGAACATCTGATTTTCCTCCTTTGCGATGAACCGACATGTTGTCTCACAATAGCTGAAATTTTAGTAAAATAAGTAAATGAAGAGCTTGTTCTCCAGAAAGAGAAGGAAAGCAAGCCACAGTTATCTTCCTGCCTCTCATCATGCTGAACCTTCAGGAGCATCTTAAAACCAGGTCTACCAGATTTGTGTAGGCATTCAAGAGTGCAATGGGGGAGCGGGGGATAGAATCATAGAGCTTTCCACACTGGTATATAGTTATGGTATATGGTTTCCTGATAGCACTGTGTGGCACAGGAGAAGAAAAAAACTTGTCTGCTTGTGTTTCTACTTAAAATGATTCAGCCTTCCTCTTTAAGAGCTGGCCCGTATCTTTCTGGCACAGGACTAGGGCATGCCCTCTTTGGGCGATGATTCATTGTTATGCAAAATAGCTCTTTGTTCAGCCTTCCCAGACGGGTGTTTGAGTTAAAATAGATTGCACTGAAAATAAGGACCTTATCCCACCGACCAGGATTGCACCGAATTTCACATTGTGGACAGACCCTATATAGAATAGTTAACAACAATCTTTATTTTGCGGTCTCTGACCCATTAAAATACATACATGTAATATTTAAAATAAATGGAAGCGATTAAAACATTTCAAAACAGCTAAAACAGTATAAATTAGTAAAATAGATTACCCATACAATGGTTTGTTTGTTTTTAATGACGGGGTTAGGTAGAGGTCAAGATTGTTTTTCGTATTCTTTGGGCAGAGAGGAGGAATTTGGCCACTGATTCGGTGGTTATCTTGTTTGTGTCACTTAATAAATATTTTGTATGCCAAATCAGAGTATATAGAATAGTGAAGATGGAAGGGGCCTATACAGCCATCAAGTCCACCCCCTGCTCAGTGCAGGAATCCATGTCAAAGTATACCTCACAGATGACTCTCTAACTTTCTCCTGAATGCCTCTAGTATTGGAGCAGTCACTACCTCCCAAGGTAACTGGTTTCATTATTGTACTGCTCTAACAGTTAAGGAAGTTTTTTCTGATATTCAACCGAAATCCTGTAACTTGAGTCCATTATTACATGCTCTGTGTTCTGGGATGATCGAGAACAGATCCTGCCCCTCTTCTGTATGACAGCCTTTCAAATATTTGAAGACTACGATCATATCTCCCTTCAGCCTTCTTTTCTCAAGGCTAAACAGACCCACTTCTTGGGGTGATGAAAGACCCACGTCTTTCATCAAAGACTCCTGAGGAGTCTTTGATGAAAGAAAACATACTTAATTCATTTAATGTTAATAAATGTCATCTGCATTAACCTCCATATTCATTTTAAAGAAAAATACATGCTTACAACTGGTGGGTTCTAAGATTCTTTGACCCACAGAAGCTCACTGGAGAAAAGTGTCTCTCCCCCCCCCCCTTCCCCGCTGCAGCCACTGAATGCCGTCACCCCAAACTGACTCCAGGGGCTGGGACTGGATGAGTGTCCTGAACAATGGAAGTGCGATATCGTGGTGTGGCTGGTGCCGGTGTGGGAGAGGGAAGCACTCAACATTGCATCGAGGTCTGAGGAAGCTTTTCAGACAGTTGTAAGGAGAAGAAAGAGACATTTCAACTTTCTGTCCTTCTACGTCGTTGAATTTTGTGGGGTTCCAGTTGTTCAGGCAGCAAATATCCCCTCAGGGGCAGCATTCTCCCTCCCCCTCACCCACTGCTCTCCCACAGGAATTCTATTACTCAGATAATGCCCATTATCTGCATTTTATAAGTACTTGTCTTTAAAAAATAAAACTGCTGCTCAATTAGTTACTCAAGGTATTTAATCAATTAATCTAACTGATTAATCAACCAAGTGTTACAGCTCTTCTGAGGGGCAGAACATCCCGGGGGGGGGGGTTGTCATTTTCATCCAATTCTAACACTGAGCTTGCATACCTCTCTTCCTATCAGTCTGGGAATGAAAACAAGACCCAGTGAAAAAGAGGACCATGTGTTGACATCCTCAGGTGACTTCCTACCTAGGTACAGAGAGGAAGATTAGTATGCGGATTTCAAAACACAGCCACACAAAGGAGGTGAGGCTAGCGGGATGCCTAGGATAGATGCTCCAGCTACTCACTTTAGTTGCTGTTTTCTGCACTGCTTCTTGCCCAGATATACTTTCTTGACCCAGATACAAGCACAATATTTCTAATGTGGCTACACAATGCATTTATGCAAGAGCATTACAGTACTGGCCATTTTACTTCATAACCCTTTCCTAACGTAAGATTTGCCTCTTTATGGTTGCTCCCAACCAAGGGGATGCCTTCACTGAGATAGCCACCCAAGACCTCAAGTTTCCTTTCTCTGTCAGACACTGCCAATTCATATTCCTTCTCGTACAGGTCCTTGTGGTTGTGTTTACACACCCAGTTTATTATTTCTATCTCTGCTTCCTGAGGAGTAACTAGTTACTTTAGTTTAAAGGCAGGAAAAGATGGTATTAGATCTGCAAGCAGTGCTGGAGAGACATGGTTTCAGGGAGACTTTCTCCAAATGGCTGAATGGGCCCAACTTGCATGCACAGTTGCTCCCTCTGCAGTTCTCTCTCTTGGTCCTGGCTTTTTGGTATGCTGACCCTGTGCAAGAACAATACACATACAGACAATATCACACGGAGTCGGTGAGTCCTGGTGTCAGCAGGGAATAGATGGAAATGCATGCTTTGGCTTTAAAGTCAATTCACATACACCGTGTTGGAGGAATTTGGCATTTGGTTATTCCTTTTTTGTGGGGGGAGAGATTTGCCCAGTCTCACCTCTTCCCATGGAAAAGGAAAAATGATCAATTTGGATGCTTCTTGGTTAAGGGTGGTGGGGGATATACCTTTGCAGTAGAGTGCTAGCTTGTTTTCTTTCCTTTTATATAGCATGGAGCTATATCTCCACAAGCCTGTCTTGGAAGAGCAGAACATAGAGGACAGAGGACAGGCAGCTAACAAAGGAAACAACAGGAAGGAAAGGCTGCTCAAGGACTCTGAGACATAGAGGGAGGATGCTGAAGCTCAACATAGACAGTACCAGAGAAACAGAAACAAACAAGTTGTACTCCTCAATGACATCCAGTGTTAAAGGAAGAGCATGCAAGATTGTATTTTTCCAACATAAAGAAAACTAAACTTGCTTCTCCTTCATCACTGCACATTCTGAGATTCATTTCAACTCAACAGACCCAGAAAATTATAGAAATTCCATGAGACTTCTTCAGCTGGCATCCTGAGACATGAGAAGTCTCAGCTTTTTGTCCATATCATCTTCAGAGTCCAAGTAAGGAAAGGTTCACTTAAATACTGAGACATTTGTGGATAACTGGTTTAATTTGTGGATAATTAGAGGCTAATTTGTGGAAAGTCTCTCCAAGGCTGCACATAAGACCTAATGGAGTTGGGATACCTTTACAGGTTTAATTCTACATGGACCAATAAGATTTCAATTGTAAAATCTAGTTCTATATGCAACAATCAAATGCTGTGCCATCTTAAATTGTTATATGCCATCAAGTCAGAACTGACTTACAGTGACCCTAACAGGACTTTCAAGGCAAATGAGATATTTAAGGAGTGTCCCTCCTGTGAGTTTCCATGGCTGAGTGGGGATTCGAACCCAGGCATCCTAAGTCCTAGTCCTTCGATCTATCCACTACATTACACAGGATATGCCCATCTTATATACATTATGAAAAAAGGAAGCAAAATAGCTTAATATGGAATATTTGCTCTTCATAATTTACTGGCAAAATAGGAAGTGGTCATTCTTAGGCATGCTCAAACTAAAATAATAAGTTCCGCATAGTATTTCAAGAAAATTAAATTAAAATAAATTATTCTTACCCTTTGGGCAGTTTTGCTCCACGGCCACTCTGAGGAGTCTGTAGTGTGAAGGGTTTCAAAGGCACTAGTACACAATCCACAATCTAACTCAAGCAAGTTACACAATCAGTAGATAATCATTAGGTTTTATTGATTCTGCCAGAGACTCTGTCTAAATGTCCACATCCTCCTGCCTTTTGTCATTGGGGGGGGGGGGGGGGAGCATATATATATGGAGAAAGAATGTGCAATATCTGTATAAATCTTAGAAGCTTACCAGTGCAGTCTGTTGCTGTTTCAATATAACTGAAATGAATATAACCAATTCCAAGAAACACAGTGTTCGCAATGCATTTCAGGACGCAATTTTCCGCTATGATCTTTGCCTGTACAAAGTTTGCTCCTGGAAACGCGCCTGAAACAGAAGGCACCTCTTATCATTCACACAGCAGCCGCAAAATTATCATTCCCTTTCTGCATGGCCCAACCTTGGAAGAAAGCCTGTGGTAATTATTGTGGAAAGGTATATATCCCTCCTACCTACCCATCTGCTCAAACAGGAAGCAATGCTGACTTTATTATTATTATTATTATTATTATTATTATTATTATTATTATTATTATTATTATTATTATTATTATTATTATTATTATTATTATTATTATTATTATTATTATTATTTAGCATTCTGTTAAGGGCAGGTTGCCAGGGCCAGGGCCAGAGGCAGACCAAGCCCCAAGAATAGGGTGGGCACTTCACACATTGCCAGAAAGGACTGCAAGCATCATGAAGGAGGAGGACCAAAGGGAACAGTGACTTGCATAAAACTGCACATACCAGTTTATTTGTACAGAAACTGAATGATAGATGAAGGCCATTACCTTGAGTCTCCACTAAGCAGAGAGACCTTTCAGCATAATATCAAGCAATCACACCACTTGTGAAAGTGCTGCCATTGGTAAGCAGAAAGCAAGGATTCCCACCCACCTAAGGATCATCACTTGTGCAATGGCTTTGCTTGCACAAGTGGTGTAATCTTATGTTACTACAGTGGCTGGACTTCCCATGTAGCAGAGGTTCAGTAGGATACTGCATAATTTAACAGAATAGCAATATATCTCACCTAAGAGGGGAATACCAGGCAACCCATGTGCCTGTTCAGGTTCTGCTCACTGTGGATGGGCCACTGCAGAGACCGTGATCTCCCATTTTATGGTTATCTTCGAATCTTGGCTTGGACACTCCTTCAAATGGAGGGCATCTTTAAAAAGAGGATCATCAAAGGGAAGAGTATCCTTCCTGAAAGAGATCACGTGACCACCCTGCCCAACTAAGAGACGGCAGTCCCTCCAACAGAGCCATTCTGTCTTTGCCAAGAGCACCAAAGAAGACCAAAAGCACTGCCGCACATAATGTATATTATAGTTGTATTGATTCTGTTTATTCTTATGCAGTTGTTCTGTGTTATTCACATCTGATCTGTTGATCGTACAAATAAAATTAAAATTACATCCCCTAATCTGTTGTGAAACCTTTGCTCATTGTAGAGGAATCCAGAACACATCTTAGGATACTCCTTCTAGGCATCCTACTGGCTAGGCCTCTTGGACTTTTCCATCATCCAGCACAAAATAAGTGTATGTTTGTTTGTTTGTTTTACACACTAACTGCCATTCACATAGCTATATCTTTTAGAAGATGGCAGGGCCAAACTTAGCATTAGATAGAATGTGATGGCAGCCTGAAGCTGCCATCTAGGGAGAGGAGCATGTGGACAATGGTGTTAAGTCCTTCCTTCCAGGGAGGGGAATATTCTGCTTCAGGTGCTGCTTCAGGTGTAAATGGGCTAGGGTTCCACGCCATCTGCCTTGACACCAGGGAGTTTGCTGATACAGTGGTGCCTTGAGTTACAAACTTAATTGGTTCCAGAAGATGGTCATAACTCAAGTTGGTCGTAACTCAAAGCACAATTTCCCATAGGAATACATTGAAACCCCATTAATCCGTTCCGGCTGGGGGGAAAAACCCCACCAAAAAACAAAAAACAATGCAAGACGCATCGGAAACGCGACTGATCCATTCCGGCCAGGGGAAAAAAAACACACCAAAAAGCAAACAAAGACTGCAAGACGCATCGGAAACGCGATTGATCCGTTCCGGCCAGAGGAAAAAAAAACACCAAAAAGCAAACAAAGACTGCAAGACCCATCACAGCACAGAAACATAACCCCCCCAGCCCAAACCCATGCTGCAAAACCCTGTACTCACTCAGAACAGGCATTTTAAAAAGCAGAAAGCAGTACCAGGCAGTCCGAAGCCTCCTCCGACGCACTCTCTCTAACCACTGGGGCGAAAGAGCTACAAAGAAGCAGCCTCTTCGCCGACCAACGGTTAGCAGTTTAAATTCCCCGCCTTTTCCCCCGCCTTTTTTCCGGTCGTAACTCAAAGCTCCGGTTGCAAGTCAAAGCAAAATATTGCGGCCGGAGCTGGTCATAACTTGAAATGGTCGCAAGTCAAGACGTTTGTAAGTCAAGGCACCACTGTATGTATCAAGCCGCAGGGTCTCTTGAGCCAGCCCCGGGGGATAATTAGCCGTGGCGACCAAACTTCTCTCAAGGATGATATTCCATCCTCACTGATGTTCCAGGGAACTCCAGGACACTGGTGTCTCAAGGCACTGGCTGAAATCTCAAGGAACCCTTCTGCCTTTCTAAGTTTCTAGGTGGGAAAACGCATCTGTGGCATCCGCCCAGGTTATGAATATTCATATGCTATCTGCATAGACCAATGGGAGTGCTGGAGGGGTGGAGTCACGAGATATAAGAAACTCAGCAGGAGGAGGGGGAGTCTAGATGGGGAGTTTTAGTTGAGGAAATTGAGAGTTTTAGAAAGTTTTGGAGTTTGGGTGAGAGAGTGGTGGTTGAGAGTGGATAAAGGAGAATGTTTGTTTAAGGGTTAACAACATTGCTTGTTCTTTCAACACCTGTAACAATAAACAATTTCTATTTGGTTCTTTTAAAATGACATATGGCCTGGTCATCTATCATTAATAATAGACAATGTTGATGTAATCAACTGGTGGCAGCAGAAAGACACGTAGCATGAGCTCTAAGTTTGGTGAAACAAGCAGGGGCCATGTGGAATCGTGACAACATCTTAGGATGAATAGCACTTGAAGAGGAGAAAGTTTGACTGGGCATCCATTTCCACCTATTCTTAGTTGGCAACAAGTCTCATTGCCTCAGCATGAAGTTGGTTTTATGTGTGCTGTACTTGTACAGTTTTGGCACCTGGAAAAGCCAGGAGCGAGGAAAGATGATGGGTGGGCAGCTGGTGGGTAGGTGTGCACCTGGCCCCATTGTGCAGTCAGGAGCAACAGAAGGAGGGAATTGTCAACATTGCATTTCATGAGCCATCTTGTTTCTTGGTAGCATCAGCACTGGAGCAGGGCTTGGGGTGAAAAGACTCCCAGTAGGTTGGCATCAGTCTTCCACAAGTTCTAGCAGGAATGTAGGGCTTGAAAAAGATCCTCTTATGTCGTTAGCACTGTAAATATGGCCACATGTGATGCAAGCCGTAGTAACAATTATGGCAACTGCTACAGCCATTAGGCACATTTTGTTGTGTGCCTGGCTACCAAAAATGTTTTTCAACAGCTCTGAATTGCCGCCTTGCCTAATTGGCAGGATTTATCCCAACTTCGGACCCTGTTCACCCAGGGCAGAAGAGTTCCTTGAGATTTCAGCCAATGCCCTGTGATTTCTGAAATTACTCTGATGCCTATTCGCAACAATCAGTTGGCCCAGAAGCAGCTTTGGAGCCAAGCTTTGACTGCCCTGCCTCTGTGACATCACAAGTTTGCCCATGACATCACAGAGATTCACTGACTGCTCGCAAGTTTTCACCTTGAGATTTCAGAGAATGGAAGGCTGCTGACCTGGCAACTCTAAGTCAGTCTGAGAAGTATTGGGATGAGTTAATCTCAACTGCTCTAAATTTCTAAGCAAAGAGACAAAGAACCTCACAAACCCAACCTTTATTTGAAGCTATACTATTTTACTGGAATTTGGTTGAGTTCAAATATCCCACTCTGTCTGCTGGGTTACATAGGAACTCTTTGCCACCCTAACAAGATATGTCTTTAAAAATATGTCCGTAATACTTGTAAGGTGGCTGTTTTAACAACATGAAGGTGATTGTGGTGGGGGATTTTGTGAACACAAGACAAAAATCGTTCAAGGGCTATGGAAAAAGATGCACTCATACCTGTTTTTCTTTCTGTGTTCACAGGTGCTTATAAAATGAATGAGAGATGGGAAATCTTGCAATAAATAAGAAATTGAACACAAATAGAATTCTATCAGTGCTCGACTAAGAGCAATTCAAGGTAGAAATCCATCCACTTGATGAAGTATGAAATATCAAGCCAATTATATCCTCCACTGCCACTTTGAAATGAAAAATGGCTAAACTAAACAGCTTACCATATTGGATTTCTTTTTAATTCTTTTCAAGGCAACACCTATGCATAATAATGGGCTTATTTAATAGTGCATCAGAAGAGGCTTACAGCTTCTTTGCACTGAGTGTCTTTAACTCCTCTTTTTAAAAATTACATCCTCAGTAATAAGCCGTGCATAGGTAATTTCTCTTGTGCTCCTACAAATCCACCCAGAATGACATCACATACAGATAATGATTCATGTTGTTGTTGTTGTTTAGTCGTTAAGTCGTGTCCGACTCTTCGTGACCCCATGGACCAGAGCACGCCAGGCCCTCCTGTCTTCCACTGCCTCCCGGAGTTGGGTCAAATTCATGTTGGTCGCTTCGATGACACTGTCCAACCATCTCGTCCTCTGTCATCCCCTTCTCCTCTTGCCTTCACACTTTCCCAACATCAGGGTCTTTTCCAGGGAGTCTTCTCTTCTCATGAGATGGCTAAAGTATTGGAGCCTCAGCTTCAGGATCTGTCCTTCCAGTGAGCATTCAGGGTTGATTTCCTTCAGAATGGATAGGTTTGTTCTCCTTGCCGTCCAGGGGACTCTCAAGAGTCTCCTCCAGCACCACAATTCAAAAGCATCAATTCTTAGGCGGTCAGCCTTCTTTACAGTCCAGCTCTCACTTCCATATATCGCTACTGGAAAAACCATAGCTTTGACTATGCGGACCTTTGTCTGCAAGGTGATGTCTCTGCTTTTTAAGATGCTGTCTAGGTTTGTCATCGCTTTCCTCCCAAGAAGCAGGCATCTTTTAATTTCGTGGCTGCTGTCACCATCTGCAGTGATCATGGAGCCCAAGAAAGTAAAATCTGTCACTTCCTCCATATCTTCCCCTTCTATTTGCCAGGAGGTGATGGGACCAGTGGCCATGATCGTAGTTTTTTTTGATGTTGAGCTTCAGACCATTTTTGGAGCTCTCCTCTTTCACCCTCATTAAGAGGTTCTTTAATTCCTCCTCACTTTCTGCCATCAGAGTGGTATCATCGGCATATCTGAGGTTGTTGATCTTTCTTCCGGAAATCTTAATTCCGGCTTGGGATTCATCCAGTCCAGCCTTTCGCATGATGTATTCTTGTCGTACTCCTTTCCCAATTTTGAACCAATCAGTTGTTCCATATCCAGTTCTAACTGTTGCTTCCTGTCCCACATATAGATTTCTCAGGAGATAGATAAGGTGGTCAGGCACTCCCTGAATGATTTAGGAAGCCAAAAACAGCATATCTGTGCAGAAAAGGGAGGCATCTGTGAGCTGAAGGAAACTCCAAACTTTGCAGAGGTACAAAAAACACTGAAGACGACAACAACCGCCGCCACTCCTGAAGGACAGCAGAGAAACCAGTGCAATGAGGGGTGAGCATTTTCAGTGAGCATTGAATGCTGACTGACTATTATGACTGGAGGCTGAAACCTCAAAGCAAGAAGCACTCTTCAGGTGTTGTAAATGTCTGCACACTAAACACACTTAGAGGGGCACCATGAGCCCCACGCACTCCATCACTGTGTTCTTCGTTGTTCAGCACCAGCTCTGAACAGGAGCAGTTTTTGTCTCTACCCACAAGCAAGAACCCCAGAAAATATGCCTAAGATGTTGCAGAAAACTGTCCTCATAATATAAATAGTGGACCACTAAACCTTGGTAGATTCCCAGTGTGGTGCAGTGGATAGAATTATGGACTAGGACTCCGGAGAACAGGGTTCGAATCCCTACTTGGCCATGAAAACTGACTGGGGGAGTGGAACTGGCAAAATCACTCTGTAAATATCTTACTTACCTTGAGGGTTGCTACAAGTCGGTTCTGACATGCCATTACGGCACAGAACACACACAAGAAGCCTTTGAGAAAGAGGGCCCTGGGAGTGTTATGAAGCTGATTTCTCTGTGTTGCTACTCTTGATGTCAGCTTTGTGTCTATTCATTCTTTTATGCTGAGATTGACTCTTTTGTCCTGGGTAGAATACAGAGGGAAAAATCTGATATAAGATGACACAAATCATATTAAAGGATGAAGAAGTAAACAAGCTACTGATGTCGTGGCTTGCATTGTTAGGACCCTTGATGGTGCTGCCAGTGTAGATCTGGAGACACTGCTGTCATTTAGGTCTGTGGCACAACTGCCTGTGTGTGCCAGTTGTGTAAAATTGGAGGGGGAATGTCTGTGAGCAAATACAGGCTTGCCACCTACACTCTGGGAGAAATTAGTATTATTGCCCAGAATAAGGATAGGATTTTGTGTTTGTACTAATTTTAAAAATACACAAAAAATGCTATTTCTTTTGTTTTCGTGTGCTTTAAGCCTTGAAATGCCTGTAAAACACAAATGATTTGTTTTTACAAAAGAGGAGTGCATGAAAGTTTTGTGGGAGTCTTGTGTTTCCTTCTTTTATTTAGCCTTTATCTCACCCTCTGTCAGATTACCTAGGATTTTTTTCCTTTCAATACTGTCATGAAGTATGTTATCAGCAACCAATCAGCAACCAATTCAGGAATGGTAGAGTGGGAATTTTGAATCTATGGAAGAGTCTGGATTGTTTGGAATCCAGTGAAAAGGAGTGATCTTTTGCTTCACTCATTCGTATATGCTGCTGCTGAGTTAGTGGTGCGCTCCATCTTGTGCTGCCCTCCATCTTGTGCTGCATTTTAGAACTTTTTCCTTTTTGTCCTTTTTAATTTACTTTTTAGGTGAATTTTTTTAGGGTTTCCCCTAGTTCTTGTGATTATTTTGGCCTCTGCCTGGTGCTGCCTGCTAGATTCAGGAAGAAAAGGCATCAAGTGGTGGCAGTACAGAAATCTCTCCATATTATAATAGTTTTGGTTTGGGCTGGGCTTTGATTTTTTGCCTGTATTTGCTTGGTTACTTTTCATTGTTTGTGGGAGAGGGGTCTGTTTGAAGGATTTTATTTTGCTGTTTTTTCCCCTTTGTATGAAGGAGTGCTTTTTTGTTTGACTGTGTTTTTTTTTTTAATTGATGTTTTGTTAATTTCTTCTTTCTTTCTTTGTGAGTTCATTGACATCCAGTTTTGGACACAGACTGCCTCTTTTTGCTTCCACAGATTTCTGTTTTGTGCTATTCTAATCTGTGTCAGTCCTGCTAATGTTTTTAAATCAAGCTAACCCTGCTAACTCTTGGGAAACTGCCACATATGTCTAAATGTCATGCCCTGAAGCTGTAAGAATGACAGGGCTGCCAGGTGGGCAACATCCCATACCCTGGGATTTCAAGTCCAAAGCCTAAGACCTGGAACATGGACCCAAGCCCCAGAGAATGGCAAGTTATGACCAAAAATTGTACTTTAGGTATATTTGGATCTGAGAATGATTTATTTTATTTGATGATGGGACTAGGGGGGGAAAAGCCTCCAGCTGATTTAAAAGGTGGTGAGGAACAAAAGTAATACGTGATAGAATGATCATTGAAGAGCATACATACATTGCCCTCCCAAACTGCCACAAACCAAGCCTGCTCAGCGACCGCACATAAGGCCTGCACTCATTCTAACTGGAGCTTTCTTTCAGCCTTGGGACTAGAATGTCATGCACCTGAACTGAGATGCAATAGGAAGATGTGTGTTTCTTACTATTCCCCGATTGTTACTGATTGAAGTTTATTGTTTTCCTTACCTTTGCTATCCCTCTCTTCTAAAAATAAAAATAAAAAAAAATTAAATAAACGCTAACAAGGGATGTTCTTCTGTGCCAAATGACACAATTGCTGCTGCACGATGAACATCAGGCTTGGCGGAGGGGAGGTCAAACACTTAGCACAGACGTACGTACAACTCATCATCTCACCAATGCTTCACTTAGAGTGGTCACTTACACATCACCAAAAGATGGACATCCATTGTTAAATAGGAAGGAAAAAAATAAAACCGGGACCTGCATGAAGTTGCATATACCAATATAGATGTAGAGACACAAAATGAGAGCTGTGCTTTACCCTTCAGGCAGAATTTAAATGCATCAAACTGAAGTGACAACGATAATAACCCGGTGACTTGTACAGAGTCTCCTGTCCAAGTGCTACTGATTGTGTACAAGAGGACATATGGCCACCTCAGACTCACTGCTAAACAGCCCTCCACCCAAAGATGCTCAGTAGGTTAGCAGGAAAGAAGATTCCCCACCCACCCAAGACAAAGATAAATTAATTCAGGGCTGGCCTGCTGTGCTCACTGCCTTGACTTCAGGTGTTCAGTTTTCCCCTTCCAATATCTAGCTGATATGACAGTAGCTCAGAGACACACTGCTTTACTACATTTCTATTTATCCCCAGATTGCCAAAGGTACAAATGCTGTTTTGTGGGGAGAGAGATGGCGCATGGAAAAGTTACTCGCTCTCCCAGACTCCTCTACCCAGCATAGTAGCTTGGATTTGCACTCCAAAGTAATAACTTTTTCAAGATGGGGTGGAGATTGGAGGATGGGTCAAGCCTTTTTTCACAGCCATTTTGGATTCAGATTTCAGGGCAGAAAAAAATCTCTTTGTACAATATAGTGTGAGTGCTGTGATGCTTAAACCATACAAATATTTCCATGCACAAATGCAGACTGAGTTGACATTTGGTAGATGTTGCTACAACCACCCAGTCAATACTGACAAGTCCTCTCATGCAGCTTTTTGAAGGACTCAAGTCCACACTACGTCTGTATAAAAGCAAGGCAAGAGCAAGTAGTTTCCATACAGTGTGGCACTAGAGGGCAGCATGGTAACACGGAGATATTTCAGCTACAGTGCTACTCAGTATACTTCTCAGCTCAGCCTTTCCCAACCTGGTGCCCTCCATTTTTATCAGACTACAATTCCCAGAAGTTATAGCCAGTTGTAGTGTGATGTCGCTGGAGGGTACCGCATTGGGAAAGGCTGAGTTGTAATTCCTTCAACAGCTTGGCCAGCTTCACGCTGTAAACATCTTTGTAACTTATCCAGACAATATCTTAAGGTTGAGGTAGATGATACACTAGAACGTGTGAAGTGAAAATTGCATGTATGTCCTCGCATGCACTTTTGTTCAATTCTGTATCTTGCATTCCAAGCTGCTATGTCTTGTGATTGGTCCTTGGCAGATGAAAACAGTCTTAATTTGCAACTCTTATTGCAGAGGCACATATATTTGAGGAAACTGCATCGAGAGAGGAAACTGGTTAATTAAAAGTCATTTGGGTTCATTTTAATAAACTTGTGTGTGTGTGTGTTCTGTGACATCAAGTCGGAACCGACTTGCAGCAACCCTAATAGAGCTTTCAAGATAAGTGAGATATTTAAGGAGGAGTTTTACCAGTTTCACTCCCCCAGTGAGTTTCCATGACTGAGCAGGGATTTGAACCCCAGCTTCCTGAGTCCTAGTCAATCACTGTATCCACTACACCATACTGGGAATCCTGACCTTTTTTCAGGGTTTTCCAGGTAGAAAATACTCAGAAGTGGTTTACCATTCCCTTCTTCTGGGGGCATCCTGGGACTGTGCAGCTGGCCCAGCAGACAGAGTGGAATATTTGAACTCAACCACACAGGCTGGCTCTACTCGCAGGAAGCACAGTGGGGAAATCAAACTGCAACCCTCTGGCTCTGCAGTCAGAGACCTAAACCACTGAGCTATCCAACCAGCTTTAGTAAACCTACTAGAAGTAATTTCAGTTTGGGCACCTATTCTCATGAAGGAAAGTAATGTAATAATGGCTAGTACTCCATTTCCAAGTAAATTTGTCATGGAATGTTCCACTTCATATCTGATTACACAAATAGTGCATAAATTATTGTTATAGTGTAGAAAATAATTATGGCACATCAGGCAGCAATTTAGATTGTTACAACTTCTGTAAGTATCATTGAAAAGAGGGAAACCATGGATTTGGAATGTTAAGATGTGTGGGAATAGGTTTTTCCTATCCCTAAGGAATGAGCATTATTTGGCTATGCCTATAACTTAAGCCACAGCCACATTATGCAGTATCTTTTGCACTGTTTCTGAAGCTATCCAGATGAACATATTTCAGATGTGCTATCCAGCGCATGGCACTAAGCGCTGATTTTAGGACAACTGTGGTTTCTTTTATAGACTTGGATCCTAAACTAAGACAATCTGAAGAAGGAAAGTATTCTTCTCCCTTATATCCATCTCCACTGCCTCCAAATATTTTCTCTGGAAGGTCAGGGAGCATTCCTGAATAATGCAGGATGGAGCAAGAGGGGCTGCTGCAGGAGGAGGGAATGACTCCCCATCAAACGGATGTCTGGAAAAGCTTTTCAAATGCCTGCAGCACGGCACTACCAGGCAGGAAGCTTTGCTTCCACCAATTTCCATCTACCTTGTCTGCAGTCACTCTTAACCTCTTAATGGAGATGGAAAAGATGGAGACGCCAAATCTTGTTTGTAGGAAAGATGAATGCCTGGGATCCTCTAGAATTCTCATAAAATTCACAATGATGTGCATATGTATGGATTTTAGCTTTTGTGATGAGATGTTCTCACATTCAGAACAAGAGGAAAAAAGCTTACAACAAAAGCTTTGGGAGAAAATTGCTTATTTATTTAACCACACAATGATGCAGTCATTTCAAATGCTGTCATACTCTATTTCGGAGAGTGAGAATCGCTACAATCAAAATCTTTTATTAACTGAGCCATTATAAATTAGTTCTTTGTTTGCATTTACGTTAGCCAGTTTCAACTTAAAGGTATCTTTTTTATTTTAAAATCAGTATCAAATAAAACAATATCAAATCTGCATTATAGCTTATTCTGCATAAGCTTGCTTTACATTCTCAATAATATTAATGTGGTTAAGATTATATTAGATTCTTCAAAGCAACTTGGTACCAGATACATATGTGTAAGAATGCAGAAATCCCAAATGCACAAATTTATCTCTAGCTTAATTGGGTAGCATTAATCTCTCTGCACATGTCCCTTTTTTTTTCCTCATCCCACTTCCTCCTAGTGAGCAAAGCAGCACAAAACTTTAAAACATGAGAAAGGGCTCAAATCTTCTGTGAGATGGTGATGAACAGTCTACAGTACTAATAAACACAGAAGAAAGCACGACACATGCCAACACAATGAAGATTTACAAAAAAGCACTCCAACAATGCAGCCTGGAATTATAAGCTGTTACAGCAAGTACTCAAATTATTGATGTTTATTCAATAAGGAAATACAGTTGTTTACACAAAGTCAAGATTAGAAATATAGTTGTAAAATGCCGGCCTGGACTACTCTGGAGCTATACTCCCATTGTGAAGAAGAACTGGACAAAACTCATTCTGATCATCAAGCAAAGAGTGAATGAACTGATGATAATGCTTATTAATGTGCTGGATTCATAATTCTCTCATTTTAATAAACTTAGTTTAATTCTAGCACTAGCAGTCTTCAGAAGTCAGTTAAATTAATATCCAAAGAATAGGTTTGGGTTTGTTCTTCACTTCTGGTGGATTTGTTTGTGCAAATGAACTGGGAAATAAAATGCAAATTTAATTTTAATATCAACAGTTTCATGTGCACCTCCTTGATTGGTAACCAGGCTAGAAGGAACTTCAATTGAATTGACTATCATGGGATTAAAGCTTCAATAATCATGATTAAAGCTACAGATCTTCACTGATAGCCAGCCTACAGATGTAACCATCAGCCTCAGTGAAGTAAATAAATAGCATTCATTAAATTGATTGATTCAACTTGTTGCCACTTAGTAGCTGTACAGAGACTCTTCATTTCTGTTTATCTATATGATTATGCCAGCAAACTAAAGGATGGGATGAGTATGAAAACATTTTGCTGATTGATTGATTGATTCTGTCCATCAGGCCAAGAGACAGCAAAGACTTGTGAATTGTATTGTGGTTAGAGATGGGCACAAACCGCTGGTTCGACAGCTCATAATGGTTCGTTCTTCAGATGTACAGGTATTCTGTAAGCACCCCAGCTTCCCTTCCCCACCTCCTCTGGCAGGTGCTCACTCAGAGGAGGAGGCAGGGCCGGGAAGTCTGGGATGTTGCCTCTGAATGGGTCCCTACCGGAGGAGGCAGGGAAGGGAAGCCGGGGCACCCACAGAACACCTGTGTGTCCAAAGAATGAACCATTATGATGACTACCAAACTGGCAGTTTGTGCCCATCTCTAATCGTGATTTATAGCTGCATGCTAAGAGTTTCCTTCTTTAATTACATCCACTTGAAAATATGTAATCAAAATAAAGCTAGGTATTTTACATCTAGTTGCATACAAAACATTCCCTTGATTTCAATGGATTTGATTCATATGTAATTTAAAGGAAGAGGGTGGCCATTGAGATTACTTTGACAAAACAAGTCAGCAGGTGGAACATCATTAACTTTAATAAATTATTATTGGCTGCAGTGACAAGACACACAGTAAGCTCATAAGAAATGGAAATTCATGCTTTCAGATAACAATACTGCTTTTCATTTTCAACTTCCAATTCCCAGGTTATAATTGATGATGCTCTATCTAGATAATCACACTGGATTAGTTTTATGCACTATACCCACGTATGCAAATAGTTATATCTTTGTAAGTATAAGGGAAGACCTGAGAGAAGAGTTTGTTTATATTTAGAAAGTGGCAAAACACTCTTTGTAACCTATTTTATAAAACAGCACAAAAAAGGTGGGCAATTAATATTAACAATATAATTTTTTAAAAAGAAAATAGAGAAATTACTTCAAATTTAATATCCTAAAACCTATACTTATGTTTTCCATTGTAGTTTTACATCTCCATTAAACTGAACAAAATATTCAATATGTATATTTTACCTAAATACCCATAAATTGTAGTCTAGCATTGTTAAGCAAGTTTACACCCATTGATTTCAAGTGGTTTATATATGCTTAAATGTGTATTGGATTATGGCCGTACATCTTTACACTAATGCAAACCAAATCTGTTAACTCTGATCTTCCCTTCTGAAGGGTAAATAGTGATATTTGAAATAACCTAGATTATATTTACAGCTGTACAGTATGAATATGCTTCTAAAAATACCTTTATAATACTTTATCAACAATGTATAAGTAGAGTAGGGCTTGAATTAGATTGAAAGATCAGTACCCCTTGAGGCAGATTTTAAACCTTGAACTTTGTCTATCACAGTTCATGAATTCCTTAAGTGTCAGTTTTCTGAACATATTTCACATTCAGTATGCCAAGTCCTAACAGGATGTTGGCCTGTTTGTTAGCGACAAGAGACCATTCACTTCAATGGAGCTTGCCAAGGAGAACCTTCTGACAGATTACACGGCATGCCTGAATCTTGTTAGGCATCTGCTTGTTTGTTTTCTCACTCATCAACACATGGAAAAATATTTTTACATGATGGACATGCATAAAATCAGGTCTAGGTGATAAATATTGTAAATCTTTGGCGGGGAGGGGGACGCAGACATCCATATTTGTCCAGATTTATGTGAAGAAGATTGCTAGAAAGTTAGTACCTCTTCAACCAGTGACTAACTTTCACACAAGGAAATCCAGAAATGGAGCACTGATCAGAATGAAACTTGGATTGCACCAGTTAATTGATGGCGAATCTGAGTACAGAATGGGGATAGATGAGTTATTTCTACACATTTTCTTTGTCAAATTCACAAACAAAATTCATGGTAATGTGGCAGGACACATCGTTCCACCCCCCTGAAGCTATCATTTCTACACAGTCCTCTTCATCATAAGCATTATTTGGTTCGCCATTGCTCCATTTGTTGAAGGTCTGCATAGGGGATCGGTCGGAGTAGACAAAACTGCCTTCCTTCTCTATGTCATTGATGCCGATGAAAACTCGGCTGAGGCCAGCTTGACTGATGTAAGAAGCAATGAGGCCATTGGTGCTTTCATCCTTGGGCATGCTCAGAGTCCCTCCTCTTCCTTGGCAGTAGAGCTGGGCGTCCATATACCGTTTCTCTTCTTTCACCAACAGGTATGTCTTGTTATCTGTTTCACGCACACCAGCAACAGCTGCGGGGGAGGGCAGTGCTGAAAAGTGAGCACTCGCATTTCTATAAACCAACTCACTGCACACCACATAAGGCAGACCCAATCCACCACATACTGCGAAACCAGCAGTGTATTTTTAAATACTCTTGTTCCTAAGGAAGGGGAGAAGGTTTACACAGAGCCACTTACCTTTTTTAATGAACTTTAACTCCGTCGTCAGCAGTGACACTTGGTTATCCATTTTACCAATGGCAGTTCGCAGCTGCCCACATTCACAGGGAATGCCTGCAGAAATCTGTGTATAAGTGTACATGGGCATAGGCAAGACAGTTCTGCATTTCTATGTTGCTTTATAGTAATCCAGAAGAGTGCCCATCTCACTGCTTTCCCCCATCAACGTCTTCTCACTAGGATTCCAAACCTCTCCCTGAAGCATACCTGTGATGCTCCACTACTGCTGCTCCAGAACCATCAGATCTGGTTGAAAGCTATAACTAGTATGCAAGCCAGTGGGCTATGTTCTCCATGTCACTCCTTCCAAATATGGGCTCCCATTGGTATCAAAGCCCATTGTGTCCAGCAGCTATTGCAGCTATGGTTTCAGTCCAACCACAGTAACAGCTGCTGTTATTTTTATATGTGTACAGCTGGGTCCATGCTAACACTCCTCCATATAATCTCATACATGGCAGGAACTGAACACAATGGTCTGCCATTCATCTAAATCTGCTCTTAAGAGGTCCTGGTTACCTTTTTGTGAAGGTGGTATCAACTAAGCAGAAGTTTTCATACACAAAGCTGCTGAAAGATTTATCTTGGGGCAAGTTGTAAGGATCTTACACTGTTTACATGATTTCACCATCCCTATTACAACTGCTAGTTCCAACTACAGTAGACACACTGAACCAGCTGCTAAATGGCAAATCTCAATAATTCAATCACTCTGTTCTAATGAGGACTACCAATTACACTTAGAGCAACAGCAGATCGATCTTAAGTTACTGTTGATACGGTTTACCTGGATCTCCATTGGGACCAGGTGAGCCAACATCCCCATTATCTCCTTTTTCCCCTAGGAAAGGGAGGAAAAATAAAGTTATTCTCCAGAAATGGTGAAAGGCTACTTGCTTGTATTTGATGCTAACATACATCCAACAGAATATTAACTTAAGGGTGCATTATTGGGAAAGTAATACCCAATAAAATTAATTTTCTTTTCTCTCATATAAATGTGTTTTAGGATCACAATACACCAAATATAGCCACATAGAACTAAAATCCATCACTTCATTAAGAAAATAAGTATCTGCCATGTAAACATAACACTTCATGCCAGTGAAAAGATTAACTTTAATCCAAGGAAGTTAATATTGAAATAAATATGTTAGCTTTTATGGTGCTACAAGACTCTTTGTTGTAACACAAAGTGTAACATGAAAATTGTTAACAATAATTTTATGACAATACTGTTGAATTATATGTAACATTTCACATGCATAAAGCAAAGAGAGGTCTTCATTTCAAAGTAGCCCAACGCCAGAAAAAGGGACATTAATGAAGCTAACATAACTGACATGTGAAGTTAAATCAGTCTACTTAGCTAACACAAAATGAAAGAACTTATCATTTATTTTATTCAAAATGATCCAAAATGTAAAATATCAGAAATATCAGCAGACCTAGCTCCAGATTGGGTGGGAGGGCTAATCAGGCTGCCTTCAGGGGCTTCTCCAACATGGCCCACTCACCACAATGCTCACCACTCCAAGGATTTCCCCTGATTGCAGTGGTGGTGGTAGTGGTGCGTACCTGCTATTTTTATTCCTCCTCTCTGTGGGAGGAAGGGAATGAGGCAGCCAACAGTCTCCCCTCGTGGACTTATCCCACCATCAATGAATACACAGGGAAGGTAACCACTAGTCTGCTTCTCAACAGTTTCTCACAACAAGTGGCAACAACTGCAGTACAGTGGTGCCTCGCTAGACGATTGCCTCGCAGGACGAGGAAATCGCTAGACGATGCCTTTTTGCGATCGCTACTGCGCTTCGCAAAACGATGGTCTCCTATGGGGAATTTTCGCTAGACTATGAGGTTTCCCCATAGGAATGCGCCAACTAGTGGTCAAAAGCTGTCAGTGCATTCCGACGGGGACCCGCGCTCGCTAGACGATGTTTCCCTATGGGAGATTTTCGCTAGACGACTGAGTTTTCCCTTGGAACGCATTGAAGAGATTTCAATGCATTCCAATGGGAAAACGTGCTTCGCTAGACGATGTTTTCGCTAGACAGCGATCTTCGTGGAACGGATTAACATCGTCTAGCGAGGCACCACTGTACTCTTAATAAACACATAAATGGATGAACAGTTAAATTGTTCATATCCCTTTTATTTAGCTGCACATTATCATGTAGCTTCAGCAAATGGCTACACTCGATGGCCCCTGAAATCCTTTCCAGACCTACAATATTTTTTTTTTAGTCTTTCCAAAGCCTGGTGTATGAGAGCAGAAACAGACCAGAAAGTTACCCCATCATCTGAAGGACAGTACCCCTTAATAGGTTAAACTCCAGTGATGAATTAGCTTGCTTTTGTCTTGCAATTGGTCTTTGGGAACCAAGTACAGGTTTTGTGGGGAAGTGTGATTGCTCAGTCACAGAAGGTGAGCACAACCCTGGAGTCCAGTTTCTGGAAGCTGGGAGGGGATTGTGGCTTCCAGTTACTAAGGGCAATGTATCATTTCCTCCCCTCAGAGGGAGTAGAATTCATATATTTGTCATTTAATGGTCATCATGGCATATAATTTTACATGTTGATTTTTTTCCCCACAAAATGAAATTTTAAAAAGCCAAAGCAATTGTTCATTGCGATGCCCAGCACATTTAAAACGCAACACATATAAGGAGAAAATATACCTTTTGAACCAATTGGACCAATTTTTCCATGGCGCCCTATGCTACCTTTTTGTCCTTTGTCTCCCATTTCTCCTATTAAAAACAGAAAGAAAGTTTAAGAATGAAAATACATTTAAAACATACGTTTCTAGCAGCCTTTCCCTACCAAATACTTGTTGTAGTGTATCGGGCACTTTAAAGGAGGTTTCTGACAGCTGTAGGAGACAGATGGACCTTGTAATGAGGTGATGCCTAAAGAGTTTGATTGGGGGGTGGAGTTATGGGTATTTATTGAATGTGTGTCTTGTGTTTGTCATGTCGTCTTTGGAATAAAGAACTGTATGTTGAAGCAGTTGTCATGTCTGGACCCACAACATAACACTGGTGACGAAGGTGGGATTTTGCTTGCCTGCAGAGGGTATGTTGGAGTGAATTAATTACCTGTCTGTGGGCAAACCATTGGAGAAGTGAAGGACGAACTGTGGAAATGGCTACCCGGGGATATTTGGAGCCTTTTGACCCACCTGTTGCAGACTGGGAAACTTACATATCAAGGTTTGAGTTTTACCTTGCTGCCAACAAAATAACTGAACCAGAGACTGTTAGAGCTACCTTTCTCAGCACTTGTGGACTGCCTGTTTTTGAGATAGTGAGGGCATTGTGCACTCCTACCCCTTTAAAAATAAAATCACATTTTCAGTCATCAAAGACAAGCTGCAAGGCCATTTCTCACCTCAACCGTCAGAGATTGCTTGTCGGCATGCTTTTTACAAGTGTGACCAGGGGCCTGGCGAGTCAGCAGCTAATTATGTTACAGCCCTTCGACAAGCGGCAAGGCATTGTAACTTCACACACCTCGAGGAGGCGTTGAGAGACAGGTTGGTTTGTGGCATAAGGGACGAAAAAATGCAACATCAATTGTTTGCAAGGAAGAGTCTGGGTTTTAAAACAGCTTATGAGGAGATTTTAGCTGTAGAAGCTGCACAGAAATTTACAAAAGAAATTCGACAGGAAAAGACTCCCCCACCGTTTAGTAAGCCGGAAAGCATCCATCAAGGGCAATGGGAGGACTCCTAGGTAGGAGGAGGGAGATGTCGTAATGTGAGTCATCCATCAGAGAAGCCAAGGAGTAAAAGTACCATCAGAAAATCTGTGTGCCGGTTGGGGGGGGGGGGGGCCACCTGAGGAAGGCATGTCAATTCCGGAATATACAATGCCAAAGGTGTGGCAAAGTGGGGCCTATTGCTCGTGCCTGTCGTGCTGCCCCTTACTCGAGAGCAGGTGAAAGGGGGAATCGTCAAGCGGTTTGGACATCCAGAAAGGGCTACAATCAGCAAGGCGAGTGTCACACCCTTTCCTCGCGTTGTGTTGAACTGCCAGAGATTAAAAGAGACAGCTTTGTGATGACTTTACAGCCAGCAATTCGATCAAAGATCAGAGTGACTGTAAGAATTCAGGATGTGCCCTGTGAAATGGAGGTGGACACAGGTTCTGCATTGTCTATCACTGCAGACCAGACACTCCAGCAGATTTGTCCTAAGGAGTGGAGGCACAAATTGGAGCCATGTGATGTACTTTTTTTATTATTATTATAATTTTATTATATAACAAACAAACAGACACCAATCAAAGGAATACAAGTACGGGGGGGAGGAAGGAAAAATACACCATACAAAACATACACACAGGGAAGTGTTTACAGTAGTACAATATCTAGTATAATCTTGACTCCATAACTGTGTTACAATGCTAAAATCTATAACTACTGCTTTTTTACCTCATAAGGAATCAGTGGCAGAGCCATTGCATCGCCTTTTAAAATCATCCACCCCTTGGAATTGGGGCAGGAAGGAAGCTAGGGTCTTTAGGGCAGTTAAGGAGTTGTTGTCCTCAGAAAGTATTTTGACACACTTTGATGAGAAGAAACCACTTCTTTTGGCTGCAGATGCCTCCCCATATGGAATTGGGACGGTCCTTAGTCACAAAATGCCAAATGGTCCGGAGGCACCTATTGCTTATTTTTCATGGACCTTGTCACCAGCAGAGCATAATTATGCTCAAATTGACAAGGAAGCTTTGGCTATTGTGGCTGGGGTTAAGACATTTCATGATTACTTGTACGAGCAGCATTTTGTTATTATTACAGATCATAAACCTCTTTCAGGAATTTTTACTCTAGAGAAACAGACCCAACAGATTTTGGCCGCTCAAATGCTTCAGTGGACGGTGTTTTTGTCAGCTTATTCTTATGATCTGAGGCACCGCCCGGGTAAGGTGTTAAGTCATGCTGATGCCCTCAGTCGACTCCTGCTGCCAGATCCAGTTGTTGATCCGGCACCAGCTCACCATGTGTTATTATTGGAAGAGTTGTCTCGGCCCCCAGTGCAGGTTACCGACGTAGCAGCTCACACAGCTAAGGACCGCACGCGGTGTGGAAGGGATAGCCAGAGGGCTGAATGACGGAAGAGTTCCAGCCATTTAGTTGTAGACAGAACGAACTCTCAGTGCACAAAGGTTGTTTGCTGTGGGGGAATCAAGCAGGTTGCAACAAGTGCTTGAGGCACTACATGTTGGCCACCCAGGTATAGTGCGTATGAAGGCACTAGCCCGTATTTATGTTTGGTGGCCTGAGATGGATAAGACCATTGAAGAATGGGTTCATTCTTGTCAGATGTCAGGAGTCGAGACCATCACCAGCACAGGCTCCTGTCCACCCATGGGAGGCGGCACGAGGCTCTTGGTCCTGACTCCATATAGATTTTGCTGGTCCTTTTCAGGGGCAAGTATTTTTTATTGTGGTGGATGCTTTTTCTAAATGGTTGGAGGTAGTCCCTCTGTCCAGTATGTCCACAACCATTGTTGTTCGTACACTTCGGAGGCTTTGTGCGACACATGGTTTGCCAGACACTATTGTTTCAGATAACGGGGCTCAGTTTATGTCAGCAGAATTTCAGCAGTTTATGGGAGATAATGCTATTCGGCATGTGACATCAGCTCCCTTTCACCCGTCTACTAATGGACAGGCAGAGAGAATTGTAAGGACAGTGAAAGACACTCTCCGCCAGCTGGCTAGAGGGAATTGGCAAGACCGGTTGGCAGCATTGTTGTTGCAACAACATGTTACACCCCATTCGACAAAATGGCGTAGTCCAGCGGAGCTTTTAATGAATAGAAGGCTGACTACAATCCTTGATAGGTTGCACCCAGATATGTCAGCAGAAGAATCACAACAAGGAGGGGGGAAAGTGCGGGTTTTTCACCCTGGGGATCTGGTTTATGCCCATAATTATGGTAGGAGCCCTGATTGGGTGCCAGCAACAATAGCTATGCCAACCGGGCTGGTGTCATATTGACTGACAACACCTGAGGGCCAGGAATTGCGACATCATCTGGATCAGCTGCGGCAGAGATGGCCAAGGAGGACGTCAGCAGCTGAGAATGACCCAGAGACAGAGACACTGGAAGCCGGGGCATCCCGGGCAGCAGAGATTGTGCCACAGCCTGTTATAGATCCACTAACAGTGTTAAGACCAGAGGGTAGCGATGCCGGGGAACATGCAGAGGCATCAGCGTTGGAACAGCCCAATCCATTGGGTCCCAATGGGCAGGCTGAAGATAATGGTTTAAGACGTTCTCAGTGAGTACGGGCACCTCACGGTTATTTGCAAGACTATGATTGTAACCGGGTACAATCTTGTCTTAGGGAGGAGGTGTGTAGTGTATCAGGCACTTTAAAGGAGGTTTCTGACAGCTGTAGGAGACAGGTGGACCTTGTAATGAGGTGATGCCTAGAGGGTTTGATTGGGGAGTGGAGTTATGGGTATTTATTGAATGTGTGTCTTGTGTTTGTCATGTCATCTTTGGAATAAAGAACTGTATGTTGAAGCAATTGTCGTGTCTGGACCCACAACATAACTCTTGTCATATTTTTTCCTGAATGCAAAACATAAAGAAATTAAAATTTATATCACCTAGACATGAAACGATACCCAGTGTGTTACAGTGGGAAGAGTGACTTACTAAGACCCAGTAGGTCTGGGTTCATATCCTTGCTCAGCCATAGAAACTCATTGAGGCATGTGTGGAAGTGGTCAAGCCACTCCTAAAATATCTCACTTACCTTGAAAGCCCTATTAGAGTCACTATAAGTTGGCTCTCAGCTAGACAGCACATAACAACAGCAGACATGAAACAGCTTTTGCAAAGCTTGAAAAAGTTACTGTTTTGGATTTGAACTCCTAAAATACCTCAACCCACATTACCAGTCTTGAATACTGGGAGCCATAGCACCAAAAAAATATATATATATATATTTCCAAGCTCTAATGCAGTGGTTCCCAGCCTTGGGTCCCCAAATGTTCTTAGACCATAACTCCCAGAATCCTTCACCACTAGCTGTGGTGGCCAGGATTTCTGGGAATTGTACTTCTGGTGACCCAAGGTTGGGACCCCCTGCTCTCATGTATTATTGCACCAAACATGAACTGGTAGCAAAATGAATTTTAAGCAAAATTCTATATTTTAACATTTTCATGTAAAAGATTATTAAACAGCTGAATTTTAAATATTGCTACTTCTTTTGCATGAAAATTCGTACTTGCAGTCCAAATCTGATGGGATCCAAAACTAGGAGTAGTTTCCTGAATAAAAAGCCACTGCTGAAGAGTTGAAGACATACCTATCAAATCTGATGCCAAATCTCTCAAAGGGAAGTGCAGACTTCTAAAATCATATTCATATGTAAAGAGAACCAACTTTCTTTTTCAGAATTAGTGCTAGAATTTTCTTTAAAAAGTCTCACCCTATATATTTAATTTCACTTCATAATTGACATTTCTGGAAGGCATATTCCAAATTAAAATCTGAATAATAATTTATTTCAGTGCATGGCTGGGCAAAAGCAAGAGTACAATTTAGCCTGTAGACTATATTAGACATTAGTCTTCTAATAAACTTATACACATTTTGGTAGATGAAACAATATCTGGAGCCATTTGCACATAACAACCAGGAGTCAGTGATATGAAGGTGCGGGCAGCCTGTTTGTTCCCAATTTGCTGTCTTTTCATATAAAAGACTGAAACAAGGTAGAGACTTTGCCTGATAAGGTAGGGAGGGACAGTTTTAATGACACCTAAATCCTGGAACCCAATTGTTGTTTTTAATTCCCAAAGATGCAGCACTATAAACCAGAAACAGACATGGAAAGAATACACTAAATTCTCTCTTAACGGAGATTTGCAAATCATAACCCTGGAAAAGTGAAAAACTGATGTGCATTAAGCCTGTAGCGAACTTGTACGGTATGTGTGTTTTGTGTATAGCATTTTTGTTTGTTTGTTTGTTTGCATGGTAAGTGACTGGGGTTGATTAACAGTGGGATGTGCAATGTGTGCCAAGAGTAACCGTTAAGACAGCTGAGAAGTGTGAAAGAATGTTTATGAAGGGAACAGTGAGCTGACTGGTCTGTATGGCTCCTGGCTGCAGAAGTTCTGTTTTGTGTATAAGGGAGAGTATATGAGAGAGAGTTAGTGAGCACTTTCAGTCGGAGCTGTGAATTAGAGTTTGGGAGTTAGAATGAGCATGGTCTATCTTGAGAAGAGATTGTGAATAAAATGCGATCTGGTTACTGCTTGTATTAGAACAAGTATCTATCTAAAGTAAAAGGTTATGGCGGCAGACTGAAGATGCTCTCAGCTGGAAACATTGCTTTTATGTTTTATT
Organism: Intellagama lesueurii; assembly: GCA_037013535.1. NCBI lineage: Eukaryota > Metazoa > Chordata > Lepidosauria > Squamata > Agamidae > Intellagama > Intellagama lesueurii. The sequence goes on from JBAJHW010000001.1 coordinate 223,062,757, forward strand.
TTAGCCTGTTTGCTGAATCTTTTTATTCCTCTGCATTTTTTAAATACTTTTTTTTTTGTTCACAAACACCTTGTTTTATAGACAGCAATCACAAGATATTATACCCACATACACCACAGATCACCATTTCTTTCTTTTGGTAAAAAAGAAGAGAAATTATTTTAGGCAAAAATGGGGACACTCAGTAAAATCTGTGCTCATTTGGCATTAAGTGGCACCATCTGGTCCAAAGTGGGGGGAGGAACAAAGGCTCCATCTGGATGAGCCTTCAATGTATTTTTTTCTAAATCCTGGCAGATGACAATAATGGTTAGTGCTGGTGTAGATTTATTGCTAAACAACAGTTAAAGCTTAAAAGAGCAGGAGTACATTTACACTGGAAAGGAATTTGCACTGGAAAGAAAAGGATGGGTATGGAAGAAGAGTTACACTATGGACATTTACATTCATAAAGGCGCTCCAGAAAAAGTGAAGCAGTCTGCATCATGAGGGCAGCATCAGTTTTGCCAAAAGCTAAGCAGGGAGCTACATATTGTCCAATGGCTAAAAGTAGCCCAAGCCCCTATATATAGTACTGTGGCAAAATGAGCCACTTAAAAATTGGCCATTGCAGTAATGTTTAATGAATGAAAAATAAATATGAACGTTCCGGCACAAATTAGACATAATAAATACTGTGAATAACGTTTCTGCATCTGGCTCCCCCCCTTATTTAGTCAGACTTTCTATTACATATGCAGCAGAAGGAAGTTAGATTCATTCTTTGTATGTGAGTTTAGTAAATGTTCTTACTCTGGAGCATCTAAGATGAGCTGAAGAATAAAAAGTGCCAATTGTTGCCCTGTTTCCCTGAAAATAAGACCTAACCTGAAAAGAAACCCTAGTATGATTTTTCAAGATGCTCATAATATAAGCCCTAAGCCAAAAATAAAAGCAAAAGTGTGCTGCTTATATACCGCCCCATAGCGCTTCAAGCACTCTGTGGCCAGTTTACAAGTTAATTATGCAGGCTACACATTGCCCCCCCAGCAAGCTGGGTACTCATTTTACCGACCTCTGAAGGAAAGAAAGCTGAGTGAACCTTGAGCCGGCTACCTGGGATTGAACCCCGGGTTGTGAGCACAGTTTTGGCTGCAGTACAGCAGTTTAACCACTGCGCCACGAGGCTCTTTGTATAATAAGCCCCAGTTAAGTGAAACCCCGCCCTCCACCCTTGTGCAGCAACCAGAAGAAGATGGCATGACTGTATTTGAATAAATGTGGATTGTTGTACATGAAAAAAATATAAAACATCCCCTGAAAATAAGCCCTAATGCGTTTTTTGGAGCAAAAATTAATATAAGACCCTGTCTTATTTTCGGGGAAACACGGTATCTCTTCTTTCTAGGTTCTGTTCCATAAAAATGGCCACTATTTTAGAAGCCAGAGGCTAGGACTACAGAGGCTAGGCCAGCTTTACATAAGAAGCTTAAGAGGAGACGCTACGTGGTCAGAAGCCTTCCGTAGCTTGTGGACACTCTTATGTCTGACCGGTGCTACAGTCAGCTGGGAAGCCATATTGCAGGAACTCCATTCCCAGTTTTCTTGTCCCCCCCCCCCCCCCCAATGTTGCACAGAGAATCCCTGAGATGAGGAAAGACAAATGGACAAAACGATAGCCTGGACAGAGGACTGGAATGAGGCGGGTCAAACATCACATTGTGTAGGAAAAAGGTTAACTTGTTGCATCCCTGGGCTGAACTGGTTAACTAGCTGCATTACTGACTACTGGTTACACAGCTGACAGAACACTTCACTCTAACCGTCCCCTTCTGACAGACTCCATTGCAAACCTTGACAGAAAAAGAACTGACTGGAAAAAGAAAAAGGGACAAAATAATCTGAGATAGAGAGGGAACTATTGGCTGCTCCTGAGTTGACTGACAGCAACCCCATTCAAGCCAACGGTCCTCCCAGCCAAAACTTCTCAAAGGCCTCGTATGCAGGTTGCAGTATATCCAACATGTGCATCTTGCTAAACCAACAGGAAATCCATCCATGGCTTTCCTCAAAGAATCTTGGGAATTTCGTGAAAGTTTGGAAAGTTCTCTGTTGAGAGAGCCTCATCTGCTCTTCACAAAACTACAGTTTAAAGGGAGATATAACTGGTAAGGTAAAGGTAAAGGTTCCCCTTGACAATTTGTCCAGTTGTGTTCGACTCTAGGGGGCGGTGCTCATCCCCGTTTCCAAGCCATAGAGCCAGCGTTTGTCCGAAGACAATCTTCCGTGGTCACATGGCCAGTGCGACTTAGACACGGAACGCTGTTACCTTCCCACCGAGGTGGTCCCTATTTATCTACTCGCATTTGCATGCTTTCGAACCGCTAGGTTGGCGGGAGCTGGGACAAGCGACGGGCGCTCACTCCGTCGCGTGGATTCGATCTTACAGCTGCAGATCTATAGATCTTACAGCACAGAGGCTTCTGCGGTTTAACCCGCACCGCCACCACGTCCCCTTGGGACGTGGGATATAACTGGGTAAACTAGCTTAAATCTGTAGCTGCACATTCAGGAGGCAAAAGACTAATACAGATTTTCCCTGGGTTTGCTAGTGAATTAGTGGATGAAATCCAGTTGTTGTAACTTATGCTGATGGTGTCAGCAGTAGCAGTCATTTTTCAGAAATAAAACGTTTCCAGCTACTTTCCTGAAGCTCCCAGGGCTCCCTTGTAATCCGTTTTACTTTTGGGAACCTATGGAGATGCAGAATGGCAAGGGGAAGTCTTTAATTACTGAAAACTGCCATGGCCAGGATGACTTCACTGCCAGCAGTGGTTTTCCTTAATTAAAGACCTTCTCCTTCCATCCCACAACTTTCCAACAATGAGAGATATTATACTGGAGTTTTAGGAGCTTTGAGAAAGAAGCCAGAAATCTTTAATTTCTGAAAAACCATGGTGCAAGTCACAGCAACAGGATTTCACCCATTGCTGACAGAATCAGCCAAGCCTGGCCTTTTCACTTCCTTTTTCTTGGCAATGAATTTATGCATGGGAGGAATGGTAGTTGAACAACAGGACTAGAAACTCACTATTTCCAAGCCAAACTTGAAGAAGAAGAAGAAGAAGAAGAAGAAGAAGAAGAAGAAATGGAATTATGAATCTGCTCGTATTTCTTTTCAGACAAAATATTGAAGATATTTAGAATGATACAAAATGTTCACATCAGAGGCACACCAGGTAGTCCTAACTCCTCAATAAATCTAAGATGAGGACTGTTTATTGGGCCTAAGAGAGGCTATGTCAGAAACCTCAGTATATTTCAGGAAAGACAGCCAGCCTATTAAAAAATTAACTGTGTTACATGGCCCCTCTGACTACTTTATTCTAGTAGCTAAACTTATCCATCCAGCAACAAAATATCCCAGCCAAAAAGCCCACTGGTTCATACCTGGGAGGCATTTTCTAACGTCTGGCTAGCATGCATTATTAGCTTGCACGTACTTGTGTTACCAAGGCCACACTGTCACAAAGCAGTAGTTTCTATTGGTATGTGGAAGAAAAAAGGGGAAAAAAATGAGGACATTTTGGTTCAGAGAAATATCTGCTGTAGAAGTGCACAGAGGCAACTGGGAGAAGAGAGGAATTGGTTGCCAGTTTCTAATCATGAGCATCGTAAATTAAACAGCAATTGGGAATAAAGGAAAGAAGTAAATCTGAACTCCTGGACCTCTCCTAGCCCTCGTTAATATGTTGTGTCAGGCAGCTGCATCTGAGATTAAACAGCCATGTATTTAGCCCATAAATATAACTTTTGCTATATAAACACAATTAATTTGCTCCCTATGACTTTATGCCCTTTCTTGTAAACATCATACAGAACAAAACATTCAGCAACAGGAACCAGCAAAAGGAAGTCTGTGTGCCATACTCTGAAGTGACATTTTCACTTATCTCATAAACCAAGAAACGGAAATAATTATTGCCCTGATTATTTCACATACTGCTGCAAACTTTCCTACACAGTATTCTTAATTTTAAAACAACAACAGCGGAGCAACATATGGCAGAGGAAAGAGCCATATTTCATAATCCTTTCCACTGCTGGATAGCTCAGTGGCTTAGGTCTCTGGCTGAGGAGCCAGAGGTTGGGAGTTCAATTCCCTACTGTGCTTCCTTGACAAGGGCAGGACTCGATGATCCATTGGGTCCCTTCCAAATCTGCAGTTCTAAGATTGTTATATCTCTCTCTCTTTACATGAGATTTAATATGCTGTGGCCTAGAACCAGTTGTTAGTCCCAGCAAAAGAAGACCCACTAAATTAATAGGATTCATTCAAGGATTGATTTACCATTCAGTGGCCGAAATCCTGTTCACACAGCTATGCCATAACTGTGTGAACAGGATTTCAACCAGCAGTTGATTTTCAGTGGGTATGTTCTAGCTGGGAGTAGTAATTAGATTTAGACCTATCACACTGCAGGCTACTTCGCACATTCCTGAGCTAAGTCCATTTCTCTACACCAGCCTTCTCCATCTTGAATGTTTCAGATTTCAGCTCCCTCTATTCCAGCCTATTGGCTTTGAAAACTAAGGCTGATGAGAACTGAAGCCCAAAATATCTCAAAGGCACCATGTTGGGGAAGACTACTTTGCTTTTTCCCCCACCTCAAAATGTGCAATATAACCTTAAATTAAAAAAAAAAAAGGGGGGGAGAGAGAATGAGAGAGATAAATTATTATAATAATTACTATTATTATTGTAAAAATAATAAAAACAGATATTATTAACCTGGGTTCAGTTTCAGGTTTTCTTTGTTCCCCATTAATTTTTTTGTCATGTTTTATAAACTGTCTTTTCAAAACTTTTGATACTGTCTTCATAATAAATAATCCATATGTCTGTGCTGAGGAAATCATGGCCATTATTTTTTTGTCCCCCTCTGAATTTCTGCCAGGGTATTTGATGTTGCCGTGGTGAACTGCTTGTTAGCCTGTATACGTGTGTGTGTGAATACAACTCTTCCTTGATTCACAGACATTAGAAGTGCCGTGTGTGTGTGTGTGTGTCTGGTGGTCAAAGTCTAAGAAGAGCGGAAATTAAAAAATGCTTAAATAAACAGGCTTCTGGTGTATCACGGCTCGCTCTTAAGATTTCCGTTCTCTTGGTGTACAATGGCCTCTCTTAGGTCATTTTTCAGAATACCACCAGCCACAATCCTGGACTCACAGAGAGGGCTGCCTCATGACTTGGGAGTACGTATCATGCAAAGGCATAAACGGTTAGCTACTTAGTTCATTATTAATGTGTTTTTAACTGCCAGGGAAAGACACTTGAGGGATCTCCCTCCTCAAGTGCCAAATTGACTTTGCCGGTATTCAATAGTGTGCACTTTGACAAGGAGAGGGGGAAGCATTTGCTCTTTTGCCTCAGGCAGCAAAATACCTTGGGCCAGCCCAAGCGGATTTTCTCTCCCCAAAGAGCTCTCCCCTTTGCGTACCTTTACAGTACAACCCTCTGTTTCTAGCCACCGAGAGTATAGACAGCAGATAAAAATTGCTACGAGCATCGTAGTTCCCTAAAAATCTCAGTGAACACACACTCAAATAATCTCAAATAAATGCTGCAGCCTTGCTGAGCTGTTGTTTTTAAAAGCCAAGAATCTGAATTAGGTTGGATTTGACTGGCCTACAAACCTAGTTCAGCAGCTCTAGCAACAAGACACATGCAGAAAATAACTGCCAGAAAGCTTGTTATATGTGATTATTAGCCATCACTCATGACGAGGAAATGTAAAGCATCCAATTTGGTAAAGAAAAGCCAACATAAGCTTTCCTCTTGAAGGGACGTTACCTTTTTCTCCTGGAGGTCCAACCCGTCCTGGTCGTCCTGGAGCACCTTTCTCTCCCTTTTCTCCAGCCTCCCCTATTACAGAGTCAAATGGAACACAAAATGAAAACAACACGCTGAGCCTCATGGTGAAAATTACAACAGACCCCAATAGCTCCATCCTCCTGACCCTTCAAAAATGGCCACCACATGACATCTCTAGCCCTATTCAAGTGTTGTGTCTGAAAGCACAGGAAGGATTAAATGGGTGGTGGACATATAGGGATGCACACAAGTCAGTCTGGGGGACACCCAGCAGTCAATCAGACTTTATCGCAGTTAACCCAAATATCCCAGGAAAGGCCTGCAAGCATGCTCAACTGCAGGGGCTTACACAGAGCTCTGTGCCTTGCCAGGGTTTAAATGCTTTTAACCAAGCATGTTGACTTCGGAGTCTGGCCTCTGTGCAAAGGTCTGCCTGTCTTCGTGTAGGAGACAGTGATTATGGGTGTCCCCACCACCATTTAGACCTCTCGCATCATGTTTTGCTGAACAGGGCTTCAGTGTGGGTAGCTAAACAAGAAGCTACTCACAGGTGCAACTCTGACTTTCAAATTTCACAGACTTTTAAGCTTTCAGAAATAGGAAGATAAGATTTTACACTGAAAAAGAAAAAAAGTTCAAGTGATCAAAACTTGCCTATTTCCTACACCCGGAGACCTAACTCTCTGCTGCTTGATCATGGGAGGAGAGTGAAAGTTCAAGGAGAGACTGAAAAAGCAGACCAGGCTAAGGAAAGAACCAGAGAGCAAAAACAAGACACAAGTTGTTTGGTTCTACAGGATTTCTGTATCATACAGTCTGTGCCAGTGGTTCCCAACCATAGGTCCCTAAATGTTCTTGAACTAAAATTTCCAGAAGCCTTCATGACTAGCTGTGCTGGCCAGGATTTCTGGGAGCTGTAGTCCAAGAACATCTGGAGACCCAAGGTTGGGAACCACTGGTCTATGCAGTTACTTTAACAAGTGCTTCAGGATCTTCAAGGGGGTGCAAATGCATTGCACATCTGTAGTGCTACTCTTTTTCTGTGGGAAACCTTTACTGTTTCTGAAAACCACTGGATGGGAAATTCAGAAGCCAAGCTGGTGGGGTACAAACACCTAAGAGTCACACTGAAGAAAATTGAGCTAGTCTCCATTGGCAGTCTGCCATGCAATAGCTCAGCGGTAATCAACACACTATACAGTAATCAGCACACAATATGGTAGGATTAGCATAGGCAAGCCTTGCCTTCAAATAGATCATGATCAGAGTGTTCTAAACCAGTGACATAGTCAATATATAATACTGGGGGGAAATATCACACACAGTGCATTAATGCTATTGCATTTTATTAACAATACATTTCAAACATTGAAGTGCATATCATCCTGCTTATAGCCCACAGTTGTTTAAAACAACTGATGATCAGTGAGGAGAGCAAACGTGACTGTCAGAAGCTGAAAAGATTTTTGAAAGAGCAGGAAATCAAAGAAAATGTAATACAGAATGAATGGTTTGCAATAACAACCTACTCTTTCTACCAAACTTGTCTTTCTGGAGGTCAGTGACATCATTACCCCTCATGACCACAGAACAACACCCAGAGATATGCACTTCCACTCAGATAATGAAACCATAATTAGTAAAATTTGGGTCAGAAACTCTACATTGTGAAGATCCTGGGTAGAATTCATTTCTGGAAATAAGCAGGGTGGAATCACCTGGTCTCTTCCCAGAGATTGAAAAGTTAGCAAAAATGGGTCAAAAGTTAACTTTACTCTTAACAAACTTAAAAAGCTAATTAGGTTACATTTACATTGAAAATAGAGTGTTTAAACTGGCATTTAAGTTTATGTTACATTACTAAACTATTTTTTAGTTTAGTAATGTAGTAGTGAGCATCATGGCACAGTGGTTAAACTGCGCCATGAAGTTTAAACTGCTGTACTGCAGCCAAAACTGTGCTCACGGCCTGGGGTTCAATCCCAGGTAGCCGGCTCAAGGTTGACTCAGCCTTCTATCCTTCCGAGGTCGGTAAAATGAGTACTGTACCCAGCTTGCTGGGGGGAGGCGGCAATGTGTAGCCAGCATAATTAACTTGTAAACTGCCCAGAGAGTACTTGAAGTGATATGGGGCGGTATATAAGCAGCACGCTTTGCTTTTGCTTTTTAAAATCATAATTAAGGTGAAAAATCCTATCCTTAATTTCACTCCTCTACTCCTTTTCCCCTGTTTTGAGTTTTGGAGAGAAGTGAGTAACTGCAAGAGTAAGATTTCTTCCTCACACAACAACAACAACAAAACACTTTTTTTTGCTTTCTGTTTCTCACTCCATTACAAACTCATCTCCTTTCTCTTCCTTTACTTTAAGACTTTTCAACAGGCTGAGCAATGCAGATCTTGGAATAGATTGAGAGTTCATTGAGGAGGATGTCACCTAACAACAGCTTTCTCTCCCTCTCCTCAGCGAAGTCATCACCAGAGAAACAATTGGGGGGGGGGGGGAGAGAACTCTGTTAAAATAGACACTAATTCGACAATTGAATTAGTGTCTATTTTAACTGAGTTCCCCCCCCCCCCATTCACATTAGAAAATGCCCAATTTAACTTCATTGATTGTAATATGTTAGTGCCTATCTCTGTCCCTTCACCTGCAGGAGGGGATCTCATTGCACTAACCTGGGTCAGGGGTTCAAGGATCTGCCCCACCCCCTGCTGCGCAAGCTTGTGGGCCCTTCATCCTGCCATTCCCCTGTCGTTTACTTGGCAGGCAGGCCGAGCACAGTGACGTTGGATGGCAGTTACAAGAGTCTTGCCAAATGTTGCACCAAACACTATTCAGCTGTAATCAATGATGTTGTGGCCATTTCCGCCCCAACACCGCCTTTCTCTGTAGGTCTCTTCTCTCTCCGCTAAGGGCCTCTCGGTGCCCTTGGCTGCTGGGAGGCAACGTTTTCCATCCTGCCATTATTTTTTATTTTAAAGCAGATACACTGAGGCGTGGGCCGCCTCCATGGCTAACCAAAAATCAATAATCACATTCAGCACATAAAAGGTAGGGGTTTTGCACCAGCAACACAATTTGGATTCAGAATTTGGAATGACAATCCTTCGGATTTGGAATTTTAAAAATTCATAATTTCCGGTTATCTGGAAATCTGTTACATTCAATATGAATACTATACAGTCGTTATTCTCCCGTTAAAAAAAACACAAACAGGCAAATAAATAAATAAATAAAAATTAAAGGATTTCCCTGTGTCCTCTGACACCTTCCCAGTGATTGTGCCGAAAAGAACACGGACAGCCAGCAGTGCCTAGGAATCAGGAAGTGGCTGAAATGGGCATCCTGACGGAACCCTGAACAGTGGAGATGCCAGCATGGAATGCCAGCAGCATCGGGGAAGCAGAGGACAGGTCACACACTGGGGGGCAGGGGGGGGCGCGAACACCCAGGGCAGACAGACTGGAGCAGCAGATAGCCTGTGGTGGGTGGGAACTGTTCCAGCAGCATGGGGCCCATCGCAGTTGAGGGAGGGAGCACAATCTTGGAGTAGCCGTTGGAAGAATGAACGAGGCAGAAGGAGGGGGCAGCAGCATGAAGCGTGGCATACCTAGCACTGTGAACAGAGTGTGCCGTTCTCTCTTACTTAAAGGGGACTTCAGCAAAGTCTCACAATGGTAGGTTGAATTTAAGGGAAATAGGTTTTTCTACAGATCCACGTTCCAGGCATGAGCAGTGTGGACTGACAATGTCGCCTCTGCCTGAGACAACACACTCTCTCACTGGGCACATGCGTTGGTGGGCAAGACAGCAGTCCCACTGCCACCATGGCCAGACCTCCCCAAACAGATTCCTTCTGTCAAGAATCACCAGGATCAGGGAGGCCTGCTCTAACCACTACCTGTCTTGGTGTGGGTGAAACCAGGAGGGCCAAATGGCTGGGGGAAACTCCCTGCTCAGCACAATACTTTAGTCTTACCCTACTAAGAAGCCTTATGGCACCGTGGTTAAATTGCAGAACTGCAGAAGACTCTTCTCGTGACCTGAGTTCGATCCCAATGGGCTCAAGTAGCTGCCTCAAGGCTGCCTCAGCCTTCCATCCTTCTGAGGTCAGTAAACTGAGTATCAAGCTCACTGGGGGGGGGGGGCAATTTAATTATGCAGGCTTAAAGCACAATTTAATTATGCAGGCTTAGCCTGCATAATTAAATTGTAAACTGCCCAGAGAGTGCTTTAAACACTATGGGACGGCATATAAGCAGCACACTTTGCTTTTTGCTGTTCTAGTGATTCCAAAGAGTTCCCAAAAATCCACAAGGTAAAGCACTTTGACTCTTACAGTCATTTCTACCTGCAAGGTATCCAGTATACTCCTGGCCAGGTATATATTGGAACCACAAAACGCAGCATTCACACCAGAATCAAAGAACACGAGAGACACTGCAGACTAAAACAACCAGAAAAATCGGCAGTAGCTGAACATGCCCTAAAACAAGCTGGACACTAAATTCTATTTCAAAATACTGAAGTACTGGACAACACCAGCAATCATTATGTTAGACTGCACATGGAAGCCACTGAAATCCACAAACACCAGCAGAGCTTCAACAAAAAAGAAGAAAGTTTAAAACTCAACAAAGCCTGGCTCCCAGCACTGAAAAATACAGCCTGCAAAAGGTCAACGAACTCTACCCAGCCACAAGGACCAGTGATCATTGCACACAAAAGACCAGCTAACGACACCCATCAATCACAGTGACAGATAATCTCTCCCCCTTATCACAACAATACACCCACAACAAAAAACACGCTGATCACCATAATCACCCAATCTCCTGAACAGGACAAAAGCTGATCCCACAGCTATAAATACTCAACTATCCAAGCAAACTGCACCAGAGTACAGACAGAGTTCTGACTCCTGTCCTCTGAAGATGCCGGCCACAGAGACTGGCGAAACGTTAGGAAGAAAAACCTTAAGAACACGGCCAAACAACCCGGAAAACCCACAACAACCATCGGATCCCGGCCGTGAAAGCCTTCGAGAATACAAATCAATTAAATGCTTGAGCCAGGAGCAATACAGAGTAAACACACAAGAAAATAAGAAAGCTAGCTAAACTAATCTAGTACTTACACTCCAGCATAGCTTCAGCATAGTCTCATAGGATACCTGAAGTGCATTCCTTGAAACAAATGAACACGGTGTCTCCTGAGAGATAACTAAGCTAACTAAAGTATCTTCTGTCCCCATTTTTATATCTTAAGCTTCAGCTTCTGAACTCTTCCAGAGGAACTCCCAATCAGATGCTGAGTTCCCCTGAACATTCATGAAGACAAGAACAGTTGTCTTCCCTCCCCTCACTCAGCTGAAACCATCTTCCCAATTCACTCAATATCAGGGAATGAGCCAGCTTGGCCTTGAAGATCACTCACATGAATATCTGCAGGTATTGCTCTCTCCCAAATACTCCTGGGCATGACACACACCCCTCACTCAGCCATCTTGTTGCAGGCTCTGACTAAAAAGCCAGAGTTTTCCAGAAGTGCACCAGATTTCAAGGTCCCCATCTCTTAACACCTTCTCTGCCCAGTAAGACAGGGGATCTGTCTCTTTTGGCTTGCAGGGCTCCTGCATGTATGCCACTTCCACTGTCCCTGCCATGTCCTTCCTTTCGGGTAATGTCTCTGGAGGGCAGGCCTCTGCCATGCTTGTCAAGACAGTGTCCCAGAAAGCTTGCTGTTGTTGCAGGGGTGAGGAACTTGGATGCTAGAATACAGCTGCTGGTACTGGGGTGCTATGAACATTGCTGGGTTCTTCCTGCTCTGTGTAACCCTTCAGTGCCTGCCAGACTTTCTTCACTAGCTGCTGCTGCTGCTGCATGTGATGGAAAGATGTCTGGCAATGCGCCCCCGCCCCCACCCCCTGTTGCTGCTTAATATCCATTGCCCGCTGTTAAATTCAGGTGTCCAAGAGGGTTTGCTAGAACATACTCCTCCTCCTCCTCCTTGTACAAGAAGGCAAACCAGTAGTGGACCAGGTTGTTTGGCTTGCTGACCAGGGCCACCACTTCAGGCTGGGAAAAACTCTGTTCTCCCTCTATGGAATCTCCCATCCACCTAGACTCTCCCCTCATTATAACCCCCCCCTTTATGCCAATCAAGCCCTGGAACATTGAGCTCACCTACTTAAGGATGACTGTCTCCCTGCTAAGGACCCGTGTCACACTCTCAAAGCTTTGGAGGACATGCGCCACTTGACCCATAATGCCCCACTCTTCTCTGCCTAGAGGAGCAGCCACACCAACGGAAGTCTCCAGTGCCAATCCATGGAGTGCCCTTTGCTGCTCCAGCACTCTTTCAAGCAGGTAGAAGGTGCAATTCCATACCCTGACTCCTTTCTGACCCAGTCAATCATATTAGGTATGCTCATGTCTTCCATACCCTGCAAAATGCCCCAAACTACTAGGCTGAGAGTGTGGGCCATACATCGCACCCCTTTCCTTTTCCCAGCCTGCAGAGCTGCCAACCACATTTGCTCCCTTGTCCGTGACAAACAGAGCTTCCCTTTCTGTAGCTGGATTCTACTGCTGTAGCATGTCCCTCAGAGCATCTTGAATGTTGTAAGCTATGGGGCTGCCCTCCATCACAGCCACATGCAACAGGGCCTACCAGTATCCTGCCCTTGTGTGTTGCCCTGTGCCTGATGCCTCCACCTCTCACCAATGTCCTGTCAGGAAGAGATAGGCATGTTTTGTACCCAAGCTGCTCCAGAGATCACTTGTCAAATGTATCACCTGTACCCTTGCCAAAAAGCTGTTATACCAATTGCCTGGCACCCCAATATAAATCTGGCACGATCCTGCAGCTAAGGGCAATTGGTAATGGGTTGCCAGTTCAGCTACAAACCTACGGAAAACAGCATTTTCAACCAGAAAGAATGGCTGGTCATCCAGGCCTATAATCTCCCATATGTGTGTGTGTTCTGTGCCATTAAGTCAGAACTGAATGACAGCAACCTAATAGCACTTTCAAGGTAAGTGAAATGTTTAAGGAGTGGTTTTACCGGTTCCATACCCCCAGTGAATTTCCATCATCTCCCCTAGGCAACAAGTAATCCTAAAATTTTTGCATTTGCAGAAGGCCTTTTCCTGCACCCCTTCAAGCTCCTCCAAGGTGATCTAGAACAATATTACAGGATCATGTCTGAGGTTCATATATATCTGTCCCACCTTGAACCAGAGGCTTCTCTGCCACCTCCTTGGCAGAGACACACATCCTGTTCTGTATATCAATGCTGAACAAGGCAGCTGGGTGACAGATTTTGTTTAAGGGGCTCATCATAGCAATTATAGGCTGTCTTTTCCTCTCCTTTTCCTACTCCTCTCAGTAAAAGCTGCTGCAGTGGGTGCAGGCGGCATTCCTGCAGCCTTTCCCAACTGCCTACTTCTTCTGTCACGCCCATGTTTCATAGTGCCTTGCAGACCCTACCCAAAGAAGAATAGTATCTGATTCTGTTACAGCAGAACACAAACCCTTCTAATGAAAATCACACACACATGTATGCTCATAAATACAAAATTTGTTAAATTAATATATCTATCTCTATATAAAAAAATGCTATTCCCCTGCATGATGGGAGGGGCCTAAACCTAATATATTTTCCTGCTGATTTATAACGTATTAATCTATGAATCTACAAATCCTAAATCTTATTGCTTAATAAAGTCAACGATACACAACGATATGTAGAGAAAGTTAATGTAAGTTGAGGGTTCAGAAAAGGACACAAATTGCTGCAGTGCAGGCTTGCACCAGCGCATATCCTAATAAGAAATGCTCAGGGAATTTATAAGCAGTTATGCCCACACTTCAAATGGAAAAAACAATGTGAAAAAATACCTTCTGGTGTCTGTGCCTGCTTCTAGATGTCATTGGTGCAGATAGACATCTTTTACAGGTTTTGCTTTCACCAGAGTCCCTCTCCCTTGGGAAACCCATGGCCACTCCAGTCAGGAGACACTGAGTTCTCTGCCCCCCACTTCCCTTGGTGCCAGAGTGTCTTATCTTAAAGTTTTGTTTCTCAATAAATCACTCCAGGACGGCTGAGAAATATGTTTCACTTTCACGTCTTCCTCTGCCAAGCAGAAACCTGGCTTTTTGCTTTCCAATCCATAGGAGTAAATGGTACTCCGAATATTAGGAATTATTATTACTGCTCGGAGCTATCAAATTTGAATTTGGATATATCCAGATATGGCTTTATTCGGTGAATTCCAAATAACAATAAAGCTGCCCAGTCTTACTTTTGTTTGTTTCCTTCAGCTAGTCCAGCATATAAAGTGATCTCTAGCCTTAAGAATTATAAAGTTTCCCATTGTTTCCACCCACAGAGGAGCTTGTGAGCTCAGACAAGGATCGAAACAGATCTGGGTTTACTGTGGGGATCTGCCTTCCTTTTCTTTTTCTTTTTTAAAGATGAAGGACTAAACGTTTCTAGTCTTCTAGCTGCCAGCAAATCTATGGGCAGCTCTGGGTGCAGTCTAACACCATTATGTCATCTGATAAATCCTGTTTGAACATTCTCTGTACCTTCCATTACAACTGATGGCACAGTGTAGAGACTACAAGGGAGTTAAGATCAAGCCTCCTCCACTCTGTGATCTCAAATGTTTACATGGTTTTTTTGGGGGGGTTGCCTTAAGGTAAATGTCACCCCCTTGCATGGGTTTTGGAGTGCAGAAAACAGATATGCCTTAGTGGTGGTCCTGACAAGAATGCCCAAGTACTGTCTGCCTTTATGTGAACGCTGCCTCAGCGGCAGGGCTACTGCAGATGCTCCCTTGTTAAATGAAGCAATACCAGCAAAGGTGCTTCACCTGCTGACAGCCCCCAGAAAAAGAAATATGGTTGCTCCACAGTTGTTGTTGTTTAGTTGTTAAGTCGACTCTTCGTGACCCCATGGACCAGAGCATGCCAGGCCCTCCTGTCTTCCACTGCCTCCCGGAGTTCGGTCAAATTCATGTTGGTAGCTTCGATGACACTGTCCAACCATCTCATCCTCTGTCGTCCCCTTCTCCTCTTGCCCTCACACTTTCCCAACATCAGGGTCTTAGTACTGCTCCACAGTACTAACACTCAAATCTTCACAAAAACCAAGGACGTGAGCTGGATTTCAGCCAACAGATGAAAGTCTCACTATCTCATTAGCTCTCTTCTAAGCTAGCCGGCTACCCCCCTGACAGTTTAGATCAGGCACTGATGGCTTTTTAGAGATTTTACATTAGCTGCGGCCTTCACAGGCCATTTTGTGCTTCACTGAGTTTCTTCATCAATCTCCCTCACCATTATGATAATAGCTTCTAATTAGATAGGATATGCAGAAGCATGGACAGATTTGGGATATTTTTTCCCCCTTCAGGCTTCCATTTTTTGTTTTATATCTCTGTGATCCTGATTACTTGATTAGAAAGAGAGAGAGAAATTATTACTGGAACTCATTAAACGGGGAAAAGTACATAGTAAACAACCATAATTCTTAGCTTTTATGTGACATATTCTAAGGAAGCAAATTTGGCGAGATGCATGTGGATTGTTCATGAGGTTGTTCATCTAGCGTATATTTTGATTTTAAAAACAGGGAAAGGAAGGTGGAGAATTTGGCATGCTTTCCCCAAGATCAAAAACATCAACACAGAAAGATCGATGCCCCCCATCTACCTTATTTACACTCTGACTGATAGATAATTCCTTTATGTAAGCACAAAATATAATCGTAAAGATAAAAAGCCATGGCAACATATGACAACCCTTTCCAAGGTTTTCTAGGTATAGAATGCTCCAAAGTGGTTTACCCTTCCCTTCTTCTGGGATACTCTGGGACTATGCAGCTTGCCCAAGGCTACGCAGGCTGGCTCTTCTCCTAGCCAGCACACTGGGGAATGGAGCTCCCAACCTCTGGTTCTGACTCACTGAGCTATTTAGCCAGATATGCACACACTTTATTTACTCTAATAAAACATAGGGACCAACATTAGTATGACGTGCCATTTTATTTTTTGAAAAGTGGCATTCCAGAATAGAAAGGCAGCCACAAGCAAGTTTATAATCATGCTCACCACATTTCAAAACATGGCAACAGAAAATAAGGGAATCAAGTTTTGCTGCCGTTCATAAGATGTGAGGACTGAGCATGCCCTATTTGTCCTGGCAAAGCTAGCAGCCACACTGCACTGGGCCACCTTCTCCTGTCTTCACCCTTCACCAGCAGAAGAGCTGTCATCCAGGGGGATAATGCTGGGTAGGACCATTTTCTTCACAGGGTAAATACAGAAGATTTATTAGTTGGTTAGCTACGTTTATATGCTGCCTTCCCTCTGACAAGGTCAACGTGGTTCTTCTCCTTGCTTTGTCCTCACAACAGCCCTGCAAGGTGTTTTAGGCTGAACGCTAGCGGAGCCAGTGTCTCTACTGCCAATGGGGCAGAGAATCCACTCTGGTCTAAGTTACAGGAGCTATTCAACATGCTGAGTCCTATCCCCAAAATAGGTCCAGCATTTTTTATAGTGCCTTTGAAGTTCAGAACAAAACCCAAAGTGGATTGATCACTCTATAGACATCAAGGCCATCAGCCCCCAGAGCCGGAAAAAGAGTGACTGTCACAAGGTTACCCAAAGAGTTCCATGGCTCAGTGGGGGCTGGATCCTGGATCCAGGCTTTCCGAGTGCCAATCCACCCCATATAACTACTGCACACAACTCCGACAGCGGCATGGCAGTACAAGGGATAACAAGGTGACAAGGTGGCAATTAAGATGAAGAAGAATGCAAAAATGATGTCCTGTTAGAATAAAACACATATCTATTATGCAACCATCAAATTCAACCTGCATTTGCTGGAATACCAAAGCATGAATATCTAACAGCTAAGAGCAATTATGTTTTGTTCTGACTAAACCACTCAGCGAGGATCCTTTTTCAACCCATCAGATCTGCTGTCAAACTTTTGTTAATTAAGTCCAGCATCCCCTTGCATATTTTTCACTCTCTCTTAAATGGAGTTTGCTCAAGATCACAGGCAGAACATTCAAGCTACACAATTCTCCCAAGAATGTCTGACATGAGGAAAGCCCCCTGCCCCAGCAAAACCAACATACGAATGGCAGGCCAGAAGTGACCTTAGGGAGAAAGCAACCAAAATACAGGCCAAACAGTTTGTGTTTACACAAAATCATATTCTGCAAAGCACTGTTATTCTAGATACCAAAGGATGTTTCAGAGATTCCCATTTTTCCTTTGCACTATGATTAAGGTCACCAGCAATATCTTTAACAGCAGTGTGATATGCAAAGGTTCATCAACATCATTATGTGCCAGCATGTCAATTCTGACTTATGGCAACCCTTTTCCAGGGTTTTCCAGGTAGAGAATACTCAAAAGTGGTGTACCATTCCCTTCTTCTGGGGGTGTCCTGGGACTGTGCAGCTGTCCCAAGACCACACAGGCTGGCTCTATTTCTCAGGAGGCTCAGTGGGGAATCGAACTCCCAGCTAGATACTTAAACCACTGAGCTATCCAGCCAGCACAGGTTCAGAGGAGAAATTTGTTTCCATGCTGTGAATAGTTTCACCTTGTGCTTTATGCACCTTATTTTAAAAGCACAGGGCAGAGCAGGTAAGAGGTAGTTAATTTCTCATGGTAAATGGACAACTCTAAATCACAGTAATGATTCTAAAGAGACTTTATCCAGGTTTGGGTGAAACAAACAAACAAAAAAGGTAATAGCTGATTACCTGTTAAGTTGAAGGCTTAACAGGTGATCAAAGTGACCCTTCCATCTCAAATATATAATAAAGGTCTAAAAAAATCTAAACCATTCACAAAACATCTGTTCATCAATTAATGCAACAAGAGTGAGTAAGCAGTGGCAGGTGTCATTCTAAGCCAGGGAACAAAGCAGCTAATATAAATATCAGGGGGGGGGGGGACTCTTTGAGACCCTCCCCCTCCTTCAGTTCTATTTGCTGTTCCATCCAAACTGGACAAAGTTTTGAGAAGCTGGTGAAATTTTTGTTCTACTTCTGGGATAGTTCTTTTTCTAGAACTGGGGATTTTGGTGGGTACTAAGCTTGCAGTCATAAGAAATGTCTCAGAATTGAATCAATATGCAGGCAAGGGAGAGGGCTCACATTGAGTTGTGTCCTGTGCCCTCTGTTTTGTGACCATTTAGAGCCTTCCAGAAGCCATGCCTGCTACTCTGGCTGCATCCTAGTATTGAGGAAAGGTTTCAAGACTCTGAATGAGGAAGCAGCAAAGTTTTCATACAGGCATAATCAATTTGTAAAGGGAATCTTTCACAATGTGTTTTAGTCAAAGCGGTTCACAAAAACAAAGAAATACAATCATTAGAATTACTGTTACAATACGTCATAACAAACTCAATTACAATTCAATTAAAACATGTGATAACGTAGTTTAGAGAATGTAAAACGTTTAACTATTGGTAGAGAGTCGCCATAGGTAATAAAAATAAGGAGTCCTATGTGCTACCTTAAGGATTAACAAACTTATTATAGCATGGGCTTTTGTGGACTCCTTGGGCTTTTTATCAGATGCATATAGCCTATGAGAAGATGATCCTGTAACAATGCATCAGGCAAGATCCTGTTTTGAGCAAACTGCTCATACTATGATCATGGCACAAGTGGTTTGACTTTAATGGAACTTATGCAAGGTGGCCTCCAGGGCTCCCTCTGCACAAGTATAACTTGGCTATTCTTTAGAGGGGATCTCATCTTGGGTAAAGGCAATGCAGGAAATCCAGCATCATGGTAGTGGCGAGGGTTTCTGTTCTGCTTGTACCCAACAGGATTCCAGCCTTCATCTTTAAGTTGGCACAAGACCATAGAGAGGGCCACAACAGATTCACACCCCTACCCCTTTGGAAACATACATAGCAAACAAGAATACTGGCGTGTTCCTTGGTTGTGGGGAGAGATTTAGCCATTACCTTTGAGGCCTGGAACCAGAATCTGAACAGAGCAGGATTCTTCTGCAAGATGCTGAGCATATCCAGATCTCAACAGAGACAGGAAGGCAAGGCTAATTACAGAGGCAGAGAAAACCAGATCACTCTTCATAATGAGCTTGTCCCTTACTCCTAAAGGAAGGAATGAATAAACAGTTAATAGGAATTCCAGCAACTTCAATCGTCTGAGGCAGTGTGCAGGCTTCTACAAATGCAATAGTCAAGTGCCTCCTACCTTGCAGTTTATTAAAGAAAACTTATACGGGTGAAAAGCATGAAAGAGCATCTGCAGAATTTTTTGCTGCCATTCGGTAATTTTTGCAGGTCAGCTCTACTAAGCATTCTTCACCTTCATCCGAGTGAGACTTTGGAAGGCAAAAGGATATTAGCTCAAACTTCCAAACTGTAACTAGCTATTCTGCTCCTTGGCCCAAAATAAGCTCAGACTCTCGGATGAGATGAAATGGAAGGCAAAGGTTACAGAGAACTCAGGGTCTCCAGGGGAAGAAGAAGAAGAAGAGCGGGAACTCATGTTCACAGGCCACCAACCCAAGAAGAAACTCTCCAGGCTGCATTGATCTGGAGGAAGAGGTTGGCAACCAGGCTCCAAGCCCAATCAATGCATGCGGTGGGAGAGGTCAGCTCACAGTTCCCCTCCGATCCCCTTGAGAGGCCCTGACGCGAATTTTCAAAACCACTGGGAGAGTTCAACTGAGGGGAAAGAAAGCAGTTTCAGAAGAGATCCCAAGTACAAACAGATGGGCGGCCAGGGGTGGGGGGGAGATACCCTACTAAAACACCAAATAAGGCTGCTTTCCCACTCAATGCCTTGTCAAGCAGCAGAAGAAAACAAGGGGGCAAGACTGCCCTGATTTTGAAATGCAAAATAAGTACATAACCCAGGATCGTACAGATGGTTTCTAGTGACCTCCACTGAGTTCTACGGGACAAAGCATTATTCTGCCTCTGAGGCACAGCCCTCCAAAAGAATGGAGGTTGGATCCACAGGGAGGACCAGAAGAGCCATCACTCTTTTTACCAAAGTGTGGGGTGGGGTGCGGCAAAGTTAACTGGTCATATACTGCAGAAAACTCAAAAACTAATGGTCTGGCTTATCTTAAATACTCCACATTGCAGACAAGAGAAATGTCAATACTTTCCTACTGCATGAACAAACAAGGTTGAAAAGCAAACATTTGAAATTAGAGTCAAAATATAGCAGCCATTACATCATGTAGTGGCCACCATCCTGTTTGTGGTGGCATCAAGTTACACCAGCATAAATGTGCTGGGTGTTACACCAGGCAATAGGGACTCACACAATCAAATTGCACAATCAGTTGTGTGTCCCTGCATGGCCAATTATGCAATATGCCGGCGGAGGTGCTTCGGGAATAGCGCTTCCGCCTCGGTGCTAGTGCAATTACCATGCACACAACTTTGAATTCTGTGTCTGTAATTGCACAAAAGGATTTTACCCTTGTTGCTGACCCTGTGAGTGAGGGAGCACACAAACACAGGTGAGCCTATGCATCTTTTTTAAGCACCAGTGGCAGCAACCTTCATTAGATTTACCAGAATAAAACAAGAGAGGAAACAGAACAAAACATCACAGGTGTCTGTGTTCCATGGACTTCACAGCACAGTAGAATTAGAAGTATGTAAAGGTAAAGGTTCCCCTTGACAATTTGTCGAGTCATGTCCAACTCTAGGGGGCGATGCCCATCCCCGTTTCCAAGCCGTAGAGCCAGCGTTTGTCCGTAGACAGTTTCCGTAGGTCACGTGGCCAGCGCGACTAGACACGGAATGCCGTGACCTTCCCACCGTGGTGGTACCTATTTATCTACTCGCAATTTTACATGCTTTCGAACTGCTCAGTTGGCAGCAGCTGGGATAAGCGACGGGAGCTCACTCGGTCGCGTGGATTCGAACTGCTGATCTTTCGACCTTGCAGCCCAGAGGCTTTGCGGTTTAACCCGCAGCGCCACCATGTCCCTAATTAGAAGTATACCCAATTATAAAATGGATAGGCATGCTTGGAGAAACAAGATTCATCTGTGTATCCAAAATATGAGCAAGAAAACAAAAAGGCTACTGCTGAAAGGGACAAAAATGCCTGCCGAAATGAACAGATGGGAGCACTAATCTTGGCAGGTAGGAGAGGGATTGGTGTATCAAAACCCAAAGCCACTGCTTTTATTTTGGATGCCCAGTTCTTTAATCCGAAATTTCTTAGGTCTGTACTGTATGCAAGTCCTGTGAGGGTGACAGCTAATTCCTGATAAAACTTTGAATGTGGTAAGGCCTGCACTCTGCCACTCAGTTCTCAAGACTGAATTTTGATTTAAAGTCTTGATTTGACATATTACTTATCTTTTTAATCCCTTTCCAAATGCTGTTTTGTATGGAAAGCAGTGCTACTATCCTTCCAGGATTGCTAGACTTTCTATAATTTGAATCCAACAGATAATTGAATAATCGGATAATTGAAGTAGAATCACCATGAGTGTCCAGTAGTGACTGATGCCTAAAATGTTGGGTCAGGTAACAGGCATCACGTTGACAGAAGATGGACGGCAAGAAGCAACTTCCATACCCTCCTTTCTGCATTGGTGTTATACCAACCAGCTGCTGCCTCCTCTTACACCAAACTATGCATTGTAGATAGCCCATAATTACAAGAGGGAATTCCTTAATTGCTGAAAGTGTTTGGAGCTTTTCTCCCTTCACACAGGTTGAGATATAGATATGCTGACAAAAGAAGCAGGGGCCTTAGCTATCATATTGTTTTTTCCTCATAGCCCTTTCTAACCAAGGTAGCTGCTGTCTACGGTGGCTCCGAGTTTGAATCTAGAAATGGAGAGGTTACAGTCTCTGAGGTTATGTGACAGTCTTTCAATCACATTCTCAAAGGGGTGTCCCACAAAAAAAAGTAGGGCCTAAGTGACTCACATACTTGCAGGAATGTTGGCAAGTCTTTGGGTCCGCATCCCAAATCTGAGTTTGAGTCTTCGGTACCGTGTCCCGAGTCCCAAGTCCCTATTGAAAAACAAGATTCCCCTCCCCAAAAAAAGGGAGGGAGGGATTGGTTCCAAGTGGTGAGTTGAATCCGATTCATTAAAAAAAGCACGAGTTGAGTCTGAGTCGAGTCCCCGGTGCAACTTAAGTCTGCCTTGACAGCGTGTCCCGCAACTGGAGTCTCCATCCCTGCATACTTGGATGTGGCCCAGTCACAAGTGTTTGTTATGAAATTGTACAAATGCCCCCCACGGCTGCATTTAAATGCCACCAGGTAGACAGACTTTAAGACTGTTGGGTTTATGGGGGTGTGTGTGTTGAATTCCTGAATCCCTTTTGAGCTCAGCCATGTGCTTTGAGCACCCAAGCTGAAGAGACCTCTCAGTCCTTCCCCTCAAAAATCCTCTTGTCATTATTTCCCTCCCAGATTTCTCCAGTATAATTTGGTGCATGGAAGGGTGAGAGAGTGTCTTCTTCTTTCTCTTGTCAAAGAAAGTCAGAAGTTGTTCTCCATCCACTGCAAATTAACCACAGATACATCAGTAAACTCTGATCTGCTTTTTGCCCATCCCTGATTTAGACAATTCTCTCACATGCATAGGAGCTGCTCATGAATATATATAACCCAAATGGCTTGGGAAATATCCAAAGGCTACCTCGGGAGCCATCTAGGACTGAGAAATGGTTCTACTGTAAGGAGCCACTTACTGAGTTGTGCAAAGTCTTGAAAGGTTTTATGTAATCAGGCTGGTTTCCAGTTTAACTATGAAGAGTACGCTCTTCCTTCCCACTTCTCCCTCCTGATTCATTGATGGAGAACTCTTCTTCCTATATTAACTCCTGCCCTACTTAGGTTTCTACAATGTATTAATCCCATTAACTTTGTTTTGTGGGGAATAATGATAACAAAGGGGATCTCAATTGCAGGTGTACGTTTAAAATGACATAAGGGCCTACAAAATCAAACTCTTCAAAAATGTGCCTTCTCCTTGGTTTTCATTTTCCATGCCCTCCCTCTCTTCTACTATTCCCTTTCTTCGTCACACAACTTATTCATGTGGCTCCCTTTCCTTTCTCAGGGCCAACACTACCATTGGACAAAGTGAGGGACCTGTGTCAGGCAGCAGATAATTTGGTATCATAAAATAAATGGCAGCAGACTGTTCATTGCTTCTTTTGCTATGTCCATAGTCTACTCAGCTTGGGAGCTTTCCAAACAGACTCTGAGCAATCACATAGAATCCATCTGTGTGATCCACAGAGACCACAGAGGAGAAACAGGATTTTCTGCCTGCGGTGTCAACAGGATTTGTTTGGCTTTCTTGGGTACTATGCGTCTTTAGGGCAAGTGGAGTGCCATTCACTGGTCTACCTCAGGAAACAATTGTCTTGGGCCAGCTCTGTTATTTTTCTCTACTTCCATACTCCTCACATCTAGCATTCTTCTTTCTCCACATGATTCTTTCCCATGTTCTCCCTTCTTTCGCCAATGTACCATTAACTGTATTGGTATCCCTTAGCTTTTATCTCCCAACCTTATCCCACAACAGAATCCCTCTCCCACTGCCAAGGTTGTTCCCCCTCTTAATTTCTTTCACCATCCCTCATGGACTTTTTCAGCTTTGGCCTTCTCCCCACCCCACCTCTACTCTTTCCAGGTCATTTCTTGCTTCCTTTGCATTGTTATAAGCTTTCCTACAAGCAGAGCTTGGTTTAAGGATTAATTTCAGGTGTCCATAGAAAAGTATATCTCCAGGAAACCTTCCAACAGTAGGGAAAATAGTAGGAAAATAGTACAACACAACTGAGAGGGAGTGCTTCTCCCTGGTATGGCATATTTACAACCAGCAGCCACTCACTAGAGGCAGGGCTTCCAGCTCAGAGACAAGATCTCAGGCTAGAATAAGCAGTATGATTTCTCCATTAACTATTGCCTGAAGAAAAGCTGGAAGGAAGAAAAAGACGATGACAAAGGAGAAGCCTTCCTCATCTCATGCTTCCCTCTAGCCCCCCATTCTAGCCTACGAAAGTCTCCATGACCCCTCTCCATTTTGTAAACTTTTACCCCCATGGACAACATTCCAATTCTTTCCTTCAGCACCTTGGCCAATATCACTACATTGGTGCCATTCATTTTAAAAGGTCTGCTCTAAGTAGGATTGTGTTATGTGCCATCAAGTCACAACAAACCAATGACACCCTTAATTTGCTTCCAACCCTAATAGGATTTTCAAGGTATGTGACCTATTCAAGTGCTATCTTCCCCACCCTGTGAGTTGTCATGATCAAGTGGGGATTTGAACTCAGGGTCTCCTGAGCCTTAGCCCATCATTCTGTCAACCACTGGTTCTTAACCTTGGGTTACTCAGGTGTTTTTGGACTGCAGCTCCCAGAAGCCTTCACCACCAGCTGTGCTGGCTGGGGTTTCTGGGAGTTGCAGTTCAAAAACACCTGAGTAACAAAGGTTAAGAACCACTGAACTAGACCACATCGAGTGTCATAAGTAGGATTACTCTTGCATTTTTACAATATAATACTTTTCATTCCTCAGCTGCATGAGGAAGACTCACCATTTCTGCAATGATAGAAGACAGTTCTGAGGGTTGGGAAGAGTGCAATTAGCATCCTAGTGCTATTCATCAAAATCAGTTAGCTAATCACCACAAAGAATGATACTTTTCTCTCCTTCCTCCCCCCCCCCACAACTTCCCACTCCATGATCACTTCATGCTCTCCACAGTCTGCTGAGAGATACTCATTTGTAAACACCCTGTGGCATGTCTGCTATTTTAAAACTGCTGAAACCAAAGCCAGAAAAACATAACAATATACTACCCTGAAAGAAGAAAAGGAGTTGAAATCCATTCTAATGTTTAATATCTGTTAAAATATAGAGATATGAATGATTCCTTCGTACCGGTCACAAAATCTAAACAACATCTTCTGTCGGGAACAGGAGGATCCGCACTTTGTTTTTTAACCAATTCCATTGGAAAAGAATATTCTGCAGTTGTTGATCCCACATAAAAGCGGTCACTCGTGTTCTACATTTCCCCGGAGTGAAGGATAAACGGCCCTGCCCTCTACCTGATTGGCTAGAACTTTTGGAAGCATCACCTTACCTTTATGACTGCTGAGAAAACAGACCCCGTGGAACAGCCTCTGCCCGGAGGGACGCCACACAAATGAACCACATTGCGACAATTTACAAAGGCCCAGTCGTTTAGTTTTTAATTTAAAGCGGCCTCCTGCTTCAGCATCCAGCAAATCCGACCCAGTTTGCGAGTGTTATCTATAAACAGCTTCCTGTTTGAAACAGCTCAGCTGTCCAGTCGGACAGTAATTAGGAACTAAATGTGTGGGAACGCTACAGCGATCCATGATGTAAGCTGCTTCTTTTGGCAAGGCACTTTTTTGGGAATGCAGAATGCCTCTCTGTTCACAAGTCTCCTTCCCATGAAGAGGAGCCCACAGTTAACCATTTGGGGCCTGGGCTTCTGCAGTAACGTAAACAGGATCCCAGAAGACTCCAGTGACGGGAACAAAGGCTCTGTTTTCTTGCTGCAGCTTGCTGCCCGGGATATTTGGAAATAGAGCGGCGTGGTCACCGCTCTCGTCAGATTCTAACACGCCGGAGAAACATCCTGCATGCTAGCGTACAACAGTGTGAGTTCTGGACTGTGTCGCTCCAGATGGAGGTGAAAGAGTTGTGTTCTCCTTCACCAACACAGTCCTTGCAGAAACAGAAAACATGCATAACAGAAAGGTTACACATAACAGAAACGTTCAGGACAGATTTCTCCTCGTGGGTAGTTTACTTCGGGTGGTGAATCTGTGAGTTTTGTTTTGTTTTGATTTCACCATTACATGTGCAAGGCTGAAATGGTAGTGCCCAGAATCCTGTTGCCTTAGGAACGGAGGAAGCCGCTTTATACAACCATTGGCTCATCGAGCCCAGTAATGGCAGCTCTGATTGGCCATGGTTCTCCCTGGAGTTCGGCAGGATTCTATCCTAGCCCTGCCTGGGGGTTCCCTACTCTGCTCACCAGGTCTGGCCCTGCCTCACTTTGGACATTGATGCAATAAAGACCTTAACTCAAATCAAGGCTGCACTCCAGGGACAATACCTTTATAGAACGGGAGCGCTGAGTTAAGATGGATGAATCCTAGTGCTACCTGTTAAAAGACGTTGTGCAACATTTTCACCTTTTCTTCTTTATGGGTTTTGTTGGTTTTGTTTTGTTCTTGTGGAAAAAGAGAAAGCAAATTGGGAAAACAGAAGGTCACGACTGCCCCTTCCCAAAAATCTGGTGCATAGGTAAGGAAACGACATGCTAAATCATACATTACACAATACACTGATGACACCCAACTCTGTCCTTTCCATCGGGATCCAAGGAGTCTAGACCAGCATCTGTTGCCAGTAATGGACTAGATGAGAGCTAACAAACTAAAACTTAATCCAGACAAAACGAGACATGCTCCTGATCAAACCAAAGGCAGATCCCAAAAAGTCATGTCCGCAGCTTGGTTGTACTCCTGGTGGCCAAAAGTGTATTTACACAGTTCAAATTGGTGTGCAGTCGGTGCCCATTCCTTGAGATGTCTGATCTACTGTAGTTATGATGACACATGCCTTCATTACTTCTGGTGTGAATTATTGTAACATACTCTACATTGGGCTGCCTCTGAAAAGTGTTTGGAAACTTAAGCTGGTTCAAAATGCTGCAACTGTGCTGCTGATTGGCGCCAATTTAAATTCCAGTTTGGGAAGAGTTTTGTTAGGCACATTTCAGCAGTGGATGAGGCAAAGGGCACATGGCAGATCCACAGCAAAATGTACAGAACCAGATGTAAATCAGACCTATTTGTGGTTATGCACTTTTAAGTCACTTCCAGCTTATGGCAACCCTATGAGTTAGCATCCTCAAACCATTAACAGCCTTGCTCAGATCTTGTAAACTAAAGGGGGGTGGCATTCCATCTACCATATCATAAAAGAGTTCATGTGTGCCAAATCTTACCAGCCTGCCCCTCAGAGCTCTTGTTCTATGCAAAACCTGGTTTTGCACATTCAAGCTGAGCTCCTGTGCCACACAAAGCTTTCCAGAGGTCCAAAAGAAATCTCCTGGCCACAAACAGGAGTTCATCACACTGCAAACCCTTCCTAGATTTTAAAAAGAAGGGGATCTTAAACACGGAATCTTCATGGGCAAAGTTAACCCCATGTGCTTTAGCTTTCCTTCCCCTGATTTAAGACCCTACTCACGCCAATCCTCTTGAGACCTGCCACAAGAAAAAAATGGTTGTGTCAGTTTAATTATCTATGATCTGCAATTTGGTTAACAAGGGGGGAGGGGGATACAATAAGCAACCTAAGATCATAGCCTTGCTCCTTGTACAATTCAGAGGAAGTAGACCCCTTTATGATACTCAGTGTGGTGTAGTGGACAGAGTAACAGACTGGGAGTTAGGAGGCCTGGGTTTGAATCCCCACTCAGCCATGGAAACTCACTGAGGTGTAGAACTGGCAAACTTACTTAAATATCTCACTAACTGTGAAAGTTCTATTAGGGTTGCTATACGTCCGTTTTGACTTGAAGGTGCATAACAAGACCCCTTTTATATATTCCATGCAACATAAAATATTATGCTACTACAGGGGCTGTGATGGGGCTAAGAAAGAACACATTCATATAACCTTTAAGGGAATGGCCTTGGGAAGCTGGATTATATCCCAAGGCTCTTGAGTTGCCATCTAAAAATAAAGCATGAAGAATTGGGGAGAAAATATTCTTTTGACCCCAATAAACTATTATTAGAACCATGGATCAAATAAAGAATCTGTGTTTGCAGTCCACCACCTCCACATTATTCCATCAAAGTACTGTCTCGACTATTCTCCCTCTTAAACCAAGAAACTCCCTACACCAAAATAAGCCTCACCCCAACCCTTCAGGGGATCTCAGCAGCTCCATCCCACCATAATGAAGACATCCACGTCGTATCAGATGGGATAACAGAAGTCAGTCTGTTGCAGCAAAAATGAGAACAGTCGCACATTAAAGACTGACAAATTCATTACAACATGAACTTTCATGGACTATTCCATTTCAACAGATACATGGACTGTTACACCAGGTGACCACCTATACACACATTCATGCACTGGTTCACCCACAGAGGGAGGAACTGTAAAGAGTGAAGTCGAAAAATGCATGGAAAATGGAAGTGGTAATTGGCTATTGAGAACACAGTGAAATGAGAACACAGACATTGTTTTGGCAAGCAGATTAATACATATAGTAAATTCATTTCATATTGGACCAGAGTTAACCCCATTTACATCTCTGGGACCCAAAGATGTAGGTTTTTAAATGGAATGTAAGTGCAATACATACTTTTCCCCCTAAAAACCATCTGTTTGGAAAATGTGCACAGAATACTCGGCACAAATGAAAAATACATAAGGATACAACATGAGTTTCGATGCCTGGGCAAATGTTCTCTGTCCTACACAGACCAGAGGTGGAACAGATTTAAAGGTTCAATTCGGACAACCTCAACATGTCTGGGAGATTCATACGACCCCTAAGAACTATTTATAATTATAACTGTTGAGTGGCATTAAGCAAACCACAGCAGACATACACAAACAGGGAAGTAGATTTGTTGTGTACAGGGTTTATGTTACATCTTCTCTCTTGAAAAGTTAACTGGCTGGATAGCTCAGTGAGTTAGGTACGATTGGGAGTTCAGTTTCCCACTGGACCTCCACGGACAACCAGTTCTACAAAGAAGCACAGGGATGTGTGTACACACATCTCCCCATTTGTCCTTTGTTTGAAACAAAATCAGCAGAGGACTTATTAAGTTGAAACGTTTCACTACTTATCCAAGTAGCCTTTTCAGTCTGGGGAGAGTTGGTAGGAGATCCCTGATATATCTTCCACGTTGGTTTCACTTCCCCCTGGTCTGAATTGGCTCGTTAGATGGACAATGGACGGGGGGGATTTATTCAACTTAATAAGGAAGAAGTCCAGTTGCCATGACTCAACTTCCAGATAACCTCACCTGGATGACTGAGAATCTTCACAGATATAAAATCAGCAGAGGATTACAACCACTAGGTAATACCATTTTGGCTTTACTCTGACCTCAA
Organism: Intellagama lesueurii; assembly: GCA_037013535.1. Lineage (NCBI taxonomy): Eukaryota > Metazoa > Chordata > Lepidosauria > Squamata > Agamidae > Intellagama > Intellagama lesueurii. The sequence goes on from JBAJHW010000001.1 coordinate 223,091,819, forward strand.
TTGGCTAAACCTAGTAAGTTTACTAAATTATCACCCAAATTCTCAGATGGAAGACTAAAAAATTACCTGATTTTGCATTTGAAATTTTTCCTGATACTCAACCAAAATTTGGCTAATTGCCGCTTGAGTCTATTCTTGCATGTCCTGCACTCTGGGATCATCAAGAACAGATCATGCCTCTCCTCTGGATGATGATAGTTCAAGTATTTGAATAGTGCTATCATATTTCTCCTCATTCATCTTTTCTCAAAGCTATTCTCCAGTCTGGTGTAATGGGTAGAGTGACGGACTAGGGCTCTGGAGAACAGGGTTCGAATCCACCCAAGTCATGGAAACTCCTTGGGGTGTGTGGAACTGGTAAAACCACTCCTAAATATCTCACTTACCCTGAAAGCCCTGTTGTGTGTATACTATGCCATCATATCAGAACCCACTTATAGTGACCCTAGGAGGGCTTCCAAGGTAAGTGAGAAATTTAAGGAATGGTTTTATCAGTTCCACTCCGCCGTGTGTTTCCAGGGTCACTGTAAGTGAGTTTTAACCTGACAGCACATAACAACACGACATTCTCAGTTCTTTCAGTTTTTCTTCATAGGTCTTGGTTTCCAGTCCCCTGATCATCCTTGTCACCTTTTGCTGAACTTGCTCCAGTTTGTTGGCATCCTTCTTAACATGTGGTATCCAGTACTGGACACAGTACTCAGGATGAAACCTAATCATTGCCAAATAGAGAACTAGTACTTCACAGGATTTGGAGACTACTGTTAATGCAGCCTAAATTAGCATTTGCCTTTTTTGCAGCCACATCACACTGTTGGCTCATACTCAGCTTGTGATCTACAACAATTCCAAGATCCTTCTCACTTGTAGTATTGCTGAGCCAGATATCCCACATCTCATAACTGTGTGTTTGATTTCTTTCTCCTAGGTGTAGTACTTTGCACTTATCCCTGTTGAATTTCATTCTGTTGTTTTCAACCCAGTACTCAAGCCTTGAGAAAAGAAGATTGAGGAGAGATACGGTAGCCAAAGAATGAGGAGAGATATGGTAGCCTGTTCCGCTAAGTCTCCACAGCACACACTATCTCCATTTCCAGGTGGAATTAAGTACTGTACTGTAGTTACAAGAGCAATAGCATCTTTGAGAACTTCAATTACAGTGGCAAAAAGGCCTAGGATCTTAAGATAAAATTGCCCAGACCTCTCGTGTGCCAAGAATCAAATTATATCCTGCAGATTCTTGATTTTGAGCCTAGAAGTTTTGTAAGGGCAGGGTAAGGTCAAAGGACAACTATGCAATGGGCTGTAGTCTGGCAGAATAGCAGGATTCCCAGAAGACTCATTAAATACTTGGGCTGCAAAGACTTTCCACAAAACCATCATGAAGTTTCCACGTGAGTTTCTAGATTAAGAATATCCTAAGTAGGCAATATACCATGATAGTACAAATGAGAAGACCATTTACTCCTTTCATAGCCAAGGTTGTTTTATGCAGAAGATTCCATTATAATATTGTTTTTACCAATATCTTTGGACAGTTCCCACCAAAGCAACCTAAAAAAACACACCAGCCAGCTGGCTTTGAAGAGTTGCTTTTGGCAGGGTTGCTGGGAAAGACGACAAACTCACTTTGCATCAATCTCTCCCTCAGATATGAAAAAGCTTAAGTATTTTCATCATCCAGTGTGGAGAGGGCAAAAAACAACCAACCAAACAAGGCCAAACAAAAATAAAATAGTGACAAATAACCCTTTAGCAATTAGCAGAAATTAGGCCAACTTCAAAATCCTTTTGCTTTAGAAGGCCTTTAAAAAACAAAACATTCCTAGAAAGAACAGAGCAAAACCACATAGTGAGGCACGTATTTTTTTATGGAGCCAACTCTGGATAGACCTCTGGTAGTCTCCTCATAATCATTCCAGATTCAAAGCTAAGATAAACAGGTGTAGTCAAGATCTGAGAAATGTGTGGAATGGCAATTACAGGTCCAAAATTTGTGCAGTTAGATCCTATACTTTTAAAAGTGATTGTACGTATTGAATACATATTAAGTCCAAGCACTGCACTCTAGAGATAGTCATAAGATAGAATCTGGTAAAATTCAAAAACCCAGATGAATTTTCTGAAATTTGAAAACCCAAGATAAATGAGCAATGGCAGCTGTTCACCAAATTTTCAGACCTACATCATAACACAAATAGCAAAGTCCAAAGAGCTTTGCTATGGATTCCAAAGAAATCTTTGTTAATTGATGTTATCCCCCTATCTCATAGCTATCTGCATTTGAACCTAATGTTTTTCTGATCATTTAAAAAACAACAGCAAAATAGCCAAAAAACTCATGGATGTTCCAAAATCTTCAGATGAGCCTGAACCAGCTTTTAAAAAAAGACATTATGAAACAAAAAAAGGATAGCCAAAAGCATGTTGATCTGCCCAAACATTTTACTAGAATTGCTGAGGAATATGTAGCAAGGCAGATGAACTATTATCCCACACATCTGTGAGATGGGAGATCATCAAATGTGAATCAGCATTAAGCTCCATATTTTACTGCAACACTGTACGTAATATCTGTGGCTACTTCGCATCTTCCAGCAGTACACGCAGTATGTCTATGTAGCATAACTAGCTCCTTAAGATACTGTCAGCTCAGCATCAAGACTGATTAGATGTAGTGATGCTAAGAATAGGATGTGAAAAGGATCCAAGCCCCTGCCCATTCTCACAATTTATGACATAGCCTTGGTAAGTCATCATCCTTAAAACAGCGAGTTCTTCTGAAGTGGAATGGTTAAAAGTATTTTCTACCACTTGGAAGTGAAACGGAAGAGATAAATGTTTCCTCTTTTATCCAACCCGCGAAAGCAGCTAGTGTCTTGCCAGTGCTGCCGAACAATTTGTTTTCCATTACATTACTGAAAGGATTAAAGGCTGCTACTTACAGATATTCAGATCCTGCCGAGTAAGTACCAGCAGTTACACTTCTTTCGGAAACAGTTCAAGCCTAGATGGACTACAAATCAAGGGCAGGGTACGCTCCATAGGAAAGTTGAACCTGACACCTTCCTCCTCCCTTTTTCTAACATAAAACAACTTCTTTCAAGATTAAGGACCTTAAAGTATGTATCAGAACTCTAGGTACTTGGAAGCCTTCATTTCCTATCGGCAAACACACAGAGTGTTTTGTGACACCCTCTTGCTGCAATTGTTAACCCTCTCAGTTGGGGAAACAAAACTGATGAGCAGGTTTCCAATAAGAAGTGCAGCATTTGTTCAGCATCATTGTCGGTCACACTGACAGATAGGTTACAAAATTCTTTAATGCAGCTTTTTAGAATGTATTTATACACTGATGTCATCATACATTGATCAGATCATAAAAGTAAGGCCTTTGTAATTTTTCCAATTATTTACATTGGTCAGAGGTAAACCTATGACCTGAGGAACATTTACTTTCTAACCCCAAGTCTGATACTTGGGACTCTATTTTTTCCAGGTGTTTCATAAAAAAAATACTTTTAACAAATATCAACAATTAATTCTTTTATTCAGTCTTTTATTTTGCACTTTACAACTGAAATTCTGGAAACTCAAACACGACATCTTTGCCTGTGAGTTTCTTGTAGACACCAGAAAATGTTTCTACCTGCAAAGAGAAATAAAGAAATCAGTGACATGGTAAGTATGAAAATACCATTTTCTGCAAAATGCCTAGTTCTTCCAGTACAAATATGACAGCAACATTCAAAACTGTCCTTCTTTTATAAATGAATGAATAAACGTTATGGTTCATCATTTGCATTCAGTTCACATTCATATCTGAAAACAGCTCATCGCAAAATCTGTTTTGTTTACCCACAGTGCACACAAACATTAACAACATTCTTACATCAGCTACGGCTAGAGTGGAGGTGGGGAGAGATTCTCCTCTGCCTCTCAACACATGCTTGTCACTGAATTGACAATTTCTTTCCGGCATTCTAGACAAAACAACTAAAAGAATCCAATTTTTCACTAACTGGGAGAAGCCCAAATGCAGTGTGTTCGCTAAAGCAGATGGCAGAGAAAGACACACTGACGGATCCTCAAGATGTGAGCCATCATTCCCAAGCATCTTGCTGCCCAGGAATTCCTTGAAAGCAAGAAGTCCTTTTTCATACTCAAAGGCAATCCTGAACTCAAAACGTATCGTGAGAATCTTTAACACAGAGCAATTCCATTGGCTTTTATCTTTAAAACGTTTTAAGTCCAAAGAACAACAGCCTGATCAGCATCAGGCCTGCTATTCACAAGAGGTTTCTAAGTATCACTACAGTAGCACAGCAAAGGGTTTTCAAACAACCACGTGTATCCTCTGTACTATATTCCTAGCATGTTTTATCCCAGAGTTTCTGGGGCATTTCTAGGGATCAATTTTCCCACCTCTCACACTACTTTTGTGCATAGCACAAATGTATGGTAATGATTAACTGTAATAATCGTCTGCCACTCAAAATGTGTAACAGGACCAGCAGGGAGGAAACCGTGGTACATTCAAATATCTATGAAAGTAGGTACATCTCCCCAGGTTTTTGCTTACAAGTGTGTAGCTACTGGGAATGCCGACTCCTGCAAGCAACCAAACGGGGCCATCCTCAAGCAGTCCCAACACAAATCGAGGGCAGCCACCAGAATTCACACATCCCTGACAATCATCTGTCAAGACGTGACTGTTGAGCCGGCCTGTTCCTTCAAGTGATGCACTGGGACCTTCACTGTGTGATCCGTACAGCTTGCCTACATAAGGAGAAACTCCCCATGCCCACCCAACCCTTTTTCCTACCTTGTGTTCAACATTGTTCTGTTGCGCTTTGTCTAAGTGGACCTTTATGAGCCGGCTACCATCCAGTTTTACACGGATTCTCTTGCCCACAATTTCACTGGGAAAAACCAGATCTTCAAGAATGGCATCATGCACTGCAGTAAGGGTACGACTAAAGAGAAATATAGTGTATAATTCCAACAGATGCATCTTCTACTGAAATCATTAGACTAACAAAGAAAGATATACACCTGGTACTGATTTCAGAAAATGCTTTTTTCCATGTTGATTTATATTTATTAATTACCTATGTATCCCGCCCTTTGTTCCAGTGATGTCAAGACAAAATACATACCCCCCCATCACCAATTATCCTCAAAAGGGTCTTGTAAGGTAGCTAAAGCTGAGAATGTGAGTGGCTCAAGGGCCTCTTGTGTTCCTCATCTTCTGCTGCCAAAGCAAACGAGAACCAACCCAAACTGTTTGCAACCTTGCCTTTTAAACAAAGCAGCAATCCAGGAGTCATATTTCAGACAGTAAGTTAAACTTCTCTTTCCAGGTTGGATTTTCGGTAACCAGCACCTTGTCTTTGGCATGCTTGGTATCTGCCAACAGTGCAGTGGACCAAGAGATACTATATAACCTCGCCACCATTGCGAACCACCTAGCAGGGCATAAAGCGCCACCGAATATCTTGCCACTGTTTATGAGCTTAATACAACGGAAAGACCTGTTAAACCAGCATGATGTAAAAAGTTAGCAACTAAGATAGTAACCAATAACGGAAGAGGAAATGTGGTGGAAAAATAATCTTGTCTAGTGTTTTTAGGTACAGGTAAGTAATGAAATTTCTACCACTGCAACAGGAAAGTTCCATAGTTCCAAGGTTCTTTAAATCAAGTGAACTACTTTGGTCACACTCACAGGATTACTTTTATGGCCCTCAGAAAACCAAGTCACTCATGAATATTTTTAAGATCATAAGAACACTAATACCGAGGCAAACAGAACAGTCCAGTACTGGGCTGTTTAACCCAGTACTGCTTTAGCAGTGCAGACTGCTAAAATGTTCTGCCCTTCTCAGCACTCCCATCCAAGATCCTTTCAGCCGGAAATGTTATATATTAAATCAACTATCCTATAACTGAGCTATGCATCCACCAAGATTACTGCCAGGCAAATAGCTGTAGAGTGACAGCCAAACAAACAAAAGGCTAATGCTGTTGCTATTTATGTTTTATTCAGCAGTAAAGCTTTAAGCTATACAATCGTCCTAAACAGACCGACAGGTGTATGACTTTAACACATACAAAGCATTTTTGTCTCTTTCCGATCACACAAGCGCGTGTCTTTGAGTTTACCTCCTGGGACGCTTCTGCTTGTTTTTTGTGCGGCTTTTTCTTGTCGGCTTTGGCAAAATTCTTCGCTGATAAAGAGAAAAGGATGAATATCAGCTTATTTCTTTCCTATCTAGGAAAGGAATGCACTGATACTTTTAAAAAGAAATTGATTTCACATAACTAAAATAAAGTATCAGCACAATGCAACCTTTTATTTTACAGATCAGATTTGTACCGCCTTGTTCCCCCGACAAGATAAAGTTAATATGAAAACAACACAAGTTTTTGGCAGAGCATAACAGATGGATTTAAGAAGCAATTTTTTCACTTAGATTTTTTACAGATGCATCGATAAGAGGATTAAAATCCCTTTCACTGTGATCCAGCTTGACGGTCAAGACCCTGTTTAAATGAAGTCTTGGGGCAGAACATTCTACCCAGTGGTAATCAACTTTAGGGGACCCAGAGAGCCCAATTTTCACTTCCCACACAAACTACAGCATTGGGGGGACTCTATAATAGATTCAGGGCACAAAACTGCCCTTGGGGAGCTGCACAGGGCCACACTTTGCCAACTCCACTCTAACAAGTACATCAGGCTTGCCAAAAAAGACTCCAGGAAGGGGGATAACCTGACCATGTTTGGGAGGGAAGGGCACAGCATGGAGACAATTATTGAGAAAGACTATGCACTGCATACATACTTTTAGTATTCTGCATAACCCAAATGATTCCTACTCAAGCAATGAAAGTAAGACCTCTTCTGTTCCCCTAAGCCAGTGGTTTGCAAGAATGCATAACTAGCTAACACCTACCTGAGCAATGAACACCACATGCTTTCCACTGAATTTTTTCTCCAGTTCACGGACTAGCCGCACCTGAATCTTCTGGAAAGATTTCAGCTGAGGGACTGGTACAAATATGATGATGGCTTTTCTACCACCACCTACTTCAATTTCCTAAGGAAATACAGAACTGGGCATGAACATGGCATATATTTGAAACATTACTGCAAATGGCTAGATTCTATTACCACTGAACCACCTTCCACTAACTCAAGCTGCTAGTCCATTTCATCCAGTATCATCTACACAATGACAAGGGATAGGTTCTCAGCAGGCTAGTGCATTTAGATGGAGACTGAACTTTGCTTTTTCTACATGCAAAACACCTCCTACTGAGCTATAACACTTCAGCATGTGTTCTTGTGCTGAGCTGCTAGTGACTAATAACCTTATCTTTTCTAAATGAATCCTTAGCTTCTATGGAATTACCTAAGAGCTTCTGAACACTTTTCATTGATCAAATCCAGCTGGAGTTAAGCAAAGACAAATAGAAACAAGGATCACTATATTTATGCAGCAGCATAGTTACTATGATTACTTACAGTAAGTAACCTAAATGTTTCATTGTGTTAGCATATTTGATGTTTCAGGAACAATTTAAGCAGGCATGTGCATGTACACCTGTTAACTTCCAAAACTTTGAAGTGCTTCTACCAAAATAATAATAACAATAAATCTAGAAACACTAGGAAAAAAATTAGGTCATATGGAGACACACACACACTTAGCTGTTTTTATGCGCCGCCAAGTTGGACTCATCTTAGAGTGACTCTAATAGGGCTTTCAAGGCAAGTGAGATATGTAAGGAGTGGTTTTACCCATTGCACACACACACACATTACTGAATTTCCATGGCCGAGCACAGATTTAAACCCAGGCCTCCTGAATCCTAGTCTGTCACTCTATCCACTAAACTCATTTTTTATTTCCATGTGATAAAGGCAGAAATCAATTAAAGGCATATCATCCACTTTCCTGATCGATTCAATTTGATTAAATGTGTCCTGCATGGTTTGTCTTATCAGCAACCATAAATGCTGACAAGTTGTAGGAATATACAGGACGATTCCCGTGCACCAGCCTTTTCAGCTGGGAGGGAAAACTTTCTTTCCAACATTGTGGAAGAGGACTATACCTCACAGCTCCATACAGAGCTAAGCTCCCACACGCCACTTGGGCAGAGCCAAGCAAGAGCGACCTCGCTGGATGCCCATGTTGGAGGTGTTGAAAATAGTATGCATTACTGACAATTCCAAATGTCTAAACGGTAGAAGCGACACACCCTGCAAACTCAAGCAAAACATGCACCACTGGGAAGCACATTTTAATCCTACCTTTGCTGCTGTGATGTTCAGCTCTCTCAGCTGCGCCTTTAAGTCGGAATTCATCTCCAACTCTAAGAGAGCCTTTGGGAAGGACAGTTAAGAAAAATTGCATTATTTTAACAAGACAATTCTGAAAGAAAATAACAGTAAGTGCTCTTCACTATGCAAATGATTCGAAGGGCAGGTCACTAAATATTCTTATGTTTAACTAAACATTTACGTTAAGTGTTGCTAGATGTTTAGCAGACAGTTTTTAAGATAGTTTCCCCCAACCTGCTTGCTTCCTGATATGCTGACTAAATTCCCATCCCAAGTACCCCAAAAGCATTTAAAATACAGACATTTTGATATTTCTATTTCAATCTAAACAACCTTCCAGAATGCTCAAACAACCTTCTGGTGGCAGTATCCAACCCACTTACCTATTTGGCTCACAATGGTGGCTCTCTGCTACAAGTATAGAAGCCAATACTGCCAGCTGAAAGGACCACATACCTGGGAGATGCCCGACTCAAATTCATCTGGCTTTTCGCCATTGGGCTTCACAATCTTTGCACTGGAACTGAACATGGCCTTTCCGCCTTTGAAAAGAAATGAAAACACCTCCGTTAAGGACTATCAAGAATGATTTCTTCTTCCCACAATGGTAGAGAACAAGTCAGAGAAAACTTGGTGGCTGGCAGAGAAAACAACTACATGTATGGGTTTGATATATTCAACAGATATAACATGAACTACATCACTGGCAGGCAACTTCAAGCAGCATCCCATCAAGTGCCCCAGGCCTTCTGCTGATGCCCACACCAGCCCCTTTCGGTGAAACAGGGGAGGCCCAGAACCTCACCTTGGGGCTTGCCTTTTTAAAAAAAAACAACTAGGAATTTGGCTAAAGTGCAGGGGGGAGGGTATTCTTTTAGATTAGATCACACTGCCTGAAAGTGCAAATCTGCTTTCCTTTTTGCCACCAAAGGGGGGTGGGGGTGGGGTGGCAATGGGAGCTGCAAAAATAGCCTGTGTGTGAGTATGTCCTGATGCAGGCCACATGATTTGCACCTTCACTCAGATAAAGGCTCATTTCAGTGAGGAGCTTATGGGCAACCAGGAGGCAATACAGGCCAGCAACAGTAGTTTAACTAACCATGCTGTTACAACACTTGCCAAAATGACTAAATGCTACACTCTAAAGACTCTTAGACTAGGAGTGGAAAACCACTGGCCCTTAAGAGGGGTAGAACTCCAAGTCCCATCAGTCCAGCCACCACAAACACTGTCCAGAGATTATAGAAGTTATGTTTCAAGAAATATAGGAGAACCATATTTGCCACAGATTACAAATTGGTAAATTAATGCAGGACATTAACAGGAGTGCACACACACCAGGAATTCTGACTGCACTAAAATATCTTGTGCATGCAAATATGCCAAGGTAGATGGTGCAGATTCCCATTTAGAACAAAAACCTTACAGAAACTTTACATCATAAATCAAATACAGGCATACCACCCTCTTTTGCTGATTGATTCAGCTTGATTAAATGTGTCCTGCATGGTTTGTCTTATCAGCGATGATCAACGCTGACAAGTTATAGGAATATACAGGATGATTCCCGCGCACCAGCCTTTTGGGCTGGGAGGGAGGGAAAGCTTTCTCTCCAACATTGTGGAAGGGGACTGTACCTCACGGCTCCATACAGAGCTAAGCTCCCACACGCCACTTGGGCAGAGCCGAGCGAGAGCGACCTCGCTGGATGCCCATGTTGGAGGTGCCGGAGACTACTTGTTCTTTACACCCCTCTGCAAACTGAAACAACGCTCTGATTATGGATCATGGAAAGCCTTGAGCAGAGACGGGCAACTGCGATTCTCATTCAAATGCTGTTGGACTCTCAACTCCCATCAGCTCTAACCACCACCAACGCTGAGAGATGAAAGGAGCTTCTGGACCACGACCTGCAGAAGACCAACCATGGCTCAACCACGTTCTCGAGCAAGGCAGAAGCATCTGAGCCAAAAGCGCTTCATGCAAACTTCCCCAAAATCCCAATGAGGAAAAAAAAGGGATCGGGGGGCAACAAGGGGGCAAGTGAAGGCAGTCCGGACCCCAGATCAGATGTGGAAGAAGCCAAGCCAGACAAGCATGAACTTCCCCGAAGGCCGCTGGCAAAAGGCACCCGTAGCCGCTTGCTCCGCACCCACCTCGCCCCAACGCACGTGTGGGGCAGCCCGGCGGGGTCGGGGCGCTCCCTTGGGGGAGGCAGGAAAAGGGTCTCCCCTAGAACTAAGTTCCAGAAGCCAACCAGACAGACAGCCGGCCTAGTGGGTAGCGCGGCCAGTGGACCTACCCACATAAAAGGCCCCGGAAAGGGGGCGACCCAGCAGCAGAGGAAGACCGGCAAAAGGCAAGTCCAAAGGCACCCCCCCTCCCGCTTCAGAAGGCGAGGAGAGACCCCAGAACGGCAGGAGCGAGGCTCTTCTCGCATTCAGCGGCCCGCCCTCCGCCAGCCTCGCAGGGCGCTCCGCAGCCCCAGCCCGGGCCCCGCTGCCCGGCCGCCGGCCCCAGAGAAGCCATCGGACGCAGAAGGGAGGCGAATCGGACGCATCCCGCGGCACTGGGTCCAGGCAAACAGGTTTGGGGCCGCTCGACCCAATATCGCCCGGGATCTCGTAGAAAAATTCCCCGCGCCCGCCGCCAGGCCCAGGCCGAACATACCTACCTCTCTCAGCGCCGGCCTAAGGAAGAGGGAGAGTTCTCGCGAGAGCTCCACAAAATCCCGTCCAGGGTAAACCGTGACTCCGCCCACCTATGGCCGTGAAGGCACACCGGGAAGTCTTAGAATAAGCACTTCCGCCCTGCTGAAGCTTTTCGGCGGTGGTAAACTGCTGGCGGAAGGCGGGGGGTAGGTGGGCGCCTTTTTAGCTGGAAGTCGTAATTGTGTATGCACGTGAACCGACTGCACAGATTTCTTTCGTGTTGTGTTTAAATTCGTCCTGCCGAATGTGAAAAGCACTTGGATATGTCCACTGGACCAGGAAACGAAAACAAAACTGTAAATTAAATAGGAAAATAAATAAGTATATACACTGCTGTTGCTTCTCAGTTATTTTCTAGTTGAAGGTCGTTTACATGGAATTTGTAATCCCTCATAATATGCTTTCTGAGCCTGGTAAGTGGCAGCAATGCTAACACCGAGAGCGAAAGAGCAGGTTGGTTGGAGCGTTAAACAAGTGTATTTTAGCTGCAAAAACAGATTTCACGTTGCCCATGAACAGAAAAGGAACTGAAAGTAAAATCAGCAACAACATCCCACCCTGACATGCATCTATAGTTTTTTTTTCTTTTTTATTATTATTATTCTTTATAAAATCCATCCATGCTTATTTAACATCGTGTCACCTGGGTTCATCTTATAATCATTTGTTAATACAACTACAATACATATTAAGCTCTTAATCTATACAACGTGCTTCTAACCATTGATAAAACAAGTTCCATGTTTGATAATATCCTGCATCTTCCTTTCCTTTGATTTTCAGTGTCAGGCTATCCATTTTGGCACAGTCCAATATCTTTTTAATTATTTCTTGATCTGTAGGTGTTTCTTCATTTTTCCAGTATTGTGCGAATATAATCCTTGCGGCTGTTAAAATATGCAGTATTAAATATACATTTTGTTTATCAACACTTTCTGATATTATAGCTAATAGAAAGAGTTCTGGCTTAAAATCTACATTTTTTATTATTATTTTAACAAGCCATATATGTATTTTCTTCCAAAAATTTTTGCTTTATCACAGATCCACAAAAGGTGATAATAAGTTCCATTTTTTTATGACAGTTCCAGCATTTAATTGACCTATTAGAGTACATTTTAGCTAATCTATCGGGTGGTAAATGCCATCTATAAAACATTTTATATAAATTCTCTTTATAAGATGTTGCCATTGTCATTTTATAGTTTCTAGACCAGTTTTTGCCATTTTTCAAAGTCAATATTATATCCAAAAAATGTTGCCCATTGAACTATTGTTTCTTTGACCTGTTCGTCCTCCATTTTCCAATTTAAAATAAATTTATATATTTTCCTAATTAATTTATCATCTGATGTTAACATTATTTGGTCAAACGTTGTCTGTTCTTTATAAAAAATCATACATTCACTCCTATCTATATCTAAGATATCTGTATAAGTCAAAGTTTTTTCAAAATTTAGAAGATTGGGATGAACAAATGCTTCTATAGGTGAAACCCATCCTGGTATTTTTGTGTAGTGTGACAACGTTTTGAATACTGCGTACAGGTCCGGTTTTCAAAGACACCTCCATTTTAATCTGTGCAATTGGATCAGACAAAAACAAAAAATAAGTGATAAATAAAAATGGTGTGGTACCTTGAAGATTTATATTTCAATGTGAGCTTCCACGGACGAAGTCCACTTCCTTAGACCTGAGGAATAGTCTTGAAGACAATATATTTTTGGGTTTTGCTGTTGTTTTTGGTCTCATGCATACACAGTTCTGGTCACTATACTTGCAGAATGATAACAGCACTAGAAATAGGCAGCCAGAATTATTAATTCCTCTGTGAATAAATCTTACAATATTTGTGGCTGTTTTACTTACTTAAAAAGCAGATAAGGGACACATGGTAGAAATATATACCATTATGTGTAGCATGGGTACTTACTTCCCCCCTCCTAATATTGTCCTAATACTCAAGTCTAAAGGCCATATACTGAATGAACAAAATGGTGAGAGATTCCAGCCAAGTAAAAGCAAATTTTAACAGAATACATAGTAAAAACTCTGGAATTTGCTAGTACAAGAGGTAGTAATTGCAGCCAATTTGGATAGCTTGAAAATTGAATTAAATACATTGGAGGAGACAGGGGCTATCAGTGATAAGTCATTTATGTACTCCTTTTCATTCCAGACAAATGTCTCTATATCAGTTGCTGGGGGACATGAGCAGGAGGCTATCCTCTTTGCTTGGCCCACAGAATTCCACTATGTGGTGCTTATGGCTAAAGACTTGGAAATAGGGATGTGCCCAGTGTAACTTGAAATCATATAGCAGACTATCAGGGCCTGAGGTGTAGATTGCATGGGTCATAAATAAGTAATTGATGTAGTCAATAGGTGACGACTGGAAGATTCCTGCATTCAGATTCTCACTCAACCATGCAACCTTGAACCAGTCATTATTTTTGTCTTGTCTACCTCACACAGCTGTTGTGAGGATAAATACTGAAAGGACCATATATGCTGTCTTGACAGGATGTGAGTCTGGAGAACAAGTAAATAATTACACTCTTCTGGCACTGAAGCATTTTCTGTAGCTCCTACTTTCAAACTAGCTGGAATGACTTTGTGTAGCCATGAGGTGATTCCTTCTCTGAGACTGTGAACAGCTGCAAAAGATGTACACACAAAATACAGAATAATTACAGTATATTTTGCAGAGAGGGAAAGCTGAGTGTTAATTAATTCACTTAATTGCCATGGAACATGACTACCATAGGTTGCAGTAACAGGCAAAGACAGGATTTTTGATAGTTTGGAAAACCGAACTTTACTGTGACCCTAACCCCCTAGCAAATTATCATGTGCCCATTCCAATGTGCATGCTTGTGACCTTCCAGGTAATGTCTGTACTGTAGGAGAAGCAGCTCCAGCTGAATCACCAATTTTCAGTAGCTGCTCCTTTTCTGCCATTTTTCTAATCAAGGGTTAGGAAGAGCCATGGAGAGCAAGGAAGGGTAATGTAAGGAAAGACAATGGCTGAAATTCTGTTTAGCGTAATAGAGTTAAATCAGAGTTAAATCAGTGAGGATTTGGTGAGCCAGCTCCTCTGTAGGTTCCATTGATTCAAGGAGGCATATCCTAGTTGCGATTTATTTTAGTGCAGTTGGTTACCACTAGAGTAGGCCTACTTGAATCAGTGGAAATTATGGAGAAGTCGAGTCATCAACTCTCCTGAGATTCAACAGGCCTACTTTAGTGCAATTTGCACTAAGCTGCAGGATTTCAGCCAACATGCTATTATGCACGGAAAGCAACAAGCGAGCACACTGAACATAAGAACATTCCCAAGTCTATCTTCAGGTAGTATCTTGATTAGGACATTCCTTTTTCTCAGGCTAAATGGTAAAGATAGCAAAAGTCCTCAACTTCATCCATCTTTCCAACCACTTGGCTTTCTTTAACATCTAGTCTGTTGAAAGGCCTTCTAGAGCTCAAAAGGTTGCACATTTTCTGACCCATGGCTTGGCCACTTAAAAGATATTACCCTAATTTGAATTTTACAAGACCTCATTCCAGTCACTCCCCTCACTCTTTCTTTGTAATTAGTTTTTGTAAGTAGTTTTTCTTACATTTAAAAAAAGCTTAGTTTTTCTAAATCGTTTTTCTTTGTAACTAGTTTTTGTCATTAACTTTTAAAATAAATTTTATTTTTTGTAATTCGTTTTTTTTTTTTTTTTGGTAACCACTAGTTTTTCCCGCCCGATTCCCCCCTCCTGTTTCTCTCCCCCCCCCCCGGCTCGGGCAGTTCCTCCCCCTTTCCCTTGTGCCGCATAAAAGGAAGAGAAGCGCGGGAGGCACCTCAGTGCCTCTCTTTCTGAGCTGCAGGAAGGTACGTGCGAGTGGATTGGGGAATGAGCAGGGAAAAAGAGGCGAAAGGATGGCCTCTGAAATGAAAGCCGAGGTCGGGGAAGCGTGCCATCCTTGTGAACAGTTCCTCAGACGGTCCGGGCGACCTTAAAAGCAGAGCATCAGGTCTTCTCGCTTCTGTCGACCGGGGGGTCGGCGGGGAGGTCATGCTATGCCTGCCGACACGGAAGTTCAGGGGGATGTGTTCCCACGTGCTAATGTGCACGCAGCCTCATTCTGCTCCCTCGGGGCGGTGGGGGGGCCTTCCTCGGGTGGGGGGGGGCTTGTCAAAGGTGGCGAGTTTATTCTGAGAGGGAATAATACCCCTTCCTTGACTCCCAGCGACGAGGAAGGAGGACTTCCCTTCCAGCGTCTTAAGGAGTGAGGAAGGGAGGCCCTTCTGTCCCTGAGGGGAGGTGGGAACGAGGCTCTCCGGCTCCCGCGGAGCCTCTTCCGACGAAGTCTCCCCACGTGTGTGCCATATATGTCGGCCTTGTGAGGGTTCCCTGAGGAGACTTCGCTCGAAACTGACGTTGGGTCTGTGTAGAGAAGGGAACAAATGGCGCGCCTGATTTCTCCCCCCCCCCCCATTGACCTTAAAAGTCCATAAGCGCCATGGTTTTCTATGGGACATTCCCCCACGCAAAAGTGTACACTGAAGCCTGGCTTCAGCCGTGTTTTCAAAAAGGTTTTTAATACGCTTTGGCCTCGCATTTTCCGAGCGGCGAAACGGGTCCTTTTCCCGCCTTCGAGACTTAAGGCGGGAGTGGAGTGCGCATGCGCAAGACCGGTGCTTCGGGGCGGCCGCTGTGGTTTCGGAAGGCGAATAAGGAGGTGGGCGGGGAAACAACGCGCCTGCGCAGGAAATGGTTTCTCGGAGCGTAGGAGCGCTACACTCTCGGGCCATAGAGGAAGCTGGTGCAAGGATTGCTCTTCCGGTTTTCCTTCGCCGTCCGCCCTATGAGGGGCCGGGTGGGCTAATTTAAAAACGGGGGGGGGGAGAGAGGAAACTGGCCCACTCCCTAGCGAGTTTGGAGGCGATTTAGTTTATTCGCAGTAGCTGCTTCCTCAGAATTTTGTTTATAGGCCGCAAGTGTGCGTTTCGCCCTTCATTAATTCCAACCCAGGGATTGGTGCGTGGGATTATAGGTGACCGGAAGGGGCGTGGCGTGGGAACGAAAGGCGGAAGTGGAGGCGGTTGGCCGGGAGGGGGAATGGGATGAGTGACCCTCATGCTGCGCCGGCTGTTGGCGTTTCTCCTTCATCCTTGTTTCCTGCCCAGCACCGGCCGCGGAGCTCCCGGCAGCGACGTCATGTTCTACGCGGTGCGGAGGGGCAGAAAGACCGGCATCTTTCACTCTTGGTAAGCAGGCCTACCGCTGGGAGGGAGGGAGGGAGCGCGGCCTGTCAGTCAGTCAGCCAGCCCTCCTTGCACCCCCGCCCCCCGCGAGATCCCTCGCAAAAAGTGTCCTTCCCCCCTCCCTCCTTTGACTCTGAAGTTAGTGCCAGGCTTGTTTTTGTAGGCAGCTGGAGGAAGGCAAACGTCACACACACACACACCCCGCGAAGCCACCTTCTCAAGCAGCCTGGTGAGGGAGGATGGGCTGGTGGGGGAGGGAGGGGACTGGCTGAGGGTTTAAAGTCAAGCCTCCTTGACGCCAGCCCAACGCTTTTGAAGGAAGACCAGTAAAGACATTAAAGGTCTGTGTGGGAAAAGGGAGGAAAGCTATGGAATAGATTTATCTTCAATACTTTAAAAAACTCACACAAATATGGGTTGTATTCTCTCCCCCTTCCCCCCCCCCCCCCAAATCTATGTTATGAGAATAAAGGAGGCTGGAAGGACCATGTAACCAACTCCACACTCATTAGAGGAACAGTGACATCCCTACATTAATAAAAATAAAGTTTTCAGACAGTAAATCCAATTGATTTTTCTGGAACTTAATTCCAAGAAAGTTTCCTTAAGGGTAGTTTTTAAAAGCAGTTTTACACAGAAGGAAGTCCCACTGAATTCAGCAACACTTCCACTATTTGACCAGAGGACTGTGATGTTGGAACTGACTGACTAGTCTGTAAATATAATGGTTTTCAAGTATTCTAAGGTGGGGAAATTTATCAGGTGTGGGCTTCCTTAACTTAGTTTAGGATCCAGACCAATGTATTTTTTCAGTTCTTGCAGAGACCAGTCTACTTAGAGGAGGAATAAGAAATAATAGAATATAAACAACATGGTCAGTCCTTTGATAATGTAATACCTTTCACAGGGAGGAATGTAAAGAGCAAGTCGACAGGTATAAATGTGCCAGTTTTAAGAAATTTGGAACAGAGGAAGATGCTTGGGCCTTTATAAATGGTGGGTCAACAGAATCATCCAGTCATTCAACAGGTAAGTACTCCAGAAAGAACTAGTGCTTGGCAAAAATATAGATGGGGTCTTGGGATGATTACTGTGGGTAAACTAAATTTATTCCATAGTAAATGTGATAGTTATGTTGTCGAAAGACATCCAGAGAGAAATGTAGCAGATAGCTCTTTATCTCCAGGAAGGAATTTGAGGAGTAGATTAAATGCTGTTTATTGGTGTGTTACAATTGTCCTGCTATTCTCTCTCTCTCTCTTTTTTTTTTTTTAATTTACCATAACATAGTCTGCTTTCCTTGTTACCTAATACTTTATGTTAGTATGGATGTGATGCAAAACGTTACTGTCATGAGGCGGAATAGTTCTCTCCGTGGCTGTTGTGTCCTGGAGGTACAAAAATTAAGATGTTGTGGGAAACCTAATACTATCATTTTGGAGACTTTTAGTCACCATTGTATGTACATATTTCTTTTGATCTTCAGAGAGCTGGTTACAGAAATTGATACTTTGACTACAAGAACTGCCAATTTCCAACTAGTATGTGTATGTTAAACTCTAGCGTGTATTAATATTCATGCTGATCTTTTATTTTTATCATAATATACAGTTATGAATTCTTAGTCATATTTGTATTTTTGCAAACTTCTTAGATGGCTGTGTCGTATATTTTTATAACTATATGATATCAGAAATGCCATATTAAGAAATGTTGGGTATTAAGAAGAAATAGGTAAGTTCTGCTGATTTCAGACATGCTACTGTATGTCCAGAATTGCATTGTGAGGTTCTTAGGAATGAATATTGTGCTTTCAGTCTTAATTGTTGGCATAACTTTTTATTTTCCCCAAGGTACCAGTGGTGACTTTGGTGGAAGATGGGAATGCAACAGTTACTGGGGTGACAGGTCTACATCATGGTCAGATTATAGCTCATATAAGAGACCAAATGGACAGACTTCAGAAAACCAGCACAGCAGAAAACGTGTAAAATACACTGAAGTGCCTTATTCATCTTCAGAGGACAAAGATAAATTCTCCTTTACAGGTAAGTATCTGTATTTGCTGAAGTTGCCTAAATCGGGGGTCGTCAGCCCCCAGTCCGCGGCCTGGTGCCGGTCCGTGGGCTTGCTGGAACTGGGCCGTGGATATGGATCTCCGGCCCCCCCCATGCACGTGCGGGGGGCGTGTCACGCTCGTGTGGGGTGTGTGACATGCCCATCGTGCGAGCGTGACGTGCCCCCGCGCATGGGGCTCGCTCCCCCCCAGCTGGTCCGCGGCCCCAAAAAGGTTGGGGACCGCTGGCCTAAATAATTGTGTTTCCTCTTAAGTCTTCAACTCGGCTTTCAGCCTCTCCCCTAGGATCCAATTTTGTTCTGAATACAGCCTGAAAAATTATTTAAGAAATTAAAATCTTGTTCAGATCTGTTGAATGGATGGTTGAGAAATTATGAATGTTTGATACAGTTTTTAAAAAAAAAAACACCACAGCCAGGTATATAGGAATTTTAACACAGCTAAGTCTACCAGTGTAACATGCATGTTGTGTCAGAGGTGCATTTAGTATCTGCATCTAAACCAAGAGTCTCTGACCAATGCTGTATTTGACTTCTTTTGGATACTGAAATGAATAGTTGTCACACCTGCCTTTTTACAATAAAAATCTGCATTTCCAGGAGATTATGCAGTTGTTTACACTGATGGATGTTGCTCGAGTAATGGGCGGCGTAAAGCACGTGCTGGAATGGGTGTATATTGGGGACCTGGTCATCCTCTGTAAGTAAGATAAAAGTGGTTGTCTGGTGCATGCTTTAAAATATTCCTCTCTCCTACTCCCTAGAGGTCCAGATACCTGGCGTTCTCCTCTTGATTTACTAAGAGGGCAGGGTCATCTTAGCAGAAAGGCCCGGTTGAATGATGGAACTTCTCCACACTTTTTTCTAATGCCTGTCTTTTTGCTGCCTCTGTAGTGAATGGTTGTAATTTCTCAGCCTTTATTTTCTTGGCTGGTTCAATTCAGTCTAAGTAGAGTTTGCTTTTTTTGTAAGCTTAGACTGATGAAGAAGTAAGAAGAGGCCTCTTAGGATCATATGTTTTTTTTAATGTGGGTCTAGTGTAATAGTCTAGATATATATCAGCAACTGCACCAACTTGCCATCTGTTTGTTTAAGAGGGTGATCATGGCTAGTGGCAACTGTATAGCCCAGATACCACCGCAGTGGAAATCCATTTGGTTTGCTACTGATGGGTGATTGCTTCCTGCATGAATGCAAGGGACCTTTGCAGCTAAATACTACAAAATATGAAGTCTCAGGAGTTGAGGACCGGCTAGGTATTCTTACTACTCCCTCTTCCTAACTATTCTTGACAGCAATGTCTTGAACTGAGGGCAGCTGTCGGTTGTCACGATTTTCACTCTACGCTCACAAGAGTTCATGTGTCACGAAACATGACCCCACTGTAGCATTTTGTGTGAATGAGTAGGAAGTAGCCAACAACAGAGACACTTTGCCCTGCTGTAGATCTGCAAGATGAGGGCAAGCAGGATAAATGCAGTTTGTGGCTTGCCTTACTCAGCCTTGATAAAGAAATTGTCTATTAATAAGTAAAATTGTCTTGTATTCAGGACAGAAACTGTAAAGATGATGGGTTAGCCCTGCCTTATACAGAATCCTGATTTTAGACAGTTGTGGTCACATCAGATTCCTTAATGCTGTCACAATCACAACTTAGTCATGTATCTTGAACACGTGAGATGTTAACATGTATAAGTTTATTTTGGCAAGAGATGCAGATACAGCCATTTAAAGTATGTTCAAATCATAGTATCCAGATTAGGTAGGTGTAATTTTAATGTTATGGGATATTTTTATAGTGCGGGCATTGTTCAGTGTTGCAGTAGATTTTTATCAGAGGATGTTTCTAATCATTTGCCTGTCTTGTGTATTCCACAGAAATACCAGTGAGAGAATTTCTGGGCGGCAGACTAACCAAAGAGCTGAAATACATGTAAGTAAAAACAAAACATGAATATAAAAGATGCCACAACTTTTATAGGAATAGACTCTTGATCTTCACTGAAACAGGTAAATAGAATTACAGTAAAATAAGTCTTTGATGGGATCAAGTACTCATAAACTAATTTCTATATATTTCTGGGTTAATAGCACCCTTAGGTGCAATTGAATTATATTGTTTTTACAGAGTTTTTTTTTTCTTTTTTTTTAGCATAACTTCCTAACTCCTAAGGCATATTTTCTGAATGTTTTTTTCAGGCAGCTTGCAAAGCAATAGAACAAGCAAAGAGTCAAAATATCAAGAAACTAGCAATTTATACTGATAGCAAATTCACCATTAATGGTAAGCAAAGGTTTGTTGGAAAGTGGGAGTAAAGCAATAGAGATGGAATATAGTCTTCCTAAAGTAGAACTGATTGTGCAGAATGGGAAAGTGTAGTCTGTTTTATGAGACATTTCCAGTTAATCTTGAAATGCATTTCTCTAACCATGGGTTCCTGAAACCAGCTTCTGGTTTGATTGTTAAAGAAAGAGCATTTAAAATAACCCTTGATCCTAATGGGGAAAGGATTATGCTATCCGTTTGAGAGCAATTGTTGACCTGAGCAGGTCAGAGTTTCTGCACAGAATCATTTCTTAATTGCTCAGTCAGCCTGAATGTTGTCTGTGTGAGTTTGAATAGCGGTGGATATGTTTGTGAGTTACTTATCCAAGAACCTAACTACTTACGTGTTTGAATCCTACCTCGTGTATTTTGAGCAAACTTGTGGCAATCTATTGCGTTTTTTTTAAACAGCTTTGAAGCTGAAAATGGATTGTAATCCCCCCCTTTTCCTTGAAGGCTGGACACATAACTGTTGCTAATCTTCGTAAAATATTAGGAAGTCGGATTTATAAGGCTGAAAGAGTTCACTATTGGACACAATGGATGTGATTACTTACAGCATTGAACCTCCCATGTGTTTCCTGATCAAATGCTCTTTCCAAGCCTCTGTGTCCCTTCCTTGTCTGTACATTTAAAAGACAAAGGCAGAAATGCACCTCAAAATATATAAAGCAGACTGATGAAACAAATGTGTATGTCTTGTTCAAGTAGCCGAATAATGAGCAAATGTTTCAGTGTGAGCTTGGGTGGATCAGAATCCATTTCTTCATATTTCCTGAGGGAAGTGCATGTTGATCCACAAAGCTCATATTAAAATAAATCTGGTACTTTTTTAAAGCACCACAATGTTGTGTCTTTTGTCTCCATTATTTTTGTTGACAGATTAATACAGCAGTTACTTTGGATATAGAAAAACTTAGCGATAATAGTTTCTTTCGTTAAGTACAGAGATCTAATCTAATTGTCTAGATGCAACAGTGACAATCCCATTGAGTCAGTGGGGTTTTAACATTCAGGAACAGTCAGTGGGTCTACTCTGGTTGGGACTAGCAATTGGCTTTATGCCATAATGTTCCAGAGTTTTGAAAAAAGCCATGTGCATATGGATCTTTTGTTCTCATTTTTTCCATGTAATCAGTTAACCAGTGACATTCACTGGAAAATATGTTATTCATTATAGAAAGGAGATTCTGCCCCAACTATTGTTTCCTTTCTTTTTCCCTGTGCCCCACCCCCAGTCATAAGACTTGCTAACCATTGTTGCATCAGTCTATCTTTTCAGCTTGTCTACATGCAGACCCAGTCCATGGGTGAGAATGAGTAAATGCTGAAGCTCTTTTCAGGTGTTAGAAAGTCTAGAATACTCAAGAATAGAGGGAGTGTTCTAGCTTTGCTGCACTCCAGTCCACTGTTTCGTCATCCTTGTATGTATGGAGAGCAGCAAGTGGGAAGAGAGAGATAACAAGAGATTTGCTAGCCATGGGTAGAGATGGGGGGGCCTGGGGAAAAAACAGAAAATTTGGGCGGGGCGGGTTCCCCCCAAAAGCTGTTTTTTGTTTGTTTGTTTTTCTGAAAAATTGGGGAGGAAGGAGTGTAGAATATGTTCTTTTACAACGATGAATAATATGTCTATGACATGGTATTCAAACTATATAACATGACCTTATTGAAAGACTTCTGAGACTATATATTTAAGTTATCTGGGAACTTAAATACGGAACAGATTAATCACGTTTCAATGGGAAATGGTGCTTTGACTTATGACCATTTCGAGTTACGTCCATCTTCTGGAACAGATTATGGTCTTAAGTCGAGGCACCACTGTACATAAAAGCCCATGGGGGCTGTCCACGTGAGTTGTGGATCTTGATTTACCAGGGTCTTGACTTAAATAGAAAGTTAACACAGAAACTATCCTTATTCTGACTCATTGTTCTCTGTATATGAGGTTGATTAAAGCAGAGGTTGTCAACCCCAGGTCCGCGAGTGTGCCCGGTCCGTGGCCTGAGCTGGGCTGCGGAGACAGACCTCTACCGGCCCCCCGCACACACTCCCCTCCCCACAGCTGCTTTGTGCACACGTGCGTGCTAGTGCTGGCGTGAGCGCTCTCCCACCCCTTCACGCGAGTGCCCGCATGTGCAGGCGCTCCTGCGCATGCGCGAAGGGTGGGGGGAGTGCTCACGCTGGTGCTGGCGAGTGCGTGCACGCTCCCCCACCGCTTCGCGCATGTGCCCGAGAGCGAGCGTGGGGCATGCCCCGCCTTCCTCAGAGGCTCAGCCGGTCCGCGGTCCCAAAAAGGTTGGGGACCGCTGGATTAAAGAATGAGGTTAGAAATGCTCTACAGTAGACAGCCAATGAGTTTCAGTTTAGGCACTTTATAACTGAAAATTGCCTGATTAGACAGAATCCAGAAAAATACTCTGGTATGTCAGGCTTTTCAAAAGTGAAGGTTGGAAACAGGTTGAGAAGTGATTAAGGGATCTGTATGCAAGTCAGCCTTCTAT
This sequence comes from Intellagama lesueurii, assembly GCA_037013535.1. NCBI lineage: Eukaryota > Metazoa > Chordata > Lepidosauria > Squamata > Agamidae > Intellagama > Intellagama lesueurii. The sequence continues at coordinate 223,115,046 of JBAJHW010000001.1, forward strand.
TTTGAGCCAGGACCAGACAACTGAAGGAAGACTTCAACGCTGCTAAGCCTTCAAGTTCCATTTTAGCTGTGGTAGTAACAATTGATTTAAAGCAGTCCTGTACTTATGAAAATGAGCAACCCAGAAAAGCACTAAATGGGAAAAATAAGACCAAACAGTGGTGTAGAAAAAAATAGCATTCAAACATGTTTTGGACCTCTATGATTATCATGGCATCAAATTGAAATGTGGCGCTTCCATTATACAACAGCAGGTAGACAGGTCTCATAAAATAAATTATCGTGTTCTGGGGACAATACAACCACAGATAGAATATATTTGGAAAAGGAAGCTAAGTGAGTTTGAAGTTCTGAAAAAATGACTTCCATTGCATTTAATGAGACTTTTGAACTACTAAGGTTACCTTGGAACTTAGCTGTTGGATACCAAAGGCAGAAAAGGGAAGCATCACTTCTCTTGCACTTCTGGTAGCACAAGAGATTGAAGAGTAACAATTATGGAGTTCATTAACTTTTATTTAGTGTAAGTTTATTTAAGCTTGGAGAGTAAGGGTTAATACATGCTGCTGCTTCACAAGAGATGAGAAGGGCCAGTGCAAACAAAAAGGGTTCATTAGGGGGGAAATCATCCCCCTTATTTACTATCAATGTATTTAAAACTCAAGTCAAATAGGATACGTATGATTTTATCTCAGTTGTAAATTCATTACAACAGATGTTAAGAGTCCACACCAAGATGTCATGGATTTAGAAAGCTCTTAGCCTCTCTAGAACAGTTCTCCTAGATGACATTGGGCAGATGTGGTGGATGTTTGGGAATTCTTTCTTTTTTTAAAAAAAATTGTGTTGTAATTAACATGGGAGCCTCAGCAAAACTCAATCTTCCATAGGTGCAACAAGCTGGGTTCCAAACTGGAAGGCCAATGGTTGGAGAACCAGTTCAGGAAAAGATGTGGTAAACAAAGAAGACTTTGAAAGACTTGCCAAGCTTTCAGAAGGCATAGATATCCAGTGGGTAAGTAATATAGCTTGAAAGGGCTAAGCAAATAAATAACTAGTACATACTACTAGTATGAATCTAATAGAACAAGATGAGCAGTTGTGATTAAAGGAGAGGCTGTGGGATTATACAGGAAATACATATGTCTTTCTGACAATCCCTCAGGCTTCCTGGGGATGGAAGATTATTGTTGGTTTCTAATTAGATAATTGGTGGAAGAAATTGTTACAATGCATTCACAATATTTTACACCTCAGTTGCATAGTAGAACATTTGTGTTTTCATAACAAGTGACATACTCTTTTATTGTGAACAGATGCATGTTCCAGGTCACGCTGGTTTTACCGGGAATGAAGCAGCAGATCGGCTAGCAAAAGAAGGAGCTGGGAAGTCCCTGTCTTAGCATTTTATAATTAGAAAGTTCCGCTGAGTTTGGGAGCACCATCAGAAACCTTAGGACTGTTTCATGTTTGAGTTTAATTCTGTTGGACCTGCCTGCAGCCATCCTGGAATTCAGGACACTTGGGTGGGGCATTTGCCCTTGTGTCAAAGAGGTATTTTGTGAAGATAATAAATAATTCCAGTCCTGGCAGCTTATATTTCTATGCAGTATGTTGCTGAAGTGGATCATATGGTTCATTATTCAAAGGTTGGATGGGCTGTATAAATTTTGTGATGTTACCAGATCAAAAGAGTTGGAATATCTGTTTGCTTTGAACAACGTTTCCTGTTCCGTGATCAGAAATAAAAGTGTATTTTTGCATTTTAATCTTGGTTAGCTTCACAGACACTAATAGGCTAAAGTGAAACCAAAAAACAAAATTACAGATTGCAACAACTTTGTGCAGTAGTACATTTCACAAGTGTATAATGTTGGGGAGAACAACAACTACCGTCTCCAATCTTGTTTCCTTGGAGCAGTTTAGTCTAATAACCTGTTCCTATTCCTCTTTCATTGAAGGAACTACAGGTGTTGGATGTCATTCTTGTTACTTAAAAGAGCTGATAATATAATTCTGTTTTTATTAAAATAATTGAAAATAAATTGTATTTTCTTTCAAGGATACCCAGAGTGGTGTAGTGAATAATGGCTGTAAGTCAGTATTGACTTGAAGGCACATAAGATTATTTCGAAGCTTTCCTGATCTCTTCTCCCACCCATTTTTATTACGTACATGATATACACAGAGGATACAGTTTGAGCCAGCAATAGCCAGCTGTTGCAATCTGAGGGATATAAGTGCGCACTACTATCATGCCTCCTGTGCAGTGAGTTGTGATATAGAGGCTGCCTCCATCAACTTCTCCCATGCACCTTTGCAAGTCACAGGGAGTCCACACAACTCCCACTGTGCAATGGACCACTTTTCTAATGGTTTCAAGGAGCGGTAGAAACCGTGTCAGGGTGAGGGAGCGGCTCTACCACCTTGTGGTTTGAGGGCTTCCAGTGTTGCCATAGTTCAGTCTGCAGAAGGGGCGGTTACCACCTAATTATTTACTTCCTATACTGCGCCATTAGTGTTGCTGCTACTCTGGTTCATAGGGTAAAATAAAAACATTAAGCTTTGCTAGCTAAAACCACTTTAGTACAAAGTACAAATTAAGACCCATTTAAACATCTTAGGATAATATTTACAATTGGCAGAAGTCAGCTTGGTATAATTTGGTCTTAGTTTCCTAAAAACAGGGATGGTGTCTCCTGAACCTCTATAGGAAGCTTGGTTCCAAATTGCTAGAAGAGCTTGAAACCATCATGCAGGCTGCAGCTGTTTCCCTCTAAGAAGCTCACCTGGCCTCTACGCTACCAGCCGTGTGAATTTGGGACATTAAAAACAGCACATAAGTTTGGAACTGCCCACAAGAACTCTATGTACAGCCTTGAAGATGATGATTTATCATCAAAAGCTTACTATTTGTATTTGTTTTATCTCAATGGTCGATTAAAGGTATCACCTGCTCCTGCATTTGTATTGGTTCCTCATGTTGGCTCTATTGGCCTCCTTAGGTGTTAAAAATTCTTAATATCGAGGACTGAGGAGCATGTGAGGTGGCCAACTTATGTTTTTCGAGAGATGTGCTGCCAAATATTGAGGTCATAAGCCGTTAATCGAGCTTTATAGGCTGCAACCAGCACCTTAAATTGAGCACAGAAACTAGTGGGGAGCCTGTGAAGGGATGCCAAGAGTGGGGATATGTGTTGGTACCTGTAATTGGTCTGGCTGGCGCATTTTGTACCTGCTTAAGTTTCCATGAATTTGGCCAAACTCCGGGAGGCAGTGGAAGACAGGAGGGCCTGGTGTGCTCTGGTCCATGGGGTCACGAAGAGTCAGACACGACTTAACGACTAAACAACAACAAAGTTTCCATACTGATGTCAAGGTCAGCCGTACGTGGAGAACACTGGAGATCACCAACACAAGAGAGCACTGCTGTTAGGCATTTATTATCCAGGCAGGGGTGGAGCTGGGCAATCAACTAAAGTTCAGGAAGGCACCCTTGGCCACAACATTTAAGTCCCCATAGAGATAGCTGGGTCCAAGATTACCACTGGGCTGTGCACACAATCATTTGGGTGGCGTGTAACCCTATTGAGGCCAGGAAAATATCCATCTAACCAGTCTGATGACCCAACAGTTGAATCTCCATCTTTGCAGTTTCTTGGCCCTCATCCAGTCCATTATTGATGCCAAGCAGCACTTGAGGACACACACAGCATTACCTGCAGTTTAGGAAGAGAGGGAGCTGTGTGTCATCCGCATATTGATGTACTCCAAATCTCTGCACGCAGCTTCTCATAGCTACCCTGTTTCCCCAAAAAGACCTAACCTGAAAATAGGCCCTGGTATGATTTTCCAGGATGCTCATAATATAAGCCCTACCCCAAAAATAAGCCCCAGTTAAGTGAAACCCCGCCCTCCACCATTGTGCAGCAACCAGAAGAAGATGACAGGACTGTATTTGAATAAATTTAGATTGTTCAGATATGCAGATGATACCACTCTGATGGCAGAAAGTGAGGAGGAATTAACCTCTTAATGAGGGTGAAAGGAGAGCGCCAAAAATGGTCTGAAGCTCAACATCAAAAAAACTAAGATCATGGCCACTGGCCCCATCACCTCCTAGCAAATTGAAGGGGAAGATATGGAGGCAGTAACAGATTTTACCTTCTTGGGCTCCCTGATCACTGCAGATGGTGATAGCAGCCACGAAATTAAAAGGCGCCTGCTTCTTGGGAGGAAAGTGATGACAAACCTAGACAGCATCTTAAAAAGCAGAGACATCACTTTGCCGACAAAGGTCTGCATAGTCAAAGCTATGGTTTTTCCAGTAGCGATGTATGGAAGTGAGAGCTGGACCCTAAAGAAGGCTGACCACCAAAGAATTGATGCTTTTGAATTGTGGTGCTGGAGGAGACTCTTGAGAGTCCCCTGGACTGCAAGGAGAACAAACCTATCCATTCTGAAGGAAATCAATCCTGAGTGCTCACTGGAAGGAGAGATCCTGAAGCTGAGGCTCCAATACTTTGGCCATCTCATGAGAAGAGAAGACTCCCTGGAAAAGACCCTGATGTTGGGAAAGTGTGAAGGCAAGAGGAGAAGGGGACGACAGAGGACGAGATGGTTGGACAGTGTCATGGAAGCTACCAACATGAATTTGACCCAACTCCGGGAGGCAGTGGAAGACGGGAGGGCCTGGCGTGCTCTGGTCCATGGGGTCACGAAGAGTCGGACTGTGAGGGTTTGGGTATGGCCTCCTCCGGTTTTAATAAAGACTCAGGATTCGTATTTTGTAGAAAGTCAAAACTATGTTTTATTTGAACACGGGACAACAGGTCCCTTTCTTCAACATCAACGTCTCTTCCTTCTCTCGCGGCCAACGAGTCCCACGAGGGCATCCAAACATCCTTATCAAAGGGTTTATAATCCAAATTGTCCCAAGGACCCTTCAAAAATGGGTTACTGTCCTCCAAGTCCACAATATCTGTCTCCGGGTCTAGTAACGGGGTGGTCTCTTCATCTGCCCCTTCTGCTCCCCGGAGATTCTCCTCTCCCCGGAAAGGGATCCACGGTCCATTAGGTATCCCCTCCTCTGAACCTCCTCCAGACGCCATAATCGGCGTTCTCTTTCTTCTCTTTCTACCGCCTCCTTTTCTTCCCGGAGGCGTCTACGCCACTCCCGGGCTTCTGACTCACCCCAGTAGGACGGCCTCGGAGGTAGACCCCTTCTCCTCCGGTAATCCGCCTCTTCTCTAGGGACTCGTACTCTCTCACACCGACCAGTCCATGGGTCCTCTACCCATATCCTTTCCCAACCCCCCGGTATTGTATCATCCGGTCTTTTTATATCCCCTATTCCCGCCTCCACCAGAGACCTTCCCCTTTTCTCTTTTCCCGCCAAATCTACCCCGGTCTGGGTGGCTACTGACACCTTTGCCAGTTTCCTCTCTAATTCCCGGGTATCCACTCCCCGCTGTACAGTCTCGACGGGTGGCGTAGGTGGATTTGTCTGCACCTCCTGTTCTTTCCTGAGGGAGGACGACACTCCGGCGAGAGCTTCTACCCTCTCGCCTGGAGTCTCACACACACACCCCATCCAAGAGGGTCATCCTCTCCTCTTCACTCTTGGCCCATGGTCCCTGCCGAGAAAAATAATCTACATTAGCATGTTCGGCTCCCTTGCGATATTGTACAGTGAAGGCAAAGGGTTGTAAAGCAAGATACCACCGGGTGAGTCTGGGATTAGTTTCTTTCATTTGCACCAACCACTGCAAGGGGGCGTGGTCTGTTACCAAAGTAAAAGGTGCCCCTTGTAAATAATATCTTAACGCATGCGTGGCCCATTTGATTGCCAGAGCCTCTTTTTCTATAACCGCATACTTCTGTTCTCTAGGGCACAATTTACGACTCAGATACAGAACTGGGTATTCTATCCCATTCCTCATCTGCGACAGTATCGCCCCCAAACCCCTATCAGAGGCATCCGTAAACAGTGTAAATGGGAAGTTGAAATCTGGTGCAAAGCGGGTGGGTATCTCACAAATGATGGTCTTAAGGGTCTGAAAGGACTCTTCTTCCTTACCACCCCAGTTTACTTTCTTGGGTGCTTTCTTTCTGGTTAAATCCGTTAAAGGGGCTGCTATAGTTGAGAATTGGGGAATAAATTGTCTATAATAACCTACCAACCCCAGGAACTGCTGAACCTCCTTTTTGGTTTGAGGACGGTACCACTGTGATATTTTGGTAACTTTCTCTTGCTGGGGTTGAATCTCCCCCTTTCCGACTTTAAACCCTAGGTATTCCACCTTTGGTAAAGCTATCTTACATTTTTTTGGATTTACTGTTAATCCAGCCCTCCGAAGTTCTTTCAAAACTTTCTTTAGATGATACAGATGTTCCTCCCAAGTACCACTATACACTATAATGTCATCTATATAGGCAGCGGCGCAATCTTGGACTGGGGCTAAGACCTTGTCCATAAGGCGTTGGAATGTTGCCGCCGCGCCATGTAACCCGAAAGGCATTTTTACAAATTGATACAGTCCCTTCGGGGTGCAGAAAGCAGTTTTTTCTTTATCTTGAGGCCTCAGGGGAATCTGCCAGTAACCCTTCGTAAGGTCTATAGATGAAAGGTATTTAGCGCCCCCTAGCTTATCTAGGAGGTCACCCACTTTGGGCATTGGGTACGCGTCAAATTTAGAGACTGCATTTACCTTCCTAAAGTCTATACAAAAACGTACCGACCCATCTGGTTTGGGCACCATCACTGGGTAGCTCCGCCAGGGCCCTTTAGCGGGTTCTATTACCCCTAACTGAATCATTTCTTCTACCTCTTCTTCTATCACATGTGCCAATTGTCTAGGCCATGTTCTGTCGGTAGACCTTACCACCACTCCCGGTGGTGTTTCAATGGCATGTTCTACCAGAGGGGTACACCCCGGTGTTCTAGAAAAGACATCTGGGAACTCTTCTTGCATTGCCAGTACTTGTTTACGTTGCTGTGGGTTAACTTGTTCGTCTATGACCAAGGTAGAGGTCTCCCTTAAGTCTTCACTCTCAGGTCCTAGCTCTTCCTCCACCTCTGCCCCGTATAAGCATTCCCTGTCAATCCACCCTTTTAGCAGATTGACGTGCAAGATCTGTTTCTTCTTTTTCCTATCAGGGGTCTCCACTTCATAATCCATCTCTCCTACCCTTCTTAACACCTCATAGGGTCCATGCCATTTGGCAAACAACTTGGAGGTTTCCGTGGGTAGTAACACCAGTACCTTTTGTCCTGGTTCAAATTCCCTTGGCTTCACTTTCTTATCATATCTGGCTTTTTGCCCCTCCTGAGCCCGTCCCAGATTTTCTTTAGCTATGTCCCACGCTATATTCAAACTATTTCTCATGTCCACAATTTGCTGTAAGGCATTTTGTGAATGATCTTCTCCCTCCTCCCACTTTTCTCTGATTAAATCTAATACCCCTCTAGGATTTCTTCCGTAGAGCAGTTCAAAAGGTGAGAAACCCGCAGAGGATTGGGGGGCTTCTCTCACAGCAAACATCAATGGTGCCAGATAGGTATTCCAAGACTTGGGTTTCTCTATCACCAATTTCCTTAACATCCCTTTTAAAGTTCGATTAAATCGTTCTACCAGCCCGTTTGTCTGGGGATGGTAAATGGATGTCTTAAGGGGTTTCACTCCTAGCATCTCCCACATTTGCTTGAAAGTCAAACTCATGAAGTTAGATCCTTGGTCTGTTAGGACCTCTCTTGGGAACCCTACCCTTGCAAATATACTCAACAGTTCTTTAGCCAATACTTTCGCTGAAGTTGTTCTTAAGGGTATTGCCTCTGGATATCTAGTGGCATAGTCGATGACCACTAGGACATATTGGTGACCACCTGTTGATTTGGCTAGGGGTCCCACTATGTCCATGGCTATTCGATCAAAGGGGTGATCGACCAGGGGCATAGGAACCATTTCTCCCCCTGGTCCCGGTTTTGGCTGAGTCAACTGACATTCGGGGCAGGAACGGCAAAATTCTCCTATTTCCTTCGCCATTCCCGGCCAGAAGAACCTCTGTCGAATCCTAGCCAAAGTCTTTTGCGTAGCTAGGTGTCCTGCTAATGGAATGGTGTGGGCAAAGTGCATCACCCAGCCTCGCAGTTTGTTAGGGACTACCAGCTGCGTTTCTTCCTTCAGGCCATCTTTATGCACTCGATACAACAGCCCCTGTCTGACCTCGAAGCTTGTGTTTCCTTCCTCAGTGGTTCCCTCCGGAACCGCCTGCAAGCGGCATTCTTCCAGCCCCATATCGTCTTGCTGCCAATTTCTCACTTGGTCTCTAGATAAATTTGTTATTTCTGACTCGTATATAAAGTCCTCTACCTCCCCATTGCATACTTCTGCTATTGTATGGGTTAGCTCTTCTACTCCCGGCCAGTCTCTTCCCAGGAGCATGTCCCTTCCTAGGCCCGGTACTATTCCTACTTCTATAGTCCTTGTTTGATTTCCTATTTCTATTTCCGCCTGGGCCGTTTCATATTCTTTTGCATCGCCATGCACACATTTGATAATCATCCGCTCGGGCAGGCGTGTCCCTTGTAGTTTTTTCACTAGGGTTTTGCTGCACCCCGTGTCTATGAGGGCTCTCTTCCATTGTCCATTAACTTTAGCTTTCACCGCCCACCCGGGGTGGTCGTCGTCACCCACCTTGGCTGTAAAAGCGTAGATGTCGGTCCAAGCGCATTCTTCGGCTGGGCAATATTTTTTTACATGTCCGTACTGGCCACACCCGAAGCACGCCGTCATCTTTTCCTTGTTCGTATGCCATGTCGTTGGTTGTTTGTTTGGGGCTGGGTCCGATGTTATCAACGGCCTAGGCACTCTGGTTCCTGACGGATTGATGAAATCCACCCGGTCTGGACGGGTCCTTTTGTACCCTTGTATCATCGGGCTTCGAGCTGCTGCGTGAGCTGGAGTCTCCGCCATCTTCTCTCTGCTTCTCGAACGTTCTGTCTGTGATGTGGACTTGCCTTGCCACATCTCGTCTGCTTCCATATAGTCCTCTAACAAAACCACAGCGCCCTCTAGATTGGCGGGTTTGTGTTTCATTACCCAATTCCTGGGTCCAGAGTTTAACGTGGATATCAACTGCTCCATTATAATTGTGTCCATTATCTGTTCCACTGTTTTGCCCTTCGGCTTAATCCATCGTGTTGCGTTGACCTTCATTGTTTGTGCTAATGTCCTGGGGTGTAACCCCGGCTTCATCCGGAGATCTCTAAAACGTCGCGTGTATGCTTCCTCATTTAGGTTCAATGTATTCAGGATAGCGGTTTTAACCGCCTGATAACTGGCCGCTTCCTCCGGGTCCAACGTGTCCACTATTTCTTGTGGCAAACCCGTCAAGTATGGAGTGATGATCAAAGCCCACTGGTCTGTTGGCCATTGGGCCGACATTGCGACCCTCTCAAACGTGTTCAGGAATGCCGCTGGGTCGTCTTGTGGGCCCATCTTCTGTAGTTTGATGGGGGGGCGATTCGCCACTGGGTACTTGGGTCCGCTGTTGTCTAGGTTGGTGTTTGAGTTGAGCTTGGTATGTTGTAATTGTTCTATTATTAATTTTTGTTGTTCCGCCAGTTGTCGAATAAGCGTTTCTTGCCCTTCTGTTATGCGGCGAATCCAAGTCGTCGTTGCTTTGTCCACCTGCGGAGGCCCTCCCCGTTGGGCGCCAATTTGTGAGGGTTTGGGTATGGCCTCCTCCGGTTTTAATAAAGACTCAGGATTCGTATTTTGTAGAAAGTCAAAACTATGTTTTATTTGAACACGGGACAACAGGTCCCTTTCTTCAACATCAACGTCTCTTCCTTCTCTCGCGGCCAACGAGTCCCACGAGGGCATCCAAACATCCTTATCAAAGGGTTTATAATCCAAATTGTCCCAAGGACCCTTCAAAAATGGGTTACTGTCCTCCAAGTCCACGATATCTGTCTCCGGGTCTAGTAACGGGGTGGTCTCTTCATCTCCCCCTTCTGCTCCCCGGAGATTCTCCTCTCCCCGGAAAGGGATCCACGGTCCATTAGGTATCCCCTCCTCTGGACCTCCTCCAGACGCCATAATCGGCGTTCTCTTTCTTCTCTTTCTACCGCCTCCTTTTCTTCCCGGAGGCGTCTACGCCACTCCCGGGCTTCTGACTCACCCCAGTAGGACGGCCTCGGAGGTAGACCCCTTCTCCTCCGGTAATCCGCCTCTTCTCTAGGGACTCGTACTCTCTCACACCGACCAGTCCATGGGTCCTCTACCCATATCCTTTCCCAACCCCCCGGTATTGTATCATCCGGTCTTTTTATATCCCCTATTCCCGCCTCCACCAGGGACCTTCCCCTTTTCTCTTTTCCCGCCAAATCTACCCCGGTCTGGGTGGCTACTGACACCTTTGCCAGTTTCCTCTCTAATTCCTGGGTATCCACTCCCCGCTGTACAGTCTCGACGGGTGGCGTAGGTGGATTTGTCTGCACCTCCTGTTCTTTCCTGAGGGAGGACGACACTCCGGCGAGAGCTTCTACCCTCTCGCCTGGAGTCTCACACGGACACGACTTAACGACTAAACAACAATAAAGATTGTTGTAAATGAACTAAAATAAAACATCCCCTGAAAATAAGCCCTAATGTGTTTTATGGAGCAAAAATTAATATAAGACACTGTCTTATTTTTGGGGAAACATGGTATTTTAAAAGCATTGGGGAGACAGCTGATCCCTGCGGGACCCTGTAACGGAGGTCCCAAAGGATGGACAACACCTCCCTAAGCTGTACCAGCAGGGATCAACCCTTGAGGAAGGACTGGAACTACGGAAGAACGGAGCCCCCAAATCCCAAAAACTTAAAAGCCATCTCGGGAGGATACCTTTATGAAACAGAGTTCTCAAATTCTGAACATCCCATCTCGTAGGCAACCTTACACACACACACCGCCCTTAAATTGTGGAGGAAAGCCAGTGTTTTTATTCTGTCTCTTAACCTGTGAATCATATACAGAAATTCCAACAACACTGAGCTACTGTTGGCAAGGTTCTCAGCCCAAGCATGGGTGGGACACCAACGTCAGTAATGTCATTTTGTGTGTCTTTATTTAATATCAGCTTTACTGAGGGTTGGCCTTTGTGAGCAGTAAGATGAAGCAAGCAGTTATTTAAGGCAAACCGTTCCAGAGGAATATGAGAGCTTTATAGGGGCACCTTTACCTGTGACTTTCTTCTCAATGTGGGACACTTCCAGGCATGGCACTCCCATGCAAATAATACACCATGTACACGGACAATAGGAATGAGGTGAAGAAGTGCACCTCAAAATTTGCTGCTGTTATTTCACACTAGACAGACAATCTTGCATGAAAGGGCTTTTTTGTTTGCTTACCGTATAGTAAGTCTTGAGGTCAGGTCCACTTGGTGTGATATGATGCTGCGGAGGGGGAGGGGGAGCAGTAGGCTAACCTGGGTCAGATGGGATATATTTGCCAAGTATCATAGCTACACTTCTCTCACAAAACCCTCACTTCTGACAATCCTATAGTACTGTTTGAAAGGGCTGAAGTACTTCTATACATTAGAACCATGGAATTGTGCAAAACAAATGAGGGCAGTGAATATTCCACCAAGACAAGGGGTGAGAATCTTTCCTGTGTTATGTTCCTCTATAACTTTTTTTTTTTAATGATTTCTGAGATTCTTTATTAACGCACAATACAGCTTTTAGGGTAGTAATTTAAGCTTCACAGAGCAAAGATGGAGCAAATGCTAGCAACAAAATTAATAAGGCAACAGGAACATTTCGCAGGGAAAACAACTACCATTGTGCCGAAAAGCCCATGGAGAAAAGCACATCCTTCTCTTGGATTTCTGTGTCCAGATGCCCTGCATTTTTGCCTTGGACAGCGTTCTGGTTCCCTTAAGATTATTAATAACCTCCCATGGCCAGTTCTCTATTCATAGGCGCCTTCATCCATCAGAGAGATGGTACTGTTGATGGCTCTCTCCTTGAACTTACAAGGCAAAAGTCATTTGCTGATCTCCTTGGGAGGTGATGGCTCAGAATACACAACAGATGTTTTCCACCATCCTTCTCCCTCCTAGAGCTTCTCCCCTTCTGCTGAGGTTATTGCTTGTTTTACCAGGAGGAGGAGATGTTGCCTTGGCATCAGCTTGAAATAAAGAAGAAAAAATGGGGTCCATGAGGAATACTGCAATGAATTGTATACACCTGAGCGGACTAGTTCATCTGCTCTTCTGGTTATAAGGATAGCTTTTTGGGGGGAGATTGCAGAAAGTATGGTTCCCACCCACCCCCTTGTTCCACTATAATATATACTTGAAATTTTGTCAAAGGTTTTATGTATATAATATTAGCTCCAGTAACTCCTGCATTTCAGCTAATTTTGCACAGGCTTCATATTACAGAAGGTCAATAACAAATAATTTGTTATTAATTAGAAAACTTGCAACTGGGACGTTTTTTGATACTAGCTAGGTTACTTCCTGAAATATCAGAAAGAAGAGCAGGAACAGATATACCCCGTTAGCTTCCTCCATCCATGCTTCAAACCTAGCCTTTGTGGCACATGGCAGGGAAGTCTTTCTTTACAAAGACTCACAAACGTGCATATTTTTTGCATCTAAAAGGTGCAAGCAGCTCTTTGTGGACAGGCATTTTCTAGCTCTAAAAGAAGCAGTGGAGGGGAAGGAAAAGCACGCGGAGTTGGTAGATTCCCTCTGGAAACATGACATACCAGGAAAGCAAATGGGGCTGTGCCCCAGGCCAGGGAACTGATGGGCTCATGTCTCCGGTGGGACTACCGCTGAGCTGCTAGCCGTACCCTTTCAGATGTGCATGGATGTTTGCAGGGTTTTGCCCTGCCGCAGTACCATTCTGAAAAGAAGGGAAGTAAAACCATTGGGGTTCGTTTTACTTGTGGAGTTCATGGGAAGAAAAACTGCCTTCAGAAGTAATTCTTTTCTATTTTACTTTTATTTTAAAGCATAATCCAGAATATTTGTATCATTCCCCCGCCCCCAGACTTCACATCACTCTTTGCCCTCCCCAACACACAAGACTGGTGGTAACGGCTTGCAATCTCTCGTGCAGCCAACTTCCACGACGAAGCTCAAAGGTTAGAATCTGGAAATCAAGAGAGACAGAGGTGCCCTAGATGAGAGGACAAAGATCAGGAATGGTAACCTCGCTGCAGTGTGAGTGTGTGTGTGTGTGTGTGCGCGCGACTTATTCCTTTGATTCTGCTGCCACATAAGCAATCAAGTGGAAAGCTGTCATCGTCTCAAGCCACTTGCAGAGAGGCATAGTTGGGGAGCTTTATTGCCTTCCATCTAGCAGGGGAGAAACAGGGCAGGTTGCCAATCTATGCAGGACCCCAAGCATTTATTAAGCTTAAGGCTCCATCTTTCCACACACACACACATCTCCTCGAACATTACATTCGAAGCAGACACTCCTCGCAGCAGGAGCCTAAGGAAACACCAAATGTTGCATCTTGGCGTTGTTGCCTTTTCCTCAATTATTTTTAATTCAGCTCCCCTCTTGTTCATGAATTTCCAAGCATATGCCGAGCACAGCTTGCCACATTTCAAATGATTTTTATTTTGCTGGTGCATCCAAAATTGACACAGGGCAGGATCAGAAGCGATCAGCAGGATTTTTCTAAACTGCCTGCTCCCATGGATGCCTCCAGGCCTGAATTTTCTCCAGCTCCTCGGATGGCTGGAAATGCACCTCACGAAACACTGAGCAAATCAATTCTGAGTCAGAGGCTCCTCACAATGCCGCCGCCCCCCCAGTCCCTCTAGGCAAAACTGAAGGAATTTCTTCTGAGCTAAGCAGGCCAGAAGGCTGTCTGAAAAAGACAGATAGGCAGAGAGAAAATGAGCTAGAAAGGTGCAAGGAATGGAAGACTTTTTTGAATCGTTCAGCTTAAGTTCAAGAAGACCGGTTAGGGGTAGCTGAACAACAACGGTCTCCTTGAGGCCATCTGATTTTTCAGGCCTCCTAGCTCTGGTAAAAAAAAGTTTGTTAAATAGTGCAGCAGTTCTCTTTCTCAGGCTAGGATTATATATATCCCCCTCTCTCTCCCCCACTATATTTATAGAAGAGTTTAAGCATTTGCAAATGCAAGGAGGAGTCTTGTGGTAACTTTAAAAAAATCATCACATTTATTATGGCACACAGTCTTGTGGACTGGGGGCCTTCTCAGCCGATGCCTCAGGGGAGGCCTAAGTTGACGAATGCTCATCAGCCAACCGAACACATCCTATTGGCAGAACAGATTCCCCTCTCAGAGCCGGTCCTACAATTAGACAGACTGTGAAAGGCTCACATGAGCAAAAATCTGCATGCATGATGTTGGGAGGAACCCAGAGATACTTTTTCTGTCTTTCTGAGAAATGAATCTGCTTGAATTCAGCAGAGCCTGTGATCAGCACTGCTTTATAAATAAGTGCATTGTTTAGGGGCTTCTATGCAACTGGAGTACGTCAGCACCCCTTCTTCAACTCAATACAGCATTATTTTCTTCTCCAATAGTTTTGAAAAGCACTTAGTTACATAGCAAACTTTGGGGCAATAATATAACTTCTGAAAGGGTGGGTTTTTTTCACATTTTAGTTTAATGCAATTAAATTTTTTCTTACTGTAAGTGAATAAAATCATGCATTGCCACATGAAACCCTCCTTGACACCATTTCTTTGTTTCAGTCTTCCAGGTTTCATTCATTCTTTACTACGTAGAACACTGAAGTCTGTCAAGCAGAGCAGAACAGTAGTTCAGGCAGACAGTGGTTGTGAATCAAGGAATAGGATAACTCTGAGCAAATACTCTGCTGAGCAGGTAGCAAAACCAGGCTCACAGATCCTTTCACACAAAAATCCATTCCTGGTTCTCTCTCCACAAATTAATCTGGTGGTGGTGGGGCTTCTTTTTTGTTGATACTATTAAATAAGTGGAAGTGTAATCTGTGCAATCTTTGGGCATTTGCAGATGAGGTGCGACACAGTTTCATCTTTTTCTTGGCAGAGAGAGAGAGAGACGACATTTGTTGTTAGCACTAATTCCTTGGACTTTAGCTTTCATCACATTGGTTTGGAATGCTTGTTCTTGTGCAGCAATAACAAGCCTTCGGTTTCTCTCTTAAGGGTCCCCAGTTTTAGCCATGCCCATATTGAGTTATTATCATGCTTCTCATCAATATTTCTGAGGTGTTGTCCATGTAGTGGTTTATTTTTTCCAATGATTTAATTTATTTTCAAATTGTTGTTTCTTACATTGAGACTTTGTTTCTGTTGTTTTCAAAATACTCTGCATTTTGACCGCCTCAGTAATTTTTCTCTACCTGTACTAATATAATCATTCAGGCTTCTTTTTTCCTCCTCTACTATCTGCTGTATTTGCAGTAACCCATGGCTTACAATTTTCCATGGTAAAAATAATCTGTCCACATCACTTTTTGGATGTAGTGCATGATGCATGCTCATTAGTTTCCGTGTTTTTCAATCCAATTCTTCTAATTCATTTTGGGTCCAATCTATTACTCCAGCTGGGTATCTAATTACTGGGACTGTCCATGTGTTTATGGCTTCGATTGTATTTCCACTATTTAATTTTGATTTTAAGATTTTCCAGTCTTTTGATGTGTTCCCTTTCTGTCAGTTCTTTAACTTTTGTGTGCAGAATGTGACCTGCTTCTAGTATTCCATGCTATTTATAATTTTTATCAGTCAATATTGATTTTATAATATCGCAATTTTTAAACTCCATTCCATCTAGTTTTTGTATTGTATAGACAGAGCTGCACATTTTTTAATTCCAAATTTCATTTTAATATCTTCACTAAATATTAACACTGTGTTTAGCAGTGATTCTATCTCTGTGGAACTTTTTGCATATAGTTTTAGGTCATCCGTGTATAACAGAGGATTGATTTTTCCTGCTTGTTCTGAAACATGGTAGCCCAATCCAGTTTTATTTAAAATTATTGACATGGGATTAGTGAGATGTTAAAAACAGCAGTGGTGAAAAAGAATCTCCTTGAAATATTCCTCTTTTCATCCTAACTTTGCCAATTTATTCTTAAGTCTATTAAGACAGTTTTTCATTTTTCCATGTTTTTCTTGATGAACTTCAGAATGTTTTTACTAATCCCAATTTTTTTTCACACAGGTGTTAATCCAGCTGTGTGGCAATGAGTCAAATGCCTTTTTATAGTCTATCCAGGCCATGTTAAGATTTGTTTTTCTTCTTTTTGCATTCTTTAGCATAATTTTATTAATAAGCAGCTGATCTTTCATGCCTCTCGATTTTTTAAAGTTCCCTTTCTGTTCAGGTGGGTTTAAGGAGTTTTCAATTAAGTACCGTAATCATATATTGATCTTGCAAGCACTCCTGTGAGAAGCTTGAACATTGTTGGAAGGCATGTAATTGGTCGATAATTAAAAACCTTCTGAAGTTTTATCAACAGATCCTGTCTCCTGTTTTCAATAGCTAGCTATGTTAAATATACAGTTCAGATTCGAAGCTTATTTCTGCTAGTGGTGAAAGTAACTTTCATAGTTATGAAAAGTAGAGAAAGATCCATTATGTGACTGCACCAAGAGCTGCTTGAACAATCCTTTTTACCTATAACACAATTTCTTTCTTCATGCCCTCTGTCCAGTTCTAGAGAGTCCCACAGCCCTAAGGCTACACAAACACCAACAGAGAGAACTTGTATTGCTGCTTTTTGCTGCCTAACACTGAGAGATCTCTTTTACTGCTGAAGGAGATTCTTGTGCTCTTGTGAAGAGGATAAATATTGAAAGAAGGTTTTTGTTTCATGTGCTATTAACACTGTGGATAGTAGTTGTGGTCCAATGGGCCACAGTGAGTATAAAAGAGTGCCCGGAGTCCCTCATTTGACCCTGTACACTGGGTTGGAAACTTTTTTCACCCTGAGCAGGTATGTGTACTAAAAAATCAGCATATGTGGACATCCTTCCTTCTATACCTCTACCTCTACCTGTGTGCCTTAATAGGACAAAAGCCATATCTTCCATTCCACCTACAAACAAATGCACACCTGCTAGTGTGCATACTTTAAATTGTACACACTGCTTTAACACATTCCCCTTTTGACTAAAGTATGTTTAAGAGTGTTTCGTATGCATTTGAAATGTATTGTTCTAGGCGCACGTTTGAAATGCACATATTTTTACAGACATGTGCGCTGCTATTCGTTAGTGGAAGGATTCAAGAGTACAAAATCCATCCCTCTGCAGACAATCCGGAAAGTGTATAGAACACAAGCCCATCCAGCCTTGGACTGAAAACTGGTTTCTCACATTCTTCTAATTCTTAAATATTTGTTTCTGATCATTCTTCCAGGGGATATATGCCAAAAGTGGGTGTGGTTTTAGTAATAGTAGTACAGTACTACTAGTAGTAACAACCACAACAGCTTCTCTCTTTTACTCCCCCCTCTTCTCTGTTCTTCATTATCTCTGCCCCATCTCTTCCCTTTCCTTCTGTTTTGCTCTCTGTTCCCAGGAAGCCACTTTTTCTTTGCCCAGAGATGCAGGCAAGCACTCTGGCCACAGAGTGGAAATGCAACAGAGGAGTCTACTTGGTGCAAGACTGGGTAGGCCAGGAGTATCTCCATTGTTGCTCTGCGAAGTACAAAGGCAGCATGGTCTTTTCTGAAGTCCACAGTCCTGAAAAGGGCATAAATTAAAGAGTCCTGAAAACATTCTGCGAATGGAGAGCACACCTTCCCATGGAGGAGAGATGCTTGGCAAGAGAGCAGACCAATGCCTCCATTGACTTAAACTGCAAAGAGCACTTGGAGCAAGTGAGGGCCAACTAATAAAAGATAACCAGCTTCACAGTGGTAAGGTAATGAAAAATTAGTCCTCCAGAAATACATTTCTTCAAAACTGCCATGCCTGTATAATTAACTTGCAAATGGATCCCCATTCTGTACCTCCTGGTGACTAAACATCAGGAAAAAGCAAGCTAATTTGCAGTCTACAGAGCTGTAGAAACCTCTGGCAAAGCTTCCATCTTGTATAGTCTGATCCTTAAATGCATGTAAAGGAAACAGAGGGTGCATCACAAGGAAGATTGTTTCATTCACTGACCATTCTTGAGGATAAAGAATCATAACTAAAAGGTTAATTTTATATGAAAGAAGATCCAAAGCAATACAGGACTAACCTTCTGAACAACTTGTGCATCTTGAAAAAACTAAACACAGGCTCTCCTGTGACACAACCTTAATAAGTGGACATTGTGGATCACATTCAGATTCAAGGTAAGACATTTACTAGAGTCTTGTGATATGCCCTGGAATCATCACAGTACAACATCTCCATTTTCAAGACACACCAGATACTTCAATCTCAATGGAAAACCACCTGCGATTGTGTCTACATCCTGCACACAACATACCAAGAAAACTTTCATCATATATAATTATTTTATCAGACATGAACCAAACCCTTGGTTTCTGCTTGAAAAGGTCTTAATGCCAGACAAATAGATAAAGTTCTTGGAAAGACTTGATATGGTTCTTTAAGAACCGACTGTTAATTAATGGAAGGAGAAGGAGCCCAAACTAGCACCAGTGTTTTGTCAGGAGAAGGTCCCATGTGATTCATTACATTCTGGCTATGCTTGGACAGCCAGAATATAATCAATCACAACCAGTTTTGTTAAGGTCTTGGCTGTCAATAGAAAGGGAATGACAGCATGAAGTGGCAATCGTAATTGGTGGGCATGGAAGATGTGTCCCAAAGAAAGGATCTTTTCCTGCCCTGTGGCCAAACTGGGCGCTTTTCCTGTTCTTTCCCTTGTGGCATCTAAGTTCTGTGTCTGCCTCAGAGGCTGAGGAGTCAGTGTGCTACTGACTGATTTATAGTCCTTTTTTTTTTAACCCTGGCCATTCCTTGTGTGTGTGTATGAGAGAGAGAGAGAGAGAGAGACAGAACCTTTTTCAACAAGCCACCTGAAGGGAAAAAAAGCAATTACCCGAAGTTATGCAGGCAGAGGACATTCAATTAGACAGTAGCAGATTAACACTGCCAAGCATATTGTGGAGGAGAGAACAGTGGCTTCCGTAATTACTCCGTAAAGTCATACACGGTTCAGGCTGACCTACCATCAAAACAAGAGTAAAGACAAAAAAGAAATTTCAGGGAGAAGACTTGTTTAAACAGATGGTTCCTCCATAAAAGAAACAAAGCCAGCTGCATGTGCAGTAGTGGCAAGTCAGTGCTACGAAATGCACCTGCCAGCACAAATCTTACACAACCTATATGAAGTTGGAAAGTCTTCTTATAGGATCCTAAGCAGAGGAGAGGAGTATTGGGACCAAGCGCTGCATTGTCTTCTGGGTAATATAACGGGGAATCTTGGACGTTGCATTCCTCAAACTGAATAAATGAAAGATGGAGAGAGACAGAGAGAGAAAGGAACGCACAGAGAACAGAAAAGACATGGAAGCCAGATTGAATGGCTAGTAAATAGTATATTATGTGAAGAAGCATATTTGATTTTTAAATAGGTGGGGAATCAATAAGAAACAGGAGTAAGTTGAACCTCAGAGTTAGAGACAACTTCCTCTCCTATTTAAACATTAGCCTGGCTACCATGTTCATATGCCTACTTTCTCATAGCACATTTTTGAGATAAGTTCTGAAAAGTCAAGAAACCCATTGGTACTGGACCCTTAGGATCAATCTGTTGCATGATTATAGAAAGTCATTATCTCTTACTATCATATATTTTCACTCTTGTTTTTAGTGGGTATTCAATTTTCCATCATCACTACTAGTGCCAACCATACGTGCACTTTTGAAACACAGGTATCAGCATTTTCCTCATTTTTTAGTTATCTATATATTTAAAGATTACTACTCTACCCTTCTACTGACTAGAAGTGAAGCACAGAACATGCAGTGTAGCTAATAATTAAAACCGTTATAAAATGCAATAACCCAAATACAAGTCTGTCTGAAGAAATTAATTGTAACCCACAAAAGTTTACATTAAAATCTGATAGTCTTAAAGGTGGTTACATCTGATCTCATCTGGAATGGGTGCTGCTGTTGTTGAATCAATCAAAGATGGGCAGAGGCACAGCCAACTATTTCTTTCCCCTGAACATCCAGATGTGCAAAAAGGATGCTGCAAATGTCATTCATTCTTCACGGAGAGGACTGCAATGGGCTGAATGCCGAATCCTCTTTCTGTTATCTTTCTAGATGAAGTCTCAGTGACCCAGCCCAGGTCTATAGCCAGACTCAAACAAGGCTAGATCAACAGTGGGTCTGAGGGACCAGTTTCGTCTCTCTTAGCCAACCAGAAAAAGCAAGAAATGTCTTCTGTAAAGGAGACCTCCAAGCAGGGGTGGATTAACCATTAAGCACAATAAGCACGTGCTTGGCATCAAGGGAAGAGGGGGCACCACAGAAATTTTCCATAGCTGAATTTACCATGGGCCATATGGTGCAATATTGCAAATGGTGCAGCCATTAAAAAATTACATACAGATATATACAATAATAACAAGAGCACTCAGAGATTGTAGACCTCCGCCAAGGGTCATGAAATCGAAGGGGGGGAAAAATCCCCCCCCATAAATGAAAGCAGGGGAAACTTTGTATGCAGTCTGTGAAATTTGTATACAATCTGTACAACGTCAGTAGAAAACAAACAAACACACACATACTCCGACAAAAACATAACCTCCTCGGCGGAAGTAAAAATAATAATAATAGTAACGATAGAGGTTAATGATATGCATTAATCTTGGGAATACAACAACATTAGAATCTGGTAAGTTTAACTGCCCCATGGTCCACGGAGGCTCATGTGCTAACGTTGTAACTTTGTGTCAGGATCTGGCCTACATGGCTCTGGTAAGGTAACTGCAGGATCAGGGCCAGCCTGACCCAGGAATTGCCTGGTGTTTGCAGGCTCAGGCCCTGGCCTGTGTAGCAGCTACTAGGCCACTCATGAGGGCCCCACTTGGAAGCCTGGAGGGAAGGCCTATTTAATTTCCCCTTTTTTCCCTTTTTTTATAACACTGACAACAAATAATGTAATTAATGTTTCATAATTTTGTGGAAGTGCTTATGAAATGTTGTGAAACTCATGAAAATGGCCAAATGGTGTTGCTTTTGACTATGCATGCATTTTCTATTTTTTATTTATTGCATGGGGGTGGACTGGTGGTGATAACTGAATGTATCATTATGTCTATCAATTACAGTGGTGCCTCGCTAGACGATTGCCTCGCAGGACGAGGAAATCGCTAGACGATGCCTTTTTGCGATCGCTACTGCGCTTCGCAAAACGATGGTCTCCTATGGGGAATTTTCGCTAGACGATGAGGTTTCCCCATAGGAATGCGCCGACTAGTGGTCAAAAGCTGTCAGTGCATTCCGACGGGGACCCGCACTCGCTAGACGATGTTTCCCTATGGGAGATTTTCGCTAGACGACTGAGTTTTCCCTTGGAACGCATTGAAGAGATTTCAATGCATTCCAATGGGAAAACGTGCTTCGCTAGACGATGTTTTCGCTAGACAGCGATCTTCGTGGAACGGATTAACATCGTCTAGCGAGGCACCACTGTACGTGACAGACCCCACAAACTCCAAGAACCAAGATGAAATGTGTTCAGTTAAGTGGTGCACAAAAGCGAAAACTATCAAAAAAGAAACAAGAGAAGACTTTGGATTTAGATTCCAAGACTGCAAAGGTGTCTGATTTCTTCACACAAGTTCCACAACATGATATACCTATTCCGGGTCAAAATCAATCTCCATCATCAGAAGTGGACACAAATACAGTAAATACCACTTTGATCACTTCAGAATCAAAATATGTTGATGTTAGAATCACTGAAGTGTCACAAGCAGGTTCATCTAGCATGCCTCATTACTGATCTCACTTTGCCTGTAAATTCTCTTGATACCTCTACTGCAAATGTTGAATCAAGTTACTTTACAATACATTCTGGGGCTGAAATAATTGCTGAAAATGAAAGTTTAGTGGACCATGGTGATGGTGGTGAAATTATTCTGTCTGCAAAAGATGAAGTAAATCACAGTGTAGCAAAGGATCCAGAGTTGTGGCTTGATTTCTCTGCTAATGATGTGGCTTATTGGATTGCTTGTGGACCCAGTGACTGTCAACACCACAATGGGCCATTTGACAAGTCTTACCGGCATTTCAGTAGTGGCAAACCAGTAAGGTATTGTTCGCAGAAACTTTTTGTTGGGACAAAAGCCAATGGTGAGAAATACAAAAGAGAGTGGTTACTGTATTCACCATCAACAGGATCGGTTTATTGTTTCGTTTGCAAACTGTTTCCTCCTAAAAATTTCTCTAATTTTCTTATAAGAGAAGGGTTCAGTGACTGGTGAAATACTATTATAATTGATAATCATGAAAAAAGCACTACTCACCGAGACTCTAGTCTATGCTAACATACTTAACTCGCAGACAAGGTGCGGGGTTGGAGAAACAAATTCAGGAAGAGTGTGATTACTGGGAACATGTCTTGAGGGGTGTCATAGCTGTTGTTTGTATGTTACCTGAATGTGGCTTGGCTTTTCGAGGAACAGAAGAAAGGTCCATGCGCTCATTGTTGATGAAGTAAAATCTTCTTATTATTTTAGTTTGTCAGTTGATTCAACACCAGATCTATCACATATCGATCAGTTAAGTGTTGTACTTAAGTACTTAAAAGATGAACAGCCTATTGAACGCTTTTTAACTTTTCTGGAAATGAAAGGCCATACTGGTGAGGAAATGGTAAATCAGGTGTTGCAGTACTTACGTGAAGTTTGTAGGCTAAACTTTTCAAAATGTAGGGGTCAGTCTTATGACAACGCTGCTAACCTGTCTGGGTGTTATAAGGGGACACAGCAAAAATTTTTTAGAAACAAACAAGTTTGCTATATATGTGCCCTGTGCAGCTCATTCACTAAATCTGGTAGGCCGAAGTGCTGTTGACTGCTGTCAAGAGGTAGTTAATTTCTTCTCTACAGTGCAGTTACTCTATACCTCTTTTTCAGTGTCAAGCAGCTGGTGGAAAATTCTTAAAGGTTGTATTGGAAATGAAAATGTCTTAGAATCCCTCTCTGATACCAGATGGGAGGCACATGCTATGGCAACAACAGCAATTTTGAAATCTTTCCTTAAAATTTTAGAAGCATTAGAATATAGTATAGCTGAAGACCAGTCACAAAAGGGAGACGCTAGAAGAGAAGCAAATAATATTGCAGATAAGATGCAAGAGCTAGAATTTATTTTTATGTTGGATTTTTGGAATGAGATTTTGCAGAATTTTCACAGAGTAAGCCAAGTTCTACAAAATGAGGATGTGAACTTGGAAACATGTGCAGATCTGTATGTATCATTAGCTGACCAACTGTGCACTTCACGAGATGAATCTGAAAGCTATGAAGCGGCTGCAAAGGAAATGCTACCAGATGTTGATTACAAGGCAGCGATGACTCGCAAACATATCAGAAAGAAGGTACCCAATGACAGAGATGTACCAGAAGTATATCTGAATGCCAGAGATGAAAGCTGAGGTAACCTATTTGTTTTCATTCAAAACTCAAGGCATAGACTTCATCCTGGTTTGTACGGGAGGGCCTCCCCTTGCTCAAGCTGCAACGATGCCACCCTTTAGAAGAACGTGGCTCCTGTGCTTTTTTGGGGGGGGCGGATTGACTTCTGAGCAAACAGCTCTTAAGTTCTAACCTCCTGGACTGTCTTTCATGGATTCTACGCTACCCTTCAAGGGTCAGGAAAACACCCCGCCAGCCGCCAAGCCAAGCCAGAGGGCTCTTGCCGCCACCGGCGCGCCCCGCCTTCCCTTGGCCCCCAGGGGGGCGGGCCGGCTTCCGCGGTGCCTTCTCGCCATGGTGGAAGCGTGGTGCATGGACGAGTCCCCGGAGGACCAGCGGAAGCCGCACCGTCTGGAGCCCAACCGGCCCGTCAGCCTGGAGAGGCTGAGCCAGCTCGGCGTCTTCTACTGGAAAGTAGGCCGCAGGAGGGGAGTAGGGCGCCGCCACTACGAGGGGAGCCCGGGGCGAGTAGGCGAGCGAGCGGGCGGGCGGGCGAGCTCGGCTGGGTGCTCCCCTGCGCGCCTGGCGCCGTTGGCGGCCGGGGACCTGAAGGGCTGGCCGGGCCGAGCCTTTTCCCTCCAGCAGGACGGGCGCCGGGCAGGCTCGGAGCCAGAGCTCGCGGGGCCTTTCGCCTCGCGCTGGGTGGTGCCGTGGCCTCCGCCCTCGTCCCGCTGGCGCTTTTCCCCTGGGAGCGAGCCGGGCAAGAAGCCGCCTCGCGCCGGAGAGGGCAGCCGCTTGCTGGTCGGTCGGTCCGTGGGGCGGCCCCGCGTCGCCGCCAAGTCGCTCTGACGGGGGGTTTAAGCAGGTCGTCAGGTGGCGCAGCCCACGACTGAGGCCCCACTCCCTGATACTGTGGCTGGAGAAGGACCCTTTGGCATCCTCCTCCTCCTCCTCCTCCGCCGGAAGGCCACTTTCTTTGGGTTGCTTTTCGTTCTGGTTCACCAAGCGTGGGAGAGCCGGCGGGCTGGGCCGGGGGGCTTCTGTTGCCGCCTCTTGCCCTCTTGGGGATCTTGTGGCAGGCAGGATGAGACCGGCTTCTGGCAGTCCGGTGTTTTTCCAGAAAGAGCCTATTCCAGTCCCGTCTGAAAGGCACGAGTAGTTTAAAAGATGCCTTTAAGGGAGCAACTGGCCACCGCCACTGCCCCCGTTATAAAATATCTAAGTGCCTTTCCAAGCTCTCATATAGACCGGGCATAGATCGTGGTGGCCAGTAGTTTTATGTCTGGCTATTATCCTGTATTATGAAATTGCAGACCTGGTCAGTGGCACAAGAAGATGGCGGCAGAGGGGAACGAACTGCAGTAGGGAATACCAGTTGGGACCAACCCAAATGTTTCAGAATATCTTCAGTTCTCCAGAACTCTCCCTCATGTTGAAGGTTAAGTAAAAACCACAGAGGAAAGGCAGTGAGAGAAGAGTTGGATGTGATGGGAAAACCATTAGATGGAGTTACTGAAATCCAGTAGTAAGTTGCAACTAGAGTAAGCCTACTGTTGTTGTTATGTGCTGTCAAGGCACCTCTGACTTAGGGTGACGCTATGAATGAGCAGTCTCCAATGCATCCTGTCCTCAACAGCCCTGCTCAGCTCATATAAACTCAAGCCAATGAATGGTTCCTTTCAGGAGTCAATCCATTTTATATTTGGTCTTCCTCTTTTCCTGTTGCCTTCAACCTTTCCCAGTATTACTGTCTTTTTTAGAGAGTCCTGCCTCTCCATGATGTATCCAAAGTAGGACAAGCCTTAGTTTCAACATATTTGCCTCCAGAGACAGTTCAGGCTTGATTTGAACCCACATATTCACCTTTCTGGCAGCCCAGGGTATCCACAAAGCTCTCCTCCAGCAACATATTTCAAATGAATCATTTCCCCCCTATTAGCTTTCTTTACTGTCCAGCTTTCAAACTCATACATGATGACTGGAAATATGGAGGAGTTGACTCACCATATCCACACTGATTCAATGGACTTATTCTATTCTATTCTGTTTAAAATATTTTTACTCCACCTTCCTCCTTAAAAGGACCAAAGGTGGCTTACTTCATTAAAAAAACAATATTTAAAAGCTAAAACCATTAGGTATACACATATTAAAAAAGAATTAAGTATTATATTAAAAACTGCAAATAAAATAAATAGCAAAAACACATTTAAAAACAACAGAGCACAACAATCTATTAGATTTCAGTCAATGTTTGTAATAATTTTAAGATAAAATCTAATAGTGCAGTCCTGAGCAGCATCACTAGGAAGCAAGTGTCACTGAGAAAAATTTAGTTACTTCTAAGTAAATAAGTTCCAGTGTCACATCACATACTTGGGCATAAGCTCCATTGAATTCAGTGGGACTTAATTAACAATGGTCACAAACAGGGCTGCACTGAAAATATTGCATAGTTATTTAGATTAGAACCACCAACATGCGACTGCCCAGATGCTTAGACTACAACACCATGATCCCTGAACCTTTTCTGTGTTACCTGGGGCTGATGAGAATTGCTGCTGTCCTAAACTTTGGAAGGGACTAGCGTGAGGAAAGGTAAGTTAGACCACACACGATGGGATATATTTCAGGTTGGACCAAGCAAGGAATGCCTGCAGAAATAATTCAGAGGGAAGGGATCAAAATCTATTAGTAATACTTATCTATTCTTAACTTGACCATAGTTTCTACCTATGTAAAGGAATACCAGTTTTAGGATTCTGAGAGGAGCAAGCTCTCTCTCCTCTGCAGACACAGCACCAGAGCCTAACTGATCAGAAAGAAATAATGAAGGAGCAATGGCTGGACCCCCAGGCTTATGAAAACATAAAGGGCGGAAGTTACTTGGATCTGTACTTATCTTGGCAGGGCACATTGATGCCTTGTGAGATAGAAGGCCCAAGTAGCAAGACAGAGCAAAAGAAATGTAGGAGCCCTTACATGGGCAAAGCTGGTGAATTTTTGGCAATGTATCAGGATACAAAGAGCCAGTGGAAACCCTACTGAATAATGTTATAAAGTGCTTGGAGGACATGAAACCTCTTCCTACATTCTTCTGTTTGACATCCAGCCCAGTGGTGGAGACCTCAACATCTTATTCATTGCTTTTTGACACTTTGGTCGGTCCAAGTTTGGGTGTAATTCTTCCCTAGTTGACCAACATCAGTAATATTTGTGTGATTATCAGTATTGGCTACATAAGCCTGCTGGAGTTAAGAGAAGTGTCAATGTGAAGAAAGCATGAACTGTTGGTGTTGTCCATTTAGTGCATATTTGCAAACAGTACATAGTCCACTCTTTCTTTTCAGTATGGTTTACACTAGAATAGCTGTTTCCCAACTTATTTCTCCAGCAGTTCTTGGACTTTGTTTTCACGAGCCCCTGACTGTTTGAACATGCTGGGTTTACAGGAATTGAAATGTAGAAAATATCCAGAGATCAAAGTTTCAGAACCACTACATTGGAACATTGCTACTGTGGTACATAGGTGGGACTGGGGTTGAGCAGCATCTTTGCATTTATATTCTCCTGAACATTGCTCTATTTTCTGGGAGGTGGAGCCATTGTAGTTAGTGAGCAAATGCAGTTAATCTGGACCTGGGTAGTACATTAAACACTTGATCCTTGTTGGTGTTTAAATTCAATCACACTTGTTTACTATAGTTCTGCTACTTTCCTTGTCAAGGTTAACTTGTTTTGCTTTCAAAAGCTGCCCCTGCCAAGGTTAGCAGGCTGCCTGGAGAGAAATCCTGAAAGGGAAACTTAT
Organism: Intellagama lesueurii; assembly: GCA_037013535.1. Lineage (NCBI taxonomy): Eukaryota > Metazoa > Chordata > Lepidosauria > Squamata > Agamidae > Intellagama > Intellagama lesueurii. The sequence goes on from JBAJHW010000001.1 coordinate 223,142,461, forward strand.
CTAAAGGGCTTAGTGCTCTTTCACAGGTATGGACTCCTTGAGGTATCAGTCTTTTTCTTTGGAAAACCTCTGTTTACTTTCAAAGACCAGCTTGATCATAACCCTGTTTTGAAGAACCAAAGTGAATCCTGGAAATAAGCTTGTTATGGCCACTTCCCAGAAGATGTTTTATCCTCTAAGAGAGCAGACCTGACCATTGTTGAACATGTGCATATATAAATAAGTATATCAATTGAGGGATCATGGAAATGGCCAGCAGTTATTCCCATGATGGTGGCAACTGCTGGTTGTAATGGGTGGAGCTGTGATAGGAAAATTTGTGCTACACAATACTGTAAGAATCTTGTTAATGTCCTTGTGTTTTCTTTTATGTACTGATTCAGGATTATCAGCTTTCAAAAAGCACAGTGTTTGTTAGGACTTTAAATTTTTTTATTTAAACGGAGCAGCGTTTCACCAGTCCAAAAGGTTCCAAGCATATGATAACATCTTGGTTGTCCACCATCTTCTTTCTTCTGGTTCTCGCCACCAAAATCCCATTCTAAATGAAAACATCCTGCATTGTTTCTGAATGACACACTATTGAGGCTCAAAGAGAGAAGTGGTCCAGATTTCCATGTAAAGTAATTTGGAAACCAGCAATGGTATATGAATATGGAATATTATTATTGGATCAACTGGCTCGTTTCACATGGGCCACAGGAGGCTTGATACTAAATTGTAGATGAGGCTTGATTTAAGCAGTTAACTCTATGTATGTATTTATATACCCTGTTTCCCCAAAAATAAGACGTAACCTGAAAATAGGCCCTAGTATGGTTTTTCAGGATGCTCGTAATATAAGCCCTACCCCCAAAATAAGCCCCAGTTAAGTGAAACCCCGCCCTCCACCATTGTGCAGCAACCAGAAGATAACATGACTGTATTTGAATAAATGTAGATTGTTGTACATGAAAAAAACATAAAACATCCCTTGAAAATAAGCGTTTTGCTTGGAGCAAAAATTAATATAAGACCCTGTCTTATTTTAGGGGAAACATGGTATTGCCTTTCTCCAATTTCAGAGATTCAAGTTAGCTTACAAAATGTGGAGAGAAGGGACAACGAAAGTGTAAATTAAAATATTAAAAATGCATTATATTAAACATACAAAATTATAAAAAAGAGCATTAGATTAAAAAAACATTTTTAAAAACAGTCATATATGTCAGAAAAATAATTGTAAAGAAGAAAAGAGTGGTATTATTCATTGTAATTTTCTTTCCTCATACAATGGAATTGCTCACCATCTACTCTGTAAAGTTGTTGAGCCGTTGATTTACAAAAAGTGCTTTTGAAGTGGGCGGGGGGATTATTAGCAGCCTCATTTTGCAGAATTCAGCTAGGAAAACCCCCCAATTTTCTTTATTTTGAAGTTGGATGCTGACAACTATGAAACTGACCCACAGCTAGCAAAGATTCGGAAGGAGAATAACTACTCTTGGATGGATATAATAACAATACATAAAGATAAGCTGCCAAATTATGAAGAAAAGGTAAGAATTCTGTCTTTGGTTTAGATGTTTAAGGGATGCAAATGCATTAATTCACCACTAGAGTGTGTTCCAGTTTCAGAAGTTTCTTTTTCTTTGAACAATGGGTTCCCTTTCTTCCAAAATTGTCATGCAGTTCTTATCTTTTTCAAAGGATGTTTTGATCTTTTATTACAGAAAAAGATGGGTGTGTGTGAGTTCCTTGTAGTTTCCCTTTGGTGGCTGCCTTTTGTTTTTCTGACAGGGCTCCTCTGCCTTTTAACAGCAGTCATGTCTGGCAGGTGAATCCTGGCGTATATATTGCGCAGTGGGATAAGTTGCACCTGTTTAGGTGGGTTTTGGGGTGTGTGTGGAACAGTTGATTAGCCTACTGCAGCAAACACATCAAAGACCCCTTTAGCACCTTAAAGGAAGATGGGTGTTCTTTGGCATAGGTTTCCCTGGACTGACATCCCAAATTCCTGTCCTAGCATTCTTACCACTTAGACCACATTTTCCCCTATCTCTGACTATTGACTACACCCGCTAGGGTTGATGGGAGTTGCCAAGCCAACACCTCTACATTCGCCTGATGTGGCTTAAATAGAGAGAGCTCTCCCTTTTCAGGCTTTGTCTAGAGTATTCTTCCAATTTCTTTGGTAGTTACAGAAACGGTGGAGCAAGCCAGTAAGGGGCATCTTTTGTGAGAATTCACTCTCACTTCTCCCACCTAATTAGTTTGAGTTGCATCGGATTTCCCATTCTCATTCTCTGTGGTTTAGATGTGACCTATGGCTTAAATGTTTTTCCTGTTGTCCTTTCAGCATTAATTGAAGCATGTGCCTACATCTTTTAGTACTGTCTTTTTAGATTTATTTTCATTTGTATTTAGTTCATGTAGAGACTGCTGCTGTTTTTAAAATTTGTTTCTTTCATTACCTTGTCTTACGGTAAGCTGCTTTGAAAACCTGGCACTGATAAATGCTGTTTATAAATAAATAAAATTGGAATAAATGAGTGATGGGGAATAAGGCAGGGTAGGCTCTCTGTTGGGACTGGAAATCGACTCTGTATTGAGACAGGAAATAGATTTTGTGCAGCCTCGGGAATCCTGGGAGCTGTAGTCCAGAAACATGAATATGTGCCTCTTTGTGGAAGAGTGTGTCTCGTTCCTATGGGAAGACGTATTTCATACACTCACATGCATGCAATTTGTGGTTACTTGCGACTAGCCTTTAAATATACCAGCAGTAGTATTTCTAAAACTAAAGCTGGGGTGATGTAAGAACTAAGAGTGTAAGTTGGAAAGGAACTCAGCTATAAATGCATTGCTATACGGAGGCTTAGCTTAATCCTTCAACTGCAGTAGGGGAATAATAACAAGCTGATCAACTTTGCAGAGTTGCTGTAACGATGACTGAGAGCCCAAACTCACTGTATGTATTTTATAAATGCTATACACTGTATAAATGCTAAATAGTTTGTTATTAAGGGGGCCTTCAGGGTTGGGTTGTTTTTTTTTTAATGTTAGCATCTTCCCATCTTTGCAGCAAGCAGTGTGCTTACAGCCTGTAGTAGACTCACGAAATGAAAATACGCTTTCTCTCTTCCCTCCTTTTTTTTCCAGATAAAAATATTTTATGAAGAGCACTTACACCTGGATGATGAGATTCGCTACATCTTGGAAGGAAGTGGGTATTTTGACGTTCGCGATAAAGACGACAAATGGATCCGGATTGCCATGGTAAAAGGAGACATGATCACACTTCCCGCTGGCATCTATCACCGATTTACACTGGATGAATCTGTATGAAATTACTATTTTTATATATAAGTATCCACATATTGTTGAAACAAGATTGTGTGCAGGTGCTGAACTGCATATTAACAACCAGATTCTGGTACCTTAGTGGTGTGAACACCTGAATTAGAAATGCAGGGAAGAGGTTTTTGAAGAACGTGGAGATAATTTGGGAAAAGATATTCTGAGGTACAGGCACTCTCTCTCTCTCTCTCTCTTTGCATGTAAAAGACAAACAGCTGATAGCGGTACTTCCCTTTACCTTCCCACCCTAATTGTTCAGTTGCTTTTATTTCCTAGCACCACTGATGGGAATTCGTATTTTATTTATTTGGCCGTGTCTGTGTATTTTGCTGAAAATCAAAGCATAATCTCTATCCAGTTTCAAACAGAAAACTCACCTGTCTTCCAAGGTGTCATTCCCACCTCCCTGGGATTAGAAATCAATTCCTAAAGGTTCAGGGAGGCACAGGATGAGAGCACATCTGTGGCCTCCTCGGCTCTGTTCTGCTGCCTTTCCAGATAAATGGAGCGCTGGTGTCTCCAGCCTTGTCATAAAATCCATCTTTAGTACGGGATTGGTGTTGCCATAGCAACTACCCGGAGGAGCCTTGGGAGATCCGATCTGCTTGTCCTGTTGTTTGACTTGTTGTGAAGGGTAGAAAGCCTTCAGTGCAGAAAGTGGAGGACACTGTCGCGCTGTGGGTCTGTCACTCCGAGGCCCCTGACCGGGAACCAGTTTGTGGAATGAGGTTGGAAATCTCTTGGGGGGGTCGGGGTCGGGGGGGGGCAGTTCTATTCCCTGCAGTAACAGCTCGACTGGATTCTAGTCCCCAGCCCCATTTTGGGCTGCGATCGTGTGTTCTATCTGGCTTGAAAGTTCATTCTGCTTTGTGAAGAATGCTGCACACAAGCATAAACCACAAACAATAGCCTTTAATGAAAGGCAACCCAGAGGTAGAACAGGCAGATTGAAAGGACACAGGCTGGAAGCACCCCGTGAAAGTGGGCTTGGGCTTCTTAGAGTCTTAGAGATGTGGGCCAATAAAGGCCCGGGTAGATTTTTTCCATTTCCATATGCTTTAATTTTTATGCACCTAATTGTAGGGGAAAACTGTATTTGGTTCACAAAACATGGCAATATTATATGTATTTCATTTGTGTCTCAATCTTTTCCCCTCAGAATGAGACCCATGGCAACATGTACCACTGATTTGTGTATATATATTTTAAAACAATTTAAATTGCTTTGCAAAGGTCACTGCAGTTTCGTTTTATTAACTGAAAATGAGTTTAACTTTCAAAAATGTTTCCCCCCCCCCCCTTGGATTGAAGAAGAGCCCTTGTGCTCTCTAGTGGACTTTTTTTTTTTAATGGAAGATAGCTGGTGGGCAGGAGTTTCAAGCCATGACAGAATTGCCTTTTAAGTTCCCTAGAGCAGTGGTCCCCAACCTTTTCCGAACCGTAGGCCGGGTGGGGGGGCGTGGTCCGTGTGTGATGGGGCGGGGCACCCGTGCCCGCATGTGCAGGGGGCGGGGCACCCATGTGTGCATGCGCGGGGGGCAACTGTGTGTGCATGTGGGGGGCGTGCGTGTGAGGGGGCATACGTGCGGCGGAGAGATCTGTCTCCGTGGCCCGGTCCTGCCAAGGCCACGGCCTGGTACCGGGCCGTGGACCGGTGGTTGGGGACCTTGGCCCTAGAGGACTCGCGGTCACTTCCTGAACATTTTTTTTCCCCATAATTTTTTTTTTTAAGTGTGGGTGTGGATTGCTGGGAGACCCTCAGGATGAGGAAGACCCACAGAAGTGGCCTGGGCGGCACTGTGTGCATGCACTCCATGGTCTACATTTTGCCTGCCCCGGGTGTAGACGAAGTGTGGCTTTTCCAGTCTCCCACCAGAAAACATCATTTTCCAGCAAAGCTATGAAGCTCTTCTAACTAGGGCAGTGGTGGCAGCGATTGCCCATGCTGTGAAGAAGCCCTACTTCTTCCCTCCTGCCCACCTCCGCTATTTTGGGGGAAGGCAAGAGCAGGCCAGGCCAGAGATGCCTCCCTTTTTTTCCCGACCAGTAGGCAGCCCAGCTCCAAGTTGTTCTGATGTCTCTCAGTCACTAACATGGCTTGGAAATACTGCTCAAACATATTTATAGTTGTTGTGGCTGTTGTGATCCCCCTTTAAGTTTACTGTGATGTGAATAGAAAGCAGTTAGGTCTGATTCTGTGGGAACAAAGCTGGACTACTACAGTATCAGGTGCGCCGCCAGTCCTGTCTTGTGCCCTCGTCCCTTAGAGGAGACGTCTCGGTTCTCTTACGCTGGTTTCTTCTGACATCCAAACCTATCGTGGCTTCAGGGCAGGCTACTTGTATTGGCTTGCAGGAAGCATTCAGGCTGTAGATTACTGGTTTGGGTGTCACAAAAAACTGTCTATGAACAACCTAGGGAGTTCCCTGCACAGCTGAACAGATGAAAGGGTGAGGAAACAGGAGGTTAGACCTGAGCAGCAGATCAGACTGTTTAGAGGTAACTTTATTCTTAAACCATCCTCCTTGCACCGCTTGATACTTTAATCCACCACTTTTGCCATAGTTAACTATATTGACTGTGTGTTTCTTCCCTCAGAATTATGTGAAGGCGATGAGACTCTTTGTTGGGGAGCCTGTGTGGACCGCTTACAACAGACCCGCCGATCATTTTCCCGCTCGAATACAGTACCAGCAGTCTTTGGCCCAAACAGTTCAATGAACGGACGGGAAGGCACGAGACCCGAAGTAGCTTACATTTTCTGAAAGCGGAAATGGCAAAATGGCTTTCTTAACACTACCTGCTATTAACGAGCCTTTTCCCCCCCTGCCGTACTGAGATAGGTGGAGAGGGAGTTTTTAATTATTCTTTCTAAATTGATTGTCAGACAGTTGATTGTGGTTAAATTGTGTTTGTTTGAATAAGAACTCTTTTCTGAGCAGATCATGAGGTTGTCATTTACTTTCCACTTATCATTTCAAAAGCTCCCTTTCTCGCTTTGTTGGATATTCAGTTATTATACCAGGGACTTCATAAACGGCAGTAGAAACGTTGGTTGCACCCTGTTTTTGCTTTCAGCACTTTCCCTTTCCAATATCGGTGACCTATTGTTTCAAAAATAAAAATGAATAAGAATTCTAAGTGATTTAAATTGATCTATACCTAATGGAGTTCCCATGTAAAGTGAGAGGATTCCTTTCTAAGAAGCGCCCTAGTGAGTTCTGGACCTAATACAGTCCTTTGAGGACTGTCAGTTTTTAGCAGAGGGTAAATCAGGGTCTTCCAATGACAGCAATCGCTGTAGTTTGCAGGTATTACCTTAGAATATTAACCCTCTCTTACCTGCCACTCCCAAATCATGGATACATGATTCATTCTGGTAGGTCGCTGTTATTTTTAAGGGCAGAGGTGAATGAGAAAGGGTTTATATTCTTAGCCAGTGTCTGCAGACTACAGCACACACGGTTGTAATAAGAACTTGATTCTTATTACCTTGTGCCTTACCTAAAAGCACTGTAATGTTTCATAATTGTTGTAATTTAATTTTTGTTGCAATAATTAAGCAGTGCTCTTTCTTTTAATAAGCTATCAGTTTATTTACAAATATTTGCTTTCCTGAGGGGATCTTCTGTTTAAAGCTCCACTTCTGTGATAGGTTTACTCAGGTTTCCAAGTTTTGCCAGAGCGTGGAAACCCATTTTTAAAAAAGTAAGTAGTTAGATGCAGTTCTGGGAACTCTCAGACGTAGTTAGTTGCCATTACAGTTACCGTTTTCAAAAAGTGTGGCTAATATTCTGAAGCCTGAATGCAGAGCAGAAGGGCAGTGGCTGATCCTGCAGGATCCACCTTGTGTGACCGATCTCGTCACCAGTGCACAGACAGGCATGTCATGGGGAGTCTGCTAGAGCCGGGGGTGACTCTTGTGCAATTTCCTTTCCACTCCTCCTTTAGGTAACAGGATATTAGTCTCTGTTTTTCCATTACCATTTCTCCAAATGAGCTAAAATAGGTACTTAAAAAAAAAATTGTCTAAATGCCACAAGCTGCTCGTGTGTGATACAGAGCATTCCCTTTTTCCATCTGCCTCATTCCTCCACAGCAGAGTGTCAGGCAGCCAGTGCAATATTTGTTCTCCGCCATTTACTGAGGCGACATCCCTATATTTGTACAGGAAAATGGAAAGTTTCAGTGAAGTTACAATTGCAATATCATATACTTAGTTATAGGGAAAGGGAACTAATTCCCTACAAGTAACTAATTGTAAGTGTTTACTTCAGAGCTCTGCTGCTTACACAAAGTTGCATTAGGGGAAAAAAAAACATTGGGTGAAATCTTGCTGAAACCAATGCCTTCTAATCCCCCTGGAATGGATCAGGTTGTGGTAGACTGGCTTAATGTGTTGACTAGCACACGGGAGTGAACAGAACAGGTATCCAGGAGAGAAAAATACAGTACCCCTTTTCCCTTGGGTGTGAAGTGTACATTATGCAGTTATTCCCATCACTCCCAGAAGTCCTGCATATGACCCATAGTTCTGCATGAGGTCAGAGACAAGTTGAATACAGAGAATACTGATATATACTGTATATATTATATACTTGAAGTGCTAGTCCAAAATTTTCATCTTCATTGAAGTCAGCTGTGGTCCCTGAAAGCTTATTCTGTGATAAGTATGTTCATCTGTCTATGTGGTACTACAGGACTCCTAGTTGTTTTGATGGCAACAATTACTATGGTTAGCCCTTTTGAAATGTTTGCAGTGAGAGATCCCATTAGTGGATGGGACAAGTAACGGCTTCACCAAATGCATAGTTTTGATTAGGCTACCAAGGGGGAAAGTAAAATATTCAAACCTGCTTTCTCTTTCTTAGCGCCAGTGTCATTCTAAAAAGAACAAGGAATAGCCCAGTCATGCATCAAGAACTGGTGTTACCTAGATGATTTCATTTTTGTGTTAAGTGAGGGGATTTCCACAAAACTGACACTTTCAGGTCACCTCCCTGATATTCAGAGGGAATGCTGTAGATGTAGTATATCTTGACTTCAGCAAAGCTTTTGACAAAGTGCGCCATGATATCCTGATTAGCAAGCTAACTAGGTGTGGGCTGGATAGATCAAGTGTCAGGGGGATACACAATTGGCTACAGAATCGTACTCAGAGGGTAATGATTAATGGGTCCTTCTCTAACTGGGAGGAGGTAACTAGTGGGGTACCCCAAGGCTCAGTCCTGGGCCCAGTGCTCTTCAATATTTTTATTAATGACTTGGATGAAGGAGTGCTTGTCAAATCTGCAGATGATACCAAATTGGGCGGAATAGCTAATACCCTAGAAGACAGAAACAGAATTCAAAATGACCTTGATAGGATGGAGCACTGGGCCGAAAGCAACAGAATGAAATTCAACAGGGATAAGTGCAAAGTACTGCACCTGGGAAAAAGAAACCAATTGCACAGTTACAAGATGGGGGATACCTGGCTCAGCAAAACTACGAGCAAGAAGGATCTTGGAATTGTCATAGATCACAAGCTAAATATGAGCCAACAGTGTGATGTGGCTACAAAAAAGGCAAATGCTATTTTAGGCTACATTAACAGAAGTATAGTTTCCAAATCCCGCGAGGTGCTAGTCCCCCTCTATTCAGCACTGGTTAGGCCTCACCTTGAGTATGGTGTCCAGTTCTGGACACCACACTTCAAGAAAGATGCTAACAAACTGGAAGAAGTTCAGAGGAGGGCGACAAGGATGATCAGGGGGCTGGAAACCAAGCCTTATGAGGAAAGGCTGAAAGAATTGGGCATGTTTAGTCTTGAGAAAAGAAGACTGAGGGGTGATATGATAGCACTTTTCAAATATTTGAAAGGCTGTCATACAAAGGAGGGGCAAGATCTGTTCTCGATCATCCCAGAGTGCAGGACACGCAACAATGGGCTCAAGTTAAAGGAAGCCAGGTTTCGCTTGAATATCAGGAAAAACTTCCTAACTGTTAGAGCAGTACGACAGTGGAACCAGTTACCTCAGGAGCTGGTGAGTGCTCCAACACTGGCGGCATTCAAGAAAAACTTGGATAATCACCTGGCAGATATGCTTTGATTGTATTCCTGCATTGAGCAGGGGGTTGGACTTGATGGCCTTATAGGCCCCTTCCAACTTCACTTTTCTATGATTCCATGAAAATTTGTAAATGGCAAAGAACTGGCTCTTAATCAGGCATGTGGCCAGGCAGGGACAGTTGTGTAAGTGTTCTCCTTCCTGCAGCCTGCCTTTTGTAAACCCTGGTTTGTGTTGGGGCCCTGCCAAAAGGAGAGAAAAAGTTGTATGACTACTGTTAACGTGCATGGCAGATACTGGCAGGATTTGGCTAAAGTACCTTTTACAAAGGATTATACCTTGTCTAGTGTATTCCTTCTGGATTGCAGTCTACATTTTCCAGCTAGGTCCTCAACACCTCACACACACTCCTGCAAGTTCATCAAACAGGTCATTCCCCTGTCAAAATTGTTGTTCATTTAGGAGTCAAGCTGAGGAGCCCAAATCAATGTATACTTTCAGAGAAATAAATGCTTCCGGATTAAAGGGGGATATGCAAAAATAAATATGTAGGTGATTGGTTCATTAATATCTTAATAGAGAAATTACCTGCTTATATATTTTCTGTATACCTACTTTTCAGGTAGGAACATCGCAATTTTGATCTTTGCAGATTTTTAAAATTTCTTTTTCTCACGTCATTTGTTTCACTACAGATTTATTTCCAAGTACTCCTCTGTCTCAGGCACGTAGTTCGGGCCAGCAGTGTTGTAGGACCAAAGCTCTGTGGCTAGTCTGTTGTGTAGTTGGCTCACTGGAGAAAAGATTGTACCTTGGGACTCATCAGCCAACCAGTTCAGGAAAGGTTAGGACATCTCTTGTGTATCAAGTACAGGACATTTCTAGCAGAGGCCTGCAGGCTATTATACCAACAGACAAATACATGGCCTTGGGCCTGGACTTGAGTGGAATGTTAACACCAAGTCCAGCCTGTGCTGCTGCCGCCACAGACACAAGATGATGGGGGGGAGGAGATCTGCTGACTCAGTTCAAAGGGTAGGTCTAGTCCAGTAAGTGCTGTGTCTGCCAAGGGGCCGCATAGGAGTGCTGGGGCATGGTGTGAAATGATAACCAGGCCAGGGATGGCGACTTCAGTTGCACAACACGCAGTCATGTCAGACTTAAGTCGCACGAGTGACTTGACTTGGAATCAACTTGTGTGTGTCCCCTCCCAAGTGACTCAGACTCAACTTGTGACTTGGAACCCACCCGCCCCTCCCTTTTTGGGGGGACAAAAAAGCTTGTTTTTCAATAGGGACTCAGACGTGGGCCTTGGGACATGAGACTTGGTACCAAAAGACTCAGACTCGGGACTTGGCACTAAAGATTTGGACTTGGACTTGGGACTTGGACCCAAAGACTTGCCAATATCCCTGAACCAGGCCTTGCTTGCCTCAGTTTCCTTCAAAGCTATCAAGGTTTGAGGCAGCCCTGAAAGATCACCATGGCTTCAGTTTGATTGATGTGACTTCAACAATGTCTTAAGAGTCTTATTTGTTAGTCTTTATAGGTAAGAAGAGAGAGGTTAGGTCAAGCATCTTATACACACTGAGCTATAAAGGTACTCCTGGGCAACTGGTCAGCAACCACACCCACCCACATTTGTGACCCACCCTTCTTCAGCATCCAGTGAAACTTCTGGTCACCTGCAAGTAAAAGTGAAGGGGGGGGACACCCCACTGCAGCCAATTATTGCCTCACTTCCTCTGCCACCTCCTCTGTAAAGCAAAACAGTTTTGCAAATCCTTACCTGTCAGGAATCCCCGGTGCTTCTTCAGACCCAGTTTGAAAGCTGTCACTCTAAGGAAGGAGCATGTGTGCCTTCTACACTTAAGAAATGAATGCAGAGATGCCCAAATATGGGAAGAAGCATTGTTAGGTCTCCAGTGAAATAAACATCTGAAAAACACTGCTTATATGTATATGCAATGTTTCTGCTGATTATTTATATTCCGTTTTCCACTTCAGTGCAGAGAAAGCTGCCTCTGATGAATTTCTGCCTGTCACCGCAACTGGGAGTTACAGGAGCTCTGAAAGAGGGAACAGGGAGGGGGGCGACGGACACAGCAGGGGAGAATGGCAGGGGTGGCAAGAGCGCTCCCCCTTCCCTTGCTGAGTACCGCGCGCCCAAGCATGCTCCCTCTTTTTGTCCTCTTCCCACTTCACTCACTGGGGGTGGGGGTGGGGGCGGGGGCGGAGGAATAATAATACGGGAGCATGATGAATAGCCCTTTAGCAAAACTAAGAGCACTTGAGGACCTTGGGAAATCTAGACTGCTGACTGGCTTGAAGAGGTAATGATTTGTACTCTTAATTAGGAAAGGGGAGAGGGCTGTTTACTTTTGTTCAACAGCCACTGTGTCTGCCTGCACTCAATCAAGAAGCAGCTTGAAACCCGTAGGACTTTTCCTTGGTCCTTTTAAATTTCAGAATTAAAAATTTAGCATTCATGAAAAGGCTGGTGCCTGCTAGGGCCCTGGCAGTGGGGCAGGTGCCAGTTGTCTCTCGATGCCATCTGCTCGGTTGCTGCTGTTCCAGCCTTTGGCGCACCTAAGCAGAGACCAGCATAAATCCCCTCTTGGATATTATGCGGTGGCTTCTGTTGCTGCTGTAATTCAAAAGGTCTTTTCTCCCTTTCCTGTGATGTAGTTCCTTGCAGTGATGAGAGAACTCGGCAGCTGTTCCACTGAGAGTTGCCATCCCCTCCACACACACACTGCCCCTGTGGCTGTAGCAACCGTGGGACACAGAAGGGAGTTGGCCGGTCAAGCTTCTCTGTACTAGGAAAAGGGTTTAAACCTTGTTTGCCTCTTCTAATAAAACCCACTGAGAACGTGTTTTGCAAAAACTATTCCCTAAATGTTAGCCTATTCCTATCTCACAAAATCCAGACATTCAATCCATACCCCCCCCCCCTTGGTGTAAACTGGGTAGAATGAGGGGCTACATGGCATATGCAAACACTTATCTAAAGCCACTGATTCAATGGGTCTCGATCTGGGCAAACAGCTGGATTTAGGTCTCACTCCAGAAAGGAAAGACCTCATGTTTATCATTTCATTTTACTGTTTCTTTGAATCTCATAAAATTCTGAATACCGTCCTGTCATCCTGAGGTGGTCCATGGAAGAAATTATAACAGAATAGCCAGACCTCTTTCAAGAATTAAGCCATTTACCAAATAGCAGAGGATGGGAAATGGTAGATAATCAATTAATTGGATTTTTGGTCATCTGTTGTCTAACTGCTAGATAGCTCAGTGGTTTCAGCATCTCGCTGCGGAGCCAGAGGTTGGGAGTTCAATTCCCCACAGGGGCTCCTTGACAGGGGCTGGACTCCTCAGTGATCCGTTGGCTCCCCTCCAGCTCACTCTGCAGTTCTAAGATGATCTATTGTTTTGCGGACGTTTCCCCATTTCGACCTCTCTGGCCTAGCTGTGCTGGTTCTGAAATCCCCTCCCCCCTTCATCTATCATCTTGCAGGGAAAGAGTGTTTACTTGGTGGCCCCCAAAGAGCAGACAGTGGTCACAACGACAGTTTTCATGAGTGCTTGAAAAGGAGTACATTTCTCTTACCTGCTCCTTTTGACTTTATTTTTGTCTGAAAAATATTTTTTTTAACCATATTAATCAAGAAATGTATTAATAACAGGAAGGTAGAACCTGCAGTTTGACCTCTCGTACAGAGTTGACACTTGCGAACCAGAACCTGTGGAGAAACTGTTGTAGACATCTGGAAAGTGACTGCAGAAATTGACCACTGCAACAGAGGTTAAAAAGAGGAACTTGACCAGAAGTTAACCTCAAACCACAAAATGTACTGTCTAAAATATGTTGGAACTTAGTCCCAAATTATAATTGGTAATACAATATGTAAGTGAAACAAAGCCTGTGATGGACACATGTCTGACTAGGGTATTAAAAATCTGTGATTTTGAGCAGATGGTGCCTTTGTCGAGATTGGACTTGAGGGGCACCGTGCCATTCCACAATCATGGTCTTAAATAAATTTCTGCCTGTTTTGAGGAATAGCTATATCTGAGGTTTATTAAGATTTGTTATTTTAAAGATCAATAATTTTTTTGACAGTTTTGGTGCACCCGTTGGGAATTCACAGCACTTGCTGAGAGTGTAGCTCAGTTTGGGTATTCCTCCCTGAACAGGCCTTTAGGCCCACTGGGGAAAGTTGCCATTTCTTAGGCTTCTTCATGAGGGAATTTCCACCAGCTTTCCTGCGATTGATTCCTGCCAAAGAACCATAGATTTTAAATGTCAACCATACATTTAAGTGATTCTCCATAGGCTTTGTGGAGTAAGTTGTTTGATTTTTGGGATAAGCCTGCTTTTGCTCTTTGAGGTTTTCTATAGGAATTTTTCATTTGGGCGGTCTTGTATTTTCTTGCTTTGCATTTTAGGGAGACTAATGCATATGGGGCTCTAGAGAACCCCAGCTAGCATTTAGGTGAGCAAAGCCCACCTTTAACAACTACTGTTGATGAAGGTTGAAATCAGATAGCATACAAAATATAGGCAAGTTGCTAGGCAACTGTTCTTGAATTTTGTGTGTGAAGTACGCAACTGCTGGGGGTGATGACCTTTTTCTAAGCTAGTCAGGCACCCCCAAGAGGTTGGTTGGCTGAGGGGTGATGGCTTGGTTGGACGTTAAGAGCCAGCTGGGTTTTTAAGATTTAGATTGCAGAGTCACCAGTTCCTTCATTTGCTGTCTTGCTACTTACAAAATAATAAAAGGGAAAGTTTTATGATGGTTATTTCTGTCGTTTATGTGGATTATGTGGTTTGCTGTGCTGTTCTTAGATGATTTATGTCTGTGGGTTAGGTTTGTTTGTGTGAGTGATAGGTTTTTTTTTATAGAAACCACAGGATCGAACCAAGAGGTTGGGGAAAAAATTCAGAGGTTTTCTCTCTTTTTTTGGTTGCTGCAGGGTTGGACTAAGATATTTCTCAAGGGCTGCCGACTGAGCGGAAGGAATCCGGAGTTATTTTTTACTTCTTGGCATCCGCAGAAAAATAAACTTGAAAACCTGACTGACTGAATGCCCTAGATTGCTGGCTCATTACTTTCCTAATTGTTTTGTGGTCTGTGTGAAGCATTGTAAGTGTGAAATATTGTGTGTTTGGTGGGACTAAATTGATCTGGATGGTGGGTCCCTTCTGCAGGCGACTCTCAAAGTGTTTGTGAATTTTGAAGGGATTCCTGGAATTATTTTTCAGCTGCCCCCTTTGTGATCAGCAAGGGGGAGATAGTATATGGAATCAAAGCACAAAATGTACTGTCTAAAATACGTTGCAGCTTAGATACTTCCCAAATTGTAACTGGTAATGTGTACGTGAAATGATGTCTGTGATGGACACATGTTCTGACCTGGGTATGATTTTGGGCAGATGGTCCCTTTGCCCACACTGGATTTGAGGGGGGGGCGCTGTGCCATTCCACGATTGTGGTTTTAAATAAATTTCTGCCTGTTTTGGGGAACAGCCAAGTCTGAGGTTTATTATGATTTATTATTTGAAAGATTCCCCCCCCCCCCCGAGATCTTGAGCTCTGGAATTTCTCTCTGTTCAGACACAAGCTGCCCATTTTAGCCTTGGGCAGAAATATCCCACAGACAAGGACTGCCAGCTAACTGGAAGAAGCTGCCCAGTTTCCTCCTGTGCCTTTTGCAGCCACATGGTGCACGGGAATGAGCCGGTAAAGGTTCCCATGGTACAGCGATAGGCTTCCCAAGTCTCTGTGCATTGGCTGAAGTCTTCGTGAACGGCTGTGCTTCTCTAGGTGGAGAGACAGATCTTCGGGCAAATGGCACTGGAAGAGGAGTGTTTGATTTTTGTGTATGAGGTCCTTTTAAAGCTTGAGTACCCATCTTTCTCCACCCATTCCCAAGTAGTGTGGCTCCCTGCAAACTGGTGGTAAGCCTTCCATGCACACACCCAACAGCGGTGTAAGGCCTGAAGATAGTTCCCATAGTGTGCATACAGTGGCTAAGAAAGCACAGGAGGTGGGCTTTAATGGGAATAGCAGCAGCTACTACAGCTGCTGGGAGCATTTTGCCACCTCAGTGGCTGCCAAAAAGGTGTGTGGTTTTTTGTTTGTTTTTGTCTCCTCTGGGTTGCCATGTTACATGGTTGGTTAGCTTTGTTTACCCCAGATTCTTGGCCTATTTAACTGGATTTCACTTACATTCATTTCTACAATGAGCGAGCCCAGAATCAGCTCCAGCCCATGTTAGAGCTGGGAAATTGCAGTGACCCAGCCTTGTAACATCACATGGCCTACTCTGTAACATCACAGGACTCTGCTTCTTGGTCTCAGGTACTGGCTTTGAAATTTCAGGGGATGGGATGCTGCTGGCCTGGCAACCTTAGAGATTAGCATTCCCACCAGCTAAATTCCTGCAGATGAAGCAGCTGATAAAGACAGAACCACAGAGGCCAGCTGGAGAGTTGGCAACTACCCTCATGTAGGAGTTCTAATTCCCAAGTATAAACTAATTTTAATTAAGGCCAGATTTTCAACGTTGGTCAGAACCCTGTTACAGTAATACATCAGAGTAGCTCCATCAATGTAACTTTCAGCACTGAATGGCCACCAGTTGAGACGTGAGCGCTGGCTTTTCTGATTGTGCACCAAGTCACACGACTGCTGTGTGATAAGAAAAACCTGTCTTGACTTCTTAACAGGTGGCCATTCACTGCTGATGGCATTAACACGCTCAGGCATCCCTGATGGGATCCTGGCTGTTATCATTTTGTATGTTGCATAAAGCAAAAAGAAAAAGAGGTGACTCTGTCTTATTGACTTCATGTTCTAAGATGATGACGATGATGATTGTGGATTCCAGGGCTTGTAATAATGTGGAGCTCCTAACACAGAAGACAACATCCAAACATTATATCCTCTTTGTGACACTGTGTATAGCGATAAGCTTGCCATTTCTTTTCCTTCCATCGTTTCAAATCTGAGCCTGCACCTGCAACTTCGGCGGGTACCGGTGATGCTATTGTTAACACAGAGCTCCGCAACGGGGTCCATTTTACCTGCTGCTTTTCTCCATGTTGGGTCCATACCGAAAGAGTACAAGCAAGGTCAGACTGCTGTATTTCTCTACACGGCTTGTGTGGTGTGGGAAAACTTTTGGGACATTTGGTGAAATGTTATTTTTAGGGTTGCCCAGCAGGTGGCTAGGTTAACACCAAGAGAAACCAGCAAACTGGAGGAGCAGAACTCCCCCGATGTGGGGGGTGGAAGAAGTGGGCCTGGAGCCCTGAGAGAGGAGGGGGTTGCACAAGGAATTATACCACCTTGAAAAAGAGCTTGGAAAAACTACTTTTTTGGTGGTGGTGGTGGGAACGCATCCTACAATTCCTTAGCTAGGATGGCCATTGGCCTGGAGGATTCTGGATGGTGTCGTCGTCCCCTGAAAGCAAACCCCCCCCCCTTCCCCAGCCTCTGCCTGGGCGGATCACTCTTCTCTTCCCCGGGACACAGTGGCCGAAGTCTGTTCGGGGTCAACGGTCTGCCACCGGCGTGTGTCCGGGCCGGAGCTTTGGAAGGCAACCTTCACCATCTGACGCCTTGAACCACCACCAATTGAAAACAAGGCTTGAACCCATTCCATCCTGGACCTTTCTAGCCGTTTCGATTTCGAGTGGGCTAAAATCCTTCCCTGCCGTCCTCCCTGCCCGGGCCTTTTCCTTCCTGCCTCTCGCCTGGCGTTAAAAATTGATGCCCCGCACTTGGCGGTTTGCAGCAGCCGGTGTCGTTTGCGGGACGGGAAGGGCCAGGGCTGGTGGCAGCCTGTCCAGGCGGGCTCAGGCGGCAATCCGTTCTCTCGCCACCCTTCCCGCCCGCGGCGGTGGTGGCCTCTTCAGCCTCCTCCTTTGGAGACGAGAAGCTCTCGAGCTTGTAATCCCCCCCCTCGTCCCCCCCCCCGGCCGGACTTGGAAAAGCTGACGAGGAGACGCGGCTTCGGGCCAGCATTGCCGGAAGGCGAGGGAGCCGTGGAGCAGCCCCGTTTTGCGTCCTCCCTTGTCAAACGGCTGGCCCCGGTGCTTCGGGCAAGATCGGCTGCGGAAGCCGCCCAACCCAGGAGGACAGCCCCCCCCCGTCCCTCTTTCTCTCCCCTCCTCCCCCTCCTCACGTGAGTGGCAGCTCTCTTCTTTTAACAGATCCCTGGTTTTAATTAGCCGCCTAGAGTGGTCACAATTGACCAGATAGGCGGGGTATAAATGAAATAAATAAATAAATAAATAAATAAATTTGCTTTTCGAGCAGCAGGCTTTTAATGTGCAAGGAGAGGTGGTTTCCCTCATTTACCTATAAAGCAGGTCATGCCTTCGCTTATTCATTACTCCCCCCCCCCCCCATTGCAGCAACCTTTGAAATTATCCGGTGCTCTCATTGGAACAGCATATGTGAGGCGCATAGCAATAAGAGGAGCACACCTGCTGGCATGCTCCGCCAGCACTTGGTGCATCACAGATCCACTCAGCCGGGAAAATAAATCCGTACAGAAACACACTGGCATCATCGCCGGGCGCCCTTTTGCGTGGAATACTGTAGGTGGGAATGCGGATGGGGTGGGGAGGGAAAACCTCTCACCGCCTACAAGTAATGTAGATTGTGCAAAAAGAAAGCGCATAATAACACGATGGAAGGCAAGCAGAAGCCTGGTCAGATGCAACCCAGAGGGCAGGTCTTTTCATTCTCCTGCAGAGGAAGAAACTTCTGCTGCCATTCCCCTTTCTCCTTGTTTACAAAGGATGAACCCCTTGAACCCTGAACCCTTGTACTGCCTCCCCTGTTCCATTCCTTCGCCAGCGCCAGGTCATCATCCCAACTCTCAAACCCGTTAATGTAATCCTTCTGCCCTCATGTCCAGGTACAATCTCGCCTTTTACCTTTGTTCTCTTATGATGACTTGTCAGCCTCAGTGACCCAAAAGTCTTTTGTTCTCCTGAACCCCACACCCTCCTCTCTCTTGCTGCTCTTCACACACACACACCCTGAATAGTTCAATGGCACTGGGCCCTGGCCTGCCTTCAAATCTCTTTTCAAAGCCCACCTTTTCCATGAAAACATTGACAAATCCACCATCCTGAATGCTCTACCAGAGAACGGGCATGTCATTTGAGGAGGGAGGGTGACCGTTTGGGTTTTTTATTTCCAGACAAAGAAAACTGGTTTCAAGGCGAGTCTGTTCATCCTGTCTCTGACAAGTTTGAGAAACTCTGTACGTATTAAGGCAGCCATACATTAACTCTGGCAGATATTTAGGTGATTTCATGTATCGCTATCCACAGGTAGGGGCATTAGAGAATGTTCTTCCAGTCACAGTTCTGCCAGCATGGTCCAGCGATTGCTCTTTGATATAGAATGGGAGGATCCTGGCTAGAAACCCCACTCCTCTAAAATACAATTTAACTGTGTTCCCCACCACCATATGCGTATGTGTATGTACAATTGCATATGCATATTGTATTTTAGTTTGTATGTTATATGTTTTTGTTTAAATTTAAAATAAAGGGAAAAAAAATTTCAAAAAAAAAAGAAAAAAAAAGAAACCCCACTCCTCTCTCAGCGGTGACCCTGGGACAGCCGAAATCTTCCAACTTAACCTACTCTCCAAGGTTACCGAGATGGCAAAAGCAGGAGGAAGGACCATGTCCATTATTAAACCCAATACGCAAGGATGATACTGTGTAGAAGGAAAGCTAAGGGAGATGTAGTTTGAAGGTGGTGGCTCACCAATAAACATCACCAAGCAAACATCAGCTAGAAATCAAATAGACAGGCTAAACTATAGGAAAGCAAAACCTGCCAGTTTTTTGAAAGTATAAATTCAACAAGCATGTAGTGTTGCATCAGATAAACCTCTGATTCACAGCAGAAGTAAAAACATACATACATTGTACAGGAAAACTGCACCTCTTGCCTTTAAAAATTAATTTGTTTGTCCAGGATGTCATGAGCGACACTGAATGATAACCCATGGAGTTTAGTTAAATGCTGCTGAAGCCAGGAGTACTCTTGTCGTGGAAGGTTGCAGGATCTTCAGAAGCCATAATTAAGGCCTGGACAGCAGTACAAAATATCCTGATGTGCTGCTGGCACACCACAGAGGCTGAAACAGATGAGAATGGGTGGCAGTCAGGAGCAAAGTGTACGTCCTGTCACTCACAAACGCATCAGTCTCAGGATGCTGCCCAACATTTTGTAGAGTTAGCACATCTACCTATTTATTGGTGGCTTGGGTTGGTATGACTTTGTTGTGCTATTCTTACACACAAAGAAGCATTTCATGACAAGGGCGTTACAGGTGGCGCGGTGGATATGGAATACTTAACACTGGCGGGGGGGGGGGAGGCGCGCTGTGGTAATTATAGCCCTGAAAAAAACCCAAATGAAGCAGAACCAGCTGCAGTTCCTTCTTCCTGCCGACGTTTACATTGCCATCTTGTGTGGCCCAGGGATCCTTGTGTTATCTTGGAGTAATGTTATATTGTGGAGTCATGCTAGAGCGACACCCATATAAACCTCAAGTGGGGGGGTTGGGGAAGACTTTTTGGTCTGCAACTCTCCGAATGCCATCGCTGGGGATTCTAAAGTCATATTCTGAAAAGGCAATTTTTCTGCCCTATCCATGAAGAGGTGGCCCAGCCTGACGAAGTGGAATTCCCTCCATGAAAGCTTGCAATTTGTTTTGATTTTTTTTTTAAAAAAAGTGGTCCAGAAAAGGTATCACCCTACTCTTACACTTGCGTAATCTTAAGGACCACACAGCCTTTTCCTAATTCTTTTCCCACGTTGCGTTCCTAAAATAAAAGCCAAACAATGTATGGAATTACCAATTTGAGTGTGTGGGTGGTACCATAACACCAATCTCCTTGGAGCTGCTGCTCTGCTCTTTTTAAATGCTGGCCACAGTTTGTCTTCAGAAACCAGATTACTGCCACAGGTACACTAAATGTACCAATGCTCCTGCAACCTTCTGGATCAGAGTTTGGAAGCTGCTCTCTGCTTGGTGGATTTCATTCCCTTGTTTTTGCCATGACTCCAGAAACTTCCTTTAAAAAAAAACACCAACTGCTATATGAGCACATAAAAGCATAAAACGGGAAGACATGTTGCACCAGTCTTTATATAGACTTCGCTGGTCTCACATTTCTCAATGCCCAGCTAGAAATTTTAAAATGTTGTGATTGATTGACAGAAGCCCTACATCTCATCTTAACTTGAGAACAAGACAGAATGAGAGTGCATAAAATTACAGTAGGCTTTCAAGTTCTAACAGAAGGTCCTCTAAGCAAGGAAACAGCTTGAAGAAAAAAGGGCTTCTGCCTTATGGATGGAAATTCAGGCAATAAAGCATTATAGCCAAAGACCAGCTTCATAACTGTGAGTCTGATATATGCAAATAAAATTTTGCGGCTGCTTAAAACAAATATTCCTAATACTTGAGAATTTAATACTAATTTTACAAAGACGTATGAACTATTGGTGCAGCAATAATTAAATAAAAAAGTTGGAGACATCTAAATACCAAAACAGAAGGGCTAGGACTGTACAGACAGCTTTGCCAATGAAAAGTCATAAAAAATGTTTTGGTACAAACGTTTTATCATAAAATATTACTGGTAAATGACAAAAAACAAGGAGCCATTAATTTTCACAGAAAAAATACCTGTTGGGATGGTTAGTACCAAACTGAGGAATGGCTGAGGTTGTCCACCCTTGAGTTCACCGGAGCAACGGTAAAACGTTACTTCTAAAGAAACAGCCAGAAAGTGTGGCCAGAAAGGAACGACAGCCCACCTGTGGCGAAATGCTTCCAAATGGAAACAATTCTGGAGGGAAATGGGAGGTCATATCTCAGAAATAACTAATCAAAATAATGAGTGATGTGGGAATTTCTCTATGTTACCCACTTTTAGGGGCCCTAATGCAACTGATATCCTTTCTGGCTGCACCACACATAGAGAGAGACAGCAGCACGATGGAGGTCATTAGAGGGACCGACAATAGAGAACTGGTCTAAAATAATGTGGCCGAGAGTGCTGGCCGAAAAACTAACACGTGGTCTTAGGGTGTCAAAAAGTACAGCCAAGCCAGGCAGTGTCTTTGCAACGTGGAACCCTTCCATCAAATATACTTCAGAATCTGCAGAAGATTTCAAAACCGAAAGGACATCGCCCTGAAGCTTTGGCACGGTATGTTATAAACTCAAGAACTGCACAAGCTCTCCGCAGACAACAAGCTCTATTCCAGATATATGCTGTACCCACAGAACTGTTTGTACTGCTCTTACGCAATCGTTGGAATTTAATCTTAAAAGGCAAATAAGAGCAAACAAACAAAAAAAAAGAACGGGTACGGGGAAACAAAATATAAACCAATGTATTTGTTCCACAGGTTGCTTTGTTCCGACTACGGTTGAGAATGCAAACCAGCCCTTCTATTCTGAGGTGCCTGCTTTTTTGTGTGTGGGTGTCACACCAGCAGATGAAGCACAGTAGAGCTCTTGGGAGCCCAGGAGTTCAAGAGGCTTGTGTGGGGACACATTCCCTTGGCCTGAGGGAGGGGCCATGGGGAAGGCAGCAGGGGCAGTTTCATGCGTACACCTCAGACAGGTACTGCTGGAGCCCATGTGAAGGAACTCTGCAGATCTGCTTAGAACCAGCTGCTGAGATTTTATGGAACATCCCTTGCGGGTGCATTGCCTTCGGAAGAAGCAGGAAAAGGAGCTTATGACATTTCCCATTTCACTGCAGCATTCTTTCCTCTGTCGCCCACTATCCACCAATTATACAGATGCAATGAGTTTAGCTGGTGTCATTTTATCACTAAGTCCCGAATGTGTTTTGAACAAAAGCCATCAAGACAAGTTAGCTCAAATACACTGCTATTTGTAAGGAGAAAAAACCCATCTGAATAATTGCGATTGTCTGTATATACCATAAGCTGGCAATAACTGTAGGGATGAAGTTGGCTGTAGATCAAGACAAAATCCCCAGGGTGATAGCCAGGATTTGTCGAAACCGACCAGCGTATAAACTCTTACATTGCAGTGATTTTACCATATGTTCATAATTAAAAAGCTTTTTATTGCACTTGCTAGAGGAACATTTACAGATGAGCTGGAGTATATACAACTTCTGAAATGAGATATTTTTCCACCATAGGAAAGGATGGGCTTAGCCTAACTTGAGACACTGCGTGTTGAAGCTGTCGCCCTCTTTGACAGCCACCGCCTCAAGCAGTGCCTGCTTCTTCTGCATGCTGCGCGAGGACTCGAGTTCATACATAGTTGTCAAATTGAAAAGCACGCTCTCGTGGAGGTAGTGTTTAGGGTCCTGCTGAACCATTCCTTCCAACTGCCGGAGGGAATCCTTCAGTTTCCCCAGATAAAGCAGACAAACAGCAGCATTGTTGTTAGCCTAGAGAAAAGTTTACATTGGGTTTATTCAGAAAGCCACAGTTTCAAGATAAAATGGAATCACACTGTAATCATACTTCACCCTCAACGCCTTGGCGTTATGGAGAGATCTGGACGCTCTCTCTCTCTCTCTCTCCTTCAGAGCAAGCTAGAATTCTGGCCATTTACAAATCAGGAAAAAGATGGAGGGCAAGGACATTATTATCCAAAGCCAGGGCTGAGGAATACGTGACCCTCCACAGGTCATTGGACTATGATGCTCATCCTCAGCCCTAGGCAATAAACCACATGGTGAGGTGTGATGAGAATGGCAGTCTGACAAAACCGGAGGGCCAGACATTTTCCATCTCTGACCAAAGCCACACTACTGTGCATCCCTCATTCCATTCAGGGCATGGTCAAGAGAATGCAACTACACTGAGGTACTGAGATGTGCCACCCACATGTCAGAGTCTTCCCAGCTGTACTTTTGTTTACTCAACCCTGTGAGATGAGGCTACCTCTTGTTGCAACAGTAATTACAGTTTGGGCACCAAGATCTTAGCGGATAGCACGTTTTGGCAGCCTAGCATCCACGGTTCTAACCATTTCTTACCACAGCATTTGAGGGGTGGATCTTCAAAATCTCTGTGAAGAATCTGTGCGCCTCTGAAAAGTTATTCTGACCGAGATGGAGAAATGCTCTGGAATAGGGAAGAAAGCATACTTTTAATGGCTACTTGAGAAAAAGCTAAGTAATAAATGCATCACAAAAGGGAACTGGCACCCTTTGTTTACTCAAATATGCAAATATTCTTCACTGTTGATCCTCTCGAAGCATTTTGAATCAACACACAGCTATTGTTCTACAGAACATAGATTGCAGACTAAACAATACACAGTAAAGTTATGTTCTGAGGATAAAAGTAGTTACTGACCTGTTCACACTTTATGCTAAGGTAAATATAGCTTTGCCACAGATTCCATACTCAATAGGGAGCTGGAACTGATTCTAGCCTCTTTTCTAGAATACTTGAATGCAGTTATAAATTCATTTGCTTCACTCACAATTGTACATACAAAACAGGTGTATACATTTTTCAAAAAGAATTTATATGTAACTGGGCTTTTCTGAAGGGGCTTCTTCAGCCTGATCTTAAACATATTATGGTTGGATCTGGACTTAGCCCTTCATTCCTGGAAAAGACTGGAATCCAGTGAAGAACCGCTGCTGGAAGAATGGGAGGGGGTGGCGATCTTCACTGGCTCGCCCTCCCTGCAATCCAAAGCACTGTCACTCCCCACCCCTTCTCTGACCAACCGGCATTCTCCCGAGTTCAACCAATTTAGCAGTGAGGACCACTGAGTATGACTTGGATCACAGCATGAATCTGCAAAACTGGCACATGAGTACATTTTCACCAGAAAGTGACCTGAAGACACAAGTCTGTAACAGACAAGAAACATTTCTAAAGTAAGCCTTTTAACAGAGGAAAGACAACTCCTTCATTCCAGGAGAACATGGCTACACCTTGTCAGACAGATCTCATGGGCTGGTGGATGCCAATCAGTCTTTCTTCTGACAGCTGTAGCTACATGAAAGAGAAGTGAAGAGAAAGGGATGCCCTCTAGGGGCCCCTTCACGTTCACCATGCATTTTTGGCACAATCATCTTCAAGATTAATTTAACTTTACATTCCACACCTGTTCATTAAAACTGTAATTTGGTTCTGCAGTCCCTCCGATTTCTGAGCCACTCTCTCAACGTCTTGAAAATACTTTTCGGCCATTTTAATGTCTCCAATCTGGATAGTACAAAGATTGTAAGGAACAATTACTGCATTTAATAAAGAATGCAAGAGAACTATCAAAAGGCAGACTTTCACAGAAAAATATATTTTGATACTGGAGGAAGAGAAGACAAAACAACACATATGGGATATTCTATTAGCATTAAGGGGAGAAAACAGTAAGAAACATAGCTGGCTAAATTAGTGGTTTGGGCCAAAAGCCCACTTATTAAAAACAACAGCAACAACAATATAGCCTTCACGATTGTGTCAGAAGAGAATAACACCACAAAGATAATACTACCTTCAGATTCTAAACCAAAAAACCAAACGTGGCTTATCTTATGCCAATGGTTCCCCATCTCAGGTCCCCAGATGTTCTTGGACTAAAAGTCCCAGAAGCCTTCACCACTAGCTACACTGGCCAGAATTTCTGGGAGTTGTAGCTCAAGAACATCTGGGGACCCAAGATTGGGAACCACTGACCTATGCAGATGGTTCCTTGCCAATTATATCAACTAATTATTTTAATGAATATTTTATTTTTTTCCAGAAACTTAATGTGGAATTAGAACCCGGATTTTTATTAAAGGACTAAAAGTGGAAACTAAGGATTCTAAAGGCACACTGACTATGAAATGCAAGGATCCATTCAGACATACTGACCTACACAAGCAGTACAATCCCACCCCTTAGTAACAGCTGCGCTCCCTTGCTAGTACTTTTGAAATAAGAGACACACCTCACTCCAAATCTATTGAATAGGCAACATTTCATAATAATACATATCCACTGGAATCTTTATAAACAACCAATCCTTTCCTCATCTTCAAGTACAGGTAACATTTGACAAAATCCTGACCCTCAGTTATGCAAATGGTGTAACTTTTAGGGGTGGACTGCTGTACACTAAGAAATCTCCGTAGCAATTATCTGTTGTGCACTGCGTTGCACAACCTGTCATGCAACAGATAAAGCCTATGGAAATGTCTTAACTTATGACAATTTGCCGCTAAAAGTTATGCCTTTTGCATAACAGCGTAACAGAATTTTAGCCATTGCTCTGAAAGTAACTCCAGGATGGTTTGAAGAGCTGCTCGGCCAGCCACCTACCCAGCCACTTCTGCTAGAAACAGGAAGAATTAGCTGCTGCTCGGTCTGCGACTCCGAAAAAGGCTGCACATTGGGCTCCAAAGGGACAAGTGCAGAGTCCCAGTGGCTTCCCCAATCAAACCGTCCACACATCTCCAAAATCAGGTTGTGGCTGTCACTTGCAGAATAGTCTATATAGTAGGTGATGGACAAAATGCAGCCCATGGGATGCATGTAACCCCCAGGGACATTTTTGTGGTTGTTCCACTCCCCAACAAAAATTTAGTACTGCAGTCAAGCCTCCGCTCACAACCTGAGTTTGAGACTGTCAGATTCAGGTAGCTGGCTCAAGGTTGACTCAGCCTTCCATCCTTCTGAGGTTGGTAAAATGAGTACCCAGTTCACTGGGTGGCAAAGTGTTCCTTGCATAATTACATTGTAAATTGCCCAAATCAAAACAACAACAACAAACTCTGGCTCCACAGCCATGGACCCATCTCACTGAACTATCCAGCCAGCATACCTTCCCAGATATTTAAGGCTTTACATTTTGGGAATACTAAATAAAAAAGAAATATGTAAATTAGTCTCTTTGGTCATGTCTCTCTTCTTCAGCTTCTCCCCTCTGGGAGTTCAGCCCCCAGGTTATCAACATATCTGAAAAATGGACCACAGTTGCTCTGAAGTTGCCCACTCTTCATCTGCAGTTAATTATTTTAATTGAATATAATATAATTTGAATTATTTTTTTAAATGTTTTTAAAAAATCTTTGTTGATTAGCATCTCTGAAGGGTGAAAGAAGTGAGCTTTGTGTGCAGTTGAAAATAGTAAGATATACTGGTCAGAAAGATGGTAGAAAAATAAGACCAGTTTGCCGTAGGAGTCATTGTGTGCAGAGAAGAAAGAAAATGACAGAGGGAGGGAGCTGTTGCTGCAGGGCGCCCTCCTCCCCCACCATCACCACCCTAGGGCAGGCAGTTCTGATTTTTTATGGTTGCGTCAAGACAGGGCTGAGAGTTGGGAGGTGGCTGCTTGGAAGAGGAAGAGATTAGGCTAAAGTTCACCCATACGTCTTGGGACCTCACCTACGTCCTGTGGCCTGCCAGATGCCCTGCCATCCCAGAAGGCTTTTCAGTCACAAAGCAGGCTACATGCACCTGGCATTCAGTGTGAGAGCTCATGGGCTACGGAGCCCGAGGGAAGCGGATACTTCCCTCTGGACCTCCGATGCCTCATCCCGAGATCCCCGCGCTCCGTGGCTCTGGAAGGATGAAAGGAAGCAACTGCACAGTTGGGCCTCTGTACCGACACACTTCTGTCTGTTTGTTTGTTTGTGTGTTTTCCAGGACAGGACTTGTTTCCTCCTGAACTTGTCCCTAAGGACAACCAGCTCTGACACACCGGCTTTATCTAAATCGTGAGCAAGTGGCTTTTTGGTGTGCGTTCCGTGCAACAGATGGTATGCTCGGCAGTAGAATTTCAGTGCAGCATTTAATTTAATTAAATGAAGAAGGCTGCTCTCTACTCCCCACCCCCCGCCCCCACTTCAGGGCATCACCGGCTCGATGCAGCAAATCTTCCTTTGGACAGAGTGGCAGGGAGAAGGAACAAAAGCCTGTATCTGTGACGGCAGCAGCATTTCCAGCTGCTCTCCTTCAAGGTTATGTAAGCAGGCCAAGAGGTTCCGTGTGCTTTGTCTTCCTTCCTCCTCCTCTCGAAGGAAAAGGCCCCATTCTGACAGCCAAACCACTAATTCAAGAATATCCAATAATCCCTCTTCCCTCAAGGCCTCCTGTAACAGCTCACACTGAGGAAGACAAGATTCCCTTCAGAGCCTGTTAACATCACTCTTGGAATCGGACGGACAGATTGCACCTCTGAGACACGCGGCGAGGGCCTTGCCTTCTCCCCTTTGCCTTTGCCGCAAAACCAGCCTCTGATGGACCTCAGAGCAAAAGAGCACCGCCAGGAAGGGACCCCTGCGCTTGGGGGGCACTCCCGTGAGATTCGGGAGTAGTCCGTTAACGAGATGCCTCCCACGTCTACGGATGGCTTCCGGGTGATTTCGGCAGCGTAGAGACAGGCAGTAGTAATTTCCCCTACAATATTCCAGCATTTTGTCACTCAGAGCCTTCAACAAACCCCCTAATTATAAAAACATCTCCTTCTACTTCTTCTTCTTTTTGCCAAAAGGAGGCGGTGTTATTATACTTTCTTTTTTTAAAAAAGACAATAGTTTCACCTCAGGCCGATGAATATATACTCAGATTGAATCCAACAGGACATATTTCCAGATAAATATATAATGTATTAAAGAAATTAGAAAATAATGGCATAGCTTATATCTTTAGTACTGCAGAAACAGGAACAGTGATATTCAAATTTAGTAGTTAAATGTGAATATTTTTTTTAAAATCAGAGGTCGTCCCCATGTTTCCTCACGTACCTCGGAGGCAGACTTAGTATTCCTAAACGTTACTCTTGTCTGTTTTAAGTCATGATTTGGATAATGACTTTACTATTGGTTAAATAATACAATTAATACATCCAACTTGTACTAAGCAAAAGCAGACAGTTTTTTAAAAAAATAAAAAATACACAAATAGTTGTTCTGCTGTGGTCAAGAGAGGCTGTCACTTGGATTTATTCAAAATCAAGTAGGTACCTGCAGGAAAATCCTTCCAATTCCACTCAACAGCTGAGGCTCTTGCTCTGGGTAATATCTGATGACGGTGTGATATGTCTCCACAGCAAGCACATAGTCCTAAGGGGTAAAAAACACACAAACGGTGACGCCAGGTCAGCATTTCTTCTCCACTCTATGTGCCCTGTTTAAAGAAAACAAAGCTGCACGCATGCACAATAAACAGATATAAGTATAAACTATTTAAAATGGAAAGGATGTCCTCTTTGAAAGTACAGCACTAAGATTTTTCCCTGACCAGAAGACTGCATGCTTCTTGTTCGTTCTTGCAGAAGAAAGGGGGGGGGGGGAGAACCTATATAGCAAACTACAGGATTAAGTGAAAGACATCTGAGATGCAGGGGGCCAGCTTGAATTACAAAGCATCCCCCAAGTCAAACCAGATTCAGGGAGACTGGAAAATCTCTGCTCCACAAGCAACAGCTTTGTATCTGCCAGGACCGTGATCACACACCATATGTGTGTACACACAGAGCCTTCCTCCCCACCCTTCTGCACAGCAAAGGAAGTTTTATCTGCTGCCAAGTGGACTGCCGGCCAGATTCACAGTGCTCTAAAAATTCCTGTTGCTGGGAAAATGGCCACTCCTCGTGGACCGTTTGATGAGGGAACAGTCACTCTGGCTAGATGAAGGGACTCTGAAAGGAGCTCTGGGTGGGGATTTAGTGAATGAGCAAGGATTCCTCCCTCCTCGTTTCGATTCCTGCTTAATGTTTTTCAAGATACTATTTTTTAAAAAATGTGTTAGATGGATTTGTTTCTTATTTAAAGCTTCCTGATAGATATGTCTGGACCTCAATTTAAATATGGATTTTAAAGAACTAAATGCCCAACTGGTTAGAAGAAAAATGTTGAAGAAGAGCTCCATGTGGGAGGGGTTTTCCATCACCACCTCCTTGGGTGTTGCCACAGCCAGGCGGGGATTTGAACCACAGAGCTTTGTGTCTCAGTCCAGCACTTTACTCACTACGTTGCATTGCTGCAGTTGATTTTATATAGGCATTAATTTGACTGTCTGAGGAATGGATCCAACCCTCTGAAAGAACCCAGTGGCCTCAGCAGCCTCTTTTGCTGCTATGTAGCTGTAGCAAGTAAAGGGGGTGTGGACAGGCAAGATTACCGGAGTCTAACGTAAGGGAGATTTATGCTGTGTGTCCACTTTAAATTAAAAGAGACTGCGGATCAAAAGACAGTGCTCAGACATCAGTCTCACCCCTTTCTAGGATAGGCAGCTCTCCTTTCTCTAGTGGTCTTCCAACTCGATAGCTCTGAGACCCAGCTTCCCACTCCAAAATCTGTTTCTGCATGAATATAATAATCCTGACATGCAGCTAAGTCAATTTCAACATATAATGACTGGAAGGTTTTCTAGGTATAAAGCACTTAGAGGTGGTTTACTCCTCCATCCTTCTAGGGATGCCCTGGGATTGTGCAGCTTGCCCAAGGCTGGACCCGTGGCAGGGCATGCAACCTCCCTGCCACAGGGGCTTCCGATGATCTTGGTCGGTCTCTCTCCCAAGAGGCACAGCGGGGATTCAAATTCCTAATCCAGGTGCTCCTACCGACTGCTTAGTTTCTCAGTCTCCGTGTTCAGAGACAAACATGCTAAGAAATTTTTCATTTATTCCTAGAATGAAGTCATAATCACGAGTAATTACCTATATGAAGCAATTACTATTTATTCTCACCACGTGGAAGATATTATATTTTCCTACACAGAGAACAGAATCAGAGCCAACCGAACTATGCTCAATCCGATATGCTACTCAGTCTTCTCACAGATCAGGACATCATCTCACCATGCATACAAGGGACTGCTAGTGACAATATTTGCCTTTTCAGAGAAAATTAACATATATAGGCTTTCATCCTAGTATTATTCTATATTCCCAGCTTATTGATCAGCTACTAGAGATGGGCACGAACCTTGCTCCGGAGGTTCGTCAAACTGGCACCACAGCTGCCGCGCATTCACTTCCTCCACCCCTGGCCGGATCCTCCATTTGCCAGCCAGCACACGCTGCTCTTCTCTCCCTCTCTGGGTGTTTGACCAGTCCTGGCAGGAGTGTGTGTTTCCCTCCTCTGGCAACTGTCCACTCAGACGAGGAGGAGGCGGGGCAGGAATTCCTGCAGTGTGCTGCCTTTGAGTGGGCTGCTGCTGGAGGAGGGAAACACGTCCTCCTCCTGCGACTGGTTGAACACCCAAGGAGGGGGAGAACAGCAGCCTGCACCAGGTGGTGAGTGGAGGAGCCAGCTGGGGGTGGGGGAAGGGAACTTGCGGCACCTGTGGTGCCAGCCTGACAAACTGGCACGAACCTCCAAACTGAGGTTCGTGCCCATCTCTATTAGCTACCTACATGAAAGAAGATTTATTCAATCAAGCAAAGGGTTTCTTTATGAAAAAGATCCCTGTTTCATAAGAAAAGAAGAAAGAATGTTGGGATGAGGAAATGTTTTGGTTTCGAAACCATACATCCTACATGTTCACTGTAAGCAGAGAACACGCTATGATTAATGAACATGAATGGAAGAAGAAAAGGAGACAAATGTGTGCAAAGATGCACTACTGTCAGGTGGATCTCATCTTCTAGTATCTACACTAAGCACACAATACTTATTCATATAAAAATGTTATTATTTTCTGGTCAATTTAGTGCTGTGGAATGCAGCCACACAATGTTATGGGAGGGAACCGTTTATTTGTGAAGTTAATGGTAACTAGCCCTTTGTCAGTTTTATCCCAGTCTACCATGGGAGTCCCTTTGTGAGAATGAGAAGTAACTGAATGATTCCCAAATGAGCCATGGACTGAGGCACAGTTTCACTCCAGGCCCCTGCTGCTTACATCTAAAGACTATGGCCTAAATCCAGTTGCAGTCCCAACTAGAGGAGACCTACTGAATCAACTGCTGAATGGCGAGTCAACATGTTTGCAGGCCTCACTGATTTGAAGGGTCTTCTCTAGTTGGGAAGCAACCAATGGGACTGAGGCCATAGTCCTCACTCTTATACTTGAATTACAGCTAACCATTTAATGACTGGAATCCAATTCACAAATTACACTGCCATAACTCCATCAGTGTAAAATTCAGCTGCAAATTGTTTCCCGTTAACAGTTAGCATAGAAATGTGCTATCATGTGCCTAGTCATGCAACTGATGAACGGTAGCAAATGCCCACACCAGCTTCTGAACTTGCTGTAAATCAGAGCTGAGATTTATGCCAATGGAGTTACACAAGCAGGTGTAACTATTCAGATTCTGGCCAATATTTTTTCTAAAGGAGCAAAGAGCAGTACAGCTATTCTCTAATGTTCTGTTACAGTAAATGCTATTTGAACCCAGCCAATGACTTTTATTCTTCCTATCAACAATCTCTACCACACCTTACTGCTTTTTCATTAGAAATAAACTAGTTTCAAAATTAGGTTGAATGCAATAAATATGAAGCAATGGAGGTGGGCAGGCTAAATGGCAGTCAATTGCACTTCACGCTGATTCCAGAAGAAAGAAACCTATTTTTATTACATGTGAAATCTAAGCAGACACCTAAGTGAAAGAGTGAAAATAAATAAAAACAAAGTGAACTCTGTGACTTGCTACTCACATATAATTATATAATTTTCAGTAATAACATGTGCCTTCAGATCAATGTTACAGCCATGGCATTGTGTATGGGTCTATAGAATGGCAACATACTAATAGAACAATTCTTCCTCAGGTTCTATATCCCAAGCCCTCTACTTCAGTGGTTCCCAGCCTTGGGTAACTGAGGTGTTCTTGGACTGCAGCTCCCAGAAACCCCATCCAGCAAAGCTAGTGGTGGAGGCTTCAGGGAGTTGCAGTCAAAGAACACCTGGATTACTCAAAGTTGGGAACCACTGTTCTACTTCATCTCAGATATACTGGTGACATCTTTATCACATGGACTCATGGAATAACTTGAGAAAATCTACCAGAACTTCAATAATTTTCACTCTGTCATCAACTTGAGTCTAGACCAATCTACTTAACAGCTCTGCTTTCTAGACACCATTGCGCAATGGCACAATGGACATAAAAGCATCATATGATACTGAAAACCCTTTGAATGTTACACACGCTTACATATCTCTAGCTTCTATCCAGAACATATCACAAAATCTATTGTCTACAGCCAAACTCTCTGATGCAGCCACATCTGCTCAGATCCACAAGACAGAGACTCAAAACTTACAGATTTACAGCAGGCATCGCTTAAACTACAACATCAATTCACCGAGGTAAAAAACCAAATTGATGGGGCAAGTCTAGTAGCCACAACCAACCTACTACAAGACATCACATGGAAAGAGGGTGATACTCCCCCTCCCCACTACAGATTCCAATGCATCCTCAAAATCTGCTTCAAAAAATTTGAAGATCCCATGGAGCACATTTTGCAGATGGGAAAGGGTGTGTGTGAGAGAAAATTCAAGTGTATCAGTAGAGATCCTACTACTTTCTACCATGATGCATCAACAGAAAATGCAGATTCAAACTGAACTCTAGATAGTACTTAACACTACTCTTAAATGATTCACTGTGTCTAAGAGGTCATTTTTTGCTCAGCCCACCAAATAAATGCCTTTGAGGTTCCACAAAATAGCTTTTTGCAAGCTGTGGACAATTGATTTGAGGGGCTTAAATCAAAGCACTAACAAATTTCTATGATGCAGTTCCCTGGACAGGATGGCATTCCAATTTTTATTTTAGTTTTTATTTTAGATTTCCTGGATTTTAGTATTTGGACACTACTGTCAGTGGAAGAACCTTTAATGGAAACTAAACCTGAGTCGTAAAGTACAGAGAGGGAAAGCAGCAAGGATATTTTTAACAAGAGCTTAAGGCTTGAACTGAACTTTATCAAAGCAGGGAACTGAATTTTCTCAAAACAGGATTGGGAATCCTGTGTTTTAAATGAACATGTATTCAACTACAAGTGCATTTGGATCCAAGACTGGGTGGTGGCACTTTGAAAGCATCCCTTACAGAGAAGAGGAGAAGTGAAACAAGCAGATGGCTAATCACTACTAAGAAGAATGGCTAAAATATAGATTTAATACATAGGAGGGGGAGTAAGAGGTAAATGCAAAAACAAAGTCTATAGAAACCTAAAAACTGTAATTATCACTAAATTGCTCAAGTGAGTCTTTTCTTGTTATTTTAAAATGAATTTTACCTCTTACACTTATTTAGATTATTGTAGCATAATATTGTTATTTTATGTCTCGAACGAAGCTTCTTTGCCTCTTTCTCAGTGTGAACAATCTCCCCAGCAGAACTGGTGAGGCCGAAGTAAGGGGGAAAATGGCAGTGCATGTCATTCCATGTACAAATCAGATCAGGCATTCAGCTGAATTTTCAAGCGCTGGTTAGGGAAGAAGTCATTCATCCTGCCTCCAGCCAGCATGCTAGTACACAGGGCTCAAGGCAGCTCATATCACACCCGTGCCCTTTAAGGTCCTTGAAATACCTCGTCACCATTCCCTGCCTCATAACCTGAGATGCCTGCTTCACTTCACCCAACAGGAGGCCACTCCTGACCCTGGTCTGCCTAGTGCTGGATAAATTTTTAGTTTATTCTCCTTACAAGTCAATCATTATTACTACTTTTATCTGACAGAATACTCTTGGAGACTAATTTTGGCCCTGAAAGAGGAACCTAGAAAATATGAGTTCATTCACTCAGCCGCATCCAGGTTCTGAAATGACCTTAATTAGCTTGGACCTAGAAGATGGGAGGAGAATGCTACTCCACATCAGGCATTGCATTCAGTTGTCTACTGTGCAACTGCTCTGCCATATTCAGGACAATTTATTGTGGGAGACGACGTTATCTTCTGTGATGTTGTAACCCACCCATGTCCTCTCGTCTCCTCTCTTTTCTTTCCCTCTATATAAAATCCATTAAGGAGAAAGAAACAAAACAGCTGCACAATGTCTTTTATGTAACAGCACTTGAAGCCACCCATCTGATAGCATCCAGGGAAGGAAGGTATTATACTGATAACAGTACTGTAAGACTTCAGTGCCAACTGATTCATGAAGCAGCTTTATGCTCAGGACTGTTCCTGTCGGCTGTTCTTGCTATATAGTTAGCAAAAGGACAGCCCTATTTCTGGAAATATTTGATACTGGCTATTCCTTATTTCTAACTATGACAAGGATATATGGAAGTATTGCGGAAAATAAGCAGAAGGACTTGTGGGGTGGGGAGGGAAATGAGGACAATTCTTTCCTGCCCCCCTCCCTTTTGGAAAGAAGGATATATCCATTTTAAAGGAAGTATTTGAACACTTCAGAGTGATTATGAACAGTCAGGTAGCTGTAAGAGAAGCAAAACCAGGTAAATACTTCAGAGCGACATCACACGTTAAGTCATAAACGGGTGATGTCATTAATTTGTGCAAACAGAGCAACAATTCTAAGGCAA
Source organism: Intellagama lesueurii (assembly GCA_037013535.1). Taxonomy (NCBI): domain Eukaryota; kingdom Metazoa; phylum Chordata; class Lepidosauria; order Squamata; family Agamidae; genus Intellagama; species Intellagama lesueurii. The sequence goes on from JBAJHW010000001.1 coordinate 223,177,357, forward strand.
GGTTTGAGCAAGAGAAGAAGAGCACATGTTAGCAGTTCTAGCTGTGTGGTAGGTTAGAAATCCAGTCTTAGAAACACATGCCCTTGTATTGCCATTGCATGTCCCTTAAAGGATTTCTCCACCGATACGCAATACAACTGCAACAGAAATCACACTCTGCCTCCAGCTTTCATGACATTCTACTCACATATATATGGTAGCTCTATAGCAACTGCACCCACCTACCTTCATCATTAGCAGACAGTTTGCCATGGAGTACATCACCCGGCCCAGACGTGACCTCCACAGCTGAATGGAGGCTGTAAAATGAGAGCAGCTTGTGAATGTGCACAAATAAATTAGAAGCTCTTTCCCTAGCCATCAATTATCGGTCATATGCATTCCTATTTAAATGATTTCCCCTCGTTAACATCACTGCATTTTGAGCAGTGTTCCTAACATTCTGCTATGTTAAACCGAAAATCTTGCACACAGTCACTAGCAAGAGGCTTGATGGGCGAAAGGAACAGACTGCCGGAATAAATGAAGCAATAAGACAAAGCTGGGAAATGACCTCTTAGCTTTTAGCTCAGGCGACAGTATGAGGAAGCATCCATTTTTCAACAGTAGAACAAAAGGCAGAGGAGGAGAGAGAGGGAGGGTGGGTGGGAAGGAGGGAGGGAGAAAAGCACACATTGAGTAATTATGACCATTGATGTGCAATCTTGTAATTTAAGTGATTAAATTTAAACTAGTCAACCCCATCAAACTGACCAGTGAAGTTAAAAAGCTCATTTTGCAACCAGAGCATGAAGGTTGAAGGGCAGTCTCCGTCTGGGGTCCTGCACTCTTGCCTCCGGCTTATGAGAGACAGTAGAAAAACCTGCCAAGCTTGTCTGCCACCCCCACGTAGTTGGAGCTCATGGGGTTTAAAGGCTGATGCACACAGCAGCCGCTGATCTTTCACTCCCTTCGTTGCAGACAGGTTCCTGATGCGAGAGAATGAATGGCTCCTATGGATCCTTCACTGCTTAAAGGGATCAGCCAACTAACGGAGTGTATTCGGTTGCAAAACTAAGGCTGGGCTAAAGCCGGCTGGAATTTGTATGGACGTATCTGTCTGGCTTGCAATCCTAGGAACATTTATGAGGAAGTTCAGCCCCATTGTATTCAGTGAGAACAGCTCCTGAATCACAGCAGTACATAATTTTTAACTGTTTTCACTTTGGTAGTGATGTGCCAAAGCTTCATGTCACCACCTTCCAGTCATCTTGCAAGAACAGCAGCAACCGTAAAAGACAAGTGTCATGAAACTATGAGAACTGTGGTGAAATGGGTAACGCTCCTCTCACCTCACAACACTTTTCTTTTTACTACTACAAATATTTGCTTTATACTACTTTTAAAAATGGTAATACCTTTTCAGTGGAGATTTATACATTGCTTCAAATCTAGGACATCAAAGTTACACCAGAATACAGCATTATTAAAAGTATGTTTCTTCCTATGTGCATATACTGTTAACCAACAACAACAAAAATACAAATAAAAGTCTAAGTAGTAGTAGATTCTTCTTCCTGGAGTAAAGGACATCAACAAAGCAAAAGCACAAACTGCAGCCCATGTCAGTGTTAAACCTATGGCCATTCCTCTACAAAAGTGACAGAGCTGACGGCACTCTTCTGAGTTTTAAAAAAAAAGCTGATTGACATCCAGCGGGTAAAGCAATTTTGAGTATCAACTTCACTTCAGCAAACCTGTAAGACTGATTATAGTTCAAGAAGCCACCCCATCCTTACAATAAGAATAAAGCAAAAGCAAACATGTTTATTTCTAGTTGTAACCACTGCCACTTTTCACAACAAGTGTTATCTGGAGTTCTTAATTTAAACTGCATTCTTGTTTTGAGGTTGGTGGGGGTTTTTTGGGGGGGGGGTGGGATGCCTTTATACTAAGTTGCCATTTTTGTTTCACTGCGAATTCTGTGTTGCAAAGCAGCTGCAGGACTTGATGGCTTGCAAGGGGGGGAGAAGGGGGAGAAGGCACTGCCAGGAAATTGGTGCAATGCTAAATCTCTTTCCTCCCACTGAACAAATGGAGACCGAGGTGCCCTACCTTCTGTTTTGATGGGAGGCAGTGCAACAAGCTGGTTCGTGCAACACCTACTCAGATCAGCAGCAGAGAAATTATGCTGCGGATCTAATCCCATAAAGAAGCTGGGGTTGCTTCTAGTCACAGTTCGCAAGGCAATAAAATAAAACAAAAACAACACAACAGAGAAAGCTTCCCGCAGCTCCAAGGTGTATCGGAGCCCCTTGCAGGGAGCAGCTCTGATTGACCTCCTCAGGAAGAGATGCCAGCAGTCCCTGCCAGTGTTCTCGGGGCAGTCTGAGGCAGACCGGCAGCTGTAACCATTCTGCACTCCGAGCACATAACAACCTCTTGCAGATGCTCAACCGCCTCCCCATCCCCTTCATATTTTGCTGGATGCCTCTTGTTCGCAGTCTCTGCCGAGCTAAGTTTAGCTCTGAAAAACAGCTGCAGTGAGGAAGGGAGAGCAGGCAGACAGAAAATTTGTGCTGCAGGGTGAGAAGAGGCAAGAAGAACCATGGAGAGCAACTAAAAAATAATAATAATCTTAAACAGTAGCCATCTGGAAACATTCAGAACTTCTTTAGCACTGGCTTGGCCACAGACATAGATGATGAAAATCCATCTGAAAAGAGAAGTCATTAGTTCTCGCCCTGTCCAAGTAATCATGGAGGGCTTGCAGCTACGTTTTGTATGTGGAGATTTTGAAATGTATTTATTTGGCAGTCTAACACTCTGAAGGAGAACATGCCTTATCCACCAAAGCAAAGCACCTGCTGTATTTGGCTGGCTGCTTCTATTTCATTTGGGTTTCCAGATGACTTAGCTCCTCAACCTCTGACATGGTATCCCTGCCCTCACTAACCCCAGAAGGGGAATCAGTCAAGAAATGCAATATTCAGGATCACTCCCTCCAGGCCTCTTTATATGTTCTATGAGTTGAACACGCTCATAGGAGAGAAAACAATTTTTATATTACAGTCTTTTAATACTGCTAACAGTACTGCTACTCTGCAATCTGTTGGAACTGGAAATAAAATTTAAAATGTGGTTGCATGTAATGTCTGTTACACAGTTTGTTTGCTATAACAATTCCACTAGACCTACTTCCATTTATAACTCACTTCCTCCTCTACCAAGCTATAGCTAGTTATGTGGCGTCAAGCTGGAACTGACTTACAGCGACCCTAACAGGGCTTTCAAGGTAAGTGAGATATTTAAGGAGTCGTTTTACTAGTTCCACTCCCCCAGTGAGTTTCCATGGCCAAGTGGGGATTCAAACTCTTATTTCCAAAGTCCTAGTCCCTCACTCTATCCACTACACCAAACCGGGTAGTTGAGCAAGCTATGCTCGATGCTCATACAGGACCACCAGAATTCAATTATATATTTGCTCATGACCTTCAAAGGTATATTCTATTAGGGCTACTGTGTTGGTGACAAAATAAGGCTACCCTTAGTCTTTTGAAGGGGCACTGCATCTTCATGCTCCCCAATCTTTCCTGTCTCCATAGCTCTCTGGGATCCAAATATGTCTATGCCTGCCTTAAACAACTCAAGCCAGTACCCCTATTCAGCAAACATGAAACAGAACGACAGTCATTTAGCACTGTTTAGTCCTTATCTAGAATAGTGTGTCCAATTCTGGACACCACACATAAAGGAGGACACAGACAAATTGGAATTTCAGAGGAGGCCAACAAGGATGATCAGGGAACTGCAAAACAAGCCCTATGAGGAAGACCAGGAGATGATTAGGTGGCATCCATTCTCCTCTTAACCACAACTCCTTGCTCTCTCCCTATGCCATTGCTGTTCTGGGGTGTAGTTTGTAAGGATATGTGTAGGCACTAGTGCTTTTTCTGGAAAACAATACTTAAGGAGAGAATGGACAAGTATTCCTTATAGAAGAGATGGGAGAAAGAATGAAGGCAACTGGGGCTTGATTTATCACCCACAGGTCTTTGCTTCCCCCAAGGGAATCCTTTTGAATAAAGGGAGACACTTGCGGCAGGGCTGCATTTACACAAGCATTTCCAGGGGAGGGTGCTAAAGTGCAGCCTGGGCCTAGTCACCCCTACTACGACAGCTTGAAAGGATTCAGAGGGCTGACATACACCTTGCTAAAAGCACCATGTAACACATTTGTCAGAAATGCTGGTTCTTTTTAAAAGTCTCCAAAACTACCGTTTCCCCAAAAATAAGACCTAACCTGAAAATAAGCCCTAGTATGATTCTTCAGGATGCTCGTAATATAAGCCCTACCCCAAAAACAAGCCCTAGTTAAGTGAAACCCCGCCCTCCACCCTTGTGCAGCAACCAGAAGATGACAGGACTGTATTTGAATAAATGTAGATGGTTCTACATGAAAAAAATAAAACATCCCCTGAAAATAAGCCCGAATGCTTTCTTTCGAGCAAAAATTAATATAAGACCCTGTCTTATTTTCGGGGAAACATGGTAAAATCACACCATCTTCTGTGGAAGTGAGTGGAATAGTATTTAAAACAACTGAAAAAGTGGAAGTCCAAACAAATGGAAGTTTAGTTTAGCACAGTTATTTTGGCGTAGGAGTGTGTACGAGGGACACAAAATGCCTTTAATAATATAGCACAATATAATAATGCTAAACTTAGAACTGCAGAGCTAGAAAGGAACCTACGGATCATCGAGTCCAGCCCTCTGTCAAGGAGGCCCAGTGGGGAATCGAACTCCCAGCCTCTGACCTACACCACTGAGCTATCCAGCACTTAAAACAGCTAAAATGCTATCTGTGGGAGTTCAAAAGGATCTGCTATACTGTTATGACCTTAGTCATGTTTCTTTCACTCTTGAGAAGTAAAATTGGTAAAACAAAAGCACTACAAACTAGGTACTCAAAAAAGGGTAAGCAAAGGATAAGCCATTCTTCAAACAAAAGATCTAACAGACACAGATACCTCAGAGGGTGAGCCTGGGTCTAAACAAGGAGGCTCAAGTGTCAGGGGGAAAGACATAGGGAGAGAATGAGCTGGATTTTAAGACTGAATGCTCTTTTGGTGTCTCTTCAATGTCTTAGCGTCACACTGCTATAATCATAAATCTGTCATTCTAAAATGACAGCCATTTTCTTTTTTAAAAAAGACAAAGAAGAGATCTGATTCAATGCCATCACTATGATCAAAATAAAAGGCAAATCTGTGAAATGAATTCTAGCAATCAAAGGACAAGGTGCATCATTTTAAAGACTGAACAGGCTGTATAAATGACAATACCACTGTTTTAACAGCTTCAGAGCAGTCTTGTGAGAACTTCTGTTAGTACCTGGGTAAGTAATAAAAGTAACACTGCAGAAAGAAAAGCTTCAGGGGATACCTACCTTGTCTGTTCTCCTGGGTAATGTTAGTCATGCTTCCATCTTCTGCCAAGCCATGTTCCAGGTTGTTTAATATCTACAATGAATTAAAAAAAAAACTTTTGTCAGTTCTGACACTATTCTGAAGTTAGGGAAATTTTGTACATTAAACCAGAAACAGTTGTAGTTGTTCCTTGCTGTATACACAGAGATTCAAACAGAAGCCATTTTGTGAGGGCACAATTCAAAATCCCTGATCTACTAGCATGAGCAGGATCAGTCCGATGGAAAGAACATTCAAGAATATTTTGGAAAGCAAGTTGATGAAACTATTTCAAGATACATCCTGACTATTAAAATGCAGAACACCTCTGCAACTTACACACGTAGGTAGTGATTATTTCCGTAAGATTTCCCCCCCCCCCAATGTTTTAAAAATACATTTTCAATTCCATATGGCACCAGATACATTCCCATTTTCCAGAGGCAGTAATTGGACAGGAGGTATTGATTAAATATATCATAAAGGTCCACCACACAGATGCAAAACCTTCAGGGTCTGTGTCCCCTTATCAAATATGCAGATAATACCTAAGTTTCTCAAGAGCCTTTTGTCATTAAGCTTCCTTGGTGACAACAGAGGCATCTTTCCAACTCTGTGCAATGAGAAGACATGCTGTCACCAATAAGCAAATGATTAATGGTTTTGAAAATGTGTTTAAATTGTCCCCTCTAAATATAGATAGCAAGCATAATGCTAGGTCCATATAGAGCCTGAAATAATGCCAATCTCTGAAACAAACTAAAGGACTAAAAAGAAGCTAAAATAGGGCACGACTATCAAAGAAGCCAATATGTCCTTATATTTCCACAGCTCTGTCAACAAAGCCTTTGACCTGTCTTTTGAATATATGCCAATTTTATGGGCTTATAAAACCACCTATGAAGAAGTTTCAAGGAGTTCTCTGACATTTGCAGATATAGAAGAAAAAAGGGGTTGTAGATCAAATTCTGCGCCACATGGCTTCATCAATTTCCTCTCCTAGGTTGTTTTCCCAAGCAAGTTTCAAGGCAGGGCTGGCAATTTCTTAACCAACTTAGTTTAGTGTGTTTTATTCTGTCAATCTGTGAGAGGAGTTCCCTTGTTCATATAAATCTTTTAACGAAACCAAACCTTTGAACAAAATTGCAGAAAGGCCCCTCCCTACTGTTAGATTTACATTTTGGATAGTATGGTAAAGGTATGTCTGCAGAAATGGATGCCACTAATTTCAGAAACCATTTACATCAAATCAATAGGGTGAATTTGGTGAAGGGACTATCTCTGTCCAGTTCCATGACCTCTTAATAGAGGGCAGGAATAGGAGAACATAGCAAGTTGACTGATGAAGGAGGAATCTGAGATGTCTGAGGATAGCAGAGTAGAAGAGCCAAAGGCCAAAGGCAGGGACACTCCAGGAAAAGATAGGTTGTGGCTTTGGAGACCTCCAAAGGTAAGGCCAAACTGCTTGCACTGTATGCAAATTAAAATGTGAAGTCAGGATTGGAAAATCTATCAGTTACTTTATCATCCTTACGTTCAGGTTTTTTAAACCTCCAGTTCTTTCCACTCTAATCATAAAGAAATCTGTGATTTTTTGGCAAATTCTTTTAGTAACAATCTGAAATAAAAGGGGACCTATGTTATGGTCTCTCAGCTCTACGCAAAACTTAACAGTATCAAAGAACATGAGATAAGGATTTAAGAGGCTCAACCATACAGGGTAAAATTTTTGTTGGCAGAGAATTCCCAAGAATCTGGCCTGGAGTATCGCTGAGGCCAAACTATTGAACCTAAAAAGCGTAAATGCTCTGTGGTTTTGAGGTGTTCTGAGAATTGTTAGATAGGCCACAGATGCCCTGTATCATATCAACACATCATTTGCAATAAGGGAACAGGTTTTATTTGCTAGAGAATGCAGATCTTGTTTTTTAGTACTATCCAGTCTTTGAGGCAGTACTCTAAGACTTTCAAGGAGGGTACCAAATGATCTAATTCTAGATCTGTCTGAAGCAAAAATCTACGCCATCTATACCAACCAAATGTAATGTATAATTATTTCCACCATGGAAAGGGTCATGTAGTACCTCGTTCGTGTTAGAAGCCTCCCATAAAAGTTACAGAAACCATAGTCCAGCACTACCGTGTCTGAATACACATGGACCTCAAATACAGACTTTTTTGGGAGTTAAAATACTAAAAGCCCATCTCTTGATGGATAATTTGTCAGTTTTAGTTTTTAATCAATCAAAAATGTTAATATCTCAAGTTTTTTATTCAGACTACGAAGAAATTTGGCTATTTTGACCAACGTTTCTCAAAAACAAGCAGAAACCAGATTCTTATCTATTCCTAATATGAATTCAGCAAAGTGACTGGACAACAGTTCAGAACTACAGGAGAAGTTAATGATTTTGGCAACAAAAACCATGGTATCAGAGCGAAATATCAACAAGAAAAGCCTTATAAGTGCCAAAACATGGTGCTGTGATCCATAAATTACATCCAGTGAAATTATGGATATTCTCTCAACATTGTCCAAAAAGTTTCATCTGCTTCAATAAACTGGGGTTAGTCATCCTTCTGTCTAGAGAAAAAAAAAGTTCAGTTTTCAAAGGAAAAAAAGAACAGGATAAAAAGACAAAAATAGCAATGTTCTACCTCCTGTAAAGCAAAGACGAACCTTTGGGGCACTGGAGTGCTGTTTCTTGGCCTGTTTTGTGACTTTTTATAGTGACTTGGATTCCTCCATTTGAGACACACACCACTATCATCACCACCATCACTGTTGGTATTAGTATTAGTATTATTAAAGCCTCTGTCTGTTTACAAGTAGGAAGATGATATTTCTACATTTGCTAGGAAAAGAAATGGGCAATGAAATGCAAACATATGGTTCTGTCAGAGGGAGTAACCCCGCTCATTTGCACAATGTAGTTGCCATGTTCTCACAAAAGAACTGGCCTCTGGACCAAAGCTGGTGAGTGGTGCTGCCAAGTACCTCAGCTGTATCAAGTATCAGACAACAGTTACGTCATCTGACCCCTGGAAAAGTTAACAAGTTCGGGAGAAGGCATTTCATCAAGAGACTTGTGCAGCCTTGAGGAACTAAATCACCTCTTTAAACCTGACTTTGCCTTATATAACAGCAATGTCAGTATCAAATGGAGGCCAAGGACAGAGGATGCCAGTCAGGCTTCTGTACTGAGAACGGCGATGACACGATGATAGCCAATGCAATGAGCCGGAGCACGGAGAGGTATAGGCCAGTGGAGAAATATCACATTATATCTTCCAAGTACACTTGTCATTGCTACACAGAAAAACGAAACACCTCTCAGTCCCTGACAGGCTTTAGATGGCCAGAAGGTGCTATGAATCCCCAGACTGAAAGCTGGATTAGGAACATAGTTGATATGGAGTGCATATGCGGCATTTCTACAAGAAGAGAAATAAAAGAGATGAACATTCAGATCCTTGGAGCAGGTAAAATTTAGCAGGCAGAAGAAATACAAAGACAAATGAAAACCAAGAATACATAAAACAGATAAAATGCAGAAAACCAGAATAATTTGGTCACGAGAGAAATGAACAGTACAGATTGTCACAGCTGATCATTAAAAACACACGGGAAGTGAAGGAAGGAGAATACCTTCTTGGCTAAAGAACCTTGAGGAATTATTTGGATTCAGCGTGGCTCTGTTCAGAGCGGCAGCATTCAAAGTCAATAAAACCATGATGAAGTCCAGCCACTGGTAGGAAAGGAAGAAGGGAAAATGACATGACCTCATGACAACACATCTTTCTATTCGAAGTGGGAGGGCTGTTCCTGGTGATCCTGTTAATGCTGACCTGCTCCAACCCATGCTGCACTGTGAGCAGACTTGCCTGTCAGGAGTGAGAGGGCCAGTCCCCTGGCAAGACTTTTGGCACAAAGTCTTGCCTCAACATACTGTGGTACAAACCATAGGAAGGTCTGCAGATGGACAATTCTCATTAGATTCCACTCAAAGAAGAGGAGTGGAAATCAGCTCAAAGAACGTGCTCATGCCTGTTTCTCAAACATATTCTGTCCATAGGAATGCGGCCAATGCAGATGAGCCAGCCAGTTGTACAAAGCTCAGGAAGGACCACATTTCAGTGGCAAAGCATTTGCTTTGAATGCAGTAGTCCCAGATTCGATGTTTGACACGCTCCAGTTAACCAGCTCAGCTAGACCAGAAAAGACTTCTGTGTGAAACTGTAGGAAAGCTAATGCAGGAGGAGCTAGTGGCACCTGGAGTAGTGCAGTCAGATAGACCAAAAAGTCTGACTCTATATAAAGCATTTTTCACAGATCTGCCAACTAAGTCTAATAAATGGGTCTCTTCTTGAGGGCAAGAAGGAAACACTCATTAGGCCCATTAGGAAGAAACTGAGTTTGGTGACGGACAACATTAGCAATTATAGGCCTGTCGCCAATGTTTCTTTCCTCAGCAAGGTAGTTGAGAGGGTGGTGGCCGATCAGCTTCAGGCCCTCTTGGATGAAACCAACGCCATGGATCCATTTCAGTCGGGCTTCAGGCCACGCCATGGCATGGAGACGGCATTGGTCGCCCTGCTGGATGACCTACTTAGGGAGGCGGACGGGGGCAAAACGTCCTTGTTGGTTCTCCTTGATATCTCAGCTGCCTTTGATACTGTCGACCACGGTATCCTCCTGGAGAGGCTCTCTGAGTTGGGGATTGGTGGCCTTGCTATTGCTTGGCTCCGGTCCTTCTTGGAGTGTTGGCCCCAAAGAGTTCAGCTTGGGGAGTATATATCGGCCCTGTGGTCCCTCAATTGTGGGGTACCGCAGGGTTCGATAATCTCCCCAATGCTGTTTAACATATATATGAGGCCGCGGGGTGTGTGTGTGTCATCCAGGGATGTGGAGCTTCGTGTCACCAATATGCTGATGACACCCAGCTCTACATTTCCTTTTTTCCATCTGCAGTGGATGCCGTTCTGTCCCTTGAGCGCTGCCTGGAGACCGTCCTTCAATGGATGCAGTCTAATGGACTGAGGTTGAACCCAGACAAGACGGAGGTCTTGCTGGTGGGTGCTCCCGATGTCAGTGGTTTGGGGAACTCCCTCTCTTTTGGGGGAGCGACTCTCACCACAAAGAATGTGGTTCGCAGTCTGGGGGTCCATCTTGACCCGGCACTTACCATGGAGACCCAGGTAGCGTCCGTGGTCCAGTCCGTCCACTTACATCTTCGGCGGATTGCCCAGCTGCGTCCCTATCTAGACGCGGGGCGCTCACCATGCTGATCCATGCGCTTGTAGTCTCAAGAATAGACTACTGTAATGCACTCTACGTGGGGCTTCCTTTGAGACTGATGCAGAAGCTTCAAATGGTCCAGAATATGGCGGCCAGGCTATTAACTGGGGTGAAAAAATTCCATCATATTTCCCCCACCCTGGCCACCTTGCACTGATTACCTATTCGCTTCTGCATCGATTTCAAGGTGTTGACTATTACATATAAAGCCCTAAATGGTTTAGGCCCTCGATACTTGGCAGAACGCCTTCTTCCACCTAGTTCTGCCCGTATCACCCGTTCTAGTCAGGCTGGGCGGCTGAGGGGCCTAATGCCGAGAGAGGTCTGAAGGGAAAAAACTAAAAATCGGGCCTTCTCGGCAGTGGCCCCTCGTCTCTGGAACAATTTACCTGTAGAGATCCACCTGGCCCCCTCGCTGAGGGCCTTTAAGACCAATTTGAAGACATGGCTATATAGGCACACCTTCCTTACAGCCATCACCTAGCCTATTTTTCTTTTCCTTTTCTCTTTTCCATCTTGGATTCTGTTGTTAATTTGGGTCGTATTGTTAGTACATTTATATTTTCATAGTTTATTTTTTGTGCAAACCGCCCAGAGTAGACACGTTCTAGATGGGCGGTATATAAGTCTAAGTCTAAATAAATAAATAAATAAATAAATAAATAAATGAAGATATTTTCATTGAGCCAACATATGAATTTCAGTTTGTAAAATCAACACAGGTCCGATTAAAAGAAATGAAACAACAGATCTGATTGCGAAAAGCATACTCATGCTTTTAGATGAGGCACATGTGTCACAGTTGGTAATTTTAGAAAGGCATTCTTCAACTCACCAATGGATGTCATCCACAGGTGTTTAAAATCCCTTATTTTTTAAAAAATAACAAATTAGACTGCATTGTATTGGATTACATTATATATTGGCTGAAATCAAGTTGGTGCAGCTCTGCCCAGGCAACGCTGATTATGTAATCAGTGCAACCCTTTATCTTTAACTAAAAGGTGTCTCCTCTTCCTCCATTCAGGTTCTGAAGCTCCCTAGAAATCCCAGAACTGGCAGTGGTGATTTTCGAACATTAAAGCCTTCCCCTACCACGTCCTGAAGAACCCAAAGGCTTCCCCAGGTCAGAAGGGAGCCTTATGGAGCCTTTGAACCTTGGGGGGGGGGGGGGGGTTATAGGAAGCTTTTAATGAAAGATGAAAGGATGGGCTGACAATATCATCAGCCTTGCACATGTGGAACTGTGGCCAGAATTCCGGCCATAATATCATATCGTATCATTCTACCACAGTATCGTATTGTATTATGTATACTATTCAGTCTCAGTGTTCCTCATCTGTGAAATAGTTAAGTTTGATGAAGTTTCTGTAGAACTCTGCTGAATTTTAGAGCTGTATGAGAAAAACTCTTCCACAGTAACTCAGATACAGATTTATATATGTGGCCCTGCTCTATTTATGTATTATGTAGGTAACGGAGGTAGGTAATTGGCTTCACTCCCTTAACCTGTATTTCCTACCTAGTCCCCCCTCCCTCTTCCTTCCCCAACCACTATTTCACATTTGACTGACGAGTGGCCCTTAGGCTGCAGTAAAAACAAAAAAGATCCCACAAGCTTTAAGTTTCCCTACATCTCTGCTCAACAGCCTATTTTAAAAAGAGTCAAGCTAATAGTCAAGACTAAAGATTACTCTTTTGTAAATAGCAAAGCCTTTCTCAAAATCACCACTGGGGGGTTGGGGAGTCTGGAATAATTTCACACTAGTTATTTTCTTTTGACATTCCTCCTTTCTGTCTCCAATATGTCTCCAGGTGAATGCCTGCTAGACTGTTCCCTTAACCAGAACCAAACTTTAAGTGGTCCCAGCTAGATTTCTAAAATAATATTTCACAGATATGAAATGGGGGAAATATATTAATATCCTCCACACTGCTACTTTTGTTTGCCTGAAGACAATTCCCCACTAGGCAGGCTCGCCAGGACAAAAATATATTGATTTATGTAAGGACGACCAGTGGTCCAAATGAAAAACAAAACTGGAAGCTGAGAACTCTTCAGAAAAAGCAACGAGATCCACCGTGGCTCCAAAAGTGAAGAATATGTAATTCTGATTTTCTTGTGAGGTTTATTCTGGCGCCTTGAGGGCACATATTTACTCTATAGAAAGGATGCAGAATCTAACATTCATTCTAGAACTAGAAGCAAAGCAGTGTATTTCATGAAATAAAAATAGATACCAGGAAAACCTTCAAAACTCAACACACAAAAGAAACTGAACCCCTCCTATAATGTATTCATGATCCTAAAATACAAAAGGCTATCTTTAAACTGTGGAAATCTCACCCAATTAAAATAATGCAAGTGGAAAATGAGGATACTGCAACATACCAACATTTAAAAATGTTTGGTTTTAAAGACATCAAAAGCAGGAAACTGATCAGGAAGATAGCTGATCCATTAGACATCAACATAATAAAAGCGGTAGTAAAGAAGAGTAGGAAAACTGCAAAGAAGCTGAAGGAATGAAGAAATAATTTGTGCCTTACTTTCTTGAGTAAGGTATAAAACTGGTGCTAAGCTTTTATTTTCTTATTTTCACAGAAGGAACCTGAAGAAGTCTAATGTGTGAAAAGAGACAACGTTCCAAGACTTAAATGCAGGTTAAAATGCAGGTTAAAAATTAGCAAGTTGCTAAGTCCAGATTGTACTGATACATGAAATTGTAGGTCCAACAAAAATATGTAGTTTGTATCTTAATCTTGGCCTCCTCTCCAGAGAGTTGGAAATTTGCTAGCATAACACTCCTTTTTCCAAAAGTCATATGCAGTTAAATTAAGTTGCCTTAATGTCTGAGATGGGTAAATTTGCAGAAGGTATTAGTAGATATAAAACTGTCAATCATGTAGAAGAAAAGTATTGTACAGGAAGAATAAGCATAGCTTCATAACTAAATTTATGAAGTTCTCTGACGGTATCAACAACAATAGAAAAAGTCATTATATATATTTGGACTTCCAACAAGCATGTGACAAAGCTCCTCACTAAAAATGTCCCTAATCCATATCTTTTAGCAGAACAGCAACTCTTTGAAACAATAGGAAGCAGTAGTAAATAGGCAGGTCTTAACAAAAAGGAATTTTGTTATGCGCAGTCAAGTCAAAACTAATTTATAGCAATCCTAATAGGAATTCCAAGGTAAGTGAGATATTTAAGGAGTGGTTTTACCAGTTTCACACATCCAGTGAGTGTCCATGGCAGAGCTTGGGAATCAAACCCAGGCCTCCTGAGTCATAGCCCATTCCTCTATCCACTGCACCACACTGGCTACAACAAGGAGTAGAGGCCTCCAGATATATATACTAGAAGCAGTGCTATCTCATTTTACACTCATAAGTGATCTTAGTGGTGGAAAGTGAAGAAGCCAAATTTGCAGGCAACAGAGTACTTAGTATAGTGAATATCTGAATAGCCTATGAAAAACGTAGGTCTCAAGAAACTCATGAATGAGAAAGAAGAGCCAGGCACCAGGAGGCTGCAACCAGACACTGTAGGTACAGTAGTACGTCTGAAGAAGTGGATTTTGTACGACTAAAGCTCATAACGAAATACATCTATCAGTCTTCAAAGTACCATAAATTTCTCTCTCACTCTCTCTCCTTTCCCCCCTTTAAATCTGTCAGTGCTGGATATGGCCGTTGACAGACTGATCTGAGTATCTTGTGGTCTTCCAGATCGGGGAAGCCAGTTACTTGCTTTGACAAAAGGGGTCATTCTGGTGCAAAAGGGGTCATTCTGGTGCCTGGTAACCATTCAGGGCACAAGGAAGTCCACAGCCTGCCATTCATGAACAAGGTAGCAGCACACAAATCCATAGATGGTGGAATATTAGTTCCTTGACACTGGCAAATACTCTGGAACTTTTAATCAAAGAGCACAGCATATGAAGCTGGAACCAAATCAAATGAGAAGCTATGGTAGGCTGACATGTACTCAGGCCTCAGTGCCTTCTTCAAACAGAGAAAGGAATGTAACTATGGAACATGCGCCATAATAGATGACAACTCAGTGTGAAGATTTTGGGTTGGTCAGGCATTGCACAAATATTAGGACCCTAATCTTTTACATTTTCCTGACAAAAAACCTTTCTGTTTTATTTATATTCTAACATTTCTTAGTTCATGGTAAAGCCACTCACATGATGCTGGAAATTATACACAGACACTCCATGTTCAGATTCACATAGAGTTGGCTGCCTATAGTCCCAGGCCAGCTTTGACACTGAAGGACTATCATGTCATTGTTCTAACTCCATAAAAGATTTAATTGGCCACTTCTGCCATTTCAAGCAGATTTCAAGAGTTCTGTATCTCAAGTAGACTAAGGGAGAATCATTGCCCATTATACTTATACTCTATAGGGTTTGAAAAAAGAAAAACGAATCTGAATTTCTAAAAGGCTGGCTCAAAACATCTAGAAAAGCAGTTCCTTCTAAGCCTATCTTTGTTCAAGTATTAATGCATCACATAAGCATGTATTAATGGTTCAGTGCCTGGCTGAAGTATGATGCTTTACAAAGCCATTCTTTGAAGAGAAAATATATGACACAGAATTTTAAATATTGGGTTGACTGTCTAGAGAAAACTTTGTTACCTTTGTGCAGATTGTTTTCATGCAATGCAATCTATCGAGTGACTCCTGCGGATTTCCTAGATACTGCTGAAGTTCAGCGTGCAAAATCCGCATAGAAAATGGAACCATGGAACCTGGAACAATAATGGACAATTATGGATTACTGTTCTCACATTTATCCATTTACCCTACCCTGTTTCCCCAAAAATAAGCCCTAACCTGAAAATAAGCCCTAGTATGATTTTTCAGGATGCTCATAATATAAGCCCTAACCCCAAAATAAGCCCCAGTTAAGTGAAACTCCACCTTCCACCATTGTGCAGCAACCAGAAGATGACATGACTGTATTTGAATAAATGTAGATTGTTGTACATGGGGGGAAAAAACATCCCCTGAAAATGAGGTGGCCAGAAGACCTGGCACCTAGTCATAGACCTCCCAGCCTCCCTCACTGTCTAGTCGCTAGTCACAGTATTAGTTGCTGTTTCATGGTGATGTGATTTTTGTGCCCTCATTTATTAAAATTATATGTACACATGTACAGGAACCATTTAAAACATTTTGGGTAGGACAGGAGAACTTGTCAATTAAACTGATTTTTCACGGAAGCCAGAGCTAACATGTTTCTCACTGACCCACATAAATCTGTAATGTCTTCTTATCACTTCCAAATCCAGAGTTTGAACCTTTCTTGTGTGTTATGGCCCATTTACTCTGATCCCTGCCACTTGTGATCTTTGTTCCTAACTTACACTTTTTTTGACATATATTCCTAGTGCTCTGCTCCACCCTTTCGCAGACCATTGAATAAGTGAATAAAAAGCTTCACTTCACAGAAAGATGGATATTCACAATGCTACGGAGAAAATATGGCTTCACTAACCCTGAGATTGGTTATTAACCAAAGTTAATGATCCTACATACTGCTGCATGGAAAGCCTATTCATTAGTACAGAGGTTAGTGTGCAATGGAAATCCATAACCCCATCACAAAGATGTAGCATCAGAGCTAACCCAACAGCCTCATTTTAAAGTAGTAAATAAAGCTGGCAGTCCAGCTGCACTGAAGTCAATTTCTTATAAAATGGAATTATGTTTTGGCTCCTTTCTGGTTCCGGAATGGAGAAGAATTTCTTCTCCTCTATTACAATCATACTAGAAATTCTGGTTGCCTCTGAAATGGTAGCAAAATGAATCTAGAGTAGGCCAAGCATTCAAGTTCTCTTGGGTTCAGAGGTAGATGTGTGAAAGGGTTTTCAGGAAGGTAACAGCTCACAGGTGGGATCAGGAGAAATACGGTCTCTCCCACCTTACCTCGAAAGAAGATATGTCTCTCACATACTCTCCAAGAACATCCTAACTAGGCAAAATGACCATCACAACAGACCATGTTACTGTCAATACCCTTCTCCCATGTCCCCACCAAGCACACCTGTGAGGATGGTGAGACAGAGAGAAAGGCCTCCCCTGATGAGCCCAAGCAGGGTCATAGAGCAAGATGTGGTCTTTTAGATAGCTTGGACCCAAGCTGTGTCATTGTTATAAGCTATCAAGACATCTCAGCTTATAACATTCATCTCAGTGGTGATTTTGAGAAAGGCTTTGCTATTTATACAAAAGAGTAATCTTTAGTGAACAAAAAAATTATTGACTTCCAAAACGTTTTGCCATTTAATAGCCCTTGCAAAGTCTTGCGAACTAAAGGCTGACACTTACTAGTGTTTCAGAGATAGAATGCTCAGGGCTAAAAAAGGCAGAAAGACTACAAATGTACGTAGACTTCTTCTGAAGACTCATCAGATCTTCTGATAAAAAGCAAAATACAATCAAATGACCGAATCACTGAAGTGCTGACTTTGAAGATTTAACTGTCTCAAGCGAGAGAGACTGCTCGATCAGAATTTTGGAAGAAACAGTAAGACTTTGATTTGCACCATTGCCACATGAGTGTACATTAAAGAGACCCTTTTCTACTGGGAAAAAAATCTACAAAAATATGGCTTTCAATGAACCCTGAGTGTCAAAAAGTTGATCTTTCTAATTAAAATATTGTCAAAAATATTATCTGAAATTTAAACAAAAGGATTAAAGTAATTCAGTCTAAACTTGAGCCCTTTTTTTTGAGGCCATTCAAAATATCCATATAACAAAAGGAACCAAATCTCTTTCCACCTCACCAAACACATGGTGTAAATCTAGTTCCTAATCCGTTATACATTTCTGAATCTAAATCAGGGGTCTCAAACTCAATTTACCTGGGGGCCGCTGGAGGCAGAGGCTGGGTGAGGCTGGGCCGCATCAGATTTTCCGCCAAGCGGAGCAAGAGCCCGAGGAAGCCGCCCAGGAGTTTCCTTAGCCCGGCTGGGGCTCTGAGGAGGAGGAGGGGCACGCGAGCCCTCATCGCCAGCCACGACCCCCTCCGGCTCCTTCTTCACTTCCACCACCACCACCACCAGCAGGACGAAGAAGCAATGAAGGGAGGGAGCGCCGACGACCGCCTAGCGGGGGGGAGGAGGGCACGACATAAAATTTAAAAAAAACCCTCACAGAATCACCTTGCCAAAGGAGAAAAGTCCCCATTGGTACCCGCAAAATTAAACAGAACGGGGTGGGCCCCCCACAGGTGCACGCACGCGCACACACACACACATACACACACACGGAGGTCCAGCAACCTTCCTCTGAGGGCCCCCCTCAAAAAAAGGCGCACTCAGCAGCAGCAGCTACCCCCACCACGACAGGGGAGCAAACTTTGCGAGGCGAGCCCAGGCAGCCTCCAGAGCCGAGGCGGCTGAAGCAGGAGGAGGAGGAAGCACCGCCGGGTGCTGAGGCAGCCTCTGGCCGGGCTGGGGGTGCCGAGAGAGAAAGAGAGCCAGAGAGCCACTCCCCTGGAAGAGGTGGCGGCGGCAGCTGCTGTTGGCGGCTTGGAGGTGCTCTTCGAGGACGGGCCGGGAGCGAGCTCCGCTCTCAGGCATCACTCGGCGGCGGCTCGGGCACTCAGGGAAAAGGGCCAGCAGCGCGCCTCGCTCGCCGGCTCTCCCCCAAGACAGCACCTCTTGCACCCTCCATCCGGAACTGCAGCCTGCCAGCCGGCAGACAGGCGGGCTGGCTGGCAGGCTGCAGTTCCGGATGGAGGGTGCAAGAGGCGCTGTCTTGGGAGAGAGCCGGCGAGTGACATGAGGCTTTTTTTTTTACTCTTGACAGCAGAGGACGCGTGGGTGCTTCAGGGGGGGCAGGCAAGGCAGGGGCCACAAACTATCATCCGGCGGGCCGCAAATGGCCCCCGGGCCGCATGTTTGAGACCCCTGATCTAAATGTAGTCTTCATTAACAACAAAGTTGCGAGATACAGCTTTTGCCTTATCAAGGCTGTGACTACATGATTTGCACCACCTATTAGATTAGATTAGGCATCCTTCAGTCTCAAGAGACTATGGTAACGTGCTCTGAATAGAGGACTTGGAACAGCGTCTAGTGTGGCTGAGAAGGCCAATTCGAGAGTGACAATCCCTTCTACACTGAAGACAAATACAATATGTCCCCTGTCCAGCTCCCTGATTTTGCTGGTTTCGGGACTGCCTCATTGCCTTGGCCTGCTGAACAAGTGTCTCTTCAAATTGGGAGAGGCCATGCTGTACCGCCTGCCTCCAGGCTGAACGCTCAGATGTCAGCGTTTCCCATCTGTTGAGGTCCATTCCTAAGGCCTTCAGATCCCGCTTGCAGATGTCCTTGTATCGCAGCTGTGGTCTCCCTCTGGGGCGCTTTCCCTGCACTAATTCTCCATACAGGAGATCTTTTGGAATCCGATCATCAGCCATTCTCACGACATGCCCAAGCCAACGTAGACATCACTGTTTCAGTAATGTATACATGCTAAAAATTCCAGCTCATTCTAGGACTACTCAATTTGGAACTTTGTCCTGCCAGGTGATACAAAAAATGTGTCGGAGACAATGCATATGGAACGTGTTTAGCTTCCTCTCCTGCCATGCACAAAGGGTCCAGGACTCACTGCAGTACAGGAGTGTGCTCAGGACACAGGCGCTATAGACCTGGATCTTGGTATATGCCGTCAGCTTCTTGTTAAGCCATACTCTCTTTGTGAGTCTAGAGAACATGGTGGCTGCTTTGTCAATGCGTTTATCCAGCTCGACATCTAGGGAGAGAGACCACCTATAAAACCACCTATAAAACCAATGAATTTGAATTATTTTGTACTGATCACACGATGCAAAGGCTGATTCAAATTAGTCTAGCCCTTTTATATTCCCAACACACTTTTTCTCTCTCCACCACCAGGGGCTTCTACTTTTTTCAAACCAGAATGATTCAAACAGATTTTTTCCTGCTGTGATCAGTTCATTAGTTTGTGTAAAAACAGGGGATGTATATGTGGTTGATGTTTCAGTGATGTAGGCAGTTGTGGCCTGATGTTCAGGACTGCAGGAACAACCACCCCCACATTCTTTCCCTCCGATTTTCCTCTGAAATTTGTTTTTTTAGATTAGGCATCCTTCAGTCTCGAGAGACTATGGTAACATGCTCTGAATAGAGGACTTGGAACAGCGTCTAAGTGTGGCTGAGAAGGCCAATTCGAGAGTGACAATCCCTTCCACACTGAAGACAAATACAGTCTGTCCCCTGTCCAGCTCCCTGATTTTGCTGGTTTCGGGACTGCCTCTTTGCCTCGGCCTGCTGGACAAGTGTCTCTTCAAATTGGGAGAGGCCATGATGCACCGCCTGCCTCCAGGCTGAACGCTCAGATGTCAAGGTTTCCCATCTGTTGAGGTCCGTTCCTAAGGCCTTCAGATCCCGCTTGCAGATATCCTTGTTTTGTTTTTTACACATCTGAATTTAGTGCTAGATCACCGGACCACCTTATCACTAGTACTGATATATAACTTGACAAAATAAGGACATTTTTGTGGTATGTGGTGTTTCTGTACAAATCAAGAACAACTTTTGAACACTGCCACCTTTTCTGGAACACTGTACAACCCTTTCAAAATCAAGTGGCTAGGCAGTGACCATAAAAGGACTGGCAGAGGTGAGACCAGAGGAAGGAAGGAAAGAAGCTGGAGCTGTGGGCTCTAAATGCGAATTACATTGCATTCAGTGTAAAGACAATACCTAACAAACAAGAAACAGAGAGGGTGGCAACATCTAAGGAGTTGCATAAGGATGTAGAATAGGTACATTCAACTAGCTAGGCTGAAATCCACCAGTAAGTCACAACCAGAATAGGTCCACTGAATCAGTGGAACTTAAGAGAGGAGTTGACTTTAGAAATCTCAATGGGCTACGTTAGTTGCAACCTACTACTAGATTTCTGCCAAAATATACATTATAAAATAAATGGTTAAAACAATGTTTCTAGAGCACATGTGCAAAAAAAAAGTTGTAACAAACAAGAAAAATGGTTTATAACAGAGGTCGTCAACCCCCGGTCCGCGGCCCAGTGCCGGTCCGTGGCCTGAGTCGGACCGGGCCGCGAAGACTGACCTTCTGCCCCGCCCCCCCGCACTCACTCCCCTCCCCACAGCTGCTTTGTGCATATGCGTGTGTGCCAGTGCTGGCGTGAGCGCTCCCCACCCCTTTGTGCATGCGCCCGAGGCATCCACATGGCGGCTCCTCTTTTCAAGCTCCCAAGGAGCACAGGGAGCAAGAAGAAGCGGTGTGAGACTTGGCGGGGCCTGAACTGCAAGCCTGGCGCTGTCCCTGCAGGGAAGACGGTCGTTGGTGGGCCTGGCGCGTCTCTGGTTCCCGCCGCCGGCGGCAGCAGTGGGACAGGCACTCCTGGAGCCAACCAGGCAACACGCACGCACCCACCCCCGGCCCCTCGCCTGCAGCGCTCCAGCGCCCATCGAAGCCGGCGCTTCAGAGGTAGTGAACCGAATCTGCCGAGGGGGAGGGAAAGCGGGATTTCCCCCCTCTGGTCTGGCACTTCCCAGCCTGAGAGCGCCTGGCAGCCCCGGAGAAGAGGCGGGTGGGCGGGTAGGTGCCGTCTCCGCGGCCAAGGGGGCGGCAGAAGGGTAGGTGCGCCTGGGCGAGCCAACCCTTAGTCGCGGCTGGAGGGACAGACGGACAGCCAGCCAGGTGGAAGGGACGGACAGACGGAGAGACCCGCACCAGGGCGTAGGCGCGGCGGTTTCGCTCCTTGATTGCAGCTCGGGAGCAAACTCCCGGCAAGCGCCCGAAATGGTTTGCAGGAGCCCAGATAACGCTGTCGAAGTAGCTGGCTTTTGGTCTGGTTTTTGTTTGTTTGAACTTTATATTTCATATACTGTCATGATTTTAAATTGTGCAACGCCCTGAGACGAATAAAGAGAGAAGCAGCGGACAGGAAGCGAAGCGCTGGGCTTCAGGCCCTCTGTGCGTGCCCAGAGACTTCGCCCCCTCAGCTGCCGAGCGCCCTGCTTGCTCCTGCAAACCATTTCGGGCGCTTGCCGGGAGTTTGCTCCCGAGCTGCAATCAAGCCCAGCGCTTCGCTTCCTGTCCGCTGCTTCTCTCTTTATTCATCTCAGGGCGTTGCACAATTTAAAATCATGACAGTATATGAAATATAAAGTTCAAACAAACATAAACCAGACCAAAAGCCAGCTACTTCAACAGCGTTATCTGGGCTGTTTACTAAACCTTCTTTGGTGCACATGGAGGGTCATAAAGTGCCTTCGAAAACGCTGGGGAGCTTCGGGATTCGGAGAGAAGAAGGGCCGCTGCCACCCAGCCCGCATCCCGCTCCCTCCTGGGAGTTCTTTTCCACTCTGTACGCGCCCAGAGGACGAGCCCTGGCGGGGGCGGCAGACCAATCACTCCCTGTTTTGCTGGGAAGAGGGTTGCTCCAGACGCCCGCCCTCTTCCCGTCGCTCTTGCCGAAGAGGCTCCGGGGCTGCCGCCGCCGCGGTGCTGACCTTGCCGACGCGCGCCCAGTAGTAGGCGAGGAGGCCGGGGCTGAAGCCCAGCAGCAGCGAGAGACCCAGCATTTTCCTCCATCCGTCCGTCCCTCCGCTGGGACAGCGAAGCAGCCGGTGGCAGAAGGGTATGCAAAGGGGGAGAGAGGGAGGGAAGGAAGGAGGAAAAGAGGCGCGCGACCACCACCCCCCAGGTTCGGTCGGGACCGGCTAGCCTTCCTTCCACACCCGTCGGGGCTCTCCTGCGGGGCAGCGCCCGGTGCAACGACAGCCATACAAAGGCTGCTCATCCGCCCCACGAGGTGTCCTCCAAGTGGGCCCCACCGCGCCCGTCAGCAGGCACGAGGCGCCCCGTTGAAAACCCTCCCCCCGCGCTTGGTCCCAAGGCCCAGCCTCCTCCCGCCAGGAGAAAACCAAAGACCGGCCAAGGAGCAGGAGGCGTTCTGGGGTGGGGGTTCTGCGGAGCGCAAAATCCCACTTGTGCTACTGCTTCCCACACTCCTGCTGAAGTGTGGGGTGGTGGTGGTTCTGGTTGCTGCTGCTGTTGTTGGGTGCCCTCAAGTCGCCCCCCTCCGCACACTTAGGGTGACCCTGTGAATGCCCAGAATGCGCTGCCCTCAGCAGCCCTGCTCACCTCTTATAAACTCAACCCTATGGCTTCCTTAAGGGAGTCAGTCCATCTCGTATTTGGCCTTCCTCTTCTCCTGCTGCCTTCCACCTTTCCCAGCATCATTGCCTTTTCCAAAGAACCCCCCCCCCCCCGCCTTCTCATGAGGCGCCCCAAGTAGGACAGCCTCAGTTTCATGATTTTAACTTCCCAAGAAACTTCAGGCTTTATTTGATCTTGGACCCACTTGTTTGTGTTTTTGGCAGTCCATACTACTGCATAAGAAGTACCCCACGCACGGACGCCCCCCCCATTCATGGACGCCGGTGGCGGCAGCCCCCCCCCCCCCCGGTCCTTGGAAGAATGGTCTTCAAAAAAAACGGTCCCTGGTATTAAAAAGGTTGGGGAGCACTGGTTTATAAGACAAAAGTCTCGATAATGATCCATCAGCAGAGGAACATTTTACAGCAGAATCAAATGCTGATTAAGAGAGATGTGAAGGTTGGACAAAACCTGAATTGACATGATGTGGCACACCTGACAGTCTGTTTCAGGGTGACAAACTCTGATTGTTTGCCTCTGATGCTGGGCTGAAAAGTAGAGGCATTCTCTCCCACTGCACAATGAGACAAGACAGAGGGTGCTGTGACACTGCCTGCACTGTCATGCACACCACCAACAAGGTATGAATTGATCTTCAATTGTTCATCCTTATTTTAAAGAAAGGTGTGAAAGGAAAAACAGCACTTTGTGTTGCAGTGACAGTTCGATTTTGCCAGCAATTTTAGTTATACTGCTTGCAGCAATGGCCAATTTGGCCAAAGACGATTTGGTGGCGGGTAATGCAGGGGCACAAAGATCAAGTGCCACATGTGGCCTTATCTGTTGTGTAGATGTTAATGCTTCTGGAAGTGTTCAGAGAACAGTCTGGGAAAATTAAACTTAAACAGAGCAGGGGGCAGTAATGGCTAGCAATTTGGATGGGAAGCACAGCATATGTATAATAAAGCGTTTTTTTGCGTCCAAAGGATTCTATAGAAGTCCTACAAATGGAAAGGAGGGATTGGTTTCCTTTTGGGGGGGGGGGGAACCGCAGCTGGGGGTAGGATACTGAACTGTGTAGAGTATTAAGGGATGAAAGGAAATAAGCAAGAGAAAAATGGGCAGCATGTGAAGAAAATGTGTCACTTTACTTAGTGATCAGCTTAGTGGCAGAAGAAATAGGGAGAACTACAATAGCAGGAATTCTTGAGACACAGATTTCCCTATGCTATGCACAGCCCAGTTGACATTACCAATATAGATCTTTTGGAGTAACGCAGAAATGCGTGGAAAAGAGAAAGAGATTTAAAACATAAAACCCAATGAATTCTCATAAGACAGAGAACATTTCCACTATAAATGCAATTTCTCCTCTACAGAGTGTTGCACCTGCATAGAAATGTAGTGCATTAAAGAGCAAATATGAATTTTGCTGTTCTTGAGGTAGACGTGGGGAATGAGGACAACATGTTATTCAAGTGTGCTCTATCAACTTGAATACTGGAAGAAAAATATTTTCTGTTTTCCCTTCTACATACCTTTTCTCTCCCCACCGTGTCACAAATATTTCATCAAAATACTACAATAACTACAGTTGTTTCAAAATCCTATAAACATGTGACTTGCATCTATTACCAAAAAAGGGAAAACTGTGAAGTGGTATAAGATCTTTCAATGCTCAAGAGGTACTTTCAAGACTCTGTAATAGATGGAACAAGCATAAGATGAAGTACAGCTTTTTAAATCCAGGCATTCTAATAACTTTAAATGTGTGTGCATATCTATAACCACTCAGGTGCTCAGTTATCTATTTTCCTTTATTTATTACATTTATATCATGTCTTTCCTCCAACAAGATGAAGGGAATTGCCTCTCCTCTCCACTTAAGTTTCACAGTAATTCCTTGAGTTAAAGAAGGCTGAGATATTGACTGGAGCAACGTTACCCAGTGAGTTTTCATGGCTCAGTGAGGACTAGAAACTGGACCTTCCAAATTCCAGTCCAACACCATAACAACATGCCAGGAGTTGCTAGTTTTCTTTTTTCTTCAAATAAATAACTAAACCAATAGGAATAATTGTATCTGTTCTGCTGCCATCTTTTGTATTAGCTATTTTTATATATAGTTAGTAGAGATTTGGTTTTCTTTTTGTTTGATGTTTTAATTTGATTATTACAGCAGTTTTATTTCATGGCCATGTCCTGATGTTGTAAAAGTCGCCCAGAGCAACTGCCTCGCCACTAGACGGGCGGGTTAAAAATTCAAATAAATAAGTAAGTAAATAAATAAATAAAGTCAATGATGATTACACATTCAAAAGAACAAAGGACTCCTACAGAACCAAAGAACTGTTGAGATGGAAAAGAACTGAAGGGCAACAGAATCCTTAATATCCTTACCTCACTTACTATTAAAGTTAACCTTTGCTCACTGCTGAAATTAGCTTTGCAGAACAGATGTCAGACAGCAGCTGTCTACCAGAACTGAACTAGCTAGTTTCCAAAACAATGAACAAAAATTAGACCTAAAATTGCCATTTGAGACAGGTTAGAAAAACCTCACAGGAACAGGATCGACTAATGAAAATTCAAGCAAGTAGGATCCCAGCATTCGTACCCATAATGAAGGAGAAAGCATGCATGTGTCCAGCAGGACAATCTCTTGGTGGCATGAAGGATGGCGTCTCAGGCTTAGGTACTCCCTTCTTCCCACCACAGACACAGCATCCCATGTTAGTGGCATGATGTGACTGCCACAGAGCAAGACATCTATTGCACACTGTGTTTTTGCATGTGGTGAACTGTGCGCATCAACTGTTGTCCTGTTCCCGAGATGAGGAATGGGACTGGCATGAAGTTCGATACAGACAATGCTTGCATCTATTGAAGCTTTAATCCAGAGACAGCCAGGACTCTCAAGAAATGAGAGTCAGAATAGGCAGAATATAGAATGCCAGCTGAACCCTAATTAACAGACGAAATGTCAGAAAAAGACAATTTCAATGTTCGGTTTGGAGAATGCACTCAAAATTGATAGTTAACTCATGCAATTAGGACTGATAAAAGAGATAGACTGTAGGAAGATGGGACACAGTCAAATCATGGAGACAACGCTATTTTGGAGTAAAGCACCAATAAGTCTAAACCAGAATCCTTCTGCCAATTTATAGATGCCTAAGTGGAATTGCATGAGCTGTGGCAGTGAGTTGCTGCTAATTAATGAAATGCTCATTGTGCTCCTGGTTCCACGACCATCAGATAACCAGGAACACCAGATAACCAATACTTTGTTAATCGGAGGCAATTCACTGCTGTGACTTTCACAATTCCACCTATGCATGTGTAAATCATCAGTAAGATTCTGGCCCTGGCTGCATAGGTGGGAAGGATAAAATAATGCCAAAAATGTTAGCAGCATCCTTGGTAATTCCTAACAGCTCTGGACTGAAATCCGCACACTGCTCCAAAATGAAATGCACTGCACTTAATTCGATGAATATTTTGAATTCATCCAAATTACACACATGAATTAAATGAAATGTATTCTGCATCACTTTCATAGCCATTATTTATTGTATCGTGACACATTTGATTGCAAAGTGCATTTTAATTGCCTAATTCGTTTAACTATTATGAATCAAAATGAGATAAATAAATCACAGACTTTACAGTTGTGCTTGTTACACCAAAAAAATTGAAAGGAAAAATTAGCAACCATCAGCATATTATTGTGGATGACTGTTACTGCACAGTAGCTAAAATTTATGTATGTTTTATATTTATTTTATCATTACAATTAGCTTCTTATCAACAGAGATTCAGACCTCTTTTTCAGTAGCGTTTACTTCAAAGCAGGCTTTCAGGTATGCCTTTTCAATCCCTTAGGCTGCCATAAAGATGATGGGGCCCTCAAATATAAATAAAATGTGGCAGCCTCTCCCAAGAGCAAAACTAATATGTCAGCTGTCTTCAACTGCTGAGAAGATTATCGATATGATATCTGAACTTTTGACCTGATTACATTTAATATTACCATTTCTTTACTACTAAGAAATAAAAAAAACCCTCATTGATATTGGGCTTTGAAGCAGGAAAGAAGGCATTCTGTACCACCAGGTCTTTTCAGGGAACCGTTGAGAAAAGGCTAAGGGGTGGAAAGCTGCTTCTCATAAGTTTTTCTGTCTTCCCTCTGAAGGACTTTCCCCATTTCTTCTCTTCCCGCATTGCTCAGAGACAAACAAGCAGAGTAGAATTAATGCTTTTTCCGTACATCCTATTTTTTCTTTCCAAGCCTTCCTAATTAATACTATTTTTAGTTGCATTTCCCCTTTCAGATAACTACTAGCATTGTACCAATGGAATTATTTAAATGTGTACTCAGATTTAAATCACACTGGACTCACTGGTCCTAAATCTCAGGCATGAAGGGAGCCAACCAAGGGATGACTGAAAAGGTCTGCTTGAGATACGACAATCAGGGCAGCATGTGGGCGGGGTGGGCAATGGTTTTCCTAATAGGGAAAAGGTGTGGGGAACGCTTTTTGATATAGAAAAAAAAATTGTACATGAATCAGAATTTGGGGAGAAGAGGAGAGGGTAGCATTGTTGACTTCAGAAGTTCCTGTTGCTCCTTCCCTTCTGCAAAGGGAAGCAAGGTGCATAGAAAGGCAAAATATCTCTGAAACTCTAAGAGGGGAAAGAAGAAAAACGGAGGCAGCCATAGCAAAGGACCTGAACTACCCAAGTACAGTGAAAAGTTTTACAATTGAACATAGGACAGTACAGCGGTACCTCGGTTTACGAAAGCCTCGTTTTACAAACTGAAATCCATAGAAAATAATGCCCCAGTTTGTTTTCTTTTTCCCCTCCGCTGTACGAAAGGGTTTCCCCAGGATGCATTGCGCCTGGAGGTTTCTAGCGCCGCCCCCGTTCCTAGCGCAATCCACGTACTGTATCGGTTTACGAAATTTCCGCATTGCGTAACGTCCTGGAGGACGCATTAATTTCGTAAACCGAGGTACGCCTGTAGAAGATTCTGTAGTGGTTGGAAAAAAAAACCCACAGCAACTCTATCAGATAAATTCATGCACCCCAGTGCTAGCGTCATGTGTTAAAAATACTGTTGTTTTTTTTAAAGGCCCTGAGACAGTAGGACTTTATTGCATAATTACTCCTCACTTTTCACACAATAAATATGCAACAGTACTGGACATGAAATTGTTTCATAATCTGATGCTGCTCATTTAGTCTCAAAGTCACCCCCCATTTCTCTCATAACTATAAAACTACACATGAGTGATTAGTAATGAAAAGCTTTCCAAACACAATGGATACTGTGCGGTGTTTATTGGTGTGAATCTAAAGAGAAGCTGCTGCATTAACAAAACAAAACAAAACAAAAAAACCACAGCCACAGTGTACCTATAAAAACAAAAGGGCCTTGAACATAGATTTTTCTGTAAATGCCATTGTTCTGTACACTCAGTGCTGGTCATCTGGGCCATGGAATGAAATACCCTGGCCGAGACATTTTCAAGAAGTTCGCATGTTACTACTGAGTTGTCCACTAGAGAGCTGTCCCACTCACTTCAAGAATTAAAACCTGCCCTCCTTCCTAAAGACTATGCCGACAGTCAAGGAGCAGGACAATGAACCCTTCTCAAATTAAGTTTCTACAAGCCTCATGAAAACCGATCAGAAACATTTAAGTACATTCTTAATTTCTTCACTGCAATCAACAAGACGGATGTACCCTTAATTTTGGCTGCATTACGTCCAATATCAGTAACATTAACTGTAATGAGAACATGGCACAAACAGGTTTACCTTTGCGTCCTGGATACACGTGAGGATAATATTCATAATATAGATCAGGCTGGTCTAGGTTTCCAAAGGGTTCAAATTCCATCTCAGCGTTTTGGAACAGACCCAATTTCACAAGGAGAGCTAATCTTACAAACCAGAGCTTGAAAAAACAAAAAAACAAAAACAACTTTTAGGTTATTAGTAGATCATTTGTCTTCTTTTACTGTAAAAAAGCAAAAACAAAATTCATGAAAGCTAAAAAGGTATATTCAGAGAATATACAGAGGTTTCTGGATATAAAGCTGATGACTATGTAACAATTTTTATAACTAAACAGAGCCAAGCTGCCAGTATTTCTGAAAGTTGTTGTATCTCCAATTTCTTTTGTGTTTATTTTCTGTTCCTTTCCTAGGAAAGCAGCAATAGTGATTCTCCTCACACAGTTGTACAGCAATATAATGAGCTTCAAAAAAATAACAAGAAATTTCCCTCAGTACTGTTCAGGGTTTGGACGCTCCTCATAATATCATTACAAATAACAGGTCACTCAAACAGTCCCTTTCCTTAATAATCAAGATACAACTGTGTCAATTGTTAATTTAAAAAGGGACAACATGGTTTGTTGGTTGGGCAGAAAAGCGATAAACAAGAGTTTCAAATGAACGAATAACCACCACTTCTGTTTTAGTCTTATATTCTTGTAATTCTTTTAACTGGTTGGGGAATTCTGGGGGTTGCAGCCTCAAAGTTTCTCTGAGTTTATTTGTTTTAATTTTTATAACATCCATCCGACTGATTATCACTCTGGGTGGTCCACAAGGATGACAACAATGTACAAAACACAACATAATCAAATTAATTAAATTTAAGCTAAATTAAACTAAATTGGCAAACATTTCCATTTACTAGGCACATGCTCAACAAAACATCTTTATATCTAACTTCTAAAACTGACAGACTCTGAACTCCTTTGAAAGGGATGTCCCTAGAAATTTCCATTACAATGCTTCTGAAGAGCTTTGTAACAACAATCTCTAAACTAATAATCATGTAAATGCAACATAAGATATGTTCTTACTAATGCATAATATTTTCTGTGGGCTAGAACAAGAGGAGGGAAAGCGTGTTTTCTCCTCTCATCAGAGTGAAGTACATAATACTCTGTTTGTCTGAAGAGTCTCAGCTTTGCTTTAGGTTGCTACCTGTTCCTGCAATCATGTCTATGGGATCAAACATAGGAAGTACAAAACATGTACATTATAGCATGATAAAACAAGCAGAAGACAGACTCAGGCTAAGATGGGAACAAACAAATACAAACAGAATATTAAGATGGTGTGATGGAGCATGTTGTTTAGGACTAGACTGGTATTTACACTGTTGACACAAGTTGTGTGTGAAGTAAAATCCAACCGTTACTTATAGGGATCATGGTTGTGATACACTCCAACAGGATTCTTGAAACAAAACGAATTTCCCATCTCTGCTCTGCAATGCAGGTTTAGGAGCGGAAAGGCAAACACAAATATCACTGATGGGTGCGTGTACCCGTCTGCAGAAGTGCAAGGGGACTTTTGCCACACTGCAATACAAACGTACCTGCAGAGAGTCTGTTGTGTGACTTGTGGGTAGACCACTCTTGCCATATCCCTGACCATGAGCAGTCAGAAGCCGTCCACATAAGTCAACTGCTGCTCTCCAGTTTTTGCTGCTCTGGAAGTAGGGGGAAAAGAACAAGCTAAATCACAAACACATTCAGCTGCTCAGAACTTGGAGCTGCTTCTTTTGCTTGAAGCAGCTAGAGCTAACCATTAGTAATAATGACAAGGTCAGTAAAGCTGGCCAGTGGGAGGTGGGCTGTCATTTGTCAAAGCTGCTTGTATAATTAGGCAAACAGTGAAGCCAGGCATAACTCACAGTTTACAATTAGAAGGCGACTGGTGGAAAAGGATTCCCAATTTATTATGATGGGCCAGTGACTACTCAATTCAGAAACAGTAATCAATTTTCGAAAACACACCTAAAATAGGCAACATTTTTTGCCATTATGGAGAAATCACACCTATCCTCTGCAAATAACATCTCTATTTTATTCTTTCTGAGATCAAATTATGTTCCTATCAGTTTTGAATCAATGAATTCACAAAGGTCATTCAATACAGTTACTTGAAAAATTCAAATGGGGTCAAAACGAACATTTTAGTGACTATACATACTTGAGATTTTAAATATCTATTCATTCACCCAAAGCTAGCAGCAAATGAAATAGAGGGATTATTCTACTCCACATTCAGAAAGAGGGGAGGGTCAAACATTAATGTGGATGCACTGCATTTTCTGAGCCTCAATCTCACTGAAAACATTCACCAGCCATCTGAACGATGTATGCGCTGGCCGGGGCGGGGGGAGTATGAAATCGTCTTTTAAAAAAAAAAAAAAAAAAGGTCAGACTACGATGGTGTAGTTCCACTGGATCCAACCAGGATCATTCATGCATCGTGTATGGCCACGATGAGAGGGAGAAGAGAAGGACGCTCCCATGGTAGCTTTGGATACCCAAGTACACTTTGGGATCTGATCCGCAACTCTGACAACTGCAGCAATGCTCAAAAGATTAAATGCATGGAATGTGCTGCATTTCTGCAACTCCACAGATGAGTTCAACATAAGATATTTCCTCAGAAACAAGTATTATGTGCACCCTGACCCAAAGCATATAAAATGTGTTACCTGCTGTTTAAAAAAAAAGGGGGGGGAAATGAATAAAGGGCAGACTGTGCTCTCCTAATTCAACCATAAAGAGTGGTCTCAAAGATATTAATGGGGTTAAACTTATTTATTTATTTACAATATTTTTACCATGACCTTCTCCTAAAAAAAGGACCCAAGGCAGATTACATCATTAAAAACACAATATTAAAACCTAAAAACAGTAAATTATTCAAATATTAAAGAAGAATTAATAACTTTAATTTAAAATAAATGTTAGGTAAAAGCAGTCTTAAAAACAGATTTAGAAGCAACAAAATATAAGCCATCCTGTTTATTGTCTCCTAGGCAGGTAGTCATGAAAGAAAAGCCTGCCTGAAGAAAAAGGAATGCCAGCAAAGATGGGGCCAGCCGGGCCTCCTGTGGGAGGGAGTTCCGGAGTCTGCGAGCAGCAACAGAGAAGGCCCTCTCCCGTGTCCCCACCAAGTACACCTGTGAGGGTGGCTGGACTGAGAGAAAGGCCTCCCCTGATGATCTTAACATCCAGGCGGTCTCATAAAGGGAGGTGCAGTCCTTGAGATAGTGTGCACCCAGGCTGTTTACAGCTTTATAGGTTAAAACCAGCACTTTTAATTGTGCCCAGAAACGAACTGGCAGCCAGTGGAGCTGCTGTAACAGGGGAGTTATGTGAGCCCTGTAACAGCCCCAGTTAACAATCTGGTTGTAGCGTTTTGAACCTGCTGAAGTTTCTGAGCACTTCCCAAAGAGTGCATTATAGTAATCAAGCTGAGATGTAACTAAGGCATCTGTCACTGTGGCCAGGAATGGGTGCAGCTGGCACACTAATTTTAATTGTGCAAGGGTACTCCTGGCCACCATCAAAACCTGGGCATCCAGGTTTAAAAACAAATCCAGGAATCCAAGCTACGCACCTGTGTTTTCAGAGGGAGTGTAATCCTATCCAGCACAGGCTGAATCCCTACTCCTTTATCTGCCTTTTGACTGACAAGGAGCACCTCTGTCTTGTCTGGATTAAGTTGCAGTTTATTCATCCTCATCCACTCTATTATAGATATCAAATACTGATCTAGAACTAAGATATCTTTGTGCAACTCTGAAAGTTGCCACTAACAAAGAGATCATTGTGTCAACTTCTCTGTCAAACCATGTTCATCTTTGATGCAGGAAAAGCCCACTAAGTAAATATTTTTGTATCAACTGCTATTCCCTCAGTCACCTCCAGTCTATAATATTTCAGTGCTATGCTTTAGAAACGTCCCTTGACAGCACAATCAATTTAGATGGGAATTGTACAGATATATGGTACTTATAGATCCTAATGGGAAGTGTTTTTGAGACCAAATGAAAAGCCTCAGATTATGAAATTTTCATCTCAAATGCTGTTGCATATCATTGTGTGAAAAGTGGGAGCTGGTCAAAGAGGAGATACAGGGACCAACTACACAGTGGGAAAAATGTGACTGGATCTGCTGTGATGTCACACCTAGAGAGTTGGTTTCCCCTGATTAATTAGCTTCAATCAGCCACCTAGGAGTCAGCAGAGAGAGGGGAAGAAATTAGCCTTGTTTACAGCTTGTTAACTGTTTGAATCTTCTCCTCCCCATACCTTGTGCCTCAGTCTGCTTGTTTCCCTCTTCTCTTCCCTTCCCATTCCACTTATTTCTTTTCCCCCTTTTCTATTAAAGGCTCGCTGTCCTACAGCTAGGACAGCTAGCTGACTAAAGGGGTGGGAATGAAGAATCAGCAGAGAGAAAGAAGGAAATTTTCAGTTCAGTCTTGTTTTCAGTTTGTTAAGGTAGCTCTGTTCTGGCCATCCAGATCTGCAGGAGGAATGGTTAGAGAAGAGCTACTTTAAAACATCTTCCTTTCTTTCTGACATACACATCAATTTAAGTGATCACATTGCCTGAACCAATGTGAATGCATTCAATTCAAGCCCCAGTGGTGGAGGAAAAACCTGGGGATTGGTGGTGGTGGTAGAACTCCAGGATAATTTGTATTAATTTTTACAGCATGCAGTCAACAGAAAATAATACAAATCAGACTCTCCAAATCACAGAGTATTTCCCGCATGATCTGTCAAAGGTACAATAACTTCGTGTACCATCCCTCATCATGGAGAACATTTAACTTTGAGGTCTAGAATCTACATGAAATGAACTGCACAGTGAATATCTCTGCATGTCCCCTTTCGCCTATCTTTAAATTATTCTTATTTTTTTCTGTAGTTAAAAGTTTGAGCTTATAGCATCATAGGTCACTGTTAACTCAACAAATCCCTGTTGATTCAATACAGGGGTTTGGTGACGTACTATGTTACTCACTACGCTAAGCAACAGGACTTCAGCCACTGTCTATCAGAATTTCAGCTACTCATCACACACTCCCAAAATATTTCCATTGGCAGTTGGGTGAGAGGTAGAACAACTTGCACAAAACAATCAAAATATAAAATACTACTGGAATTTAAGTTATGGTCTGGTGCAAACTGGGAGTCTATCAAATGCATATTCTGCTTTCCCCCTTCCTCACCTGGCTTTCTGATTTCATTTACTAGTCTATTGGCCAAATGGCAATTTCATTCCCTCAGTAACTTTTCCCACCATACTTTTCTTACTTGCCAATGGACAACCTGTGGGCACTGCTGCCAAGAGACTGTCAGTATAAATTATGTGAACTATAGACAGATTCCAGTTAGTTATGCCCACTGGCATAAGTCAAACAGCATGGACCACTGTTGTGAATTCCCGTGATTTAAGAATTCAGCAGTGGTGTTTCTCATCATGTGCCACATCAGGCCACTGATGTGTAATGAGAAGTACAAGCCTTGACTTTTTAATTAGCAGCAATTTTCCATAGTGATTATTGCCATTTGACTTATGGTTTAAGAAGTAGTAAATGATTATTGGGAGCAAGTGCTCTTTCCTTTGATCTTCTGAACATGTGCTGGTTTTGATGTGAAGATTTTGGACCTGTAAAGCCTAAGTTCATTACTACACTCATCCTGGGCATTTCAGCTTAATAGTTAATGAACCAGGAAAATAAGCGAGAATCACCTCCTCATTAATTTTCTTTTGCTAGTAAGAAATATTACAACAGAATTCTCTGGATGGGACACCTGGGAATTTTGGTTTAATATAAGCCAAGATCTCTGCTCCAAACCTGATGCCTGAGGAGAAGAGAAGAGAGAGAGTATAGCTTGGCCCTAGTTTCCAGCTATGAATGGCTACTGAACAAGCCAGTCTCTTCTATAGGTTCAGATCTTTCTTTAAAATGTAGCCATGAGAAGTATTTTATTTCAGGTGCATGCTTGTATAACGCTGAGAGGGCTCTTAAGGGTACAAGGTAAACAGTACAGTATATTGGTCACAACTTCCACAAAGAAAAAGATAGACACCATTTAAAATGACTGAAGTTGTGAAGATGGGGTGTTTTTAAATACAAAACTGTACTTCTGTTTTACTCAAGTGTGATTTTCTTAAATAAAGGGCAATTCTTAATTAAAATGTACACCTGGCAACCCATCAGTCACCTAATTCTATTTGGACTGCTCTTTGAGTAACACCAAGGAAGTCTTAAATCAATTGTGTGAAGTCTCAACTCTGCTGAGCTCATTGGGTGAGGACAACTTAGTACACTGGGAGAAGAAGATGATCAAGCTATCCATTTGTTAAGGAGATCATGTTGTGACATTTATTAAAGGTCAGGAGGATATTACTGGATTGGCTGAGATTTCTACAGACAGACACAGAAATGTAACATGACAAAAGAGGTCCAAAATATTCCTTTTTGAGACTTGGGAAGAAATTTGGGAAGGCAAAACATAATTCCTCTGTTGTTAACTGGCTAAATTCAG
The DNA here is from genome assembly GCA_037013535.1 of Intellagama lesueurii. Taxonomy (NCBI): domain Eukaryota; kingdom Metazoa; phylum Chordata; class Lepidosauria; order Squamata; family Agamidae; genus Intellagama; species Intellagama lesueurii. Next base: position 223,212,686 of record JBAJHW010000001.1, read on the forward strand.
AATGCTGAATTCACACAAAGTCTATGGTATCCTAAATTGCTTACAAAAACAAACACAGCAATTCATTGCCTGTACTTTAAACTGAATATCCAAATAAAATTTTACACAAACAGTTGAGGGGAGTTTAAAAAGTAGTTTTCGAAACAGAACAGGGTGGGACCATTCAAAGAAGAAACAGTAAGATCCGGACTACGTCTTTAGATTACTGACAACAACACTTAATAAACAAAGGCAGAGTCTGAGACAGAACATAAACCAAATTCATTCATACATATATAAATTAGAAAGCAATGTAAGTGTTGGATGGGATAATTTAGACTTTTGGGTTCACTGCCACAGGAAAAGTAATCACAATTCTATTTCTCGTTTTCATTGATCCAGATGTGGGGGTAGGAGATGGTTTCAAACAACCATCAGGATCAGCTGTAATCTTCATCTCCATTCTAACAACCGTTCTTGGTACTCCTTTCAAGAACCTTGTGAAATAGGTGAGGATTACATCTGCCCACATACTGCAGATGAAAAGCTGTGGCTGGCACAATAGTAACTTCCCCAAAGCCATTTACTGACTCCTTGACTGGGGTGAAATATTCTAGGTGCAAAGCTCTTAGGCACAAAGTCTTCCTGGTTTAAAGCTCAGAGGCACTGTTGTTGAATTTAAGAGCATCCTATCACCCAATCTTAATATCCCTCACTCAGGCAGAGATACAAAACATCTTGCAATTTAACGGGATCACAGCCAGAGGACACAGAACTGCGGGAATGGACACCATCTGTTCTTCGATGTATGACAGATGTACATATGCAATGAAGGTTAAACAGTTCAGGTGATAAAGCAGAATAATGGACCAGCCACCATAAATTAATGGATTCCTGATTTCAGATATAAAAGCAAAACTTTTATTACTATTATTAAATTTCTGAAGACCATCTGCTTACACCTATGAAGCAGACCACTGAAGACTAGTCACCTCTCTCCTAAAATAAACCAAGGTAAAGGAACATATCTTTCTGACATAAAAATTATTAATGTTAAACATAACATTACCATGAACTTGTTTCATTGCACCTACTAAGCAGCCCTGAGCTACTCAGCAGTCCCAGGGCAACTGCTCCTGAAAAATTCAAAGTGTTGTTCAAGATGAAAATATGCAGCAAAAAGGAAGCATCATTTGTCAAATGTAAAGCTCATCTTGGTCTGGAAATGTATACTAACCAAGGGTTCAGTCTGATTTGCTCCACACAAAATATAAGCAACATTCATCGTCGTTTGTTAGTCCAAATGATGAGATAAACTGTGGTTAAGCAAAAATAGGCTCCCTGTGGCAGTTCTAGGGGACCAGAGAATATACAAGCCTGAGGCTCCTGTGGCACATTTGCGTTGGATTAAACTATGGCTTTGCCTAATGTACAAAAACAGCAAGTGAGGAATCCCAAATAAGATTACAAATTACCCCAAGGTTCCTCAGAGCACAGAATGAAGATGATTCTTACCCATTTCAGCTTTTTATATAAGCAGCTGAAAAATCACAAGTTATAACCTTTCCACTTCATTGTGAAAATTGGAGGACTTAAAGCTTAGCAATAAAGAGTAAACGCACACAAGACCTACAACTTATTGTATTTGACAATATACAGGAGTTCAACATTAAAGGAGTAGCATGAATGTCTACGTGTGAGAAAGGATATAGGGGAGGCATTGGCCCTGTCAGTGTGCCATCCCCTCTCCCAGATGTAGCTACAGAACTGCCAACATCCAGTTCCCCCACAGAAATGAGAAAGCCCCGATTGACTCTAATTCCCTTGATAGTCAGATAGGCCAGATCATCCCCAAACACCCAAGAGCTTGGAAAAAGACCAACATGCAGGGAGGGAGGAGCTAGGAGAAGAAGAAGAGATAAAAGAGGAAGGAAAGGTGGGGCAATGTGAGATTGAGAAAAAGGAGGAGAAGGGAGCAGACATGGAGCCCAAGGTCTGCAGGGCAGAAAAAGCAAGAGTAAGTAAGTTTATCCCTCTATAGCAGAGGTCCCCAAACCCCGGTCTGCAGCCTGGTGCCCGACCGGGCCGCGGAGACAGAGCATGCGCATGAGCGTGGGGGGCGCCCCGCCTTCCCCAGCCGGTCTGCGGGGTGAAAAAGGTTGGGGACCCCTGCTCTATAGGACTAGGAGTGGCTAACCAAAGAAGACTCGTGGAGGGATGAGCTAGTCCAGTTGAGAGTCCCTACAGAGATCGAAAGACAAAGGAGACACCAAGCCCCGCTCAAACCATCCCTTTGGGGAAGAGAGAGAAAGGCAGGCGTGCTGGAGAAAGGAAAGGGAACAGAGGTCAGGGGAATGGAACCCCTCACCAGAAACTGGCAGTTTGACTCAGCGTTTGGAGGGACACAAGAAAGATTTGAGAAGAAAGGGGGATTTAGAGCAGAGGGGGAGATGGGCCAGGCATCCCTGCAGCAAAACCCCTTGCCCGGTGGGACGCCATCTTCCACCTTGTTGACCCAAGGAAGAGCCAACTGGGAGCTACAGTGGGAAGCCAATGTGAAAGAATGGGCAGTGCCAAATGACTCCAGTACTAAACCTTGGTTGCCACATGTTGTAAAGTTGAACTCTTAGAAGTTGTTGAGAAGTTACCTTCAAAGTGAATAAAAGCAACTGATTTGAAAAACCCATTGTCACCTATTATGAACGATATCTTGTCTACAGGGAGTCATAAGGGGATAAAAAGGGATCACGGTATGATTTTTTTCTACACAGAGCAACAAAAGAGAGTCATTAACTCTACATGCAACACCATTAAAATGATTTAAATGTTCCCCTACACTTGCTATGACATTCTTCTCCAATGTATATTTCTCTGGTAGAACACTTTGACATTACTTAGAAAAATCCAGACAGTAACCCGTCCATAGGCTAGAGCTTGTTGAAAGTTAGCATAAAGCTCATTAATAAGGACACAGAAGTGTTGCTATTAAAAATCTTAGTTATTTGTTGCATGTTTCCTCTTTTAAAAAATACCAGTCAGATTTTGGCTTACTTAAATCACAAAACTGCTATGAATGCTGTTCATGTGAGGAAGAAACTAAAACGTAGACTCTCAAAACAACAGTAACTAACCATTATAGAGTTTATGCACCAAATAACATTTTTATGACTATTTCGTGCTTTAAGGCCGCAATATTGCACAGATGGGTTATTATTTATTTCAAGTGCAACTGAATGTTCTATACACCAATACCAACATGAACATGAATATTCAAAATATTCTCTACATAAGAGTGCAACAAATGCCCTTTACTGTCTTGAGACTGAGACGGCATTATTTCAAAACTCCTGGCACCCAGACACTAAGCAAGAGCTATTACAACAAAATTTAAAAGTCTTTCCATATATGAGATAGAAAATTGAATTTCCAAGGAGCAGAGAAATGATCCACTAGATGGGTGTGCAACACTGCACATTTTTAAAGCCTTCCCTTAATGCCTGCAGTAACTCACTTAAAGGAGTTGAAATTCTCTTCAGGGAAGGATCATCGCTCAGTCTGGAGAACATCGGTTGCACACAGAAGGCCCCGGGTTCAGTCCCTCAGATTTTTAGTCAAAAGGATTAGGTAGCAAGTGATGGGAAAACTGCAGCCAGAGAACACATGGAGAGCTGCTGCCAGTCCTATTAGACCATAGGGTGGGAAACCACAATTCCTCCAAATGCAGATGACCTACCATTTCCATCATCTGCCACTGCAGGTTATGCTGGCTAGGATTTGTAGTCCAACATCATCTAAAGGGCCACACGTTACCTCCCTCTGGGCTAGAAGTGCAAAACAGTCTTTCTACATTCTTGCTAAACACACTGACATTGCATGTGGTCTGTCTTTCTAAGCTTGCTGGAAATGACAAATAAACAGAACAGGCAATTTGACTCTTGAGAAATTATTGAATGTGAATTAGGAAGCCACTAGTTCACCGAAGAGGTGCAAGAGTTTTGTCTTGCTCCCGTTACACCTCCCCCAATCACAGGCTAGAGTACAGGCTGCCCTGGATAGAAACAGTGGAGTGAAAGCAATATACAGCGAGGTACATTAGATTCAGCAGACTGGGACACTAAGCTCAAAAAAATAGCAACAGCATTGATGAAAAAATCTAAAAGGAAAACAGGCATTGTCATTCAGGTGCGACCAAAACAGAAGAAATGGGTTAAGCATTTAGGGCTCTCAGCTACATAATGATTGGTAGGATGCACTTGTTAAATTTTGGGATGTGTCAGCTTTAGAACACACACAGGCCAGTCTTCATGCTTTGCGGGAGTCTCTTTTGGTTTTTTGTAAAAATAGCACCTGAAACATGAGGCTCACCAAAAAGAACCATGACTTTAACATCTGTCAATTTCTTTGCACCCTACTCTGCTTTTTTTTACCATCCAGCCTGATTATTTCAAATGCTTTCATACTATTTCAACTTTTTTGTTGGTCTAATAAAGATAGACCCCTAATATAGATTTGGAAGACAGAATTAAAGAATTCTGAAAGTTTCAAATATCAAAACAGAACAGAGCTCACATTCCTTCCAAATGCAGATCTACTTCTGGTTACCTCAAGCTTTCCTCATTTCAAGCAGTATAATTTAAGGTGGGTTAATTTTACTACTGCTATTGTTACCAACTGGCATTACAAATTCTTGCTAGTTTTCTGGAATTCACCCAAGGATCCACAAGTAGATCCACATCTACCTTTTGCCCACCACTGCTCTGGATTAAATAGCAAAATACAGGATATTGAACCAGATGCATCTAGAGTTTTCTTTTCCATAACTAACAAGAAATAACTTTATCTCTTAAGTATTTAGAGAAATAGAGCCTACCGTTCAATATACACAGAGAGGTACATGTTGTTACTCACTATTAGCTGCTTCAAACCCACAAAAGACTGTTCCACAGAGTTCGCATTCAGAACTTGTCTCTTCCCTGCAGCCTGTTCACCAAGGAAGCGGAGCATTAGGTCTTTAACAGCATCACCCTAAAGAGAGGAATATACAAAGCATCTGTCACTGCAGGTTCCCATTAGAGAAAGCATAAATGGAATGCATTGATGCAAAACTATGTACTGAGGTTTTTCAACATACTCCATTTTGCCCCATTGCCTGGATCCATGAAGAATTATCTCAAAATTAAAAATTTCAGTCTGTCTATGATAAGATACAATGATAGTGGGCTTGAAATGCTTGCCTTAGATCAGGGCATATATTCCATGAAAAACGGGATATTTCTGGAATCTGAAGCAGAAGTTGTGACTCGGGACACTTTTTCTCCATATCCACTGCGAAAAGATCAATCTTTGGCCCCCATAATTGGTGATTTAATTATTTCCCAATTAGGTTATTATCATATGATCTAGATGGGCATGTCTGTGAATACTCTCTGGAAATCTCAGCTAATAAAGAAAATCATTGCTTATGAGCAGATGACGATAGGATAATATATTATTTAAGGTTCTGCAATAGTTACAATTGTGCTTCCATGGCCAACACAAAGTACTCATTTTGTGCTTGAAAACCCTCAATATACCACAGATCCTTTCAAGTGGTCATAAAACTCCATGCAGCTCTGGTATAACCTCCTTTGAACAGCTATTTGTGGTGTTCTCTATTGCTAATAGACAGGTGCTTCATAAGTAAAATTTAAAAAGCAAAGTGGGTCTACCAAATATAAAAACATAAAGAAAATGAAAAAGGTCAACTTTTGAGTCCATCAGAACTTTGCATCTAGAAAACTGTACTCAGCAAGAATGTTGTATAGGACACCATACTAGATTGAGCGCTGTCCATAAGTATTTCCAGACTTGCAGTGTTTTGTATAAACTAATACTAAAATTTGTACAAGAAATGGTGAAGTCATTATCCTGTCTCATGATCTATTATTACTTGGTACTCCACTTTCACATTTATAATTACCACACTAAAGAGGTCCCACCTTACCTATCACTGACTTGGACAGCAACCTCACATGGTTATTTCTCCAACCTACTGAAAAATCCTTCCATGCTCATTTCAAGACTTCTCATTACTGAATGTATGAACATTGTACCATTCACTCATTCACCAAATTCCTTTAGCAAAAAATTGCACCTGGCAATCTTCTCAAGATTGCTCTCACCTCCACACCTCACAGTTCCTGTATACTGCACATTTACTGAGGCATGGTAAAATCCAGTCACATAAAAGCAGGAGGACATGCAACTGGAATGCTGCCTTGCATGCACCCACTAGTAGAGGTGGACAAAATCCTCAAACCACCTACAGGGCAATTTCACCAAGGCCACTTTCAGCTATTTAGAAATATCACAAGACAACTATAAGTGTATCTCCTAATGAAAGAGCTGCTGTTTTCTTCCAAATGGAACTAAACATTACCGGCTAATGCCATGCCGTATCTCAAGAGAGGGCAATTTTTAAAAGAACTGAGCAAGTAGGATGGGGGAAATGCAAGTTGAAGAACAGTGACTAGGAAGATAGCAATGGCTTCAAATCAATAGCAAAATAATGCTGGATTTAATTTTAATTGGTTTGATTTAGCTGCTTTTTTATTTTTCCTGGAGGGCAACAACGATTTTGTGATCTATCACAAAATAGATCATGTGACAGTATAAATATTAAATTAATCTATGATAGGATTAAAATGAAAGAAATGGAAGACAATGGGAAGTGTTTTGCCTCATGTCAATGTCTGGCACTCTTCAACAATAGATAGGTGTTCTTTCCTTATTTTAAACCTAACTGTCATGGGACGAGCAATAATTTTAATTTTTAATGTTGCTGTTATGCACATACAATAAATGTTGCAGATTATAGTTTCTAGGTAACTTCAATCAAAAGGCCACTTTTGTTTTTGAAGCATTAAGTGTACATAAAATGTAAAGTAGCTACTTTTAACTTTGACAAAAGAGTGATTTGGAAACATATGAAAGAGGAAGAACTGTGCAATACTTGCCAATATCATAAATATGTCCAAATTCTTCCAGAAGATCATTTATCCTTCTGTGGCCATGTACAATATACCTGACAGCACATTTTATTATTATTATTAAGCTAAGCTTTTGAGTTTCACAGAAATCCTGAACAGACAAGCAGGAAAAGCAGAAGCAAACTGAAATACAAGTGGTGGAAGAACAGCTGTGTTGCTAATGCCAAGCTACAAGTACAGCTCTCTAACCATGTACTGCAGCATATTTCCAAGTCCTAAAAGAAGTGCTTCTGTTCGGAGTCATGAAGAACCATCTGGAGCTTGTGGAAGATGCTTTTTTCCCCTTTCCACTTTGCTGAAAGTTGTCCCATTTTCTTATATAGGACTAAAGGAACAATGATTGAGACTGAACAATGAAATAGGCCTCAACCGCCTATTTCTATGTAGTGGAAGCAATGAGGGGTGCATTATGTGGGGGTGGAGAGACTTTCTAGTGCATGCCTTCCCAACAGGTGGGTGATAGGGAAAAATAATGGTAAAGATGCCTGTGGTAATCCTAAGTATAACCTCCAACCGGCATCATACCTAGTTTGCAAACCTTTCTCTGTTTCCTCTTAAGATTCTCAGCTTGCAGAAGTCATGACTCCAATATTGTGAAGAAACTGAGGAATTAGGGAACATGGACTTAAAAAATCAGGCTTCTTTGTGTGTGCCTGGAGAAGTCGGCTGAGAGCTGTAACGGCCAGTGTCTGCTTGGTAATAAGGGGCTAACTGCAGCTTATGTCTTGAGAAGGAGACCTTCACTGTTAAGCAGACTGGTTCCCTGGTACCACACTAATTGGGAAATGACCTGCTGTGAGAGAGGGGAGGGGGACAGGAAGTGCTCAGATCTTCTTGAACATTTGATGGAATTCAAAGCCTGATGGGTAAATCATCTGAAAGGGTCTAGAATGGGATGTTTTATGTATAAAAGGGCTTCAGAAGTTACTTCAGTTGGCTTAGATATCTCTTTGGAGATACTGTGCCCAATTGCTGTCCTGCTGTTCAGGAGGACCCCTGCACATGCCTAAGAACCATGCTGACTTCTGCACTTCTCTGTAAGTATTATGTAGAACACTTTAGCTTTCTAAACTAGCTTTTCTAGTGTGTACTCTTGATTGCCTTAGCTCTGCCTCAATTGTATTTTTGTTACAAATGCCTTTTGAATCTTTTTGCCTTTTTGTTTTTTTACTCTTACATAAAATATAAAAAACCTCTCACTGGAAGCACTGCCAAGTCTGGGAAGGCTGACGGTGTTAGGCTGCACAGGTGCTAGGCAGGTTCCACAGTCCTGGGATCACACACCCTGGGGCAAACAAGATAATGTGGTTGGGCAGCTACAGAATGGCCTCCTGGACCTAGGAAATCTTCACAAATACTGTCTAGCTTCCCCCCCCCCCCCTTCTCTTCATCCCCACCATCTGCATTTTGTAACATCATAGTTGCCAAAGATTTAGCAGTCTTGAAAGTTTAACTTCCATTCTGCGCATATTTGGTTAGTCATGATAAAAGAATTGCCTGACGATGGGTTTTGGCATTTTTCATATGGACCGAAACATCTTACTTTATTTTAAAGTGACGAGAACTCTGTACATGGCTTTTAGTTTGTAAGCCACTGTATTCCAAATAATAAAAAACCACAGAGGAATCTTACCTGAATGTTGTCAAATTTTAATCCAGGCATTGTGAGATTCTCTTTGTCTATGAAAACATTACTATACTGCTGTGTGGCAACAGATATCAAGACATTTCTAGTTCCATCGCTGGGAAGCCAAGCATCATTTCTTCTGTCCATTTCACTCATATTTAGCACAGATGCAAAAGGATCATCACTGCCTTGAAAAACTGCATGTATTTGGGAAAATGGCTTTGGAGACTGAGATATTTCTGGAGAAGATGCAGATCTCCCAGCTTCAGATCTTCCATTTTTAACAAAGTAGTTTTGGTCTGTAGAATCATGGAACTCGCCAGTGTTTACAAGAGAAGACATCTGTTCTGGTACAGATGAGCTTGCATTGGGATTGCTGACAGAAATAAAAGAGGATGTAGTAAATGAATCAAAAAAATCAGAGGCTAGTGTGTTAGTATTCATGACTTCACCAAAAAATTTGCTCAGACTTGGACTAGGCTGAACCACCTGGGGAAGAATTTTCACTGGAGTCTCACTTATACCACCCAAGCTGGGTGACTTCACCATTTGAGGTTCAAAGCCATCATGCAGGGACTGTTGCTGGCCATTCATGTGATTCCCCTGGCTGAAAATGGTACACACTGGAATAGGCTCGGAGTCATCAGATGATTTGCTGGCTAGTGGCGAAGAGATTGCCTCCTTAGGTTTGCATTCCTTGTCTGAAGCAGAGTTAAGCAGGTTGGCACCTTCCACTTCCAATGCATTTTGTGCTGGTTCCTGCTTCAGTTCTTCTTTTAAGGAAAACTGATTACCAGTTTCAGTATCAGAAATATCTTTAGGAGCACCTTCAGGTTCAGTTTTGCTTTCATCACCAATATCTTTACCTCTTACCTCTCCTTCTATTGTACAAATATCTTTTGCTTCCATTTGGTGTACAATTTCTTGCAGACAACCAAGATCACCAGCATCATCTTCACTGTTATTTGGAGAATCTGATATAATGACACTCTCCATCATGTGCTCACTTAGTTTATCTATGAAGTTACTGGAATCTTCCACAAGGGTCTCATTTTCTTCTGACTCAAACTCATCCCCTCCAAGATCAATGTTTTCTTCATGAAAGATAAGTTCTTCATCAGCTTGTTGCTGAACATCACATGCACTTTCTGCACCATGTGAACCTCTTATCTCGGAATCTTCGATGCTGCCTTCTTTGTTTTCCATGGTTAATCTAAACAAAATTACAATTAAATGCAGTCAGCACTAATCAAAACTGAAATTTAGGACTATTTACACAAGCCAGTAACAATGGAGCTACATCGCAGGAGTGGTATCTGTTCAGTCCCTGTGACCTGAAAGCATTTCTGCAGCCCTTGAGCCTCTCCCAGACCTTCATAATACCACCTATCAAAAGAAATGTCATTTTAATGACTTTCACCCCACCTCTGGAAGCTTATAGGAGCGATAGTTGATCATTAAAATGTATGGCCATATCTGGTTTTGTTTTTTCCATCACATTCTCTTTTTAATTTTTGGGACCAGTGCAACCCACCATGAGTCTTGGGCAGGAAAATTGGCACCGGGATGTCTGAAACTTGTCCACTCCTGCTATATAGCCATTTCAACAAATACTATAACATATTAAAACAGCTTGCAATCAAAATGTTACTTTAAAAAAGTTCAGTCTCCAAGATGAGGGTGAAAAATACTATTAGAATATTTACTGGAGACCTTGGCGTTGCATCCTTGCTAATTCTCACTGTATGAGAGTGTAGTGTGGCATTACTGTGCTGGCAAAGCAAATCAACATTCTACAAGGCGATTCTAAAAGTGAGAGTAGCCCAAACAAGAAATTATAACTTTGAAACTAGACTTCATGTTAGCTCCAAATTTAGCACAGATGTAGCAGATTCTGCTGCTGCTCTGTGCCAAATTTGGGGAACTTTGGAAAAAGGGGTTTTAAGTTATGATTTTTCAAAAGTAAAACTGTTCCCCTTCATGCAGAAACAAGCAACTCTAACCACTCCCAGATTTAAAACAGATCAAACTGAAAAGACCAGTCTTGCTTGAAAGAGAATGATTGACACCACCTTCTTAAAAAAAATCTGGAAAGGCTTCAGGGGCTGAAATGCTGATCCTCAAAAAAGGCCTTTCAAAAGGGTAAAACAGTGACTTTCTTATAAAATGAGCATGTGTGGAACACGCTTATTCCCCCCCTCCCGCCAAGACTGTTCCAAAGTAGAAATGATGCTGCTGCTTCATGGACCAGGAGGCGAGATGTTTGGAGGGAAAGCCATGAAAGGTCAGAAAAACAGTCAAAAGCAGGAAGACTAAAAAACAAACACAAAACAAAAAAACAACAACCCAGGCTAGTGAGAAAAGCTGGCACTGCCTGGCACCTCCTCTCATCCTGGGGCAAGCTTCTGTGCTTCTCCTTGCTTCCTCACTTGTAAACGCTGGCCTCGGGTGAAAAATACTATTAGAATATTTACTGGAGACCTTGGCGTTGCATCCTTGCTAATTCTCACTGCATGAGTGTGTAGTGCCAGCATCAAATCTGGCAAGGTCTCCGGCAGGTCGAGACTGTGTGGGGTGTGTTTTGCCTGGGCCACGGGAAGAAAACCTCAGGAAGCTCGGCCCCCTTTGTGCCCGGGGAAGCCTTCGGGGGGCCTGCGGGTGGGGTGGGGGTCCTGGCAGTCAGCCCCACTCAAGCCTCCCGTGGCGGAACAACTGCACGTTGCTCGATCCCGGCCGGCAAAGGCTGCTTTGCTTCCCGTTCTTCCCTGGGACGGCCGCTCTCCCCTTTTCCCGACCCCGGCGCAGCCAGCCAGCCGCCGGCGAACGGTGCCGGTCTGCGGAGGAGGGGGAAGATCTCGCGGGCTGCAGCTAGAGATTCTCCCGGCTGCCCTTGACAAGGAAGGAAGGAAGGGATCCCTCCCTCGCCCCGCACAGCGAAGGCCGGCAGGGCCGGGCCCCGGCCCGCCTCCCGCACCTTCGGATGAGGAGCGCCGCTTCGCTTCAGCCCCTCCGAAGAGAGACACGCGCCGCCAAGCCCGCGCCTCACCTGCTCTCCCCCCCCGCCCGGCAGCGGCACCTCTCCGGCGCCCAGGAACCCGGCAGGCGCGCCTTCCCTAGTGCGCCGGCGCAGCTGGGTTCACGTGCCCAGGACCCGCGCGTCGCCTCCGCCTCCCTCCGAGTCGTACCCGGAAGTGGCATCGAGACGGAAGCCGAGGCGGGACACGAGCCGTGTGTTGTGGTGGGTTTCGCTTTCTGCTCGTGTTCCAATGGGAAGGAGGTGAGCAGGGCAGCCAAGGGGCTTTCTTCCCTCCCTCTTTCTGCCCATCGGGACCGGGTCGCCAGGCAGGCGGGCAGGGCAGGAGGCGGTGCATTCGCCGCCATGGAGGATGATGCGCCCGTGATTTACGGGCTGGAGTTCCAGGTAATGGGAAAGGAGCGGGGTCGGGGGGGGGGGGGACGGAACTGGGTGGGTTTGGGTTTTTTTTAAAAGAAGTGCTAAACTATTTACAAACAGCAAGAATAGTGAGTGTATATGTACATATGTATGTGTATATGTACATGTAGTCTATATATCTATATGTACAGAAAGCAATAAACAGCACTTCAGGATCTAGAAATAGGAACAGTGTGTGTGCCATTAAAATCCATAAATAGACATACAGTACTTACTAGGTAATAAAAGGTATTGCAGTTAATATGTGTTTTATTATTTATTCACATTCATTTGTAGATTTCCCAACGAACAAATGGCCTGCGAGAGGACACACATATGAATAGCTCCTTTCATGAGAGTGAAATGCTGTGGATTCTGTAGCATCACTTTGTCCAATATAATCTGCAATTGGTTTAGTCATTTTCTGTTCTGTAATAATTTATTTGGAGTAGCTTCTATTTTGCGTATTAGTACTATTATGAGTGTGGGAGTTTGTATCAGAAATATTACTTAAAATCCTTTCTCCTGAAGTGCAATGCGTACTGTGGGGTTTATGTAAAAAACAAAGTGTTAGCATTAGTAAAAAGAAAAAAGATAATAATTGGTGTTAAAGTGTAATTGCAATTCAGAAATCAGAAGAAATTTGATACTTGGAAGGGCAAGTATGAGGGATAAGGATGTGGCACTGGAGACCAAGGCCAAGATTGTCCATGCTATGGTATTCCAAGTTGCTATGTGCAGCTGTAAAAGTGGGAGAGTAAAGAAAGTTAAAAGGAGAGGAAAAAAAGGGTGATGGGTTCATTCTACATCCGGTGTTGAAGGACTGCCCTTACCAACAGATAATTGCTTGGAGGTGGAAGAGAGCTGTTGAATTCGCAGCAAATTATTGAGTTAGAACACCTTGGAGAAATCATGGCTTCAGAAGAAAGCCCTTTATAAGTAAGAAAGCAGTAGTAGAGCCTGTGTGTGTAATTGTGTTAAAACTATGGAGATCTGGGTCAGTGTTTAATAAACTTTCATGAGATAGAATAACTGTTGTGGTTGAATTGTCTTCTAAGAAGTTGTGTATTTATTATAAGTACTTTGTCATTTTAGAGTTCTTGACGGCCCCAAATCTAAGCACAACAGCAAAAAGCATTTTTAAAAAAATATTTAAAAAGATATGAAAAAATCATTAAAAAAACCCCCACAATCTTAAAAAATAGTTATTTAGAAGTGGATCATGAACACCTTAAAAGATTGCTTCCAAACTAGTTTTAAATACAATAGGATGTACAAAACAGCCCACCCAAATCTCAGGGAGGATGGACTGGTCTGAATTGCTTTGACAGGAGGTTCTACAATCCAGATGTTCCTGCAAAGATAACCCTGTTTCATTTAATCGCCAGCTTTCCTTCTCAACATGAACAGATGTACAGCAGGATCTTATAACTCAGATTGTGGGCAGGCTCGTACATTAACGGGATGGTTCAGCTGTCCAGACCCCAAGCCTTCTAGGTCAAAACCAGCACCTTAAATTGAATTGGAAGCCAGTGCTGCTGGTTCAAGATATATGGTCACTGAAGAACTCTCTGGCTGCCACATTTTTCACCAATTTGAGCTTTTTTCAAGAGCAGCTCCGTATAGACTGCAGCGATGGCGAACCTATGGCATGCGTGCCACAGCTGGCACGTAGAGCCCTCTCTGTGGGCACGCGAGCCATAAGTTGCTGGATCGCTATCCCTGGCAGCCAAACCTAAGGAGGCAGCTGCAGCCACAGTGCTAGTGCCCCGACAGGCGGCGGGCCAGGATCTGGAGGAGCTGGCGCTGGTGGCGGTGGGCCGTATGAGCTATGGGTAGTGGCGGGGTTGGGCACGATTGGAGGTGGATATGGAGTGAGGTCTGGAGGCACCTCCATGCCCAGGATTCATGCTTCTGCCACCGCTGCCACCTGCCGCCTGCTGGGTTGTTGTTTGTTTGTTTTGTTTTTTATAGTTTGGGCACCCGGGCTCAAAAAGGTTCACCATCACTGGTATAGAGCATGTTATAATAGTTTAATTAGGAGGTAAATAAGAGGTAGATCACTGTGGCCAAATCTGCCTTCCCTAGGAAGGGGCACACCTGGTGCAGCTGTCAAAACTCAGCAAACACACCCTTGACCATAGCAGCCATGCGGTTTTCCAGGAGAAATGCTGAGTCCAGCACCATCAAACAGTGTACGTAGAACTTCAGAAGGAGTGCAGTGCCATTGAGAATAGAGCATGACAGTTTCATTAGGAGGTAAATAAGAGGTAAATCGTTGTGGCCAAATCTGCCTTCCCTAGGAAGTACATACAGTACTTCCAATTCCTGATTGGTCTTTTTGTTGACAGCACAACTTTTGTTTCGATACAGTTTCAGTTGGTTTACCCACATCTGATCCTTTGCTGCCTCTAGACATCCTTGGGAGCAGCTGGGAGCGAGAACAAGAGATAGAAAGCAATATAAATAATTTGTTGCTTTACTGCTCCAGCTGTATATGGATAAAGAGTTGTGATCTGGGAGCTACTGAGTATTTTCAGAATATGTATTTATATGCATCAGTGTTGATGGCTGCTGGCCTTTGCAGCCTTGTTGCAAGGAATCCCTGCAGAAATCTGTGGGACTCTTGAGTTATCATTTTCATATAAAAATAGGGGCAGGCTATTTATCAAGATGCCAAGACTATTTTCATGTTGATGTCTTTGGTCTGAATGGGTAGGTGGATGTAATGAATAATAAGAAAACCAAACAAACCCTCATTAAATCATCTTAGCTTTATGCACATACAGTATATAACGCTGAAGAGTTGTAAATCATTCTATTGGAGCCATTACTAATATCTAAATTGACAAACAAAACTGTCCGAAGGGCTTAAAGTAACTTGAGTGCCTAATAAGAAAATTACAATGAGGTAACCAGAACTCAGTTTTAAACAGATACTTTAATATATATGTTCTTACCTGCAGGAATATGTCAGCAATTTGTAGTTCATTCACATGTCATAGTGAATAGTTCATAGGTGGTGCATACAAAATGTCTAAATTATTGGAAATTTTTGGTGCATTCATCCTTCTTAATTGCCTATCTGTAATCTGTGGTTACCTTCTATTTTTTAAAAGATGTTTCATAGTGTTCAAAGCAAGCTGGCTACTGTTTTACTGCAGGGTTCATGCATGTGTATGGGTGTGTTTATGCATATAGACACATGCACACACATTCATGGTTGGGTGTTTTGCTCATTCCCCTTTACTTTAGAAAAATAGATGTTTTACTTGGTTGTAGCTAAGCGGTAAAGCAAATGCCTTGTGATCAGAAAGCTTTCAGGTTCAATGTCTGGCCCTTCCAGGAAGGCTCAGAACTGTTCAGACTCATGTGTGAGACCCTGGCGAGCTGTTCTCGGTTGTTTTGGGCAGTACTGAGCCAGAGGGACCAATCATGTGACTCATTACATGGCAGCTCTATATGTTCCTATTACTCCTCTATGAGTTGTTTCTAACAGTTTCCATTGGTTTCATTGGAAACCTACCGTGGCTAACTTAGTTTGGATCTAAATCGTTGAAGAGGTATTGTGAAAATATTAAAACCTATAAATGTAAAATGTCATGTCAGGTGGCGTGATCTTTGGTCATTTTTCTCATGCAGGATTTATATTGAAAATGTCAAAGGCACACTTTCATTAACTTGATTAGGGACTGTCACTCAGCTGACCCTTTTCACAGAATGATCTATCCTGGGCACTATGTGGAGTGTCTCATACCGCCTATGGACGCTTCCCCCAAATGAGATTACTGTATAGTACTCAGTTGGGAAACATGGTGCATTAAATGATGGGCCAGCCACTGTCTGGGATCAAACATGATGCAAAGAAGGTAGAAGCCAATGCATGCAATAAATAACTTGTAGTTTTGAAGAAATCATCAAAATACAGGTGGATTAAATGTCAAAAACAGAGTTTTTGGTAACCAGTGGGCTGTATGTTCAAGACTGCTTAAATGTGTTGGGTGTAACTGTATTTTTATACTTCCCTCCCTGATGTAGGCACGAGCTTTAACACCCCAGACTGCTGAAACAGATGCAATACGGTTCCTGGTTGGAACACAGTCTCTTAAATATGATAATCAGGTAAGCTAGTCTAGAAGTTGTATGAAAATAGAATCAGAAGTGTTCGTAAAGCCTTCTTTGGGATAATGATTTTTCTTTGCCAAAATGCATTTTTAAGTGTAGTGTCATTTTAAAAATATTGAACCCGTCCTTTTGGAGTATTTGATGATGATGTTCTACCTAAGGTATTGGGTTGAGGGGAGAAGAGATGTGAACCAGGCATGCAAACTTAAAATCATGTTTCTGCTGATGGCTAGTAATAAGCTAAATGAGGAGCTGAGGTATATGCAGGTTGCTTGAAACCAATCTGTGAAAATTAGTATCTCCTTGGAAAACGTTCAAGGAATCTCACTTAGCAATTCAGTTTAGTATCTTGATAGAATGACTGGTGACAAGTTTTGGGGTGGGGAACAAAGGTGTAAGACAGCTGTATTCAGCATCACTAGAACAGGAGTTTCTTCTGCTTGTCCTTCTACTCCACCTCTGTCTGGTACCCAAACACCCTGCTCCTTGGGAGAGTTTCACCAGTTTCTGATAAAGGGTTTTCGTAGGCATGGGGACTCCAGCAGAACATGAAGGTTGCTCATTCTGGTGGAAGTGGTGAAATCCAGTGGATTTGGGCCTGAATTGGTTTAATATGTGCTGAATAAATAGAATACAATAGATTTTTTTTAAATGAACTACCACTCCCCAAGTTTATTTGTTAAGTCAGTTAAATCGTTTTTTCTTTTTAAATTGGTTGTCCTTGGGGCCCATCTCTTGAAACAAGGCTGAAAAATACATTCAGGATCACACATTTAGGAATCCAAATCAAAGTACATCAGACAGGTGGCTGAGTAATTTTCTCTTAAATGCCTCTAGTGCTGGAGCGCTCAATATCTCGCAAGGTAACTGGTTTCACTGTCCTACTGCACTAACAGTTGGGAAGTGTTCCCTGCTTTTCAACCAAAATCTGGCTTCCTGTAACTTGTGTCCATTATTATGTATCTTGCACTCTGGGATGATTGAGAACACATCCTGCCCCTCTTCTGTATGGCTGTCTTTCAAGAATTGAAGAGTGCTATCATATCTCCCCTCAATCCTCTTTTCTCAAGGCTAAACATGCCCAGTTCTTATATATAAATAGAATTTTGCGTAATATGATATTAATCATTCTGGGGAGACATGCAATTCTCCTCTACCGGTGCTTGGAAGTAACATGTTAGAAGTAATGTCATAACCCATAACATTTGTTCCAGGGGTTACCCTATGGTTTTTTTGTTGTTGTTGTTGCTTTTTGGGTGGGGGGATGTTTCATTCACTAACCCATTCACTAAAAGACCTGGGGTTTGGGTTTTTTTGCCACATTTTACTTTCACTTGCCACATTAAAACTTGTGGACAGTCTGAGACTGTTGCCAAAAGACTGCTAGTATAATAATAATTGCTGATGAAGCTTGGCTGGCTCTTCTCCACCTTCCTGCTCTTCTGGCCACTCCAGACAGGGGGTGGGAGGACGAGTCTCCCCGCTCAGCTGCTGAGTGGCCAGAAGAGCAGGAAGGCGGAGGAGAGCCAGCCGGGCTTCGTCGGCAATTGGCACGATGTGTAGGACGCCAGCCCTATGTGCTGTGCCGCTGTGGGTCGGTTCCGGGAGCCAGGACTGGGGATCCTACCACCAGGGCCTGGAATATTCATATTCATTTATGAATACAAATATCCCATCTCTGTTGGGTAATGGGGTAGAAGAAAAGGAAGGGTGCCAGCTGCACAACATCCTGCTAGTCCACCAGGGCGCTCAGTTATCCCCACTAGCCCCATATCAAGTCCTATCTCTGCCTGACTCCCAAGTTTCCATCACTGGGGTTGGGTAATTTGCATTCTGTTGAGGCTGTCGGGTTTTCAGTGCAACCCTGAGCCACTTCACAACCTTAAGTGAGAATTTGTAATGCTGGCTAGTTGACTGTCTGACACTCTCAGTTCCTCCTCTTGCTGCCTCTGGTTGCTCCTTTTCGTGCTTATAGCTCCCGTGTCTCAGTTGGGTCAGGGTGGGGGCTGGGTGCCCCACCAGTTGCCAAGGTCTCCACTGGGTGGAGGTGGGGACATCAGAGGACTAAAGATAGGAGCTATGCCACCATGTCCTCTCCATTTGGCCACTGGGAATTCCCTCACGACCCCTGTCCAGGGGTTCAGCTTCAGTCTGTAGTCCATTTCTCTGGTGCCACAAAAGAGGGGGCTCAGTTCCTCCTCTCATTTCCCCCATTCTTCATCCTTCACCTTAGCCATGTCTGGTGAGCTTTTGTCCTCCCCTTCCCCCTCTTCCCCTCTCTAGTCCTTGCCAGTCAGACGTGGCACTTGCCTCCTTCCCTCCAGTTTGTCCCATCCCCTCCTGGTTCCTTCTTACCACCTGGTGTTGATTCTTCCCTGTCTGCACTTTGCTGGGGCCTCCTTCAGGCCCTCAAGGAGATGCAGGAGAAGGGCAGATAGCCCGCTTGGCGTGCCAGGAGTGACCCCCCTCACAATTTGTTTCTAATTTTTTTTCTAATATATCATTAAATTGCTTTTTATCTGTTTCAGTGCACTGCAAAGCGAACATCATGCTTACAGTTGAATAGATTCTCTGATAACTGTTGTAAAATCACCTGTTAAGTCAAACCCTGCTTTCCCATTAGCAGGGCTTGAAAAATGCACTCGTCCACTCATCTGTGACGAGTGAAAGATGCTGCTGGACGAGTCACAGCTCCCTGCCTGCCTGCCTCCTTCCCCTCCGACTGTCTCTCTCTCTCTCTCTAATCCTGCAGTCCTCCCCTCCCCCCTCCCATTGCAAAAGGAAAAACTGCCCTCTTCTCGCGAGAAGAGAGTTTGAGCGGCACATAGAGATATAGCTCTGCAGGAGAATGTAGAGTAGTCCCATGCTAGAGAATATGGAGATTCCCTGCTCCCAATTTCAACCGAACAAGGACACATCCTGGGGTGGGAGGGAACCGTGGCTCCTTAAGAGGCCGGGTGTTTTTTGCTTTCAGTTTTATTTTTGCTGGAGACATTCAAAAGAAAGGCATTCAAAATACAAGCTTCATGACCCCACAGGCACACAGGTAATAAAGCAACCCAAGTCTGAGGGTATAAATCAGTGATTCCCAATCCCAATAAATTGCAAGTCTATAGTCCGGTCATGCTGACTGGTGAAATTTTTGACTGACTGGTGAGACATTCTAAAATTTTTCGAGCCCTGCCCATTAGGCTCAATATTAAAGCCAGGGTTTGGTTCCCAGAGAATGTTGATGTCTTATAAATGAAACCACTCCTGTCTTCTCACTTCTCTCTCACACCTTATCTCCCTACTTGGCTTTGCTGGCCACTCCCCTCTAATCTCACTTGCTTTTTCCAGCTCTGTCCCACCAACATTCCCATGCTTGCTTGCTGGTCCCTCCCTTCCAGCCTCTTCTCACTCCTACCTTCGTTTTTTTGCTGCTTTGCTTTTGGACAAAAATATGTTAGCTTACAGAGTTTGTCAGAGTAGTCATAAAAGTGAGTTTTGGAACTTGAGGCCAGGGTGTTGGATGATACTAGAATGGTTGTACAACCGGCAGATTGTAAAGCGATGTGTTATACGTTGGGGGGGGGGGGAATCCCCTCTATATCACTTTGGGTATTCTGGTGAACAGAAAAGGGATCAATAAATACTTCCAGTAAACATGTTTGATGAGTACTGCAGCATCTTCCAGGTTATCTTGACTTGATCCACCATCATCCCTCACCATTGGCCTTGCTGGTTAGAGCTGTCATTGCTGTCTCTCTGGAGTTGCAGTAACCCCCCCCCCCCCAAAAAAAAAGGGCCACAAGTTCTTCATCTGACAAGGACAGGTTTCCTTTGCCCTCTTCCTGCCTTGGACAAGCAAGGTCATGGAATGACGTCATAATAATGGGACGAATGCTTTTAAAATTTACAGGGGGGGTTGTGAAGGGTGTGTGTGCTTTTGGTGGGAGAAATTTTGAGCCTTGAAAAATATTTAGATCCTTTCCCCATAAATGTATTTGAATAAACAGTTTATCTTTGCCGTCTCAGCAGCTTGTTTTTAGTGTGTATTTTGTATGGTTTAAAATATTTTGTATTGTAGTGGAAGCAAAATGCTGCCACAATTCAGGTGATTTAATTGTGTCCGGGTGGTAATTCTGGCAATAACTTCTCCCTTCCCTTTCTCACTATTCTGATATCCATGCCAGCATTAATAATTGAGATACAGGGCAGTTTCACTAGGTGTTAATGAGCAGATAGGGTTAATGGCCTTTAGCAGTGCTTGAAGCCATCAGCTTGGTGGTTGGTGATTAATCTGTAAGAAGTGTCATGAGCCTCTATTGTTATCGCATAATTTAGCAGCACTGGTCTCTACATAGGTCAGGTAATGGTGACTCTGTGAACACTTTCTGGCAGATGGTAGCTTGACATTCAGGTTGTGCTGCTTAACTAGGTTTCATCTCTCAGGCAGCTGTGGGTGGAATCCCTCAAAGAAATCTGAAGTCATAAAGCATGGGAGGCAGAAGAATGCTTTCAGCTTACAGATACTCAGCTATCACAAGCAAATGCACAGCCTAACAAAGCATTTGTTAGTTAAAATG
Organism: Intellagama lesueurii; assembly: GCA_037013535.1. Lineage (NCBI taxonomy): Eukaryota > Metazoa > Chordata > Lepidosauria > Squamata > Agamidae > Intellagama > Intellagama lesueurii. The sequence goes on from JBAJHW010000001.1 coordinate 223,233,446, forward strand.
GAGTGATTTGATGGCGATGGGGTTATCAAGACGAGTCCTACTGCATGTTCTGCTTCAGTGTTGTTCACTGACTAGTTGTGAGAGAAACAGAACACTTCATGGATACCAAACACAGCAGAGAACAGGAGTTCCAGATACTTGTAACCCTGTTCCTATCCTTGAGGTAAAACAGCATTTGCCTTTCAAACATTTGAGATTGAGGAGGAGGAATTTCTTTCTGAAGACTTTTTGGGGAAACGTCTTAGAGAGTAGCTTTTTACAAGATAGCAACCTCCTCACCTGCATTCCTGCACATGTATATGTGGGAAATGTTGGTTAATTTCCCAAGGCAAAATGTGCAAGTGACCACACAAGGAGGTGGTGCCAGTTGTGCCATTTGGCATGTGGAAGGTCTCCTCCATGTGTGGAACAACCATTTTGGACAGCATGTGTTCATTTTCTGCTTGCAGACAACAGTTTGCATGGTTTACTTATCCTACGTTGGTATGAGCTGTGGTGCACCTATTGCTCTGGCTGCACCGCTCAGTGAGTTGGAGTATTTGGCTGTGGAGCCAGGAATCAGGAGCTTGATTCCCCCTCACTGTGTCTTATAGGAGAAAAGCCAGCCTGTGTAGCCTTGAGCAAGCTATACAGTCCCAGCGTGCCCAAAGCGGAAGGGAATGAGAAAAGTACCTGTAAGTATTTAGTACTCAGAAAACCCTGCAGTAGTGTTAAGTGAGAGTAGTGATTTAGTGTCCGGTATTATTGGTTGGTTTAAACATACCATTGAGGTTTAACTTGCTGCATGCACAGGGCTTGAAAATTTTTAGAATGTCTCACCAGTCAGTCAAAAATTTCACCAGTCAGCATGACCGGACTATAGACTTGCAATTTATGTTTAAATTTAAATTTAAATTTAAACTAGGCACTTTCTACATAACAATGCGTACAAACCCAAAATAAATATACCCTCAGACTTGGGTTGCTTTATTACCTGCGTGCCTGTGGGGTCATGAAGCTTGTATTTTGAATGCCTTTCTTTTGAATGTCTCCAGCAAAAATAAAACTGAAAGCAAAAGCGCCCGGCCTCTTAAGGAGCCACGGTTCCCTCCCACCCCAGGATGTGTCCTTGTTCGGTTGAAATTGGGAGCAGGGAATCTCCATATTCTCCAGGATGGGACTACTCTACATTCTCCTGCAGAGCTATATATGTGCCGCTCAAACTCTCTTCTTGTGAGAAGAGGGCAGTTTTTCCTTTTGCAATGGGAGGGGGGAGGGGAGGACTGCAGGATCAGAGAGAGAGAGAGAGAGACGGACTGAGGGTAAGGAGGCGGGGGGGAGCTGTGGCTCGTCAAGCAGCGTTTTTTCACTCGTCACAGATGAGTAGACGAGTGGATTTTTCAAGCCCTGTGCATGCAACTAAACAGCCTCTAAAAAAAGTATTCCTTATAAGCCATATTAAGATTTGACAGAAAGAACAGTGGAATACAAATTTTTAATAAAAGTTACAATGGTTGTTGTAGGTTTTTCGGGCTGCATCTTCAGAGGACAGGAGTTAGAACTCTGTTAGAAACATTAGGAAGAAAAACCTCCAGAACATGGCCAAACAGCCCGAGAAACCTACAACAACCATCGGATCCCGGCCGTGAAAGCCTTCGAGAATACATCAAAAAGTTACAATCTTTAGCAATTTACATATAGTGAGATTTTAAGCTATCCTAGTTAGAGATGGGGGTATTTGTATTTGTATATGAATACCCCTGCACAGGTGGGCATAACGAGGGTCCAGCCCCCTGGGGCCGGACCGTCCACTCACCTTCCGTTGTTGCTGCGGGCTCCGGGCTCCCTTTCTATCGCTCTGGAGCTCGCGGTCTATGAGCCACTCTTCAACCTGGCAGCGAGGCTCGTCCTCCTGCCAGGAGTGGAAGGGGGCTGGACCCTCATTATGTCCACCTGTGCAGGGGTATTTGTATACGAATACCCCCCATCTCTAATCCCAGTCTCTTCCCTGTTTTACCACCATTTAAATAATTGTTTTTGGTGACGTTTGTTTTTATTTTATTATTGCCTTAATTTTTGTTTTTTGTTTTTTTCAGTATTGTACGTTTTAATGATGATTGTAAACTGCCCAGAATAATGCTTTAAATCAGTGGTCCCCAACCTTTCCCGAACCGCGGACTGGTTGGGGGGGGGCGGGGGCGGGGGGGGGCGCGCTTGCGCAGATGGGACGGGGCACGCTCGTGGGGGGGTGGGACACGCGTGTGGGGGGCGGGCCGTGCTTGTATGTGGGTGTGCGCGGGGGGAGTGCATGGGGGTGTGTGGGCCGTGCTTGTATGTGGGTGTACGTGGGGGAGTGCGTGGGGGTGTGTGGGAGATCTGTCTCCACAGCCCAGTCCTGCCAAGGCCATGGACCGGCACCGGGTCGTGGACCGGGGGTTGGGGACCCCTGCTTTAAGTTACACCACATAAGGCTGATTTTGCAGGAGCTTTTTGGAAATTAAAATTTTTAAAAGAGATCCCAAAAGTTGCAGAGCTTTCTTGGGATCCCTTTCGTCATGGGGAAGCCATTGGGGCCTGTAGAATGGGAGGGTGCTTTTAATTTCTGAAAATCTCCACTGGGGTAAAATCATCCTGCAAGCAGTGGTTTTTGGAAATTAAAGTCTCCCTCCCCCTGTTCTCGGGCCCTCAGTAGCCTCCCCACTGTAGATTTGGCGTGCCCTTCACGGGAGGGAGCAGAGCTTCGGGGAGAGGTTGTCCTGCAGGGCATGGGAGCCTGATGTGGCCTGCAAGATGTTTTCGTTGCTGCTGCTGGAAGAAAACTTTGTTCCAGGAAACTGAATAATGGGCTTTCCTCCCTCAGAATGTTGCTGATGAACCTTGAAGACCTTTGTTGTGGCACCTCATCTAGTTTCATCTTTAATGCTTTCCATGTTTCCTTACCAAAAGGGTACAAATAATAATAAAAATAAAAAATTCTCTGGAAACTATGACATGCCATATTTGATAACACTTGTCCTTAGGGCCTAATGCCATTCTGAATTATTTCACCGGAGAGGAAAGAGCAGTTATGTGTGACTTTGAGGGACCCAAGATGGGGCAAAAGGCACTTCTAGTTTATGTGCTGAATGACCCTCTTTATATGGTTAGTAGGGGCATATAATACATGTTGGGAGAGCAAATTGAATTTTGATTTGTAGCTCACCTTTAGGGAATCAATTCCACTGCCAAGGAGACTCCTTTATAATTTCAACATGAGGCTTCCCGTTTTTAGAGAAGGCTGTGAGAGCATGTAGGCGAAGTAGCATGTAGGTCCAGTCTGCTCTGCACTGTTTTAAGCCGAGATTTTGTTGAAACTGTAAACCCTGTAATGGGTTTTTGTATCGAACACATCCCGCTTAGGCAGATGCGGTACAAGAAGTTTGGAAGAAAATCTGATTCTGGATGCTTTTCTTGCTTCCTACTTGCTTCAGCCTCAGCCTGGCTTTCTTATTATGCACGCAAATTGGAGAGGGAAATGAGTTAAGGGGTTTATCTGAGGGCAGTTGATCATATACACAAATCCCAGGTGGCCCATCCAAAAAAGCCAGCAGTTGTTAAGCACGTCAAGCTTTGTACTTGTTGATAGGGTGTTCGCCTGGGAGAACGGATTTTTCACCTTCCTGTTTTGTTCTAGGGCTACAGAAGCTTGAGAACATTTTCAGTTAACTACACAATCTGTGATACAACAGCAAATTGTTATTTTATTTTTAATTTTCCCATCTCTAATCTGATAGGTAGAGCCCAGATGTGTTTCAGAGCAATACAACATATGAAGTACACTCAAAAATAAGTGCTGTAAAATATTGGGAGAAAGCAACAGCTATGGAATGTTCTTCTGAAAACTAACATATTACTTGTCTGCTGTTGCTCTTCATGGATAATGTTACTCTGATGTAACAAATAATGTCACATGTTATTAACATGATTCTTTGATATTACTGGAGAGAAGTACTTTGCATGTAAGGAAAATTGTGCAAGCAGGTTCTGCAATTTTCTGAACATCTGCAGTGGGCACAACCTCTCCTTGTATGTTCAGGCGCATGGCAGACAGCTGAAATGACCGTGTGCTCCAATTATGCAAGTTTGAGTTTGCTCTGTGACAACTCAATAGATGTCTGGCTGTTGCTTTGAAAGATTAACCACGGCATCCCTAAATGGCAAACCTTCCTATGCCTCCAGAGTACTGTTTCTGCCATAGTAAGTAAAACATTACTGATCACACTAAAACTGATTGAAATCCTGTTCAAGTTGATGTAACATGAAGTTATGCCTATGAAAGTGTGCCATGCCTTATGCTTAGGCAACCAGCATTGCTCTGTCGATGGCAGGATTCTGGCCACAACTGGAGGAAATGGGTGGAAACTTCAGCTCAGCTGTGCATCCCTGATGCAGTGCTGCACAACCGCATGCCTTCGAAGAAACGTTGAGTGGTTACGCCATGGTTGTGGAGTCAGTTATGAGGTTTACATTGGGACTTTTGCATGACATGCTTGCAAAAGTCCTTCGTAGATAAACTTTTACCCTGTCACAATTTTGCCTACTGCTTCTGCAGCTTCATTTTACACATGTGTAGCTGCACAACGGGATTTGAGCCATTGTAATGTTTATATTCTCCTTAGAACGTCAGAAAATTAGTGTTGCTTCTCATTACACAAAAAGCGCTGGGCAACATAGAAGCTTTTTAAGGTGTTACTTAACTCTGGTGAGCGCTCTAGAAGTACTCAGTCTCCTGTACCACTGCATCAGCACTGTTAGGCTGATGTTCCCTTCTTGCCTTTTGGATGGTATACAGTGGGCAAAAGGAGCACATTTGGGAAGAGATGGTCCTTAGATGATGGAATACATGATATGCTTGCAAAAGGCCTGGGGTACAATCGCTAGAATCTTCAGTGCTAAGAGTCTTTTACTTGGCACTTAATTTTGATCTTCATTTCTTCAATAGGAATTTTGCATGTGGAAAGTCAATAAAAATTTACTAGAAATTCACAACTTGAACTTTATATTTCTTTGTTGTTTCTTCCTCATTTCTTGTTTCTTTGTCTTCCTGTTGAAACTGCACAATGTGTTTCAAGAACAGCATTCTGACTTACTGTTTCAGTCCCTTTTGTGCTTTTGGTTTTTAACAAAACAAAACTCTTATGTTATACTGCATGCAATAATTCTGTGTAATTAAAGTGCCTCCAAAAAGTACATGAAGTCTTAATGTTCCTTTCTTGTATTTGTAGATACACATCATTGACTTTGACGATGAAAATAATATTATAAACAAAAATGTTCTTCTGCATCAAGTTGGTGAAATTTGGCAAATAAGTGCCAGTCCAGCTGATAAAGGTGTCCTGGCAACTTGCTATAATAAAAGTAAGTGCAATTTTGATTGTTTTGTCTGCTATGGTTGTTTCCTTACCATATTAGTAGCTGCCTATCCTGCAGGGAAGGGACGTGGTGGCGCTGCGGGTTAAACCGCAGAAGCCTCTGTGCTGTAAGGTCTATAGATCTGCAGCTGTAAGATCGAATCCATGTGACGGAGTGAGCGCCCATCGCTTGTCCCAGCTCCCGCCAACCTAGCGGTTCGAAAGCATGCAAATGCGAGTAGATAAATAGGGACCACCTCGGTGGGAAGGTAACAGCGTTCCGTGTCTAAGTCGCACTGGCCATGTGACCACGGAAGATTGTCTTCGGACAAATGCTGGCTCTATGGCTTGGAAACGGGGATGAGCACCGCCCCCTAGAGTCGAACACGACTGGACAAATTGTCAAGGGGAACCTTTACCTTTACCTTTATCCTGCAGGGTATATGTGATATCAAAATGCTCGTATAGATAGGAGCTCTTCTGATGTTTTGAGTTCTAAAATCGTACTGAAGTTTCATTAACTAAAAGTTATTAAATTTTAATAAAAATATCAAACAAAAAAAATTCTGGGGACAATACTTTCCCTTCTTATTCATAGCTGTCAAAGGTAGACCCAGAGAAGGGAATTTATATGGGATCTGGTGTATACTTAATGTGCTTCCTCTGTTGATTAGTTCTGCATGGGCTACATCTGGAATGAATGCATCCAGCTGCCTCGCTCTGCGCACGAAGAGTACTTGTGCTTTACTACATGCACTTCTCATCAAGGCCCCTGTTAGTTAGAGGGCATTGTTAACGCTTCCAATTTCATCCATTTCAGAGCACTGTTTCTTTGCACCATGCATGGATAACGTATGGCCTCTGGGCCCCATACAGTCTCTACTGAAACCCTATAGCACTCTTCTTGAGCCAAAGGATTTCAGAAAATTTGTTCTGGCTGGTCCCTGCCTGTTCTGGGAAAAAGATTCCATGGGCCTAAACCAGGTGGGAGGTGTGATCTGAAATTGCTTGTGCAGAAGTGAATCTCACTGAACTCTGTTGGGTTTAATTCCAAGTAACTCTGCACAGAATTGCACCTATAATCTCTAATTGTCTGCTGCCACTTTAAAAATTGTTTCTTGGAGAAGAATCTTCTACTGTTCTAGGACAAGGCATCTGTAACATCTCAAAGTAAATGTGGAATTTGGTTTAATTTGTGTAATCGTTTTTTAACAACCATGAAAATAAATGTAATGTGGTAAATAAAAAGACCATGGCACTGATGGTCTTCAGGGCTTTATTCCTGTAAATATGGCTTGGTTTCCAAAGTTGTGTTTACCCTAGCCTTTCTTCTTAGTACATTGTAATGCCCATCCATTCATCTTAGTCCCCCCCCCCCCCCCCAATATCTGGCCCGTACACACAATAACTCTATTTGGATACTGAATCCAAAATTAGCGCTATTTAGAATAGATTCACTAAAATTAATGGAGCTTGGTTTTGATCGGCAAGTTCCAGTCCTTAGATTTGCATGCCCTGTATTCAACTGTCTACAGACCGGTAACGTGCCAGGTCCATGCTGTTTTGAAAGATCATGTGCTACCTACCCACACTTGGTGAGTCAGTGCACTCACTACTAGAAATGGGGATATTCGTATTTGTATACAAATACAAATTCGTATACAAATAAAAATTCGTATACAAATACGAATATCTCCATCCCAGCTGGCCCTAAAGAGGGTCCGGCCCCCAGGACCAGACTGTCCACTCACACATCCTGGCGCGGAAACGGTTCTGCTCATCCTGCCAACGGTGCCCAGAGCTCCACTGTCTTCCTGCTCAGCTGGCCGCTCTAGGCATTTTAGTACCTGAGTAGCTGACAGAATTAGAACAATAAAGAGCTGACAAAGCACTGAGCTGAGATGAAATACAACCCATGAATCCTTTGCCTTACTTAATTTTCATAGATCTCATTAAAGTCACACAGGAACTATGAGAATGCAGTAGACTTAGCAGGGTGAACTGCAAAACTGTAACCTTTTGCTTCCTCTTTTCTGGGTATGAAACAGAAACATGGAAAGATACTTAACAGGTCCTTCTGAAACTTCATTTCTAAGATTACTAATTATGTGATATATGAAGACAATTTTTTTTGTCAAAATGGAAATGAATTTAGCATTACTAAGAATACTGAGTTATGGAAATGTACACTTTGGAGAGGAGTACTTGTATAAAGCCAGTGGCTAGTTTCATTGTGGAGCAGACAGCTATAGGGTAGTATCAAAAAAGAGGTGTACTCTACTAACACTGATTCCTGCTTGCCCTCCTTACTATCTGCTTGCTTGTTCTTTTCACCCATTTCTGCTTAACTCTCTTGCCATCACCAGTAGGACTCCAGGTATGTGAAAATCAAAGCAGAAAAGGCAAGGTGACAGCTGTAAATCAACAGGCCAGGAGCTTCCATGGCTTTTCAGGTGCTAAACATTTCACTCCTGGAAAGGCAGAATCCAGAAACTTGAGAAATTACTTCTTTCAGTGTGCCTTAGTTTTAAAGGCTTGTTGGAATTGTGATTCTGCACAAGAACAAAACTGTGTGTGGCCTCTGAGTTCATTTCTAGAGAGAGGCTTCAGAGACAAGGAAATGTGTATTGGCCAACCCATTTTCCTCCTTATCAGCTTTAATTGAGAAGACTTGGTGTTGTGCCTGATTGTCCTGAGAAAGTAAAAAACAAAGAACGGGAGTTCATAATTGTATGTTTCCTACACAGGTTATTCACTGAGGGCAGGGAGACTTTTGGTTTAATTTAATCCATGGGTTGTTCCATTTTCAGATTTTGTCAGATTTTTTCTTTTACAAAGTTGCCTAAAGCCAGTGTTAAATTAGTAGACAAAAACAGCGTGCTAGTGGAGTTCCTTTCCTTTTCCATTTTCACCACTGGTAGTAAATTTGCTGTTGTGATTCCTGGGCATGTTACCACTTTTGCAATCGGTTGTGTAACTGGAAACGTAGTTACATCCCCCCTTAGCGCATAGTTTATAACTAGGAATTCATGAGTGCATTGTTAGTTGTGCTACTGAAATAACCTCATTGGACAGTAGTCGATAATTTGATGGAATTATTTGCTATTAAGAGAATGAGATTTGGTATACATGTTGCATACGTATATATCTCCACACCTGCACTAGTCTTCAGGGGAGGTAGAACACATTTAAATACAAGGGAATATCTGAAACAGGGATTCTAATTAGTACTACAGAAAGAGTACAAAATGGTTTAAATTGACACTCCACATATACAGCTCGTATGTCTGTACCGTGTAATGACTATTAAATATCTCCTGTATCCCACTGACAGAAAGTCACTGATGCAGGAGAGATTTAATAGTCATACTGTAGATCTTGCCATTCATTCAGCATTAGAAGATGGTTTCGAGGGATCCTTTATGGCTGAGTAGAAAAGAAACTGCTCCTGTCCCATTATGCAGTAAAAAGACCGGAATCTGGTGGGCTGGAGTTGCAGTGAAAGCAACAAGACAATTTTTCAGTATTTGTCATGAAGAGGAGGAACGGAGGGTTGGGGCGGGAAAGGGGAAGGTGCTCACTGTAATTAAATTTCAGTGTATTCCATCTTTATTTCTAGTTTGCTGCTTGCAAAGGAGTATTGTTTTCCAAAACACGTTCTGTAGTTTTTAATACATATGCATAGGCACTTTAAGAGTCACACTTCCCTCTTGGTGTTTTTCTTTTTTTGTGATACAGAGCACTAACAATCGACTGCTATCAAGTGTTAGGATGCAGGGGGAAGAAGGTATGAAAGAAAAATGTAATCACGGTCTAAGCATCTCTTGTTCCTGTAGTTGTGCCCTCTGCTCCCTTTAGCAATGTGAGGTACAAGGGAGACAGCTTGTGGTTTCAGTATTGGTAAACGTTTTTGAATATCCCATGGTGTTGCTTCTATTGTGGATAATACGGGTAATAAGGATAAGGATAATAAGCTTTGATGTCCTCAGGCATCACCAAAATATCTCTTTTAATGTTCAACATGCTTTTAGCTGGGGCTGCAGCTATTTCCCTACAATATGAAACAGAATGGCTCAATAATAGTAACAAAAATATACCATGAATAATGCCATACAGACCTCCTCAGCCTTTATTGAGCAAATTAGGTATCACAAAGATTGCTTCCAGAAATGTGAACGGTTCATCTAATTATTAGGTGAAATACAGAAGGGGGCACATTTTAGACACATTCTCATATTGCAAAATTATATTAGTCTTCTCAGCAGAGGCGATTAAATATATAAACTCAGTGTTTGATTTGGTATGTCTTCCTTTTAAAAAGTTGGACTTTGGCAGCTTTATTGTTCCAAGGGCTTCTAAGTCAGCCATGGTAGAGGGATGGGAAAGTGTGTGCCTGAAGACCATCACTAATACTAACGGGCTCTAGATCCAGCTTCCCTCCCTTCAGTGCTTGAATGAGCTGACTGATCACTCATAAAAAGAAAGCGTAGTGTACCAAAATTACTTTTTGAGCAACCTTGAAAGGAATAATTTTGCATAAGACTTGTATGCAAAGCAGTTGATAAAGGTCTTTAGCAGAGATAGGATTCCATTCATTTATTCCCACTTGTTTGTTCCGTTTATAATTTTCTACCTGAAACGAACGTGCTTGTAATGGCCAAACATGTGTCAGTCGCTCTGAATGTGTAGCTTGAGCTTGTGCTGAGGACGTCTAATGAACCCTTTTCTCGGTAGCCACCGTAGTGTAGTGGTGAGACTCTGGGACATGGGAGGTCCATGTTTACATCCCCACTGAGCTCACCAGGAGTCCTTGGAATGGTCCTTCTTTCTCCCAGCTTCATCTCAGGTTGTGAGGATAAAGTGGATCAGCTCTCTTGAGTTCATTTATCAAAGGGCGGGTTATGAATGTAATAAATGAATAAACAATCCTGTCTTAAATTGTTCTCTAAAATACCACTTAATAGCATTATCTTCGGGGTGGGGGACAGGGAGATCGCTTGATTCCAAAGAGGCATAAATACCACAATAAAGTCACTTCTAAAAACAAATCTGTTATACGCCAAGATACTGTCATTTTTAAAACCAGGACAGTTTCATGAAGTCTGACACTGGTAGCTGTAGAGATGCCGATTTATCACATCAGCTTGACAGCTGTAGGAAATTAAATCTGCTCTCCCCACCCCCAGCCCCCCACTTTTCACCTTTTCCTTCTGTGGAAAATCCTTGGAGGACAGAGAGACTGGCATTGCCACCTGCCCTCGACTTCAGGGTGAAAGCCTTTGTCCCTGAGAGAGAGATGAGCTGGCACAATAGATATGTAATGTATACCTCTCTGCCCCAGCATCCCCGGCTCAATGTGGGAAGTAGCAGAATTAATAATACTATTGGGATCTCGCATTTGCATTGCTTGACTTTATTGGAAGGGGGAAGAAGTGGAGATGTGTGGTCTTGCATTTCATTAAGACTTCAGCATATACATTCTGTACCTTTAATACTGGAGAGAGAGAAAGAGCACGTTTGCTCGGCGCATCTTCTTACTTGGATTTAAAAGAGCCGCATTCTAATACTTTATGGAAATGCGAGGGGAAAGAGGGCAGTGTCATTCCTCGGCATTGACTGGGGCGGATCGTTGGGGGGTTGCGAGTGGGGGTTCAGCTTGATTAAAGGATGGCTTATCTCCAGCGGAGCTGAAGAGCACATTCGCTCACAGAAGTCAGGGCTCTTTCTTTCTGAGAACTGGGGTGTGCATTGGCTGGCAGGAGAGAAGAGATGAGGAATCAAAGGCGTCTGTCATATATATTTTAAATCTATGTCTGCCAGAGTAGCTACGTTCAAAGTTCTTCCCTTGTGAAAGTGAAGGCTTGACTAGAAAGCACACTCTCACAGTGACATCCTTTTGCAGGAAGGTGGGAGGACTCTCTCTCTGTGTGTGTGCGTGTGTGTGTGTGTGTGTGTGAGTGAGTGAATGAGAGTGTGTGAGAGAGAGACCCCGACCATACACAATAGCGTATCTTGATGTAATGATGGAAGGAGCCAGCAGAGGGCAAAAGTCCCATAACTGTGGGTGACGGTCTCTTCTTTGTTTGCTTCTTGTGAACACAATACCTTGCCCTGCTGGTAAGAGGCTTTTTGAAGATTGGGTGGAAAATCACCTTTTTTTAAGGGGGTTTGAGATATGCTGCTTCTTTCTTTCAAAAACATTCAGTCATTAAAACATCCTATCCTCTGAGGGCCTCAAATATTCTGGGACAACACCATTTAGCGTTGCATTAACCAGAATCTCTTTCCCGAACTACAGCACTTTGCCTGTCCTCCCCCAGATTGCTGCGCATTGGGGGAGGGACAATTGATAGACTTCACCACTGTTGACCCTCTTCTCGGTATGCAGTCCTCGCCAAAGCAGCCCAGATTTAATCATCTGTTGAGAATGACGACCTGAACTGGAAGAGCAGGAATTAGTATTGGTTAAGAAAGTTAACATTTGAATGTAGCACAGATTTCTTTGGCCTGGTGGATAAATAGCATCTTCTAACCCGGCCCAGATCTTTCACTGCTGCTGTCAGTTGCTCCCAATGCAAAACCAACTCTGGATTCTTTACATCCAAAATATTTGTCTGATGTTGTACTTAACACAACAGCATTTCTGTCTGAGAATGGGTGGGTACCTGGCACATTCTGGATTCCTAACTTATTTAAAGGCTTTCTTATTACGCTTGTCAGCTAAGTCTCCCGGATCAGTTTTCAGTTAAACAAAAGCAACCAAACAAAGCATTAGAACCGGCTGAATTCTGTTTTTAAGCAAAGTAATCCAGCAAAGTAATCTGGGAGTTGCAGTCCTCTGGTTCCCAACCCAAGGTTGGGAACCAGAGCTCTACGCCATCTTAGGTAAATAACCCTTTCCAACAACAATTTGGCTTTTCTGGGAGTAGGGGAATCCCATGCTCTAAATGTATTGTAATTTGTTTTCAGTGTGTTGGTTTGACTTAACTTTCATGACCAAAACTGCCTGCCATGTTTGTTTTACATGCTGTACAAGTATGTGGAGGACCTCTTCCATTAGCCAGAAATAACTACTATACTGAAATATTGGGTGAGATAAGTATGCAATATAGCACCTTTAATGTTGTTTTAAATGTCATATTCAAATACATTTTAAGTACCTGGAAGTTTGGTTTTATTAAAATATCTCTAAATGTGTCTAAGAAGGACAGCACAAAAAATGTGTTCCCCGAAAGATAGCAGGCTTCCAAAACTTCTATGCTGTGGTGACTGTGTTGCCATCGTCTGGCAAGTGGGACAAGCAACCAGCCTTTCTACCAACCTGGATGCTCAGAGATGAGTGGAGATGTTCTCTGCAGTTGTATCTTAATCCTTGCCACTGCCTTAGCCTCAGAGTTGGGAGTGTAGCAACTGGAAATACTAAGTCTCATTGTTCTTATGGGCATTCCTGGTCTTTTCCCTTTTGCACCTAGGGGAGAAGAATAGATGGCACTGTTAGAAGCTGCTTAGGGCATCATCGAGGATATCCTGCCACCCACATTGCACTGGCCATTCCTATGGGAAAGAGAATGGAGGAGTCACAGGTCTGAAGAGCCTAGGGAGTGGTGACTCCAGTTTTCAACTTATTGGTCTCTTAAATGATTGACATTTTGAGGAAAGAGTAAAATGAAGGTGCTGAAATTACTTTTAATTTGTCCAAACAGCTGCCCATATATGTGCACATGAAACAGACAGACGACAGACAGAGAAGTGCATAATTTTAATTTTTCTGATGATAAACCATTCTCATGTTCTGTCATGTGTTCAGTTGGTGTGTATGGAGGGACTTTGCCTGTTCCTTCCATACATGATTTCTGCAAGTTTGATACAAGGTGAGAATAGTCTGGATGCCATTGTGTGTGCAACCAGAAACCCTAGCTGCTCCAGGTTTCCTAATCATAAATTGAGACACCACACCTGTTCCTATTTTCCACTGAATGATTAGAGGTGGAACAGTCTGGATTAGGAGATGCAGTCTTTCATCATCATAGACCAGTTGTGTACCATGTTGACTTTTCAGTAAGTAGCACAAACTCAAGCGGGGGTGAGCAAGTAGTAAGGTTGAATGTTGTAGCTCCAGAGTTTCTCCCCTTTCATCACTGTCCTTGTTGACTTTCATGTAATGAGGGTGAACTTCTGCTGCATGAAGATTTTTTTAAACTTTGTGCAGGATTCCTGACTAGAGATGGGGATATTCATATATCCCCGCACAGCTGGAGTTAACGAGGGTCTGCCCCTGGGGCCGTACCGTCCACTCACACGTCTGGTGGCGGCAGCCTTGCTCATCCTTCCAATCGTTCCCAGAGCTCTGCTCTCTTCCGGCTCGGCTAGCCGCTCCAGTCAAGGGGAGGGAGGACGAGTCTCCCTGCACGGCTGCCGAGTTGCTAGCTGAGTGGGGTTCCAGGAGTGACCGGAAGGATGAATGAGGCTGCCGCTGCTGCCAGACGTGTGAGTGGACGGCCCGGCCCGGCCCCAGGGGGCGGACCCTCATTAACTGCAGCTGTGCTGTGATATTCGTATATGAATACCCCCGTCTCTATTCCTGACTGATATGGAACCTCTCACTTTTCAAGCTGCTAAGTTGTGTGAGCAGCCTGCATGGGACCCTGCTGTGCAGTTTTACCCTCAACACAGGGAAAGCAACATTTGTAGTACACATGTGCCTTCTTGCTCTCTCCCTTTTCGTATCTTTGTTGTCCTTCCACAGGCAGATGAAGACCTTTTTCTTCAGGCAGGCTTTCCCTTAGTGACCAGCTGTCTGTGAAGGGTTTTTTAAAATGGATTGTTGTGACGTGTTCCTTTTAAATGTGTTTTTAGTATAGGTTTTATTTACAATTTTTAATATAATATTTGTTTAATTCTTTTAAAATATTTGTATACTTACTGTTTTTAGGTGTTAAATATTGTCTTTTAATGATGTGAGCTGCTTTGGGTCCTTTTTATTTATTTATTTATTTATTTATTTATTTAACTTATATGCCGCCCACACTACCCAAAGGTCTCTGGGCAGCTTACAACAATTTAAATGCAGTAAAAAAAGATAAAACAATTAAAATACAATTAAAAATACAGTACTCTAAAAATTGCCATCATGACCCACAGTTGATATTATTTCAATTAAAAATCTTCTGGAACAGGAAGGTTTTGACCTGGCGCTGAAATGTCATCCAAGTCGGTGCCAGACGAATCTCCCTCAGGATGGCATTCCATAGTCTGGGGGCAGCTGCCGAAAAGGCCCTTTGTCTACAAGCCATCCCTCTTACCTCCTTGAGTGATGGCTCTTTCAGGAGGGCCCCCTGGCTAGATCTTAATTGCCGGGTAGGTTCATATGGAAGGAGGCGGTCCTTCAGGTATCCAGGGCCCAAGCCGTTTAGGGCTTTATATGTCAAAACAAGCACCTTGAATTTATTCATTTTTTATTTTATTTTATTTAACTTATATGCCGCCCACACTACCCAAAGGTCTTTGGGCGGCGGAACTGGGCCCGGGCAGTGACTGGTAGCCAATGTAATTTAAACAGAATTGGCCTGATGTGTTCCCTAGCGGCCCCACCACTCACCAGCCACGCAGCTCGATTCTGAACCAGTTGCAGTCGCCGAACTGTCTTCAAAGGCAGCCCCACATAGAGCGCATTGCAGTATATGGGATGTTACCAGTGCGTGTGTAACTGTCATGAGACTCTGCTCGTCCAGGTAGGGCCGTAGCTGGTATAATTTCTGCAGCTGAAGGAAGGCGCCCCTGGCCACCGAGTCCACCTGGGCTTCTAGAGTTAGACCGGGGTCCAGGAGCACCCCCAGGCTGCGGACCCTGTCCCTTAGGCCCTAGGGGGAGTGCAACCCCATTCAGGGCAGGGAAATGACCCTCCAGCCTGTCCAGCGAAGCACCCACTAACAGCACTTCCGTCTTGTCTAGATTGAGTTTCTTTTTAGGGAGAAAGGTGGGGTAAATATATTTTGAATAAATAAAATATCATCCTGCTCTAAAAGGAAGAGAGTAACCCAGAAGAAAAAGCTATTGAAGACTGCAAATTCTGCAGTTGAGTTTCCCCGCAGTTGGGGAAATTGCAGGGGTCAGCAGAGTGCAATGGATGAGCCTCACCCTGGGAAAACCTTAAAGCATCTTTTGGGTGAGCATAGAAGTCTTCTGAATCAGCTGATCTCTCCATCCAAATTGCATGATGTAATAAAAAAAATTAAATATAACAAAGCTCTGGTTATGGATGGTTCCCCCAGGTGTTTTGTATAAAGCTTCTGAACAGAATCCCCCCTTCTCCTCTCAGTATTTAATTCAGCCTTAGCAGGTGAACCAACATCTGACTCATGGTGTACTGCTAAACATATACTTAGAAAAGATAAAGATCCTACTAATCCAGATTCTTCCCACTTTATTAAATCAAGATGCCAAGCTCTTTACCTCCATTTTGGCCACCAGATTGGGTCTTTTAGCAGATAGTTTAATAGCCAAATACCATTTTGGTTTGTAAGGCAAGTGCTGAGGCAACTTCCTTCTCTAACAGGCAGCTAGGCCAAAGCTCAGCCTACCCTAAGCTCTGAAGCTCCCGGAGTGGAGAATTCTGAGATTCATGGTGAGCATGTAGTCAGTTGGTGATACATAGCTTTTGTGAAATGATTCTTAAAGGAATGGGCAAAACCACAATTCAGAAGATTTCTTTATGTCCAGAACTAGACTTGTTATAATTGTTAACAAAAATTCAAGTTTGCTGCCTAAATCTCTTGCAGTCATTCTTTGCCTGTCAGCTAGATGGGTAATTGCTGCTCAGTAGATAGCTTGGCCTAACTTATTGTCAACTTGGCATACTAATGTTTGGCAAGTAGTGTTAATGGTCAAACTGACCAGGCAGGTATGGTGCCCTTAGACAGGGAAATTATATTTCTCATTTTTATGAAATAGGATACCCACTTATCAGTCATGTAAACATGAATGTGCATGTGGTAGCTTCCCCAAGCAGTCATGCAAAAACTGGCAAAATTTGTTTAACTGATCAATTACCAACCTGCTTTATCTTAACTATATAGCCTCTATTCTTTCCTCGCTTTATGTTAATGTTTGTTACTATCTAAGTGGTTCTTAGGTACTTATATTATTTGTTGTGATAAAAAAGAGCTCTAAATTGGGCTCTTGAAGGAACAAGAGAAGAGCTGAAACAATGATTTTAAAGAAATGAACTCCATCTTTGAAAATAACCGAGCTTATTGACACTGACTAATTTATCTGATTCTATGAAATGGTGGTTTTGTTGTTGCTGCTGTTATTATTATAGTGTAATGAAAAGCTTTCTGTTGCTGAAAAGAGGAGTGGAATGCTTTCAGAAAACATCTAACCTGCTCTCCATTAATCTTGCCCAGATTTTCAACTTGTACATTTACTAGGTCTCTGTCTGTCAGCCAACCAATTCAATCTTTTAAAATTAGCCGACCACTTCTACAGGATTTACTCAGTGGTAAGGTCAGTGGCACATCTGAGCAATTGGCTTTTTGCCAAAAATGATGCATTTTGCACCTTAATGATGGCAAGCAGAACCCAAAGGTAGCAGGGCTAAAAAGCCTTCCTGAAAATCACCGTTCCCATTTTTGAGCTCCCTCCTATTCAAACAGGCGAAGTGTGTTTCATCTCCATTAATAGGAGTGATAAATCCTTCTGTTTTGTCAGCGGCAAGAATGAGGCATCTAAGACGAGCTGCCTGCTCCTGTCATACAGGGAACATTAATGGGCACCAGCTGGGCTGTAGCTATAGCTGCTACGCGACTTTAACTTTGCACAGCGAGAGCTGCTGTGGCAATGGTGCAGAAGTACCTCCTGTGCAGATTTAGAAGTGCACTTCAATTGTGGTTCCCAGGGCAACAGAGTAATGGCAGCCAGCTGGCTTTGTACCACCTGAGCGCATCAAAGAGCAAGTCCTGTCAGCCACTGAAGCCTCGGCTCAGCTAGCACCAGCATGGATTTCTGCAGACAGCACCTTTTGGTCGGATGTGTGCGAGTGAAAACACTTGGGGATGCAATGCAACCATGGCCGGGACACACACTTCTGTTCATTTGACTCAAGGGTACATATGCCTCTCGACATGAAATACTAGCAATCTTCTGTTCTCAGACAAATGCAGATCTATTTGATGCCTCCTCTTCCTGCACTCATTTTCCCCATCTGAAAATCTGAAAACGGACTATGTCCTTTAGACTGTCTTGAATGTGCTAGTTTTGGACAGAAAAAAATACAGCTCTACAAATTTAGTTATTTGGCCTTCACATAAAGGCAAAATAATAGCTAAGTTCTCTTGAGATACAAACCACACATCCTATAGAACAGTTCCTCACAAGGAAAAGAAGTCTTGTTAATGGAAGAAAAGGGATCGAGTAAATTCATTACCAGCTCCAAAGGCTCCTTTTCAACAATATTATTCAGCTATCTTAACGAAAGCTAGGAAGTTTCCGCTGGCACATAAACCCCAGTCATGTGTTCTGTGTTCTAGAGCAGCCATTCTCACCCTTTTTTTGGCCACAACCATAAACACAATATGAAAGAAATAGAGGCTGAATGGGGATTGTATAAGTTGTGTAAGGAACCTTATCTGATGGTGTGTGAAGATTTTTTTCCAGTCTATGGCCCCATTTACATGTGCCACATGGCTCCCTGAGAAATGACTGTTCTAGGGGACCAGTCTTCAAAACTGTTGCTTTAATAACAAGTCCATTGCTACGAACAGACCTGCCTCTCCAGCCCTTAGGGTCTAAACTGTAACCATGTGTCTGGAGTTGAGTAAAGCTACAGAACCTTTATGCTTACAAGTAAAGGTTTTATCAATCATATTATTAACAAGGGGTGAAAAGGATCAGCCATAAAATTTCTGCAGACAATGGTTTTAATGATTTTTTATACAAAGAGAAAGATGCATAGAGCTGTAGCCTAGGATATAGATCTATTGAACTTAAGGTGTGGATATTTGTGTTTTTAGACTCTTAACTCCAAGAATTGTGTGATGAATTCTGGAAGATGTAGTCCAAAAACACAACTATGCATATCTCTAGATGTAATCATGGCATTCCTGTTACTAAATGGTGCTAGAATTAAGCTTTGTCATAAAACACAATTGCCAGTGCCCTCTTTGTCACACTCATGCTTAGAGTGAGCTAGAAAGACAGAACTAGCATAGGTGAAATGTACTTTGGTCAAATTTCCTGGATTCATTCTCCTTTCTTCCTGAAGCAGCCATCACTGCTTGTGCGGCCTGGAAGCTTTTACCTGCTGTGCCCTTAATTCTCCATAATCACTCTTGCACCTTTTCTCCCCATTCTTTAGCTTACTACTCTAGAAGCTTATCATGAAAGCTCATCTGAAATATGGGATTTAATATATGTGCCTTGTGGGTAGGCTCCAGTTCTAATACTGGAAAAGAACTGCAAGACAGAGATGAACTTGGGAAAGTCCTTCCTTCCTTCCTTCCTTCCTTAATTACTTAATTACTTAATTACTTACTAACTTTACTTACTTAATTACAACTTCCAGAATTCTCCAACCAGCAAGGCTTGGGAACAGTAGTTCAAAATACAACTTTTCCAAGTTTTGAAACTGAACATGTGCCCAGAGTTACCTTGTTTCTCAGTTCTTTGTTCCTCTTCCTGTGCAACTATTTTGCACCCTGCCCCAGATGATTGAGTTCAGGATCCCAGGGAAAACAAGGTAGGTTCTTCAGATCAAATGTCTGCCAACCCCTGCTCTATCTCATTGGTAAAGCCTTGTAGAGGTTTCTTGGCAGAACAGCTTTCAGTGTGAACAACTTTTCTTAGAAGAGGGACCATGCAAATCATCCTTTCTCCTGTTTCCATTCATGTTGCTTCAAATGTTAAAAGCTT
Source organism: Intellagama lesueurii (assembly GCA_037013535.1). Classification (NCBI taxonomy): domain Eukaryota; kingdom Metazoa; phylum Chordata; class Lepidosauria; order Squamata; family Agamidae; genus Intellagama; species Intellagama lesueurii. Next base: position 223,252,723 of record JBAJHW010000001.1, read on the forward strand.
TTCTCCAACTTCTGACAATATTCCAAAACTAAATTGTGTGTTGAAAACGAAAAGCAGTAGTTTTTCAGTTATGGTGACTGTTGCATGAAAGGAGTACCCATGTTAGGGAACTATGACGTCAGTCAAGATGTGCAAGAAAATAAAACAAACAAACAATTAATTAAATAATCAAGTAAAATGGGGCTGCTTGGATACAGGACAAATATTCTGTTACTACCGAGAAATTCAATCAATGCAGCACTTTGTTGTTGTTTAGTCGTTAAGTCGTGTCTGACTCTTCGTGACCCCATGGACCAGAGCATGCCAGGCCCTCCTGTCTTCCACTGCCTCCCGGAGTTGGGTCAAATTCATGTTGGTAGCTTCGGTGACACTGTCCAACCATCTCGTCCTCTGTCGTCCCCTTCTCCTCTTGCCTTCACACTTTCCCAACATCAGGGTCTTTTCCAGGGAGTCTTCTCTTCTCATGAGAAAATGCAGCACTTACGTACATCCAATTTATGCCCCACCATGTGTACAAAAGAAGATCTAGCAAATGGCTGAGATAAGGCTATTGAAGAAGCCCGCTTCTGGTCAAAAATAGTCTAATCTTAGCATTCTAATTTGTTTTTAATTTTACCTATATTTCATATATGTCCATAATTTTAAATTGGTCATCACTCTGATAAAGTATTGTTTCTTTATTGAACGTGTATGAGTATTTCCTTTTGAGGGGCAGCATGCAAACACTTATGCCTTCCACAAAGGGCATACCAGGAAATAATGATGTTTAATAACCAACATTACTTTTAAAACATTATTTTTAGTATGATATTTTTGTAATACCACATTTATTGAATAAGTGAATTTTGTCACTTAGGAAGTTACAAAATTAACATCAGCACATTAATATTTATGGAGTGACATGCAAAGGCGCTGCAGAAATGGAGACCTCTTTAGTTTTAAGCTGGTGGGCTCCTAATAAAAGGCCTTGGTCACTGAAAGCATATTGCTGCATGAATGTTACATACAGCATGCAGCTTTGCCTGGTACTTCATGGCACAGAGGCATCCAGAACATGGACGGACAAGAGAGGCCATCCACAGAACAGTGTGGTAATGTTCCTGATGTTCTCACTGCTGCCTCTCTCTCCTCGTGACTGTTACCCATGTTGACCCCCCAAGAAAATATCGTCTTTTGTTCCTGTTTAGTTATTTTGCTGCTGCTGTTCTGTTACTTATTGTGATATTTAAACTTCTGTTCAAAGCAGCTTACCGTAATTAAAAACAAGCATTGGTGGGAATTTAGATAAATATTTAAATAAAAGATTCATATTCAGTGACAGAGACTTCCTTTCTTCCACCCCCTGCCTTCACCTTCAGGGTAATTCTGGGAAGAAAAAATAGCACATTGATGATATCTGTGTGTCTCTGGGTCAGTGTAGCAGACATGGGTCAACAGGAGTTGGAAGCTGTGAAGCCTGTGAAATTTTACCTAGCATGTAATAAAAATAGAAGAAAAACATGAAGCTGTAATCAATAGATTTAATCTGGGGATGCAGCCCTCAATTTGTTATTGAGATGCTGCTTTCATCATGCCTCAGCTATGATGTATGTTGGCTAGGGCTGATGGAAGTAGCAATATAACAAAATCTGGAAGGTTTTATTTTGCTCACTTTCTGCTGTAATAGTTGGTATAGAGTGTGAGGCTGGATTTAGAGTTTATAAATACGCTGGGGCGAAATATATAACAATATGGCACTTTTACACTTTAGGCAGTATGTTTGCATAGATCTGACCACTGGGTTGGAACATTTAGAAGGTGTTCACTCAGCTTACCCTGCAATCCAGGCTGCTTTTACCTCCAGGTTAAGAAATGTCCTATTCCCAGGTAAGGTAACCTGAGGACAAAATCTGTGCAGACCAGGGCACCTATCGCAGTGTACAGACATCTCACAGCCAGAGTCCTGTTGGCTAGTCAGGAAAGCCAAGGGACGAGGAGGGGTGATCCAAAGACATAAATCCATGAGTAATTCCAGTATCAAGCCAGGCTGGTAATACAGAAGGGGAAAGAAAGAGAGAAAGAAAGAAAGAAAGAAAAGAGAGAGAGAGAGTCCAAAAAGTGCAATCCCGCAGTCTGGAAGTCATAAACAGCAAGGAGTCAGCAGTAAAGTCAGGGTGCAAGGCAGTCTGGAGAAACAGGAAACAATGTCATCAGTCCTAGTCACCTGGAGACTCTTGCAGAGTGTGGGCAGCGTACAAGTCGAATAAATAAAACCTAGGGTTAAATCAGTGGTTCTCAACCTTGGTCTCCAGGTGTTCTTGGACTGCAAATCCCAGAAGTCCTTGGCAGCACAGCTAGTGGTGAAGGCTTCTGGAAGTTGCAGTCCAAGTACATCTAGAGACCCAAGTTTGGGAACCTGTGGTTGGAGTAGATGAGGTCCTGCTCAGGTGCAGACATTTGGCCAGCTGGAGAAGCAGCTCAGCTGCAGTATATGGCCCATTGGTCTCCCTGAGGGAAAGAGCTTTCCCTCAAGGGCAGCCCTCACTCTTGAGGAGGAGTCCTTCCCTCCATCTCTTCACCTAGGGGTTTCTGTCCAGACTTGGGCCTGTATTCTGTGGCATCGTAGTGGGCTGGGAAGTAGTCCAGCCTCCTCCTCAGGCCCAGGGTCACCTTCTTCTGGATGTTCAGCCTCCTGAGCCCCTGAGGGTCTAGGATCTGCAGGATCCAACAATTCCTCCCCCCTAATGAAATTGAGGGGGAGGAACTCATTTACAACACTGTCAGAATTATTGATCGTGTGTTCGAACAGGGAAAGAAGCATCTGAGGATTCACATTTTTGTTTTTTCTCTCTTCCTGAAGAGGTGGCCAGTCTTGTTCTGGTAAAAGTTTTGAACTCCTGTATCTACTGCAGGAACACTGTAGGTTGTGAGTGACTGTGTGGTTTCCATCAGACCATTGATCTTGTGTAGGAGTTGATAAGTGTCCCCCACACTCATCATGGGTCAGGAAACAAAATGACGGTGGATAGCCAGCTCAGCAGTTTGTCTTTTGAAGATTATGACTTCAGAGTCCTAACCAATATCACTTTTATAATGTTGAGAGTTCTCCCCCCCCCCAAAAAAAAGCCATTCTGTTGTGAGTGTTTAAAGGAGTCTTACTGATCCCCCAGCTGAATAACTGTCAGTGCATCAGTGAAGTTCTGCTGATTGGAGTCACTTCATTCCCTACCAATTGCCACACATGGTACATAAATGATTACAATTTTCTCTACGTTGCCTTCCATGCGTATGAAGGAGGGAAGCACCATATGCTTGGGCCTAATAGCCACCTTAAGTTCAGATTTGTTTAGAGGCAAAGGCATCTTTGTTATCTCTGGGATGGGACATGAAAGTACTTTAGAGCTTTTTCGGAGTTGCAGAACTAACGACCTTCTAAAACTGTGCAAGTCAATAAGTGACTCTTTCAGAGTTCTGCTGTGATGTACATGGAAGAAGCATTCAGTAACGTATGTTGCCAACAGGATGCTGGTGTGCTTAATCATTTGACTTTAAAAAAATATAACAGATGGCTTCAAAGTCAGAGCTTCACCAGACCTTCATCTATGTGTGTGTGTGTAAGGAAGAGTTTATGTTTTCATAAAGCTTAGATTTATATCCTTGCAGAGACTCAGCACTGGTTAGATGATAATAAAATATTAGAGTATGAAAAAACACGGCAGCCAGAAAGATTGACTTCTCACTGCTTAAAAGTGGTTCAGCTCACTCTTGTCAGCTCATCAGGAAGACAAAGAGTACGTATATTGAAACTAAAAGATAGGCTTGAGAAAATACATTGGCCTGATCAAGTCAAGTTTAGTTCTTTGAAATAATTTCACTAAAACTACTAGAACAACTTCAGCCATGAGTGCCTGAAATTCTATAGTGTTTAAAAGAACTGAGTCTAGGTCTGAGGGAATGTCGTTCTCCCTTGCGGTATACATATGTAAGAAGAAAGTTTTTGTGGAAAGAGTTTCGTCTAACAATCGTTAGAGGACTAGAAGCACATTGTAATAGACTTCCTCTTGCTCAGATGAATATTTTTGATGAGTTCTCTTTCAAAAAGAACTAGAACCTGCAACTGGATGTTGCAGCATGGAGTGTGCCTGTTTAGGGCTCCAGACAACTAAGTGTGCCCTTTCCATAATCCTCACCTGGTTTTCTGTTTTTGCCTCCAAAGGGTCAGTCAGCATTCAGTGCTGTTGGACTCCAATTCCCATCAATCCAGCCAGCGTAGTGAATGACCAGTGGTGATGTGAACTGTAGTCTGCTACCTGGAGGGCCATAGGTTCTCTACTCGTCAGTTGGTCATGAAGCTCAAAATATAAGGTTGAGCTCACAGGGTTTTCCCCATCCCTGTGGTACCTTCTACTATCCTGAGCTCCCTGGAAGAAATGGAGGGACATGAATGTAGTAAATAAATAATTAGTAAGTCACCTTGTACTGTTGACTCCTGGGCAATTTCTGTCTCATGTAAGGCATACAAGATAGGTACGCACAACCGGTTCCCGTCATGTACACTCATCATTCCTTTCTGGCTGAAAATTATGAAAAGCTTTGGATATCCAGGGCTCCATAATAGTTGAAGTGTGTGGCTTTTGTAAAACAAGTGATAATGTAGAAAATGCTGAGCATTCTTGAAGATGGGGATTCAAAAGCACAGTGAAAAACATACCAAGAAGGTATGGAGGTGTGGGATGGGCAAATGCTCAAGTTGAGACCGAGAGAAAAAAAAAACTTGTGTGTCTTGAGCATATGAGCAGAAATGAGGTACGTCATAATCCAGCCTCTCAGTTAAGAAAGAGGCTTGTTTGTTAGACTCTGAAGAATGTCACCCAGGTTTGCAAGATGTGAAAACCTGATACCTTCCTACTCAACAGATTGTCTTATGCTTGCAAATAGGCACAATCTTGATACAGTTAGCAGTTGTTGTACTTTGAAAGTGAGAGATCTGTCTAGCCAATCTCCAGTTAATTTTCTTTATTGGAGCCATGTTTCTGAAGCGTAGGCATTGGTTTGCCTTTCAAATATTGGTAGTAGATAGCAAGAAAATGAAAAATGAGTTAGATCTGTTATGTTTTGCTGACTCTCTTGACTAGCACTACTCAGCTTCACATGCGTTACAAACCTTTGAGTTGCCGCTCTCCATTCTGATGTTCTTTCCTTGAATGCCTCCCACTCACTCACCCACCCACCCAACTGCTTTTCCCACCTGCCCTAGTGTTCTTTTTCTTCCATTGAGCCAGAAGGGATTGCCTTACACTGAGGACTCCCATGTTCTTCCTTCTGCTGCAGAAGGGGGCATGTGATGCCTGTAGATCACCTGTGGCTTCAAGTGGGATTTTTCTGGCCCCAAACGGACAGCCACCCATTCATTTGTATGCTATTTTTGCTCAGTGAAGTTCTATTTCTGTTCCTAGAAAGCTGCAGCTAGAGTAGACCCATTTGAATCAATGAGGCTTATGGAGGCGTTGACTTGTCAGATTCCCCACTGATTCAGTGGATCTACTCTAGCATGACTTACTTTGCCAAGCAACAGGATTTCAGCCAGTGTCTCTTGTCGTTAACTGAATTTGAAAAACTATTGTAAGAAAGAGAGTGATAAAGTATCTGTACTTTCTGTCGCTGCCACTATCATGATGACGACAACATTGACTGCCATTAGTAGTCCTACAGCTGCTTCTGCTTTCCCACCCTGTACAGACGTTTGTAGTACTGCACAATAAATCCTTAAAACAAAACATGAATAAATCAGACTGGCTAATCATTTACCAGCCCGAAAGAGCATAAATGTTGTGCGAAAGACACTCAAAGATCTGGAGATGGACACTACCACCACCCAAACCTTCCAAGAACTAGCATTCTTTGCTTAGATGGTTTCACCTTCCCTCTGCACTAGCAGTCTTTGTGGGTATTCATTTTATACACGTCCCATCTCCTGGTAAGTCTGGAGCTGGCAGGGACCTTTCATATTAAATTCGGGGGGGGGGGGGCAGTAAGTGAGGAGGAGTTTGTCGGACTGTTTGAACATTATGGTGAAAATTGAACCTAGCATGGGAGGGAGTTCTGTAGGTACAGAGCTTTTACAGTGTTCTCTGCAAAAGAGGTGATTTAGTGCCACATATGCATATTAAAGGTAATTCAGCATAGCCAGAGTGAGAGACCTTAAAATTGTGCCTGTATTATTAGCATTGGGGGGGGGGGGGGAAGTGCCCACAGCTAGAGAGCTCTGTAATTTCCATTGTTAATTGAAATGAACATAGAGGAAGCAGCACATTGGGGGGAAAGTCCTTCCAGTGAAATTTCATTAGCTACCCAAAATTTAGCTTCAGAATTTTAGAAGCGAGAGTTGAACCTTATGGGCTGTGCATTAGCGGCTTGCTCGCTCACCAGTCATGGTGTCTGTGTGCTGTACTGTCAGAGCCAAGCTCGATAGGATTATTTAAATATTTTAAATGGCAGATGTGCTGTGCTTTGCCTGTGGTTGCAACAATACTGATGCGCTCTATTCCAGATTATCTCCCCACCTCCCCATGCTGTGATCTGTTGACATTATCCTCTGTTCCTTAGCTTCAGACAGTAAAGTCATGACATGTGCGGCTGTTTGGAGGATGCCGAAGGAATTGGAATCAGGCAGTCATGAATCCCCTGATGATTCATCAAGCAACGCTCAAACCCTGGAGCTACTCTGTCACCTTGACAACACAGCCTATGGCAATATGGCCGGGTAGGATTCTGCATATTTTATACTTGCTGGGATGAGAAAAAGTACGGGGTAGACCTGTGCTCTTTGGCATAGGTTTATATGAAATATGGATTTTGCAGGTAAAAACACATGCTAGAAATATTGGGGCGTGTTCAGCCATACACACATACTGGAGTTTTTAGAACAAATATTTCAAGCAGTATCAAGAATTTAAAACAATAAACATTCTGTGAATACACGCTGTTGTAACCATCTTTCTTTGGTTCTGCTGTGCCTTTTCCTGTGGGAATGTGTGTGCATTTTGTGTTGCACACAAGTAATAGTATGTTTAACAGCTCAGTTATAGTATAGAATGTAGCTAGGAAATCCTGTTTTGCTTTTTGTTTTAGCTCCTGAGCCATACAGACAGACGCATGTATACACTCTAATTGTTCACTAATGTTTCTTGAGGATGAGAGGTTATTTTATACTATACTTTGTAGTAACAGAGGAGAGTTGGTAATAATCCACAGCTGAGTTCCTCACTTCGCTTAATAGACTTTTCTTCATTGACATCATCAGTCATGACATTTTTTAAAGAAACAAAACATTGCCAAGTCTGCCCTCTGCATCCTGCCCCAGGTCTCAAGGCTCCCATGGAATCTCTTTTTGCCATGGGGAAGCCAGGATAGCATGACTGGTGGCAAATTAAAAAGATCTCCCCTGGCCCGTGGCCCTTAACAACTCCCCCCCCCCCCCCCGACAAAAGGAGTCAATTCCTGTATAACTTTAGATCCTGTGACTTCAACATTTATGGTCAGGCAAGGGAAAAAAAGAAATAATAAAGCCCCCCCCCCGCCCCAATCATCCTGGCTAGATGTTGAAGTCTCAGGATCTAATGTTAAACTGGAATTTCAAGAGGGTGATGGCACATTTGAAGAACCAGCTTCAGAGTGCAATAGTATCAGTTTTCGTCTCATGGGTTGTAAGATCAATTGTGTGTCTCTCTCTTTCTATAGGCAGAGGGCTACCAATCGCTTAGGGGTACTCTTCACTCCCTTTTGTCAAAGAACACAGCTCCTGATTTGGCTCATAGGAGAAGCACCAAGAAATATGGCAGTCACCATATTAGAACATCTGGAGATTAAATTCAAGTGGCACTCTAGCAAAGCAAAGCAAAAACAAATCAAAACGGTCAATTGAACCCAAATTATGAGTACTTCCTAATAGTAATCTCAGTTTGGTGCTCTCCTTTTTGATGGTGACTGAGGCACTTCCCTCTTTAACATTTAATTTCTATAGTTAGAAAACAAGGACATTTCTGAAGATTAAAACAAAGCAAAAAAAGATACACAATAAGCTTTTTCTTTTTTTAAAAAAATCTTTGAAAGTAAACTTCCAAGCATCAAGTCAGTTTGTGTTTGACAGGTTTTGGTCTTCACCATAATGTGACTATCATTTCCAGGTACAGTGGTGCCTTGAGTTGCGAACTTAATTCGTTCCAGATGATGGTTGTAACTCAAGTTGGTTGTAACTCAAAGCACCATTTCCCATAGGAATACATTGAAAAGCGATTAAACCGTTCTGGCCGTTTTTTGGTTGTATCTCAAGGCGCTGGTTGTATCTCAAAGCATTAGTTCCCATAGGAACTAATGCAAAAGCGGTTAATCCGTCCACTAGGGGGAGACTTTTTTTTAACCTAAGATGACCTCTAAGGTTAAAAAAAGGACAGGAAAGGAGGGAGGGAGGGGGAAAAGAGGCCTTTTTCCCGGTTGTATCTCAAAGCACCGGTTGCAAGTCAAAGCAAAATTGTTGCGACCGGAGCTGGTTGTAACTCGAATTGGTTGCAAGTCAAGACGGTTGTAAGTCGAGGCACCACTGTATAGGTAGCTGTACTACAGGATTATTTTTTATTCAAAAAAGAACAGTAATCTTTCTTTCCAGCATAAATCCTGAAGGGTTGCTACAGTTGCACCCATAAAAAAGTGAACCATGAGATTCAATAAAATAAATTAGCAGTGAAATAAAATGTCCATCTTGCCAAGAATAGTCTTAAATCTTTTCAAGGTGTATTGGTTGAGTTATACTTCTTTCTAGTTAGCACTCTTTCTGTCAGGCTATTAACACCTTCTTGTTACAGCTCAGAGAAAAATTTTAAAATGCAATAACGTTCACATTTCGATAATTCTGAGGGGGATGTTACTCTCCTCCTCTTCACATTTCTGAATAGGAAAGACAGTGGCATTTCAAATTACAGAAATGATCTTTGAACGTGGATTCTAGTGTCAATAAACCAGGCAGAACAAACCCATTGATTGGCACTTCAACCTACTTTGCTATCATGCCTGGGCAGTAAATCTCAAATGGTTCCAGTTTCTACTTATACTGTTAGATGTTTTGTGATTTCCTGGTTGTGACAATTCAAAACTTGTATAGGCTTGGAGACCAACGTGCTCCAGTGTTCTCCTTCGAAGAAGAGAATATGTGAGCTTTTGATACTACATTGCTAACATGTGTAACAGATACTACATTGGTAATGTGTGAAACCCAGTATTGTGTGAACGGAGGTCAAATTAGCCACAGAACTTCCTCTTCCTCTTTGTTTCTCTGTGCTCCATGAAAATCTGCTTCGGATGGTCACTCAGTGCTCCGCAGCAGAGGGAGCTTGCAGTGATGAGGAATTGCACGTACTCTTCCCACCTCAGCTTCCACTAACACGTTTTGTCAGAAGGAGAACTTCACAACCACCTATTTTCTTGAGATGGAACCAAGACAACAGGCCTTGAATTATTTAGTGGGTCTTCCCACTTGCGTCCTACTTCCTCCAGATTCTGAGAGTGGTTGATTATGAAGATAAGCCAGATAAATAGGAGTTAAGAAGTTATACTGAGTAACTGAACTAAGACAAAGAAGAGAGAGACAGGAGCTGAAAGTAACCTTGCTTTACCTTTTTGGCTTGATCTCTTGAGGACAAATCAGTTCCTGAAGCCTGTTGGGTGCACACCCAAAGTGATTTGAGGGCTATAACATGTAGATTTTATGTTCCTCATTTCAGTGATACTCTCACATTAACAGTATGCTCTTGTTAGTTTCATTCTGGCACGTAACCTATAAGTTGCTTTAAGAGCTCTTGCCAGGAAGTAGGATATACATTTTGAAATAAAATAAGTGATATTCTGCGTTATTTAACATTATTATTGTGTATTGCTATGTATGGTGTTCTGCAGATAGCAGTACAGTCATGGAGCCATTTGACAAATGTGGTTTCTGAAGACAGTGGTTATGCAGAAGGTATAAGCGAACCCCCCCAAAAACATTATGTACACATGTTTTCAGAATTCTCAAATTTACATGACTTCTTTCTTTCTTTCTTTCTTTCTTTCTTCCTTCCTTTCTTTCTTTCTTTCTTTCTTTCTTTCTTTCTTTCTTTCTTTCTTTCTTTCTTTCTTTCTTTCTTTCTTTCTTTCTTTCTCATATAGTGTCACTTGGGAGCCAATGGGAGATGGGAAAAAGTTGCTTTCTCTGTCTGATAATCACTTGCTTCTGTGGGATTTGCAAGAAAGTTCAAGCAAGGCTGTGGTAAGAAATATAAGAAATTGCACTGGAGCATAATCCTACATGTAACTGCATGCACCCTTTTACTGTTTCAGTCCCAAGTACTGTACATTGGTGATGTTTTTATCTGTGTATAGTATATCAATGTAGAGGAATTTGTGCATTTAAAAACTGATAGGGAAACATCTTGTTTCAGGAATCCGGTTTCTACTCACCTTAGCAGTGGAACGGTCAAAGTTCTTCCAGAATAAAACCTTTGTTTATTCTTCTTGGCGTTCCTCTCTGCCGTCCCCCGAGTTGATCAACCAGCCTTTCTTTGCTCCTTTCTAGTGACTGCCAACATTACATGGGATTGTCCAATCTACTACTCCCTGTCTCCCTTGCCAACTGTTGGCCAACTCCTTTTCCTCCAGTAAAGCCTGCTTGCCTGCTGTGATCAACATTCTTGTCTGATTGAAGTGTCAGGTTTTTGCAGACATGCTTAGCATTTCCTCCTGTTCCTTTTGCTCCCCCTGGGCTGCTCTGCCTCAGCTTGCTTTAAGGTTCTTCGAATGTTAATTAGGCTTTCACTGTCCTAGGCAGTTTCTTTTGCTCATAATCTCAAAGTTACCATATTTCTCCTTAATTCCAATCTGTATCAAATGCAACCATGTCCTTTGGGATGTTCTCCAGTCTCTCATAAGTCATACTGCTTAATAGAAAGAGAATTTTCTACTCAACATCAAATTCTTGGGCTTTCTTATTTACTCTACTAGAATTTACTTACAGAAATTTATCACTGTCACATGCCTTTCATTAGCTGCTATTTCTGCAAATAAACATTGTCAAAATTAACCCTTCACCGGGCTGAATTTATGTACATCTATGATCTTCGCTCTTTCAGTAAAGCTATGTGTGCTATGCTTTTTGTCAGTGAAAAAAGTGCCCCAAAGTAACACAGGTTCTACACACTAGACAGCCAAGTTCTGTGATCTGAACTAATTCTGCAAATTAAACTGATAGAGAGAGAGAGAGAGAGACTTAGAATACTGGTTTTGATTGTAACTCCCATGACAAGAAATACATTCACAGAATGGGAGCTTCCCATCTCCATCCTTCCACTGTACTCCACTGTACATTGTAAAACTATCCATGAAAGGAAGAGAATCATCTAGAGCAGTGTGCCTTGAAGAAGAAAGGGACTCTGTGGGAGTATAGTGTAGTATGCTCATATAAGAGCACGCTTGTTTTTGATAATAACGTTAATGCTACTGTGGAAATCTTAGCCCTGACTATAAAATGCTATGGCCTGAATATGGGATTTGTGAGATCAGAAACATGCTTGCTGTTGTATGACCATGCAATAGACTAACTTAATATGCACACCTTCTAGAAACTAGTCTGAGATTTTATGATGAACATTTGTTTTGTCTGTTTATACAGTAGCACTTTTAAGTTGCTTAGCAAAGGCAGACTTAGAATCATCAAATCATAGAAAAGTGAAGTTGGAAGGGGCCTACAAGGCCATCAAGTCCAACCCCCTGCTCAACACAGGAATACAATCAAAGCATATCTGCCAGGTGATTATCTACGTTTTTCTTGAATGCCTCCAGTGTTGGAGCACTTACCAACTCCTGAGGTAACTGGTTCCACTCTCGATTCCACCAATACTCAAGGTGAGGCCTAAGCAGTGCTGAAGAGAGGGGGACCAGCACCTCGCGGGATTTGGAAGCTATACTTCTATTAATGCAGCCTAAAATAGCATTTGCCTTTTTTGTAGCCACATCACACTGTCGGCTCATATTTAGCTTGTGATCTACAACAATTCCAAGATCCTTCTCGCTCGTAGTTTTGCTGAGCCGGGTATCTCCCATCTTGTAACTGTGCAATTGGTTTCTTTTTCCAAGATGCAGTACTTTGCACTTATCCCTGTTGAATTTCATTCTGTTGCTTTCGGCCCAGTGCTCTACCGTATCAAGGTCATTTTGAATTTTGTTTCTGTCTTCTAGGGTATTAGCTATTCCGCCCAATTTGGTATCATCTGCAAATTTGACAAGCATTCCCTACACTCCATTCTCCAAGTCATTAATAAAAATATTGAAGACCACCGGGCCCAGGACTGAGCATTGGGGTACCCCACTTGTTACCTCCTCCCAGTTAGAGAAGGACCCATTAATCATCACCCTCTGAGTTCGATTCTGTAGCCAATTGTGTATCCCCCTGACACTTGATCTATCCAGCCCACACCTAGTTAGCTTGCTAATCAGGATATCATGGGGAACTTTGTCAAAAGCTTTGCTGAAGTCAAGATATACTACATCTACAGCATTCCCTCTGTCTATCAGGGAGGTGACTTGATCAAAAAACGAGATCAAATTAATTTGGCAGGATTTGTTCTTGACAAATCCGTGTTGGCTTCTAGTTATTACTGCCTTGTTTTCTAGGTGCTTGCACAATGACCGCTTTACGATCTGTTCCAGAATTTTGCCTGGGATTGATGTCAGGCTGACTGGCCTGTAGTTCCCAGGTTCCTCTTTTTTGCCCTTTTTGAAGATAGGGACAACATTGGCCCTCCTCCAATCCTCTGGCACCTTCCCCGTTTCCCATGATTTCAAGAAAATAATGGATAGCAGTTCTGAGAGTTCTTCAGCCAGTTCCTTCAATACTCTTGGATGCAGTTAATCCGGCCCTGGAGATTTGAACTCGTTCAAGGTGGCAAGATATTTATTTATTTTATTTATTTATTTATTTCATTTATACCCCGCCTATCTGGTCAATTATGACCACTCTAGGCGGCTTACAACACACACTAAAAACAATAAACAAAAACATACACATAACATAACATAATTTTCCCAAAGATGGCAAGAAACAGAGTGTATTATAGTGAAAAAAAGAAAGAAAAAAATAATAGGAGTTAACTGGAAAGGGGGAAGGCCTGCCTAAACATCCATGTTTTCAGTTGTTTCTTGAAAATATCCAGCGAGGGAGCGAATCTCAGGAGGTAAGCTGTTCCAGAGGCGAGGAGCCACCGCCGAGAAGGCCCGGCTTCTTGTTTTTTCCTTCCGGGCCTCCCTCGGCGTCAGGCTCCTCAACCTCACCTCCTGACTCGCGCGAGTGACACGGGTAGAACTGGGTGGGAGTAAGTGTTCCGACAAGTATCGAGGCCCTAAACCGTTTAGGGCTTTAAACGTAAGCATCAAAACTTTGAAGTCAACGCGGAACCGAATGGGCAGCCAATGCAACGCGGCCAGGGTAGGGGAGATGTGTTGGTGTCTTCTCACTCCACTTAGGAGTCTGGCCGCTGCATTCTGCACCACTTGGAGTTTCCGCGTCAGCCTCAAAGGTAGCCCCATGTAGAGCGCGTTACAGTGGTCTAATCTTGAGATTACGAGCGCATGGACCAAGGTGGTGAGCGCCCCCACATCGAGATAGGGTCGCAGCCGGGCTATCCGCCAGAGGTGAAAAAAGGCGGTGCGGACCACCGACACCACCTGAGTCTCCATGGAGAGCGCCGGGTCCAGATGGATCCCCAGACTGCGAACCCCACTCTTTGCAGCCAGGGCCACCCCCCCAAACGAGAGGGAGTCGCCCAAGCCGCCAACAGTGGGGGCACCCACCCTCAAGACCTCCATCTTGTCCGGGTTCAGCCTCAGCCCATTCTCCTGCATCCATTCCAGTACAGTCCCCAGGCAGCGCTGAAGGGACAGGACGGCATCACCTGCAGTTGGTGAAAAGGAGATGTAGAGCTGGGTGTCATCCGCATACTGATGACACGATGCCCCACATCCCCTGATGACCCCACCCAGCGGCCTCATGAAGATATTGAACAGCATTGGGGAGATAATCGACCCATGTGGAACCCCACAATTGAGACTCCACGGGGCCGAGACACTCTCCCCAAGCTGTACTCTCTGGGGACGGTCCTCCAAGAAGGAACGGAGCCAGGCAAGCGCCAAGCCACCAATTCCCAAATCGGAGAGCCTCCCCAGGAGGATACCGTGGTCGACGGTATCAAAGGCCGCCGAGATGTCGAGAAGGACTAACAGAGAGATTTTTCCCCTGTCAGCCTCCCTCAATAGGTCATCATACAGGGCGACCAATACCGTCTCTGTTCCGTGGCACGGCCTGAAGCCCGACTGAAACGGATCCAGGGCATCCGCTTCTTCCAAGAGAGCTTGAAGCTGGTCGGCCACCACCCTCTCCACCACTTTGCTCATGAAAGAGACATTGGCGACGGGCCTATAATTGCCAATTTCGTCCGCCGCCAAACTAGGTTTCTTTCTTATGGGCCTAATGAGTGTTTCCTTGAGGGCAGAAGGAAACCTGCCCTCAAGGAAAGACCCATTTATTATTACAGTGGCCCATTCTGTTGTTATCGGCCTGGCTGCTTTGATTAGCCAGGCCGGGCAAGGGTCAAGGGAGGAGGTGGTGGCTCGACAGCGATCAAGGACCTTGGCCACAGAATCGGGCGTGGCAGGCTGAAAGGTGTCAAGAGTTACCATATTCCTTGACTATTTGTTTATCTCCAGCTGCAATCCTGTCCCCCCCCCCCCCCTCGCACTTCCAATTTGTTTGGAAGTTCATAGTCTGTCTTACGGGAATTGAGCACCTCTGCCTTTTCTTTGTCCTCTGTTATCATTTTTCCATCTCCATTGTGGAGTTGTGCCACTGTGTCTTTTGTTTGTCTTTTGTTACTCACATACCTGAAGAATGCTTTTTTTATTGCTTTTAGTGTCTCTAGCTAACCTCAGCTCATTCTGTACTCATCCTTGGTGGCCTGGCCTTCTTTCCACTTCGTGTACATGTCTTTTTTTGGTTTTTAGGTCCTCCCTGAGCTTTTTGTGAAGCCACACTGGCCTTTTTTGCCACCTCCCACCTTTTTTTCTTGTTGGGATTGTTTGTAGTTGTGCCTTTAGAATTTCTTCTTTTAGAAGCTCCCACCCTTCTTGGACTCCTTTTCTTGCTAGGATCTCCTGCCATGGGACCTTACTTATCCTTGTTCTGAGATTATTAAAATTGGCTTTTTTTAAATCCAGCAGAAGTGTGCGGCTACACTCTGCTTTCGTTTCCTTTGAAATCAAGTATTCTATAAGGACATGGTCACTCTCACCTAGAGTTCCCCTTCCTGCCACTTCCCCCACCAAGTCATCTCTGTTGGTCAGAATCAAGTCAAGGATAGCAAATCCTCTAGTTTCTTTCACCACTTTTTGTAGGAGAAAATTATCAGCCACACAAGCCAGGAATTTCTTGGAAGGGCCATACTTGGCAGAATTTGCTTCCCAACATATACTGTATCTGTATAATTGAACTCTCCCATCACTACTACGTCGTGTCTCTTTGAAAACCCTGCAATTTGTTTTTCAAAAGTTTCATCCTCTTCCTCTCTTGGATTTGGCGTTCGGTAGTAGACTCCAACTACCAAGTTCCTTTTGTTATTTGCCCCAACTAGATTGATCCAGATGCTCTCGATGGGACAGCCAATCTCCTCCTCCTGTATTTCTGTGCAGGAATGCATGTTTTTGAATATACTGCAACTCCACCTCCCTTTTTATTCTCTCTGTTCTTTTTGATCAGTTTATATCCCTCAATTGCTGTATTCCAGTCATGGGAGTCATCCCACCAAGTTTCAGTAAGTTTCAGTTATTCCTATGAAGTCATACTTACCCTCCTGAATTAAAATTTCCAGTTCTTCTTGTTTGTTTCCCATACTCTTGACATTTGTATACAGACACTGGAGGGTGTGTGATTTGTGGCCTGTTTGTCTTTGTACATTTTAATGAATATTATTATGATTATTGTTATGATTATTGTTAATGTTATTATTGTTGCCCTTTTGATCAGTTTGGTCCATTCGTCTTATTGTGTGTAAGGTTTCATCTACCCTTAACTCTGTGCTTGCGTTTCCCTCCCCCTTCCAATTCAGTTTAAAGCCCTCCTGATGAAGTTCTTCATGCTGTGGGCAAACACATTGTTCCCAGTCCTTGTTAGATGCAAGCCATCTCTTGCTAGCAGTCCTTCTTCCAGGAAGCTTAGCCCATGGTCCCAAAAACCAAATCCCTCTCATCGACACCACCTTCGTAGCCAGTCAGGAAGAAAGATCTTCCTTTCTCTTCCTCCCTCTCTCCCTCCCTCCCTCCCTCCCACCTACATTAAATTCTGTGTATTCCTGTGTTTCAAAAACAGGGAAATTTTCTGAAGAGAAAGAAACCTTAAGTTCAAAGCAGAAAGTTATAGTTGAAGGTGTCCCCCCCTCCTGCCAAAGCAAAGACATTTGGACCGCAGATCAATCCCTTCCCTTAAAACATGGGTACATATGCATCCTTTTGTAGTTTGAAGTCCTCCCGCCCAAGCAAACACAGGAAATGAGCTCCAGTCTTTGATTCCATAAACTGTAGGAAAACATTCTAGGGAAAAACGCTGTCTACGTTTCTCCTTGAGTATCTCCATCCTTATTGAAAAGAACAGCTTTTCAGGTATGGATTTCTGAATGGTCTTCACTGCCATCATGTTCAGTTAAAATATATCCTGAGCACTGTATGGAATGGACTGCATGGAAAGGTGGTGGATTCTCCTCCATGGGAGGTTTTAAATCAGAAGTTGGGTGGTCTTCTGTCAAGGATGCTTGTTGACTTCATCCCTTGTGGGAAGTTGATGACCCTTGGAGTCCCTCTCAGCTCTGTTATTCTGTGATTCTATGCAATCTTTGAGAAGAGCAGTCCTTGCCTATATAAGGACATAATCCAATCTTCCTCACACAGAAAAGTGGATCGTGACAAGCTCCAGCTTCCCATTTATGTCTCTCCACCCCCACCCATCCCTGCAGCTCCTTTCATACATATTCTCCTTCCCTCTATAGATGCAGGTCTGGGTGGGCAGCTGCTGTGGGGCAAGGAGCCGTCTTTCAGATGGGCTCACTGCTCAACAGCTGGACCTACCAAAAAAGGGTGGGACTTTAAAAAAAGTGTACTTAAAAGGTAAAAATAGATTACAGGTAATTAAAATATAGAATCCTTTATTATATTTCAGTCTGTATTTTGTAGATTCTCCCAATTTAACAATATTTCCTCCAAAATGTTTGTACATGACTAATACAAAGATTTCACTAGGACATTGAAATAATTCATTTTTATTTCAGTAAATTTCATTTGTTCATTCATCAAATCAAATTAAATCCATTCATTAAATAAAATGCAATCAAGTTAATTGGCCCAAATCCTACTCCTTAGTGGATTACGTCACACTAGAGTAGGCCCATTGAATCAGTAGGAATTTGTTCGGTCAATTCCTCCATTGATTCAAAAAGGCCTACTTTAGCTGTGACTTACTTTAGTGTAGTAAGTCATAGTAGAGTAGGCTCATTTGAATCAGTTCCACACAGGGTGAGTCAACTCTGTGGGGAAAGAGAGGCCCTTCAGCCCAACTCCTATTTGCTGGCTGGGGGCCGTAAAAAAAAACACAGAGTGAATCTCATTGATAAAACGGTAAAATTGTATTGCTTTCGAAAGGGGAGAGTCACCAGCACACAATATATGTATGAAAGTGGGCCTTCCCTGAACAAAATATACCCTTTTGTACCCTCTGTAAATTCTTTTGATTCAAATGGACCTATTCTAGTTGCAGCTTACACACCGTTAAACACTATTCATGAGGCTTACTTCGCTCCTGTACCTTCTGCTACTCTGTGCTCAATACTGCCTTACTCATGTAAGTAGAAAACATTTGAAAGATGGTGGAGGAACAGAAGTGAAATAAGCTGCATGTGCTGTTATTATTATAGTGTTCAATAGGCTACAGCTCTGTAGTAATCAGATGGCTAATAGTCTCATTGAATCAGAGTGTTTAAGAAACATTTAAAATTAAGCCTGTTAAACAACCACAGGCTTAATCCTGTAACAATAAACAATCAAGGTTTGAGGAAGAAAAATGCTGGGGAAGTACCTAGGAAGAATTTGTTAATTGGACGTTTCCTCTTCGTACAATTTTTAAAAAAGGCTTGCATTTAGCCTTACAGAGGTTTATCTTTAAATTTATTGATTTGCTGCTAACCACAGAAAATAGCAGGAAACCACCATTTTTACACCTTATTTTTTGGGGGGGGCACTGGGGGCCGCATAAGAGACCTTCAAGGGATGTGTATGGCTTATAGATGGATAGAAGTAACATTTCCTAATTCATTTCCATTTATTTTATTTGTATCTCACCTTTCCCCCCAAGAAACAGACTCAAGTTGAGACAAGCACAGCTAAAAACATAATAAATTGCATTATTATTTTAAAAGCACTTAACTGTATTATCCGATTAAAACCACTGAATAAACAACCATTGAAAACAATGTAAATGCACAATAGAAAAGGTTTACTTTTTAAAAGCATCTTCTTTTAAAACCCTTGCTTGGCAGCCGGTCAGCTGCCCAAAGCCTGTCTTAACAGAAAGCATTTTTCACTGTCAAGTGCAATGATAAAGTGAAAGGAACTCGTCTGGATGTACCTGGGAACTCCGCTGAAAAGGCCCCGTCATAGGGTGGTGGAGCCAGCAGAAAAACCTCCCTGAAGACCTTAAAAACCAGGGAGGCTCATATGTGGAGATGGTTTAGGTCTTCATATGTCATAATCAGCACTTTAAAGCATGCCTAGAAGTAAAATGATGGTCAGTGAAGCTGTCCAAAAAACAAAAAAACAAAAAGAAAGAAAGAAAGAAAAGAAAAGGAATTTCTGTTCTCCCTCCTGTCGGCTCCAGTCAGCAGTCCTGCCACAGCATCTTGGACTCACGGAAGTTTCCAGATACTTTTCAAAGGCTGCTCCGCATAGAGCACATTCTAGTCATCTAAATGGGATGCGACTGTGCCATGTGTCATTATCACCAGATCAGATCTCTTCAGATAACTGTTATCACTACATTGAAGCACTGACGGGATCCCAAGAGACCTGTTTCTCTCATTCTCTCCCTCCTTCCTTCTCCTCCCATCAGCGCAGATGGAAATGAAGTCAAGAGTTAACAAACTAATTTGTGTTCACCAGAATATATTTAGAAAATATACAGTGGAGAATAAAATGTTGTCCAGATTGACCGTGTTCAAGAACAGAATGAGGCTCTTCTTTAAAGAAAGTTTTAAAGCAAGAATAGAAGAAATATAATAATTTAAATAATTACCCATAATAATAGGGTATCCTGAAATATATCAGTTTTGAATGTGACAGAACCCTTTGAATGTTCCAGAATCAAGTACACATCCATTTTATTGTATGGATGTGCAAGCAGATTACCTTGAAGGCATATGTCATAGATCATGTTTATTAGCAGATGCGGTTATAGAGAAGGTCAGGATGACTACATGGTGTATAGCCTCATATGCTTTAATGGAATATTGGCATTTCAGGTGCTGTTGTGTCAGAGGAAATGTCTCTGAACAATCAGCTTACTGCATTTTCCTCCATCTGTAGGTCAGTGCCTCTATTGGAAGCACCTTGCCTAATTTGTTGGGGGGACTCCATTAATTATTTTTCATATTTCTGGGCCTGTTCAGACATTTCAGTAATCCCTAATACTCTGTGGGGAGGCAGGTGAAAACTGGGCTTGTACCTTTCCTCACGATGGTGCAGGAAGGTACAGATTATGGCGAAAAATCCTCTGTATGTTTGCAGGTGGGATTATCCTCAGTTTGCGGAATGGGTCCTTGTCACGATTCCATGTGGCCCCTGCTTGTTTCACCAAACTAAGAGCTCACGCTACGTGTCTTTCAGCTGCCACCAGTTGATTACATCAACATTATCTATTATTAATGATTGAGGTCCAGGCAATGTGTCATTTTAAAAGAACCCAAATAGAAATTGTTTATTGTTACAGATGTTGACAGGACAAGCAATGTTGTTAACCCTTAAACAAACATTCTCCTTTATCCACTCTCAACCACCACTCTCCCGCCCAAACTCCAAAACTCTCTCTAAACTCCCCCTCCTCCTGTTGAGTCTCTTATATCTCGTGACTCCGCTCCTCCAGCACTCCCATTGGTCTATACAGATATCATATGAATATTCATGACCTGGGCGGACGCCACAGTCCTGCTCAAAAGTGGTCCAGATCAGTGTTTTCCATTGATGGAAACGACTCTCCCTTCATGTTTCCTCCCTCTTGAGCCCAAATAACCAGCTCCCCCATGGGCCCTCCCCCAATGCCCCACCCTTCCCCAGTTCTCCTCCCTCACCTTTTTGCTCCTCTTCCCTTCCTCCTCCACGACGGAGGTGGGCCTGGAGGCATCTTCCCACCCAGGTCCCCTCTCCCTTCACTGTGCCACCATAACCATGGTGGATGCAGAGAAGCGAGCGAGAGCCGCTCTTTCAGAGGGGGTAGGAGTGATGTTCGTGCGTAAGAGGAAAATTCACCCAGAGGGGTTCAGTAATAACTAAGAACTCCAGATTGCCTCTGTGAGTCAAGAGGATTAAAACAAAACAACATTGTGTATACCATATTCAGTATAATAAATATAAAAATAACTGCAACTAAAAATAACCACAGACACCCCCCCCCCCCCAGAAAACACTTTGTCATCCTCGTGGAGGTCACAGCCCCCAGAGTGGGAAACTGGTCTAGATAGACTTGTTAGAGGTGTACAGATTCAACAGTGGTCTAGATGTGCTTGTTACTAGAGGTAACTTAGAATGCTACGTGTTTTGTTAAGTAAAATTAGAGCCAGTGTTCCCTTTAAGTTGGGCAGGTGCACAGGCGCGCCCAAGTCTGCCTCCCTCCACGCAGCTCTCTTCCTCCTCCGTGCAGCCATCGCATTCAACCCCTTTGGTTCTGGTCGCCATGGAACCCTGCGGGGGGGGGGGGGAGTCGTGCGAGAGCAAGGCGGAGCCCCATTCAGCGGGGCTGAAAATTTGGTACATTGATCAGAGCATAAATACATATCTGTTTGCAGTGTGAAAACAAATGTTAAGGAAACATATCAGCGGGAACATAAAAAGCAAATAATTGTATCCTTATATATGGACTTTTCTATCCAGTATTTGTAAACGTTACTAGAGGTATGCAGATCTGTGGTTTTTTTAAGAGTACAACTCCTAGAATACCCCAGTTGTCTGGGGAATTCTGGGAGCTGTAGTCTGAAAAACACAAATCTGTACACCTCTACTTTTACCTTCTCTACATTGTGAGTGGAGCACATGAGCTGTAAAGCCTACCCCAGTTTCATCCCCATCATGACTGAAAGGGTTCAGTGCTGAGAACTATCATGTTATGTCTATGTTGACTTTTTTTAGTATTACTTATCTTTACCATTTCTCAGAGTAATATTTGTTTGTTCCTTTTTTATATTTGTGTACTTATTGTTTTTAGCTTTAATATTATCTTTTAATGATGTAATGATGACACTGTTGTATACTCATTGTTTTCAGCTTTAAATATTATAAGCCACCTTGGGTCCTTTAAAGGAGAAAGGCAGAGTAAAAATATTTTTAACAAACCAACAAGCATCTTACAATAACCAGTGTGCTAAGAATATTTTTTTTCTTTCTTTCCTTTTTCAATTTGAAAAGCAGGCAATAATGGTCTGCTTTTTTAAAAAGTTCAAAACCCCCCACAAAAACCCAACTACGAAAGGAAGAAAATAAGAGAAATAATGTATTGATTTACCTTTTTATATATTATTTACTTGAAGTGTGTTGTTATTTTTTGTATCTGATGAAACATGTAACTTGCCAACAAGTCAACAATGTGTGCCATACAAGGGGAGTGCTACTGTCTGACATATGAATAATTCTGTGTTTTACATTTCACATGTCAAGGTGCTCTGTTTATGTCTTAAGTGATTTACTCTGTATAGGTGGAGAAGCATTTCACATAGATTTGGACCTTTGGGGTGAGAGTTGTAAGTAACTTGCCAACAAGTCAGATTGGTTGCTTACAAAGAATCAATATCTCTTCATGCACAGCTGTCGAATTCAGCGTCATTGGAAGGAAGAGGACAGTTAAAGTTTACCTCTGGACGATGGAGTCCCCACCATAATTGTACTCAGGTTGCCACAGCAAATGACACAGCAATTCGAGGATGGGATATACGAACGATGAAGTAAGACATGTCTTCCTTTTTACAAAACAGAAAACAAAAAAGATTTCTAAAGAAACAATGCATCGTTTCTTCTGAAAACCCTTTTTGTGACAGCGAGTTTCTGCCTTAAAAACAAATAGCAGAAGTAATTATATCCTTAAAAGCTCCATTTCATAGATCTGCCATGGGTTTCATAAACGATTGCAGACGTCTGACACAGATTTTTCTTCTCATCCTCTTTTTCAAGCAGAAGGGCAGATCTGCTGTTATTGCAATTTCATGGTGCAACTCCCAGTAGTTTGGTTACACTGTATGAGCGCCAGTCAAGGATGGAATGACACGGTTTACATTCCAAATTGGTATTTAAAGCCGACAGACCCGGATGTACTAATTACTGGCTTTTGACAAAATTGAAGTCATATTTTGGTTGAGGTTTGGTTTGGTTTTGAGTGGTTGGCTGAATGAACTCCCAGTTTCCATTTGATTTTGACAGCATTGTTTAAGATTATACAAATGAAGTTTCCCACTTATTAGGAGCCCAGTTGCTTGGCACAAAATTTATTTTGTTTTGGGGCCCATATACACCAAGTTTTGGATGCCAGCAATCCCAATATAAGAAATCCAGGGTTGTTTCCTGCTCTAGTTGTGATTTTGATAAGCAAAGGAGTGATGTTGTGCACATCTGTTGCCATGACAACAGAAGTCTGTGCAAGCTTTTTTAAGATACAGCTTATCCCCTTAGCACACAGTAATTTATCACTAGCCTCAGAAGACGGATGTCTTGTAATAACTTCTGCTGCCTTGAAGGGGGAGATGACTTTAAATTTAGTTTTTTGTCCCCTGCACACTCATGAGTGTAGCACTATATTTCCATTGTTTTCAATTATGCTTCTTTATTATTATTTTTTTAAGAAACTGATCTATTCCATTAGTAAATGCTAAAAATATTTAAAATATTACTTCTTGTTACATGTAGCATCCACATGTTACATATGAGCTACTAAGTCATTGCTGTTGAACCCGTGGTATCATAATGGGAATGCACCACAAAGAGGCAGTCATCTTGCATTGTGCTGAACCACAACTTAGCACGGCATGCATGGGCAGAAAGTAGCCCCCAGGACTTTCCTGGCTTACACCTCTCTTTCTTCCTACATGTGAGTGGAAGGAGGAATAAACCATGATTCCGCTCTTTAACCAATTCTTGGTTAGTCATTACATGGCTTGAAGTAAACTAGTCTATTAAGAATGCCTGTAAAACCACTCAGGCTTTGGATTGGCCTGCTCTACTCTTGCTGGTGTGTGTGTGTGTTTTTGTTTGTTTTTTTAATCATGTTTCCTCAGCTGTGTTTAATAAGAAGCCAGGAGGAAATGGCTGATTGGAGACTGGAATCTGGTTTATTCCTTGACCCAGCTGTGTAGGAGGAACAAGAGGGAAGATGAAGTTGTAGAACTGAGGCTTTGTCTGGGCTCTTTTCTCATTAACCCTAGATTACCGCTACGTGTGACTGGTCTCCCCCACACAACACAGCTCCCATGGACCGAAAAGCCACAGCAGTGATTTATTTCAGGAGGTATCTTTAGTAAACTGTTCTGCTTCTCGATCTGTGTGCCTGCCACAGAGTTGTGTGCATGCCACAGAGTTGATGAACAAACACAGCTAAATTTATCTGCTTTTCTCCTACCTTGCTATTGGTTTTAATGCTTGGCTAATATAGAATCAGTTCATTTGTTCCACTGTCATTGTGAGTAATTCATCCCTTGTTGCCATGCTGTCCTCAACTGAATTTTAAAATGAATCTTGCTTCACATGGGCTCAGCAAACTCTTGGGGAGGCTTGAGTTGGCAAGGCGAGGCAAGGAAGAGTTGACTGGCAGGTCATGTATGTGTCCAAAGCTGATAAAAGGAAGAGCTGCCTCTTTGGGTTCAATTGCATCTACAGGTTTTGGTGTAGTAGAAGAGAAGCAAATGACACAGAGGTTAAGTCTCTGGCCAGTGTCTGGAAGAGCCCAAACAGAAGGCCGAAGTAGATGTGACCGTAGTTGCCCAAATGCAGTTTATGCACCCAAGAAATGTGCATGTTAAAGGTAGTTGAGTGGAAGCCTGAGCAGCTTTGGACCACACCAGCGCTCCTCTCCCCTTCTCCTCCCTTAGTTATCACTGTGGAAAATAAAGTGGGCAGTTTTGCAAAGAATGAAGCAGTTCCTCAAACGGCAGGCTATTTGAACTGCACAGCAGTGGCAAATGTCTCAGCTCCTACTGTTCCACGGCTGACATACCAGCTCTTCCTGGCCTGAATGCAAGCCACTGTGGGCTGGCTGCCCACACACACCTGTCTCTCTGGTGGGGAGGAAAAGGCAGGCATCTCCTGACCATGCTGCCTCATATCTGCAATATTATGTGGGCAGCCAGTCAGTCCAAACCCAGTCAGCTCAGTGCACACTCTTGATGTTCAGCCGCCTCAGTATGTTGGTGGATTCTGAAGGAAATTGAGTCTGGTGACCATTTTTGGTCTGCTTTCTTTTTTTCTCATGGCCCTCCTGTAGTTTATTATCAGCAGATTCAACTTGGAGTTCTAGAAGGAATTGCAAAGGGATACGAGGAAGAATGTATAAGTTACACTTCTGTTGAGCTCTGGGCGTGTGTCTGTGTGCTGGGAGGTGGTATTCTTATCTTCCCTTCTCCGTGCTGTGCTAGTGAGAGTTTGGAGGCCCTCATGCATCTCAGTTACATTTTCACCTTATGTTCCAGGATAATTTGAATTTTTAGGGCCCTCAGGTTGCATCCAACAGTGTCATTCCACTGGTGCAATGCTTCTACTACTTGCAAGTAGTAGAGGTGTTCAGCACCCAGGCAAACGCTACAAGTCATCATTGATCCGAAGTGGAGCAAATTAATTTTCACTGAAAACCTTCTTTCCTGTGAGCTCGGTTTTCCTTCAGACCTATGGGTTTTTCTAAACATGTCGCCTTCTTTTCTCACTGCAGCCAAATATATTGTATAGAAAATGCCCATGGGCAGCTGGTGCGGGACCTGGATTTTAATCCCAACAAACAATACTACCTGGCTAGTTGCGGTGATGACTGCAAGGTGAAGTTCTGGGACACAAGAAACGTCAATGAGCCAGTAAAGACACTAGAGGAGCATTCTCACTGGTAAAGTGAATTCATCTGAAGGGAGGATTTCTTCTATTCAGTCTAATATCCTGTTTTGAAAACCATACAAGCAAGTTTAGCTCATGCTGTAGATCGGGTCTGTCCGTCCCCGTCCCCCCCGAACGGGGTTTTGAAATTTTAATACAGTTTATGCATGCTAAAAGCTAGCTAGTGTTTATGTTCTGAGAAGGTATTGTCCGTATTGTAAAACAGTTTTAAAACTGTTTTTACAGCAGAGATTAGCAATTCCCTTTTGTTGAAGATTTATGTCGAAAGATTTTTGCATAGCCAAGAGACAGAACATTGTTCATACTTCAGAGATTTTGGGGGCAGCTGCATCTGTGGCAAAATAGTTCTGCACCCTGAAGCTACTTCCGGACTGCTACTGAAGATTCAGCTTCATAGAAACAGTTATTTATTGAGATTATTATTAAGCTACCAGAAGAGCAGAAAATCTGGAGACATTTGGTATTAACATGATACATAAATTTGAAAACACAATTAGTCGTGTTAATCCTCCCTTTGTTTTATGGACTATTTTAACTGTTCACAGTGAGGATTTGAGGTAAATTTGGCTTTCATTTATCAAGTTAATATAAGTAATCCATGTTTTGCTTTGGGGGAAATGTTTTCTTTTCAGAAAGTCTGTGTGATGTTATACACAATAGGCAAACCTTCACATTGTAAGATCTCTTATCATTTTTGGTCTCCGCCTCAATACAACCTGTTGGTTATCTCCATAAAAAATGGCCTTGCCAAAAATAAATAACGTTTAAGGCCATTGCTATCATACTAGAAGGACTAAGAAGGAGGATTTTTGGTAATTTTCCACTTATTCAATCTAGATTTTGATTGTATATAGCTTAGTTATTTACCTCCAGAGACGGGAAGACTGCTTGGCTTAACAAAGAATATGGTACTGTTACAGGGCTGCTTATTCATACTTCCAGAAAAAAACAGCTGAAGCAATCTTGTGATGGTCTGGCCATCCAAGGAAAAGAATAAAGTATTATTATTTTACTGGTCTGGTAGGATATATATCAGCATAGCATTTCACAAACCAGCCAGGAGTCCTCCAAAATAGGCACAGATGGCTACTGGAGGAAGGAATCCATGAAAATAGCTTTCCACCATTAGCCATCAAAGGGAGAGTCACGTGGGTAGAGTTTCATTCACAGGTAGTCTGAATCTAGCCTATTGCCTGTAAGAACTAGACTGAAGTGATCCCAAGCAAATAGTCCATAATACGTCCTCAGCAATCCATCTGTAAAATGACATCCTGGAATTTCTGTAGCATGATCACCTGGAAGATGGTCAACTGGTGGATGAAGATTATTGTCCATTTATATCAGGGATGTTGGGAAGTCCTTGGGTCCGAGTCCCAAGTCTGAGTCTTTGATGCCAAGTCCTGAGTCCCAAGCCCAAGTCTGAGTCCCTATTAAAAACAAGCTTTTTTTTCTCCAGAAAAAAGGGAGGGGGGTGGGTGGATTCACAAGTTGAGTCCAAGCTGTTGAAACACCTGAGACCGAGTCAAGTCACCAGTGTGACGTAAGTCCAACTTAACAGTGAGTCCTGCGACTCAAGTCCCCATCCCTGGTTTATATGTAGTGGCACCACTGATTGACTTTTTTGATGTCTTAATGACTGCAGGGTTTGGAATGTCCGTTACAACCATTCCCATGACCAATTAGTGCTTACTGCCAGCAGTGACAGCCGAGTCATTCTGTCCAACATGGTATCCATTTCCTCTGAGCCCTTTGGCCACCTGGTAGATGATGATGAGCTCAGTGACCAGGAAGACCATCATCAGGAAGACAAGTAAGAACTTTGTTTGTTGTTAATTATCTATCTTGACTTTGAAATGAGTTCTGGTTAACTCAGCTAATGAGACGATCTCTATTGGCTTTAGGATTTTTGTGTATGCACCATACAGGTAAGTAGCTGAACTTACTTCACCTTTGTGTTGCTATAGAGGTGGCACTTACCCTAGTTTCAATGGTGTTTTTTTCTACCTTTTACACACTAGAATTCACATGGTATCACTTAGTTGGATCAAAAGCCTGTGGAAGGAGGTCATTCACTTTCATGGGTCTCTATATTACATGAAAGGTGGAAAGGTTTTATTGTTTCTTAGCGGCATGTCTTAGGGGAACTATGTGGGTCACAAAACCGCAAATTAGAATGTCTGTTATTGTTACAGTCTTACACTGGCACACTCCAATATGTTGATTATAATTGTAAGAATCCAATATCCATACCAACGCACTTTGGTGTGCAAGATGGGCTTCTGATGTTCCATTCTGCATTGCTA
This sequence comes from Intellagama lesueurii, assembly GCA_037013535.1. NCBI lineage: Eukaryota > Metazoa > Chordata > Lepidosauria > Squamata > Agamidae > Intellagama > Intellagama lesueurii. Next base: position 223,280,469 of record JBAJHW010000001.1, read on the forward strand.
TGTGGACTACCTAGACTACCAGAAACTGCTTTTGAGGTGGCCTGGGGAAGGAGGATGGGAAAAGGCCCTTAGCAGAACCCATCACTCGTACAGAATTTTTCTCTTTGTGGCCTTTTGGGTTCTGTCAATTAAATCTTGAATGCAGGGGTGGAGAAGCTTTGGCCCTTCAGATGTTTTAGATTTCCCCAGAAGTCTCAGCCAACATGGCCACGATAAAAGATGATAAGAATTATAGTTAGAACATTGCAGGGCATTTCCTCTCTTCTGCTGCTCTCTGGAGTCCTGTGGCTCTCCATGAGCTGGACTGCAGCTCCCATTTTCCCTGATCATTCCCAGTGTTAGCTGGAGCTGATGAGAGTTAGAAACGGGTGACATTTACAGGGGCACAGGCTCCTCCCCAACACCCTATTGCACCTGCTTCTTTTAAAAAATTAAATAAAATGAGAATCCCCTTCTAATGGTAAATGTATAGACTTAAAGTCTGCTGGTTAGAGAAGTGTCATTTTAAGCCATATGCTTAATAGCATTCATCGATTTGGGAGGATTATGCATCCTCCAAAAGCAGTTGGTTGCTTATGTGAGCTTTTTATAACACAGGAAAATCGCTTTGCTATTATGTGTGATCTAGTTTATCTCCAGTAATTTTAAATGCACTATTTCATTTCTCTCCACCAGTGAACGTAGTAAACACTTGTTCCATCCTGTAAGCTTTTAAATATCAAGCACCTCCTAACAGAGGGTCGTTCCCTTTTCTTTCTTTCTCATACTAAACATGTCCAGTTCATTTAAAGTTTTCCATATATGCTTTTTTGTCCTTAAAACCTTTATAACCCTTACAGCTTTCCTCTGGATCTTTTCCAGATCTCAGCAACTTCCTTGAAGTGTCATTTACTCTGAACTGCAGTATTTAAGACAGTGTTTTACCAGTGCATAACGGAGAAGGGTTATCAGTCTTAGAAAACAATCTCCTGGTATAGAAGTATGAATAACAATGATCTTTTATTCTGCGGCATTACATTTTGATATATACTGTGAATTGTTCAGTGTCGGCAGTACATCTTTCTTAGAAGTGTTGTTATTCACCTTTTTTTTTTTGCCCACTTGGGTCACGTTTACAGTTGTGAACATGTGGAGTGCTTTATTGTGGCCATTCCAGCTGTTCACTTGATTGTAAGAGTTTAGACTTTTTCTCAAAGTGTTCTAGGGGATTTGCAAGCCCTCCATCTAATTTTTAATTATTCTTGAATGGAGGGTCAAATGTTAGCCCTGTGTATACACTGACTGATATGGTGTAACATGTGATGTGAAACACACGTGCATAGGTCAACAATGTTTCAGTGAAGGAGGCATAACAGTACACACGTGTGAGTCATGTATCATTCTGTCTCCAACTCCCCTAACCTTGTGCTGCGCTTTCTCACCTCTACTCAGAAAAGAGTCATCTGTCTGGGTCAAACCAGCCTCTCAGTTGTCCACCATGTCCCTGACCTAGCATAAATCCAGACCAAAGGCTGAAAACCTTTTATCTATCACAAATGTTTTGGACTACAGCTTCCAGAATCCACAACCATCATGGCCAGTGGTGGAGAATTTTGGGACTGACAGCCCTGAACATGTGAAGAAGCAAAGGTCCCCTACTCTTGTGGTTCTTAACCTTGGGTCCCCAGATGTTCTTGGACTACAACTCCCAGAAATCTTGGCCAGCACAATTAGTGGTGAAGACATCTGGGAGTTTTAGTCCAGGAACATCTGGGGACCCAAGATGAGCCACTACTGTTTTAGGATATTGTGAGATATTGAGTGGCTAGACACAGCTGCTTAACATTATCTGGACAGGCAACCAAGACCTACTGGTGGAATAAGAGGCTCACAAGAAGATATTTTACCCAAGGCCTTCACAGATCTGGAGCTCAACCATTATTGAATATGAATCAGACTATAGAATCTCTCCAATATTCATTGTGCATAGAGTGACTCTATAGTACAGCCACAGTGTAAGAATGAAATGAGAACTAAGGGCCATTTCACCAACAACAACACTCATAGTAGGGACGTATTAGCTGCTTGGATACTAACATGATCAGCATTCCAAGGCACAGTATTTCTTTTGGTTATGTGGGACCATGGATAACAACTTGGCCACCCCTATCCTAGCAAGTCGCAGTATAAAGCCAAGTGGATACAATTTTAGTCATGGAGTGGATCTGAGCCACCTGTAGCCACATGTCTGAGCTTTGTTCAGTCCTACCAGAGTTCTCCTGCACTTGTCCAGTAGGGAAATGTTTGTCACATATAAATGGGTGCTATTATTGCAGTCTTTTTAAAATATCAGCAAGAGGAATGTACCTACACTTTAGGTCAATATGGATGGACATCACTTGGTGAAATTCCAGAAGAATTGGGGAAGGTAAGACTCTCTAGAGGTTCAACGACCAGAAATGACTGCATGTACCCTTTATTAATAAAATATGTAAAAGAAGGAGACACCTGCAAATTTGATTGACTTTTATGGTTTCTATAGTTGTTGACCCCTTCATGGATTGCTGCCTTGTCGTGGCGAAGGGGCTTGAGTAATTCAGAGAAGCTATGGGCTATGCTATGCAGGGACAGGTCATAGTGGAGAGTTCTGACTAAACACAATCCACCTGGAGCAGGAACTGGCAAGCCACTCCAGTATCTTTGCCAAGAAAACTCCATGGACAGAAACAAAAGGCTAAAAGATATGACGCTGGAAGATGAGCCCCTCGGGTCGGAAGGCGTCCAACATGCTACTGAGGAAGAGCGGAGGACAAGTGCAAGTAGCTCCAGAGCTAATGAAGTGGTTGGGCCAAAGCGAACGCGCCTGGAAGTGAAAAGAAAGTCCGATGCTGCAAAGAAAAATACTGCATAGGAAACCTGGAATGTAAGATCTATGAACCTTGGTAAGCTGGATGTGGTCAAACAGGAGATGGCAAGAATAAACATTGACATCCTGGGCATCAGTGAACTAAAATGGACGGGAATGGGCGAATTCAATTCAGACGATTATCATATCTACTATTGTGGGCAAGAATTCCGCAGAAGAAATGGAGTAGCCCTCATAGTCAACAAAAGAGTGGGAAAAGCTGTACTGGGATACAATCTCAAAAATGATAGAATGATTTCAATACAAATCCAAGGCAGACCTTTCAACATCACAGTCATCCAAGTTTATGCACCAACCACCGATGCTGAAGAGGCTGAAATTGACCAATTCTATGAAGACTTACAACACCTTCTAGAACTGACACCAAAGAAAGATGTTCTTGTCATTATAGGGGACTGGAATGCTAGAGTAGGGAGTCAAGAGATCAAAGGAACAACAGGTAAGTTTGGCCTTGGAGTTCAAAACGAAGCAGGGCAAAGGCTAATAGAGTTTTGTCAAGAGAACAAGCTGGTCATCACAAACACTCTTTTCCAACAACACAAGAGGCGACTCTACATATGGACCTCACCAGATGGGCAATACCGAAATCAGATTGATTATGTTCTCTGCAGCCAAAGATGGAGAAGCTCTATACATTCAGCAAAAACAAGATCTGGAGCTGATTGTGGCTCTGATCATCAGCTTCTTATAGCAAAACTCAAGCTTAAACTGAAGAAAGTAGGAAAAACCACTGGGCTAGTCAGGTATAATCTAAACCAAATCCCTTATGAATACACAGTGGAAGTGAAGAACAGATTTAAGGAACTCGATTTGGTGGACAGAGTGCCTGAAGAACTATGGATGGAGGCTCGTAACATTGTACAGGAGGCAGCAACAAAAACCATCCCAAAGAAAACGAAATGCAAGAAAGCAAAGTGGCTGTCCAACGAGGCCTTACAAATAGCAGAGAAGAGAAGGGAAACCAAATGCAAGGGAGATAGGGAAAGTTACAGAAAATGGAATGCAGACTTCCAAAGAAGAGCAAGGAGAGACAAGAGGGCCTTTTTAAATGAACAGTGCAAAGAAATAGAGGAAAATAATAGAAAGGGAAAAACCAGAGATCTGTTCAAGAAAATTGGAGCTATTAAAGGAACCTTTTGTGCAAAGATGGACATGATAAAGGACAAAAATGGTAGGGACCTAACAGAAGCAGAAGACATCAAGAAGAGGTCGCAAGAATACAGAGAAGAATTATACAGTGGTGCCTTGACTTACGAACTTAATCCGTTTTGGAACGGTGGCCGTAAGTCAAAACGTCCGTAAGTCAAAGCACCATTTCCCATAGGAATGCATTGAAAACCGATTAATCCGTTCCGGTCGAAGAAAAAAATACCAAAAAATAAAAATACAAAATAAAACACTGCAAGTCCCACGCTGAGACTGCAAAAAAACAAAAACAAAAAAGAAACAAATCCAAAAATAAACATTGGAGCAAGTCCCACGCTGGGACTGCAAAAAAAAAAAAAAAAAAAAAAAAAACCCACCAAAAAACAAAACAACACAGAAACGTAACCCCCCCAGCCCAATCCTACCCTCCAAAACCCACCCAGAACAACTTTTTTAAAAGGAAAAAGCAGCACGTTACCAGTCCGAAGCCTCTACGGAGGCTTCCCGGGCTTCCAAAGCACCGGCACCCGGCCGCTTCTCCTTCCTCCTCCTGTGCTGCTGCCGCACGCCCCGTCCACAGAGCCCCTTCGGCGGCGCTTACTCACGAGTAAACCTGGACCTTCGGCGACGCTTACCCGTGAGTAGACTTGCGCCAGGGATGGGCAGGGAGCACACCGGCTTCCCGCGCCCAGCAGCGATCCGGAGCCGCCCCGCCTCTCCTTCCTCCTGCACCCCAGGAGTAAAAAAGTTCCCTAACCGCCTGCTCTAACCGTTGGGGCGAAAGAGCTACAAAGAAGCAGCCTCTTTGCCACCAACGGTTTGAATTTCCCGCCTTTTCCCCCTGCCTTTTTCCGTTCGTAAGTCAAAGCTCCGGCCGCAAGTCAAAGCAAAATTTTGCGGCCGGAGCTGTTCATAAGTCAAATTGTTCGTAGGTAAGGGCGTTCGTACGTCAAGGCACCACTGTACCAGAAATATCTGGATCTCCCGGACAACCCAGATAGTGTGGCTGCTGACCTTGAGCCAGACATCCTGGAGAGTGAAGTCAAGTGGGCCTTAGAAAGCATGGATAACAACAAGGCCAGTGGAGGTGATGGCATTCCAGTTGAACTATTTAAAATCTTAAAAGATGACACTGTTAAGGTGCTACACTCAATATGCCAGCAAGTTTGGAAAACTCAGCAGTGGCCAGAGGATTGGAAAAGGTCAGTCTACATCCCAATCCCAAAGAAGGGCAGTGCCAAAGAATGCTCCAACTACCGTACAATTGCACTTGTTTCACACGCTAGCAAGGTTATGCTCAAAATCCTACAAGGTAGGCTTCAGCAGTATGTGGACCGAGAACTCCCAGAAGTACAAGGTGGATTTGGTCTAGAGGAACTAGAGACCAAATTGCTAACATGCGCTGGATTATGGAGAAAGCCAGAGAGTTCCAGAAAAACATCTATTTCTGCTTCATTGACTACGCAAAAGCCTTTGACTGTGTGGACCACAACAAACTATGGCAAGTTCTTAAAGAAATGGGAGTGCCTGACCACCTTATCTATCTCCTGAGAAATCTATATGTGGGACAGGAAGCAACAGTTAGAACTGGATATGGAACAACTGATTGGCTCAAAATTGGGAAAGGAGTACGACAGGGCTGTATATTGTCTCCCTGCTTACTTATATGCAGAATACATCATGCGAAAGGCTGGACTGGATGAATCCCAAACCGGAATTAAGATTGCCGGAAGAAATATCAACAACCTCAGATATGCAGATGATACCACTCTGATGGCAGAAAGTGAGGAGGAATTAAGGAACCTCTTAATGAGGGTGAAAGAGGAGAGTGCCAAAAATGGTCTGAAGCTCAACATAAAAAAAACTAAGATCATGGCCACTGGTCCCATCACCTCCTGGCAAATAGAAGGGGAAGAGATGGAGGCAGTGACGGATTTTACTTTCTTGGGCTCCATGATCACTTCAGATGGTGACAGGAGCCACAAAACCTGCTTCTTGGGAGGAAAGCGATGACAAACCTAGACAGCATCTTAAAAAGCAGAGACATCACCTTGCCAACAAAGGTCTGCATAGTCAAAGCTATGGTTTTTCCAGTAGCGATGTATGGAAGTGAGAGCTGGACCCTAAAGAAGGCTGACCACCGAAGAATTGATGCTTTTGAATTGTGGTGCTGGAGGAGACTCTTGAGAGTCCCCTGGACTGCAAAGAGAACAAACCTATCCATTCTGAAGGAAATCAACCCTGAGTGCTCACTGGAAGGACAGATCCCGAAGCTGAGGCTCCAATACTTTGGCCATCTCATGAGAAGAGAAGACTCCCTGGAAAAGACCCTGATGTTGGGAAAGTGTGAGGGCAAGAGGAGAAGGGGACGACAGAGGACGAGACGGTTGGACAGTGTCACTGAAGCTACCAACATGAATTTGACCCAACTCCGGGAGGCAGTGGAAGACAGGAGGGCCTGGCGTGCTCTGGTCCATGGGGTCACGAAGAGTCGGACACGACTTAACGACTAAACAACAACAACAACATCATAGTTGTTGAATTTAACTTTCTTGACAAATACTCTTTTTTTGTTTAAATGGGGTGTTCAATCCTGTAAATTTTAATATTCCACTTGTGTGCACTCGTAGTTCATCCATCACGATTCTGTCAGTCATTGAAAGGACACGATGAATGTCAGTCTCCAAATATCCTTGCTATATTAACATGCATAGCGGAAACAAAAACCACAATTTATCTCACTTTAACATTTACATTTCTTCATTTGAAACAAGCATAATAATATCATGCAATTATACACAATATTGCAACTCTTGCAGTATCAACTATTACTAAATTATATAAATCACTGGCATGGACACAAACAATGACTGATATCCTCATAGCGTAACTTCTGCTGCATAAGGCTGATGACATAATCAAGCAGGATAATTTTTTGGAAATTGTGCATTTCCCCCTTCATGTCCTCAGGCCCCTGTGGGTCCTGAGTAATCCCTTTCATTTTCAGGAAGCTGCAGAGGCTGTGAGATGGGAGGAGAAAGTCTTTAATTGCCAAAAGTTGCTCCTGATTAGATGGCTTAACTGGTGGCAGCAATTTTCAGCAATTAAAGACTTCCTCCTCCTGTCCCACAGCCCCCACAGTTTCCTGACAATGAAAGGGATTACTGGGGACTTGTAACAGCATTGGGAAGGGAGAAGAAAATGTTTAACATCTTTTTAAAAAATGCCCTGGCTGATGATATCATTAGCCTTCTGCCACTGAATGTACACCAAACAAGATTCCAGACATTCTGTATCTCTGGTTGCTTATTTGAAAAATGAGAAAGAGGTAGGCAAAAAGAAAAGAAAAAGGCACCTGGTGATGTAAAGGACTGAACTGTAATTGATGCATCTTCAACACTTCAGAGTCTAAGGAAAGCCCAAAGAGTTTGAGGCTTCTTTCTTTGAGAAGCTGTCGGAATCAACCAAGTTAGGATATGACACAGAACACAATTAAGTAACATTAGTAAAACACATTGCAAAATGACTGCAGAATGTGTATTATCACTGTTTCAGATGGATGACTAGAGTAGATGGTCAAAAACCATTCAGAGTAGATGGTCAAAAGCCATTGCCCATCTACTCCTTCCATTCCATCTTTACCTTATTAATGGGTCTTGTGTTAGTGGTGGGACTCCTCACATTCTTTTTTAGAAAATCCATATTGACTTTTTTTGTTGTTTTGCCCAAGTATGTCTTCTCCTTCCCCTCCTTCATTTTCCAAAAGAAGTCTTCTTATCTATAATGGCTTCCTTGATTCTGCTCACACTGCTATCCTCTTAGCCTTGCTAGTACCTTTCCCATTCTGATGGAGTTTATAATACTTACTTTTCATCTTCCTTGTTTACCAGTCCCCACTTTTTAAAGATGTTGCCTCTTCTGAAGTCAAATGTAACCATTCTGGAATTTCTTGGCAATTGCCTACTTTACATTTATGTTAAATTTGATGGCACTGTGGTGAGTGTTCTAGAAGGCTCAACCTCATTATTTCTCATGTTAGATCCTGATGCTTGTTAGGATTAAATCTACAGTGATTGTTTCTCTGGTTGCTTCCCTAACTAAATGTTACAGGACATAATCATTAAGGGTTTCTAGAAATGTTATCTCTTTGTTCTAATAAGCATATGCCTTTACTGAGCCCATGCGAGGGGCAGGCGATGTTTCCCATTTCTACAATGTCATCATCTTTGTTTGCTTTCCTGATATTATCCTGCATCTCAATAGGACTAAATTAGTATCTGGGTCTGTCATTGCCCCCAGCAGTGACCCTGTCTGCCCTGCTTAAAGCTTCTAGTTCATTTTACTGTATACCCCCTTTGATGCAGTCCTTTGTTCATTTATACACTTATTACTATCTGACTGTTATTTATATGGTCTGAAATCCAGTAGTAAGTTATAACTAGAGTAGGCCAATTGAATTTGTGGTCTTTTGGTGAGTTGCCTCCTCCATAAGTTCCATTGATTCAAATGGGCCTGCTCTGGTTGCAACTTGCTACTGGATTTCAGCCACTGCTTCCATGTAACTCGGGTTATCTAGCTGTCTGCTAAACAAATACAGTGTTGACATGGGGTATAAAGTGATGTATAAGTATGTTAATATGAAAACTAAATAACAATTAATACTACAAATGGGGACACAAATTGGACACTTAAGAGTGACACCATCCATAGTTTGCCCCTTTTTTGTTTCTCCTGTTTTGTTCATATCCAGGGCTAACTATGTTGCACATGTTTTTGCTGTAATGTGGGGATGGAGGCTGGCTACAGGCAGTAAACCGTGGCGGATTCACTACCCCCTTGGGCTGAAAGCAGGCTCTCAAGAGTCTTTGCCTCGAGGAAGCAGGGCCTCCCCCAGTACCCTTGGTCTGCTCCCCCCCCGAGGGGAAAAAGCAGCTCCCAGCCATTCTTTCCATAGCAGAATCATTAGGAAAGAACAAGAGAGGCCATTTTGTGGTGCTTTTTGGAGAGGGGGCAGGTTACATGGTGAGATGGGAAACATAAGTGTCATGGCTTCACCTGATGAGTCGTCCATCAAGAACGGGCCGGAGCCTCTCAGATGCAACATGGACGAGGAACTGTCATATCCTGACAGATCTGGGGCCCTGAGAGGTCTAAGCCCTGGACCCAAATGAAGGTGGTTCTGGGGTTGTGTTAGAAGAGGCTGGGCCTGCAGGTGAAAGGCAAAAGGCCCAGGGAGATCCCCAGACAAAGTGCTTGGCTCAAAGGAAAGGCTCCTCAGGTGAAGAGGCTTCCTCAGGAGTAGGAGGTCTCCTTCAAGGAAATCTCAGGCCGTATCTGGCAGCTGAGCTTAGCATGGGACTCCAGCAGCCTAGCTGTGTAAACCCCGGCTTGGGATCTTGTTTTCGTTGGAGACAGTGTTTTGTCTGGTTCCAGGTTTTGCCAGCTGTATATCCTGACCCCTTCCCCACTGAGTATGGCCAGACTAGTTTGTGTCTGCTTCTCCGACTCTCACTGTTTGTCTGTGGTGATTCTTATTGGACTTGGCTTTTGACTGTGGTTTTGGATCCCTCTGATCTGCTCGCCTCTTTGGTGAACTGCCGGTTACCTGACACCCATACACACCCGTTGCCTTGACTCTGATATTGGACTTTCAGTTTTACAGACCTGTTTTAAAAATGAAAGGAAGAGCTGTTCTCTTGGTAGAGGTTTGTAAAATTGCCAAAGGAGCAATTTTATCTTCCTTGCAACATTATAACTGGTAGTCACTCTGCTTGGCCACAAAAGGTAGCACAGAAGTGATTCTTCAGACACAGAACCCAGAGAATTCACTGCCACAAAATGTAATAATGGGCATTAGTTTACAAAAATTATTTAATATCCACGATAATGCAGCAGCACCACCATCCCAGTTCTGCGGCAGGATGCTTCTGAATAACCTTCTGGAGTGTCAACAGCAGGGGAGGGTTGTTGCCATGAGGTTAGACAGCCATCTGTCTGATGCATTTTAATGTGGATTTTTGCATTGAGCAGGGGGTTGGACTGGATGACCTTATAGGCCCCTTCCGACTCCATTATTCTGTGATTCTAAATCCATTTGCTTGTCCCAACTGGAGTAGATCCCTTGAATCAGTGATCTTTATGTAAAAGTTGCATTAACAAATCTCATACATTCTGTCCATCTTCTCTAGTTGGGATTAACAACCTTTATGCCCAGTTTATTGGTTGGTCATTATCAGAAACACAGCACTCAGCTAGGCATTCACGGTGTCCTTCAGTCTGACCCAGCGATTGTCCTGAATTCTTCTCAGAAAGCCCATGCAAATACACACATGCCTGAGGGATTTTGGATTACAGTATATGTTTGTCTGAGCAAGATGGATTGTGTAATTGAGACTTTAAATACATTTAAGATAGATTTATGCAGCATGTCTCTGCTGGACGTGTGTGGACAGGGTAGGAGTGCCTGTGTGCGTGCATGTGTTTGCACATGTACATACTGGCTGGTTCAGGATATTTTTAAGTACTTGCATAGCTAGGAGCCAGCTCTCACTTAAAACTGCATTAAACTAGTCATAATGTTTTCTATTGCTTGAATGGCTCAATAGAGTTTCCTAACTAATAATGGTTTGCAAACCATTTTGGGGAGAGGGGGACATTTTTTTTTTTTAATCTAGAAAAGGCTAAAACGTGCTAAATGACTTGTTGGGTTGTGGTTTTTTTTTTTTTATAAGAACAAAGATAGAGTCCATATTATTGGCTCATCCCCTGTTTTCTGGTTGGAAAGATTCATCTGCTTCTGACTTTATTTAAAAATGCTGATGTTGACCAGCTGTTGCCAGTGGCTACAGGGACAAGTCATCTGCAGGGTGCATTTTATCGTTCTGTTTGGCCCTCGGGCTGCCATCTGAGGTCCTCAGCAATATTCTGTCGCTACTTGACTGAAACAGTTCATTTTCATTTAACTTTAAGGCTAAACAGTTGATAGCACTTAAAAGCTTGGTGGTTTCTGGAGGTCTTATAAACCCCATTTGGCGATTGCTGTGTGAAGCCATAGGAGCTGTGAAAGTCTGTAGTCTGTTGGCATGAACAATAATTAGAAACAGGAGAACTCTACACCGAAGTAATTATCAGGAAAGAACCATGCCTCTCTACTGTAATGTCATTTGCCTTCAAGCCATACATCAGAATTAAACTCTGACTGTGTCTGAGGAGCTTTTGGTGAGGTTATACACAACCTATGTGCACAAGAGACAAAGAAGGAAAATCGGAACCTGTTGTCTGCCTGTCTAACAGGTCTTAAACCACATAAAATGGATCATATGATTTCCTTGTCACCTACATTTGGTAAATTGCTAAGCCATTTATTTATTTTTATTTTGAAATACGCCTACACTGCCTTTTCACAAAAAGTGTTCAAGGCAAATGACACAGTAAGGTATGAAAAAAGAAAGTCAGTTGCCAGTTGGCATATAGCTCAAGATCTCCCCTCTTCTTACATGCTGCATGTACACACACGTGTGAACAAGGCCTTTTTTTTTTTCCTTTTTGGCTTGGAAATACTTTTCTCTGTCCAGATAGACTGCTGTTTATTAGAACAGCCCCTAAACTGCACATCCAAATCTCTAGGATATAATAGTATCCCCTTCGGACAGCACAAATAAGCACTACAATGGATACTGACCTCCATTTTCCCTTTAAGGACTTTTCAGCTGGGTTACTAAAATGAATATAACCAACTGTCAACATACATTTTGATGATGATGATGATAAAGTCATTAATTCTTTATGTAGCAATTCTTACATTGGCTGAGATAAATGTAAGACCATCTCAATAACTGTGCCTATTGTATATATGAAATCTTGGAATCGTGGGTCTCGCATTGTCTCTTCCCTTCCACCATCGCATATGGGCAGAGCATGGAATAGGCACTTTTTAAGACTACAACTCCCAGAATGTGGCCATGCCAACTGGGGATTCTGGGACTTATAATTCTAAGAAGCAACCTTTTCTAAACACTGCATTTGAGAAAAGGGAGGTTGCAGTGCATATTTTATTTCAGACTATGGAAGTATCTCTTCCTGGCCATCTGAATTGTGTCAGTGAGAAAATAAGAAATTTCTCTGTCAGCCAGAAGGGAAAAGAAGCCCACCTGTGCCAGGTACTGTCTCATCTCATGTTTAATTTCTGTTAGGAGTCCTTGCCTGTGCTCAGAGTTGCTTAGAGAAAATTACAGGTTGTCATTCTGCTCCCTCATCAGTGAGCTGCTGCAGCAGAGGCGACATTTATCGGAAAAGCAGCCCTTTGCCTCTTCATGAAGTACAAGCTTGTATAGTCTGCACTTTTGAAAAGGGGTGGGAGAACAAGCTCCTCCATTTGGCATGCTCCCAGTTTAGCTTAATCCCCAAAGGGAGAGACAGCGGCAGACAGTACAGTTTAAGAGAACCAAAAATAGCAAAAGGGAGCAGGAACGCACGATAGTGGTTTCTCTGTTAATGCAATGCATGGTTCTTTAGCATACCTTTCCCCCATGGCTTAAGTTTAATTATTACACAAATCATGAGCGTATCCTGTTCCACACAACCTCTGGCAGGAAGGCAGTGGTGGGAGCCAGCAACTTGTTCATGCTTATTTATTGAACTCCTAGTTAACTCAAACCCCCAGTTAGCTGAAAGTCGGCCACGTCCCTTGATGGCAGCGTGCGCCGCGCATTGCTCCCCTGCTTATTCAGACACGTCTGAAATCTTCAGGATAATGGAGTCTCAGATAAGTGGGTGAGCATTGCACGAGGCACACGGCCGTCTGGGGACCTGACCAACTTTTCATGCAAGCCAGGTGTGTCAGTTTAAGGCGAAAAAAGCTGTAAAGAGCGTCTGGGAAGCTAAATAGGTGTTGCCTTTAGAAAAATGGTACAAATAATCGTAACTGCTTTCTCTTACACCTACCTGCGTTCCCCCTGCAGGTGTGCAGATTGTGTTTTTGGATTACAGCTCACAATTCCCCCTGGCGGCATGCACGCCTACCTTTTGGGCTATTATGTATTGCTGTACCACTATATGATTTGATGCTCCTTGAGGTCAAACATCAGAAACCTCAGTGAGACGTTATTGTTTTAGGTCAGCGATCAAGAACAGGAAAAATATTTTAATTATATCTTTCCATTTGCCATTTGCTCTTCTGGTGGAAGGAACAGTCATTGCATCTCATAAACCCCTACAGCAGTACAAAGACGACCTCAGGTTTGGACCCTGGTTTTGTTCAAAAGTGCTTTTCAAATGGTCTCATGGATACAGGAGCAGCAGGGAAGCGAGCCCCATTTTCAAATTCTACATTTTGTCATTGGTATTGTTCAGGCCAACTGAAGTGACGAGTTACTTGCAGAAAGCTCAAGGCTGACACACATCCTTCTCCTCGTCTGGCATATTTACAAAGAGATCTGAGGCATTAACTTTCTCTTCTCTGTTTACCATGTTCACTTGCTATTGCCAAAACCTGTTCTCGATTTACTGTAATGACTTGTTATCTCAAAAACTGAGCTATAATTAGATTGAATCTAGTTCTGTGGGGAGGTAGGAACATTTTGGCCTTCCAGATGACCAGCAACATCTGGAGGACCACAAGATGCTCAACACTTGTTTAGCAAAACAAGCCTGCTTCAGATCTGTACCCTCACCTGTTCATGACCTCCCCCATGGGGATATGTAGCAATACAGGAGACATAGTATGACCACTGCCATGTGTCCAAAGAAGTGGATTTTGATCCATGAAATGTCACACTGAGACGTTTAAAATCTGTTAGTTTTTCAAATGCCACTTTTGTCCTTTTTCCTTTTCTTCTTTACACTCTTTAATGTTGCCAACATTCCTGCCTTGTTTTCCTAAATCCGTGGTGGAAAAAGGAGCTAAAGGAGCCAAAATAGGGACCCTTAGTACCCCGGCAGCCCACAAGCAACCCCATTACTGCCTTCCAAATAGCACATTTGTTTTTTTTTAATGGCCCAGAAAATCTCCTTCTGTCTGTTCTAGAGCAATAGTTCCCAACCTTGTGATTCCAGATATTCTTGGACTACAACTCCCAGAAATCCTAGCCAGCACAGCTAGTAGTGAAGGCTTCTGGGAGTTTTAGGCCAAGAACATCTGGGGGCCCACAGCTGGGAACCACTGCTCTAGAGGGTATTTGGGCTGAGGTGGCCATGCTTTGGCTGAGTGGGGCTTATAGCTCTTAATTTTTAATTTAATATGTATTTGGCCAGTAGAGGGTTTGAGAGTGCTTTTTAGTTTAAAAAAAAAATCTTGGCAAGAAGCAAGTTTTTCCAGGGAGGGGGGTCACAAGATTAGGTGTATCTCTCCAATGTTGGGGGGAGAGACAACACAATCAGTTATGTTTACACCGAAAGGTAACTATGCTATCTTTTCTGTTACCAGATTAGTTTTTTTAAAAAAAATATTGATGGGTATTCTCAGCTGCTTGAAGAATCTTGCTGGTCGTATCTTTCTTGCAGTAAGTTGACTGGAGTAATAGCTTCGGCAAGGAAGATAAAACCTGGCAGGAAGGGGCTGGTGAGAAGAGTATGACGCATGGCACATGAACAGCCCTGTAAGGTTCCACAAGCTGATGAATGAATAGACAAAAACTAGTCAGAAGTGAATAAAGATGTGGATAAGAGGTTTACACATGTTTTTTTCTTTCCTTTTAATGCATGGCTTCTCACACCTGTAGAGTTAAAAGAACCCTTGATGCTGCAAATTGGGAATGGCCGGGTTTCACTCCGCAAGGAATCTGGATACTCAGCTTGTGAAATATGGAAGCTCCTTCTGAGTTTATGGAGAAAAGCCTGGCCATTTAAAACCACAGTTGCTATTCACATTCGGTGTCACTACACACATATTTTCTGTTTACATTTCAGCATCCTGTTATCCATCACTGTGAGGTCCAGATCACTTCTCACTCTGCAGCACATTCAACATGGCAGCATCTTCTAGAATCACTAGTGCCAGTAGCTTTTCTTTTCATGTTCGTGGCATACCATGTGTGCCCAGTGCCCACCCAAACATATCCTATCCTTCAACAGCTTGGTGATTAATAATCACCCCGCTTTGGATCTTTGTTGTGTCTTGCCACCCCATCCCTATTCTGTGGCATCTGCAGACACAAGAGATGGGATATTCCTCCCCCCCCCCCCCCCCGCCCCGCTGACTTTATTTACTGTGCTCTTATCCAGTCCTTCTTCCATGGAGCGGAAGATGATTTTCATGTTTTCTTTCTTTTTAAATAATCAATAAACTTAGGGTTGCAAAGTTGAAAAGTGGGGAGTGGCTGAAGATTCCCCAGACAGCTTCATGGCTGTGTCAGGATTCCAAACAGTAGTAATCTGACAGGATTCCAAACAGTAATAATTCCCCAGTAGTAATCTGACACTTTGGTTCACACTTGCCAGGATCGAAAAAAGAGACATTTTGTTAAGGTTTTAGTAATAAGCACCTGACTCAAATCAGATTGTTTGTATTTATTTATTTTATTTATTTAAAATGCTTTTACCTCGCCTTTCTCCTTGAAAAGGACCCAAGGCGGCTTACAACACTGAAAGACAATATTTAAAGCTGAAAAACAATGAGTACACAACGATGGTTTACATCATTAAAAGACAATATTTAAAGCTAAGAACAATGAGTATAAAGAAGCAGCTTATAGCAGATTGTTAGTGTACAGCATATCATTGGATGCTTTGTGCAGAAGATCCATGTGTTTCATCTATTGGGGCACTTTTGTTTTAATTGGCCACCTCCATTTACATCTGTGTAAACAAAAGGAATTTGAAACACCACTATCCCATTCTCAAGATAATGACACTTGTGACTACATGGGAGTGTCTTTAACGTTCTGCCCTAACGGCAACTTCTTCCTATTTTTCTGAACCCCATGATGAAAATGCCTACATCCACTAATTAGCATATTGTCCATTGGTAACAGGAAACCAATGTTATGCCATGGGGAGGACATAAGAACCTGTTGGCCATCTCTAGTTTCTCTTTTGGCCCTTAATGGGAAAGAGGTGGTCTTTACCTCTTCCACTACTGATTCACACTCACCAGGTGGCCACAGTGTCTGTGTAGGTGTTTATAGTAAAGGTAAAGGTTCCCCTTGACATTTAGTCCAGTTGTGTCCGACTCTAGGGCACGGTGCTCATCCCCGTCTCCAAGCCGTAGAGCCAGCGTTTGTCCGTAGACAGTTTCCGTGGTCACGTGGCCAGCGCAACTAGACACGGAACGCCGTGACCTTCCCACCGTGGTGGTACCTATTTATCTATTCGCATTTACATGCTTTCGAACTGCTAGGTTGCCAGGAGCTGGGACAAGCGTTTATAATCACCTCTGAATAGCCTTTTCAAAAAATAGTTTCAGTTGCTTGGAGCTGCTTTAATAAATATACCATCTGGTTCTTAATTTTAGTGAGGGTTTTCATCATAAGGTGATTTTGAGAGATGCCAGTTGTTGTCACTCTTTGATGCTTATTTTTGGTGTGAACATCAAGCCTATAGATGTGATCCTGATTGCTAGAAGGCCTATTCAGACGATTTCCCCTTCAGGATATCTTCAGGAATCCACCTGAGCCTTCAGGGACAGACCTTGGAGTATGTTTGTGATATATTTTGTAAATTCCTCAAGTGTTAATGAGTACAGCCTTATTTCCACTTTCTCGACTCTCTCACTCAGCAGACCAGACCGGCATCTTTGAGGGGGAACTTGACATTTCAATGGTTTATGAATGAAGAGTTGCTTCAATCACTTGCTTCCCTGCCTTTTTTTTCCTTTTCTTTTAAATCTCTAGGATTAAAGAGCCACTTCAAGACAGCATAATAGCAACCTACGAGGAACATGAAGATAGCGTCTATGCAGTGGAATGGTCTTCAGCCGACCCGTGGCTATTTGCCTCGTTAAGTTATGATGGACGGCTTGTTATTAACAGAGTTCCCAGAGCTCTTAAATACCACATACTGTTATAAATCTGTTCCCATTTTCTTGAGCTTCTTCCTCTCAATAATGGCTGATAATTGGAAATACTCTTCTTTCTCAAGTAAGTGTCATAAATGGAATATCAGCCCCTTTCCTCTCTAGTGTAAATATTTGAAAATTAAATAACTGGAATGAAGATCATATCTTTTTTGCTGTTTTCTGTTTAGCAGAAGGTATATTTGGATTTTTAAGGTCCTTATAGTAAGGAGGCTATAATACTGTCCATTTTGATGGTTTTGCTATATCAATTAGTTGAACTCCAAGGGTGAAATGTAGTGTGCAAATAAAAAGCAATTGTAACAACAGATCTTACCCCCAGCCCTACACCCTGTAGCATTCTGCCCCTCTTCCCAAAGTCGCTGCAGGGCACTGGGGGCAAAGGAGCCTGTTGAAGACTGGAACGACATTAGAGGTGGGGTGAGGAGGGCCTGAAACCAGGCAGGGGAATTTTCTACCGTCCAGGCATGGTTCACGATTTTGGCCATTGCCCTCTGTTGCTGTTGCTCAGGAAGTCACAGTTCCTCATGTTCTATAGGGTCTCCCAAGCCTTCTATAAGAGTACTTGGGATGGGTACAGGGGGAAGGGAGAACTGGTGCAGTGAGCCTGCCTTCCACTTGTGTAACATTGGACTTCATCTTGAAGTGGTATGTACCTGTTACCTGTATATGCACCTGTTATATCTATATCGGGGCATACATTATTGTATTCTTACATCAGAGTAATGTACAGCCATTTGAGTTAGCTGTTTTTGTAGTGAATTGATATTCAGGCAGGCAGTCGGACCAAATAGTCCCTTAAAACTTTTCTCTCTCCAAAGCAAGTAGACACAGTTGCTATCTGTGGGGAAATATACTATTAAATACTGCTTTCTGGTTGACGTATTAGATTGGGGATGATGATGATTTTTAGTGCTACTGGTGTGCATAGGGGCTTTGCAGAGTATGAGATGACTTAGTTATCTGTTGAAGGCTTGGGAGAATATAAACATTCGCCTATAAAGAATAAGTGAGAATCTATGATTTGAGATAGTGAGCGTGCCAGATAAAACAGTCTGCTTAGTCTTCGCTTTGCTGCTCTGCATGAGCCTTCCTGGGGAGTGTTATTTTGCACTCGGAGCACATAGTTGGGGTCTGATTGGTAGCGGGTATTCAGACATTTAAAATGTAGCCTTTCTGTTGCTGTAAAACTGTTTTGGCAAGGAAGAACCCATGACCTTGGCTTAGGAAAAAAAAAGTTTTTCGACTTCCTACACATGTGCACACATGAACAACTTCTTGAATGTTTAGAATGGGGCAAGCGACCTGATGCTCTTTGGACATTTTGAGCTCCACCTTCCAGAATCTCTGATCACTGGACATGTGGGCTGAGATTTATATGAGTAGTCGGTCAAAATACCCGGAGAGCAGGTATTGACCCCACAAATGTTTACCCCACAAATGAACCATGGTTACAGGAATCTTAGGGTTATAGGCCTCGTGTTCTTAATATTTTTATCATTCTCATTATTTATATTCCACCTTCTTTGATGGTGGAGTTCAGCATACCATGCACTGGCGCTCCCATATTACCTCTCATCCAGGCATTGCGAAGACCCAGCTTCATCAAAGTTCTTGCATGTCTTCAGACCTTCTGATGGTTGCAAATTTCAATTCAGATTCTTACGTCTATGGGAAATTCTCTTAAGCAGAGTAAATGCCAATGGTGTTCCTTTGTTCTATTATCTGGAGCAATGAACCAGACAGAAGGTTAAATGGAAACAAAAGTTACTAGGTGTCATTAGAAAACATTGGGTAGAGATGCCTATCTTGAACTGGATAGGAGACCATGTCTCAAGGCCCATGCACATGGCCCAGAGAGGAGGGGTTTAGACCACTCTCAAGAAAGAGATGTCAACACCTTGAGGGTTAAAAGAACTCAGAGGCAGAGAGTGAGAGAGGTGGTGAATCATTAACTGTTTAGGAGGGGTGATAGGATAGTGAGAGACAGCTAGTGAAAGAGTTACAGCCTACTCTGTAGGATGTTCTGGAAGATTCTTTGAACCTGACAAGCTACGTAGCCATCCTAATCTACAATCCTGCTTTTTCAAAATACCTCACCATGAGACTGGAACGTATCAGTGTTCCCCTTTCAACAAGACTAAAAACCAAATTCTAAAATTGCGGTTCCCAGAAGCTAGCTAGTTGAATGCTGTCTCAGCCCTCTTTCCAATGTTTTTAGAGATCTTGTCTCCGTTGCACACAAGACCTAGAGTTCGAGTTATGGGGAGTGGTGAATCTTTCCCAGCATCGTTGCTCTCAGCCCTGCGGGATACTACCCTTTGCGGGGCAAGAATGCTATCCATGAATAGGCTCTGAGAACATTATCTGGGGATCTGTTGCAGGGCAACTGGGTGTCATTCAAGTGGAAGTGAACTAAGCTGGTACTAACCATAATGTTTTCTTCGTGTGGACGTGGGTGGGTGTGCATGTGTAGCCCCTCTATATTGTCACACTTCTGTACACATTTGTCACCTCACTGCTTCCCTTGGAGGTCCTTCACCTTTTGGTTATGGGAGCGTGCTTTGGCAATTGGGCAACAGGCAGCATGGGTCCAAATAGCCTGTGAGAAGCTGCAGATAGAACAGGGAAAGGGGAGATCAATACAGACTTCCTCCTATTATTTCTGCTGTTGCTATAGTGACTCTTTGAGTTCCTGTTAAAGGGTCAGCCTACTCCTAACCTTTGTTTGTCTCTACCCAGCAACTGGATTGAAACACATCGAAACGTGGTTTTTCATGTGTGCACACTACTGCCATTCTTGGATAAAATTTTAATTATGTGAGAGTTTTTTGGGGGGTTGGATTGGGAAGCCAATTAAAAAATAATAAAAAAAAACACTCCCAGAAATGCTGGATTTTAGTCTTACCTGGCGAATAAGCCTATGCAAAGAAACTCGAGATCTAAATTTGTGGCACCCCTATTACATGCTTTTTTTCTTTTCTTTTCTTTCTCCCCCCCCCCCTTTTTTTTTTGTCTGTATTTTCAACATTTCCCACATTTCTTCAATAATTAGCTTTGCCCTAAAGACTTTTCTTGTGAGGGTCAGTATCTCATTCATCTCAGACCAGATCGAGTTGACACGCTGCGTGAGCTAACTGTTGGAGCTCTCCTTGGCTTCAGCGGTAAAGCTTTCGTTGCTGAGAAATAAATATGCTTTGAAACACAGCAAGGTGTGTTTTTTTAAATGGTTGATTTATTCTTTTACTTTGAAGGACTTACATATTATGACCTAAATTCATTGTTACTCTAGACTAGAGTAGACCCATTGAATCAGTGATGTTTGTATTAAAATGTTGAGTTACTAGTTTCCCATTGATCTAATGGGTCTGTTGTACTTGGAACTTCTAACTGGATTTAGGTCTATATAATTTATTTATCTGTGGAGGTAATCTATAACAGCTTATTTCATTGGACACCGAAGCACCCTTTGTCTTTTGATAATTCTATAGATACGCTGATAGAAAAATATTATTATGGAACTAATCAGGGTGGATTTGATTTAAATCAGATCAATTTAAATCGCTATTTTAAATTTAAAAACCAGATTTTTTGACTATTTAAATCCGAAAAATATTTTTTTAAAAATTTAAATCATGATTTAAATTTTTTTTAATCATTGATTTTAATCCACCCTGAAACTAATATTCCAGTGGCCTTGCATAGCCTGTTACATTTCAGGAGAGATGAACCTCAAATTCCACTATCAGTCCCATTGAACCTTAACAGCCCATTGAGCTAGTAGGAGCTGGTGGCAGACGAGGAAAAAGATACTTGCCAGAGCCCTTGTAGAGCCACGGCCAGTATGACTGGACAGAACCTCGATGGCCAAATCCTCTTAAACAAAAATGGAGAAGGTTGTATTGCCTGCAAATTATATCTAGCAAGGCAAAGTTATTCACAGTTTTAAGTTATGCTGCTTATAAAAAGCCTCACCTTTTTGTCAATTGTCTTGGTGTTCCCAGCAAATAATTATGCTTAGGTTGGGACGTGGTGGCGCTGCGGGTTAAATCGCAGAAGCCTCTGTGCTGCAAGGTCAGAAGACCAGCAGTCGTAAGATCGAATCCACTCGTCGGTGTGAGCTCCCGTCGCTTGTCCCAGCTCCTGCCCACCTAGCAGTTCGAAAGCATGCAAATGCAAGTAGATAAATAGGTACCACCTCGGTGGGAAGGTCACGGTGTTCCGTGTCTAGTCACGCTGGCCACGTGACCACGGAAACTGTCTTCGGACAAACGCTGGCTCTGCGGCTTGGAAACGGGGATGAACACCGCCCCCTAGAGTCGGACACGACTGGACTAAATGTCAAGGGGAACCTTTACCTTTACCTGGGGACCACACTCGGGGGCCTCACATCATGGGGCTGCCTGTGCCTCCTGGCCACACTGCCCACTCCTCTCTTAAGGCCATGGATATTTCATAGAATCATGGGAGTTGATAAGGCCACAGAGTCTAACCCCCTGCTCAAGGCAGGAATCCAAATCAAAGCAGCTCTGACAGATGGTTGTCCAATTTTCTTTTGAATGCCTCCAACATTGGAGCACTCACCACCTCCCGAAGTAATTGGTTCCATTGTTGTACTGCTCTAACAGTTAAGAGGTTTTTCTTGATTTTCAGTGTAAATCTGGCTTCCTGTAGCTTGAGCCCATTATTACGTGTCATGCACTCTGGGATGCTTGAGAACAGATCCTGCCCCTCTGTATGAGTACCTTTCAAAAATGTGAAAAATGTTATCCTATCTCCCTTCAGTTTTCTTTTCTCAAGGCCAACCATGCCCAGTTCTTTCAGACTTTCCTCATAGGGCTTGGTTTCCAGTCACCTGATCATCCTTGTTGCCCTCCTCTGAAGAGCTGGAGTTGTGAACGCAAAGTGGCCTTGAGGAGATTCAATGCTAATGCAGATGCATAGCTATGCAGGGAACAGTCCTTTTCTTATCAAAGACCTTGATAACAGTGCATGTGTATGTGTGTGTGTGGAATAAAGTGCCTTCGTTCTTTCTCTAGATAGAACACTTGCGATATTTGCCTTTGCTTCTCAGATGTTTTTGTAGTGCAATAAGGGAAAGAACGGTATATGGGCAACAATGAGGGGATTCAGGTCTAGGCAGGTTTTTCCACCCGTGTGCCATTAACAAGCCTATTATATATAAATATAAAATGTTTGAAATCATAATGTAATGGTTGCATTCCAAACCAACATTTAATGAAAAGGGAAGGGAAAGAACAGTGGTTTATTTTATTTTATAGACATATATTTGGTTTCCTGATATCAATTGGAATACTCATTTGTGTGCTATCCACTCCATGCCCAGTTGTTACCTGAACAGAAAGTCCAGTTCCGAAAATGACCAACCTTCTAAGGTCTGGGGTGTATGGGAGCTAAGGAGAGGCGTGTTGCAGTTGGGAGCCAATTCCAGCTGTGGTAGAGAGTGAGCAGAAGGGCCAGAGGTACAGTTTATTGTCAAGGACAGGCAATGGTTTGGATCTAGCTCAAGGAGGCAAGAACCAGACGAGGGAAGCAAGTGATATGCTCATGGATGGAACCAGGAGCCCTCCAGAAGCCAGTCTCCAGGGCTTCATTTCATGCGCCACCACATTTCTGCTCCCTCAGCCCTGTCTGTCAAGTGTGCCATCAAGGCTGCAGTAGCAGCCTGAGTACCATCAGCTGATTCTATATCCTGCACATAGGGGACACCAGGTCCTGTGGAACATTTTTATCTCAACTGGTTCCTAGGCTTGAGCAAGTTACTCCACTGAATAGCATTACAGGTTCTCTGGCCTTGCTGGCCTCTTCTGCCTGCTGATCGTGTCGGATACCCACATCATCTTTGATGTCCCTGGCCATTGTTTCCTTGATCTGTGGTCTAACCTCCAGCCTGTCCTTGCCTATAACTCCTTTCCCTGGCCCTTGACACCCCCAATTTTATTGCACTGCTTGACCACATAGGCTGCTTGTTTCATTCTGGAGGGCGACTTTGACATTTGAGAAGCAGCAAATGGACAGCTTCCTTGAAGCAGCTTCTGCCCAAGATGCAGAGAGTCTCAGACCCTTCTTGGTTTAACACAGGCTAGTATCCTGTTTGAGAATTCCACACATTCTTGACTCTGCAGAACCTGCTGCGGCAGTTTAATAATGTGGCAGTTGTGTGTGTGCGATCATGAACAACTGGAATCTCTTCAGATCGTTCTGGAAGCTTTTGTCATTGGACGTCTGTACACTCATAAATATTGAACAGGGAACTGGACACAGCTTGGCACCTGGGAATAAGCAACTACTGATGACACAGTTACTTTTAACAATCAGTTATCGTGTAACGGGAACATAACTGAGTGGCATTTTATAAATAATAGAACTTGAGGAAAATGATTGCTATGTGCGTGCGATTGTCTAGTTTCTAAAGCTACTTTTTGTGGTTTTAAAATTGTGTTTAAACTATTTTAAGAGACAGTTGTAGCAGAAATTTTCATGGTTTATATCATTTCCCCATTAATCCTAAATTGTGTTTTTTAAAAAGTAGCAGTAACAATTAAATATTGTAACAGCAGTGAAATATTTGAGGGGTTGTGCTTAAAAATTAATTTTCCAAACTCTTTTACAACATTTTTGAAGATTTTCAGTTACTTTAAAGGATTGCTCATCCAGTACAGGTTGCTGTTCTTAATGCAGCTACAGCATTATTATATCCTGAGCAAGAAAACCCTGACACGAGGCATGCCCTTAATGGAAAAATAATACGAGTTTATTAGAAAAGCGTAGATATGCAACAGGTAACATTTGCAGAAATTGCATCTAGTCTATCTCTTAGTGATTGAACCTGACCACCTTCCTAAGGGGAGGGACACAGGCTGTCCTCAGAGCTTAGTTGTTCTTCGTGGCCTCTGTGAATCACACCCTGGGTTATTCGCGCCTGCGCGGAGCCTCATCGGAAGATTCTAGAGCTTCTGTGGTAGCAATGAACACGTTAGAATATGCCCCTCCCCACCCGTATAAGTACCTTGGCGCCAAGCATCCCCTTTCAGTTTCTTTCAACCGCTGCGTTGAGAGCCTCAAATTCTGCTTCTGTGAGTAAAAGAGAAAGAGAGCCTATTCTTGATTCCTTCCTGTTATCAATCTTTTTCTTTTAAACTATTAGATCAAACTCTTTATCATCAGAGATTTTTCTTTTCCCCTTGCTCTGCCTCCAGCCGCAGCACCCCCCCCCCCCCTCCAATCATCGGTTTTTCTCCTCACTTATTTTCTCCTATTCATGGCCCCTTTGGGCCCGTTTAAGCACTGCGTTGTCTGTGACAATAAGATCCCACTTTCCGACGGACACGCTAAGTGCCTTTTCTGCTTTCAAAAATTTTAAGTGCTGAGTTCTTCGATCTCGCCTCTCGAGGCTAAAACTCCGACTTTGGGAACAATCCTTACAACCAGTTCAAATGGCCCAACCTCCCTGTAGGGCCACTTCCCAAACCAAAGCAATGGAAAAAGCCGTTACTGAATCATCGAAACAACGCCCATCGGCTACACCAGCTCATTCCGATTCTCCATCTGCATCGTCTAAGACCTCGAAGACACACAAATCGAAACCTTCCATACCGAAGTCCTCGACTTCGAAAACAACCTCTAAACGTCAAAGACCGACTGAAGCTGCTCCAGCTCCGGAGCCTGTTCATCCTAAACGAGCTCAACAGTCTAAGCCTACAGACATCCCACCACAACCACAACTCTCTGAATCAATTTCAGTCGGATCTCCCTCAGATGATGACAGACTTCCGTCTCATCAACCCTGTTCTCAGTCTCCAGAATGAGATGATAGAGTCGACCAACTAACGTCCTCTCCTCCCAGTCCACAACCTTCCATTCCTTCCAGCAATCCTTCGGTTATTCCATCGCCTGAGGATTCCCATCCCGAACGGCTCGACACCATTCCATATTCAATGCCCTCGGATCGCCCACCGATCCCTAACCAGGACCATCAACATCAGCAATCTTGACAGCTCGCTTCATCGCATGTGATTCAAACCCATGCTCAGCACGCGCATTGGGTTGCCATTTGCCTCGACCAGTGCTCTGCTCGACAAACTGCACCAACTAGTCGACCAGGTGTTTTACCCGGTTCGATAATACCATCTAATAGTTGGCCTACCTCTCGGCAACCATCGGTGTCGAAGCGGCCACATCACCGAGAGGTGACTATACCTCGACCTGCTTCCCATTTGGTATCGAAAAAACCTCGGACGGTCGAGCAGATTTCATCCACACGTGAGGCTTTTGCAGCCCCAGCTTCCCGATACTTTCCTACTACAATAGTTGAAGGAAATCACTCTTCACGCTCGGCATCGCCAGCGTCAATTTATTCTACTGCTATGCCATCGCATCAGCAACCTCCGTTTCGACATCACAGAGACACAGGCTCTGATATTGACAATCTGTATTGCTCCCAAGCAGGAATAGGAAAACATTCCCAGGGAGACGCGTTTGTCGGCTGTTGGCCCAAGACTCTTACCTACCTTTTTCCACCATTCCCTCTCCTCCACAAAGTTGTCATCCGTCTACAACAAGACAAAACCAATGCCATCGGTATAGCCCCTTCGTGGCCGAGACAGACTTGGTTCCCAGTTCTCCGCAGTCTCTCATCAGACATCCACCATCTCCCCCGCCTGCCACACCTTCTCACACAGAACAACTCCCAAGTCCTATACCCGGACTTACCTGTTCTGCACCTGGCAGCGTGGAGGATTCTCCCTCGTTAATGAACATTCTTCATCATGCCAAAAAACCATCCACAAGGAAAGCCTACCTGTACAAATGGAAGAAATTTCAATCCTTTACCAAATCTTCCTCATCATCCTCCATCAATCCATCACTTTCCACTGTTCTCCGCTTCCTCCTACATCTCAAATCCAAGGGCCTCTCCATCTCATCCTTGAGAGTCTACCTTTCCGCAATAATATCATACCAACCTCCAAATTCTCCAGCAGCAAACTTCTTCAAACATCCAACAACGAAACGTTTTCTGAAAGGTCTCTCTCATATCTACCCTGATACTTGACCTCCCTCTCCACAATGGTCACTAACTCTTGTTTTGAAACAGCTTACCAAAGCTCATTTTGAGCCATTAGCTACAACTGACTTAAGACTCCTCACCTTTAAAACAGCTTTTCTCGTAGCCATCACCTCAGCTCGACGAGCTAGTGAATTGGCAGCTTTACGCTCTGACTACCCTTATCTACAATTTTTTCTCGATAAGGTGAAGTTATTCATGGACATTTCCTTCCTCCCCAAAATTGTCTCATCTTTCCCAGCCAATTGTCCTTCCTTCATTTTTTCCGTCACCTTCTTCAAACCAAGAAAAAATACTCTATACGTTGGATGCCAGAAGAGCTCTTGCTTTTTATCTCCAATGTACTCAACCTTTTAGATAGTCACCTCGTCTTTTCATAAGCCATCAACTACCTACGAAAGGCCGTCAGGTGACTTCCCAATCTATATCCAGATGGATCGCTTCAACCATTCATTTGGCTTATCAACTTGTTAGACAACCAGCCCCTAGAGTGGTTCGCCCTCACTCCACCAGGGCAGTGGCAGCTTCTACAGCCTTTCTCCGCGGCGTACCTCTTCCGGACGTCTGCGCCTCTGCCACTTGGGCACAGCCGTCCACTTTTATCCGTCATTATAGACTCGACCTCCGGTAGAAGTCTGATGCAGCCTTTGGATGTGCTGTTCTAGCCTCTGCCTTGGCGTGACACCCTGCCTCTGGGTAAGACAGCTTATTAGTCACCCAGGATGTGATTCACAGAGGCCACAAAGAAGAATGACAGGTTACCCACCTGTAATTGTAGTTCTTCGAGTGGACCTCTGTGATTCACACATCCCGCCCGTCCTCCCCTCTGTCACACCATTGTTTGCTTATTATTAAGCGGCGGTTGACACAACTGAAAGGGGACGCTTGGCGCCAAGATACTTATATGGGTAGGGAGGGGCATATTCTAATGTGTTTATTTCTACCGCAGAAGCTCTAGAATCTTCTGATGAGGCTCCACGCAGGCTTGAATCACCCAGGGTGTGAATCACAGAGGTCCACTCGAAGAACTACAATTACAGGTGGGTAACCTGTCGTTCTTTTGCCCTGCCTTATACATGAAAACAGCTTGTGCCATTGTGTCAGTTTCGGGAAGAAGAGTCCTGTGAATGCACAACCAATCCTTTTGCTAAACATGTTAGCATCAATAAAGCACTGTACAAATGCCAAGCATAATTATTTCCAGCATGTACATAAGATAGCGATCCATACGGCCTGTGCTTAGAATACCCTCTTCCTTTTCCTTAGCAGTAAAAAGCTGAATCTATGTTTTCCCCCCTCCTTCACATAAATCATATTTTGATTCACATTTGCTAGGACTGCTGAAGAGTAGGGCAAACTGAGTTGCTTTGTTTTGCATCTGGCTCATAAATGGGCATAAAATTTGGAAAAGTTACTTTTTTTTTACTACAGCTTCCAGAATCTCTTAGGCAGATTGGTCACTGGCCATATTGGCTGGGTGCTTCTAGGCTTTGTCCAAAAAAGCAGCTTCTTTAAGAGGTGAGTTACTGGCAATAGACCAGACCTGGTCTACCATGTAGACAAGAACAGTCATCTTTTGTTCCAGGTAAGCAGTTTATGGAATAGGATGTGCAGAGTAAACTGCTTACCTGGAACAAAAGATGACTGTAGAGTAACAGGCTGAATAGGCTTTACTGGATGATCTTTTACCAAGGACTGCTTTTTTATTGGGGCTTTTAAAAAAAAGGACTTGAAAGGACAGGCATACCTACCGATCAGCAGAAAAGCCACCGCAGAAAAGCCACCGTCTGCCACCAGAGAGGGCACCTGAACTGCGAGCCACAGATACTTTCCATATCAATTTACACACCACTCCTGCTCATTCCACCTGCCGCTTTAGTCAGGGAGAGAACTACTGAAGTGAGAAGAAAATGACACAGAGGAGGTCTGGAAAATGAGAAAAAGACAAAAGGGGAAAGAAGACTGACAAATACAGAATGAGAAAAAGACAAAAGGCAAAAAGGAGACTGACAAATACAGAATGAGAAGTGAATTGGAAATGACAAGATCAGGGAAAGATCAGTTTGGAAAGTGAAAATGGGAAACAGGAGAAATAGATGGAGAATGGAATGTGAAAAGGCAAAAGGGAATGAAGGTAGTGAATGAAATGCTGTGAGAAGGGAAGTGTGAAAGGATGGGCAATGGGGTCACAGATTTTCTTACAGAAGGATCAACCTGGGCTACTGGGACAGATTTATTGCTAAGCAAACTGACATAGCCAGCTATTCCAGAATTGCTAAGCTACCGTGTTCATTTCTGGAAGCTGTTTTCAATGTGTCTGATTTAAAGAGATCAATGCAGGAGGTTTTGTGGAATTTCAGGGTTTTTCTCTGGGATGTTTTTATCATTCCAGCCTTCAAGTTGTCCTTTAGTATTTGGCAAAGATTTGGTGAAAGGGAGAAAAATGGATCATGTACCCTCCTTCATTGCATGCTTCTGCTACAAAGCAGATTTGAGCTCAGTGTACCGAAGAAACATCTGGATTTTGTTCGTTTCTGATTCTGTTGGAGGGATTGCCTCGTTTGTTTCGGTGTCTTTTGATACTGGACCTTTTGTTAAACTTGAAAGAGACCTTTCAGGTTTTCCTGTTCAAGTTCTGTCTGCAATTCATCCAAAAAGAACCCTAAACAACCCTTCCTAAACTACTCTTTAAAAGTAAGGTAAAGGAGACCAGAAAGAAACTATTTGAAAGCCCTAAAGAACTGTTGAAAATGCAGGCCCAAGGCAAGCAATCAACAGTAAATTAACAGCACCATTTAAAAAAATCAGAAAACACACACACACACAGTGGGGGAGGTAAAGTATTCAGTTCTTTAAAAAAGTCTCCAGTTCATGAATATGGAATATTGTGCTTTTGTACCCACAATTAAAAAAAAACCCAAGGAAGCAGTCCCATATTGCTGCACAATATCGTGCCCCACGTTGCCAGCAGGAAAAAGGATGCCAAGCTTTAACAGGGCAACCTGAATGTTGATATCACCAATGGCAGCAGCCAAGATGGTCTGCAGGATACCCTCTTCTGCTCACAATCATTCCCACTTGTTGAAAAACAGCCCTGACAATTGCTTTGTGTTTGGGTGAGAAAAGCAAAAAAGCAAAGCGTGCTGCTTATATACTGCCCCAAAGTGCTTCAAGCACTCTCTGGACGGCTTACAAATTAATTATATAGGCTACACATTGCCCCCCCCCCCCCGCGAGCTGGGTACTCATTTTACCGACCTCAGAAGGATAGAAGGCTGAGTCAACCTTGAGCCAGCTACCTGGGATTGAACCCTGGGTTGTGAGCACAGTTTTGGCTGCAGTACAGCAGTTTCACCACTTCTGCACCACGAGAAGTGGTTAATGGTTGAAAAAAGGAGTTAGCTGCTGGGATTTTCCCTTGCATGGTGCTACTTTGTGAATGGTAGTGGTTCTGGGGGACTTCTGTTTCTGAAATAACCTTACATAAGGACTGTAAAGTTATTTTTACAAGTAGAATTTGAACTGTCTAACAGAGTAAGATAGATTGAAGGGTGAAATTGGCAGGGGGTGTTGGGAGGCTGGGTGACCACACACTGGGGCCTGAGAGACTGAGAAAAGGGCCTCCTGGAAGATCTTAAAAAACAGATGGAGTTGGGTGTCATCAGCACACTGGTGGTACCAGATTGCAAAATTCTGGACAGCCTCTTTCCGATTTTTCATGTATATGTGAAATAGTTATGGGAAATCATAGAACCCTGAGACACTCCGCAGGCTAATGGTCAAGGTGTTGAACAGGAGTCCCCCAGCACAAAAATACAGTCATAGAGTTTCCTAAACTAAAGTGACTACAATGTGGGGAGATTTCTCTTCCCCACCCCAATTTGATGTCTTCCTTGAGTCCACAACCAGAACGCAGCAGTAGGCAGCAAAAATAATCCAGGAAAGGAAGGGAGAATAGTAACTAGTAACTTTTAATAATTAAATTTCCAAGCTCTTGTTATATTTGTCATTTACCTAATGTCATACTGCATAGGAACCTGGAATGTAAGATCTATGAACCTTGGTAAACTGGATGTGGTCAAACAGGAGATGGCAAGAATAAACATTGACATCCTGGGCGTCAGTGAACTAAAATGGAGGGGAATGGGCGAATTCAATTCAGATGATTATCATATCTACTATTGTGGGCAAGAATCCAGTAGAAGAAATGGAGTAGCCCTCATAGTCAACAAAAGAGTGGGAAAAGCTGTATTGGGATACAATCTCAAAAATGATAGAATGATTTCAATACAAATCCAAGGCAGACCTTTCAGCATCACAGTCATCCAAGTTTATGCACCAACCACCCATGCTGAAGAGGCTGAAATTGACCAATTCTATGAAGACTTACAACACCTTCTAGAACTGACACCAAAGAAAGATGTTCTTGTCATTATAGGGGACTGGAATGCTAAAGTAGGGAGTCAAGAGATAAAAGGAACAACAGGTAAGTTTGGCCTTGGAGTTCAAAACGAAGCAGGGCAAAGGCTAATAGAGTTTTGTCAAGACAACAAGCTGGTCATCACAAACACTCTTTTCCAACAAGACAAGAGGCGACTCTACACATGGACATCACCAGATGGGCAATACCGAAATCAGATTGATTATATTCTCTGCAGCCAAAGATGGAGAAGCTCTATACATTCAGCAAAAACAAGACCTGGAGCTGATTGTGGCTCTGATCATCAGCTTCTTATAGCCAAATTCAAGCTTAAACTGAAGAAAGTAGGAAAAACCACTGGGCTAGTCAGGTATAATCTAAACCAAATCCCTGATGAATACACAGTGGAAGTGAAGAACAGATTTAAGGAATTAGACTTGGTGGACAGAGTGCCTGAAGAACTATGGATGGAGGCTCATAACATTGTGCAGGAGACAGCAACAAAAACCATCCCAAAGAAAAGGAAATGCAAGAAAGCAAAGTGGCTGTCCAACGAGGTCTTACAAATAGCAGAGAAGAGAAGGGAAACAAAATGCAAGGGAGATAGGGAAAGTTACAGAAAATTGAATGCAGAGTTCCAAAGAATAGCAAGGAGAGACAAGAGGGCCTTATTAAATGAACAGTGCAAAGAAATAGAGGAAAATAATAGAAAGGGAAAAACCAGAGATCTGTTCAAGAAAATTAGAGATATTAAAGGAACATTTTGTGCAAAGATGGATATGATAAAGGATAAAAATGGTAGGGACCTAACAGAAGCAGAAGACATCAAGAAGAGGTGGCAAGAATACACAGAGGAATTATACCAGAAAGATTTGGATATCCCGGACAACCCAGATAGTGTGGTTGGTGACCTTGAGCCAGACATCCTGGAGAGTGAAGTCAAGTGGGCCTTAGAAAGCATGGCAAACAACAAGGCCAGTGGAGGTGATGGCATTCCAGTTGAACTATTTAAAATCTTAAAAGATGACACTGTTAAGGTGCTACACTCAATATGCCAGCAAGTTTGGAAAACTCAACAGTGGCCAGAGGATTGGAAAAGATCAGTCTACATCCCAATCTCAAAGAAGGGCAGTGCCAAAGAATGCTCCAACTACCGCACAATTGCACTCATTTCACACGCTAGCAAGGTTATGCTCAAAATCCTACAAGGCAGGCTTCAGCAGTATGTGGACCGAGAACTCCCAGAAGTACAAGCTGGATTTCGAAGGGGCAGAGGAACTAGAGACCAAATTGCTAACATGCGCTGGATTATGGAGAAAGCCAGAGAGTTCCAGAAAAACATCTACTTCTGCTTCATTGACTACGCAAAAGCCTTTGACTGTGTGGACCACAGCAAACTATGGCAAGTCCTTAAAGAAATGGGAGTGCCTGACCACCTTATCTATCTCCTGAGAAATCTATACGTGGGACAGGAAGCAACAGTTAGAACTGGATATGGAAGAACTGATTGGTTCAAAATTGGGAAAGGAGTACGACAAGGCTGTATATTGTCCCCCGGCTTATTTAACTTATATGCAGAATACATCATGCGAAAGGCTGGACTGGAGGAATCCCAAACCGGAATTAAGATTGCCGGAAGAAATATCAACAACCTCCGATATGCAGATGATACCACTCTGATGGCAGAAAGTGAGGAGGAATTAAAGAACCTCTAAATGAGGGTGAAAGAGGAGAGCGCAAAAAATGGTCTGAAGGTCAACATCAAAAAAACTAAGATCATGGCCACTGGTCCCATCACCTCCTGGCAAATAGAAGGGGAAGAGATGGAGGCAGTGACAGATTTTACTTTCTTGGGCTCCATGATCACTGCAGATGGTGACAGCAGCCACGAAATTAAAAGGCGCCTGGTTCTTGGGAGGAAAGCGATGACAAACCTAGACAGCATCTTAAAAAGCAGAGACATCACCTTGCTGACAAAGGTCCGCATAGTCAAAGCTATGGTTTTTCCTGTAGTGATGTATGGAAGCGAGAGCTGGACCATAAAGAAAGCTGACCGCCGAAGAATTGATGCTTTTGAATTGTGGTGCTGGAGGAGACTCTTGAGAGTCCCCTGGACTGCAAGGAGAACAAACCTATCCATTTTGAAGGAAATCAACCCTGAGTGCTCACTGGAAGGACAGATCCTGAAGCTGAGGCTCCAATACTTTGGCCATCTCATGAGAAGAGAAGACTCCCTAGAAAAGACCCTGATGTTGGGAAAGTGTGAGGGCAAGAGGAGAAGGGGACGACAGAGGATTAGATGGTTGGACAGTGTCATCGAAGCTACCAACATGAATTTGACCCAACTCCGGGAGGCAGTGGAAGACAGGAGGGCCTGGCGTGCTCTGGTCCATGGGGTCACGAAGAGTCGGACACGACTAAACGACTAAACAACAACAAATGTCATACTCATTGGCAATTGCAAAGCCAAAAAGTGGATGGATGGATAGAGAGAGCGAGAGCTGGCTTTCATCTGATGGACTGTCCCTCTTTGTGAATAGACACATGTGAATTCTCCGTTTCTGACACTCTGCTGCAATCTAGTGAAGCTCTTTATTAACATACGTAAAAAAGAATGCACATGTGCAGCATCCAAGTGACAAATGGTTTGTAAAGTGTAAACACACTTGCTGTGTTGATGAGCTGAATGCATATCTACCCATATGTGTCTTAACACTATATATTTATAACTCTTTCAGTTGTGTACACACACACACACACACACTTTGTGAACAACCTTATCTTCAGGGGCTTGGAAATCCAGAAGCTTGGTACTCTAAGAATAATTTTTCAGTGGGAAATTGTATTTTTCCTACAGCCTTTGTAACTCCAGAAGTCTGTAACCTAAAATCTGGTAGGCTGCCACTATGTTATTGTTTTCACTAACATTTTGCAGAGCTTAGAGTAATAAAACTCTATAATTAAATATTTCATGCAGTAGGATACTGCTGCCCTAAAATCTTGAAACGCTAGACTATTGTGAACTCAAAATATTATAATCACAGAAAGAGTTCACTATAGGACTTACAAATGTTGCTTCATGTTTACTTATGGTAACATAAACGAGTTCATTTAACATAAACATTACATTGTAACATAAACACTTTCAGCTGTCAGAAATGTTTTGTTCAGTGTCCTTGCAGGCTGGCTAATTGTTTTTGAATGAGTATAGTAAACTATTGTTCAAGCCTCACTTTTTAAAAGCACTTTCCTTTTCAGGGCTGTTTTTGTATACGCCCTTAATTATTTTAACACTGTATATGCACAAAATTTCAAACCTTGACAGTGCAGGAATTATGTAACTGAATAATACAGCGGTGATGGTTGAAATAACCAGGATAGCACTATTAGTGCACTTGAAACTTGGCAACAAGATTTTTGTTGAATATCAGGATAAACTTCTTAACTGTTAGAGCAGTACGAAAATGTAATCCATTACTTCAGGAGGTGGTGAGTGCTCCAATGCTGGAGGCATTTGAGAGAAAATTGGACAACCATCTGGCAGATATAGTTTGATGTGGATTCCTGCATTGACCAGGGAATTGGACTTGATGATCTCATAGGCCCCTTCCAATTCCATTATTCTGTGATTCTACTCCAAGCCTGGAGGATATGGGAACAGTGGAGGCAAATCAGCTGATTCTGGGCTTGTTGGGCTGTTCAGGTATTACATCCTTGATTTCTCTTTCCACTCTTCCTTTGTGTTCCCTTGATTCATTTTATTTGAAAAACAAACATGAAAGCAAGCAAAGGAGATAGGATGGGTGTCTGGGAGAGATTGGAGCCATGGGTAAGCAGGAGGAAACTACTTGATTACTTCAGTTGTACATACCTTGGGTGACTTAATGTTTGCTCCACAGGTGAGCCAAACCCTCCTCAAGAAGAGTGAGTTCTGAGTTAAAGGAAACAAATTTTAAATTAGTATCAACCTCTCATCAGAGGGATCAATCATTAGTATCGACCTCTCATCACCCTAATCTTACTGCAGTTTGTTAGCAATGTGTTTTTTTATTGATTGGTTGGTTGGTTTAAAGAAGACATTCTTTGCAGGGTACCCATAATACTCTGAATATCTGCTTCCCAAGACCAGTGACTATTCCACTCACATGGTGTTCGGGGATTCTTGTTAGGCGCAATTGAGCCCCCGTGAACTTGCCCTTCTGCCTTTGTGGAAGTGCAAGCATTGCCTTCCCTCCTCCGCAGCTAATCTTAAACAGGGTCTTGGCCGCTGCTGATAATTCTTCAAACACTGCTTCTGAAGGGTGTGTAGTGCAAATAGCTTTCTTGAAAGGGCCCTTTAGAAAGTAGAAGGAAAGCTGAACGAAAGCTATTAGTGTGCCTTTCTGAAATCGGAATTTTCTCTGGAGTGAACCTCACTTTCATGTTAACAGCCATGTGTATGCATGAGTCAGGGCTTGTTGCTGCTGTGTAACATGGACTTTAGTGCATAACTGATACCATGTTTATCTGGTTTTGATGGCTTCAGTCCAGGCGTGTTTCACAGATAGGATGTTTGTGTCTACAGTGCACCTTCTTTTCAGACTCGGGCCAGCTGAAGAAAGACCTGCCGAATCATTCAGACCTCATATGACTGGGAAATCTCTGCCACCTCTACAGATAATCAAGGTTGACCTTGTCCTGGAGCAATCTGTATCCCACCACACTGAAGCACTGTCTTAACTTTTTCTAGCCAGTTTGGCTCTTAATGATTTTGGAAACTTTGTGTTGTACATTGTAGTCTTTATAGCAGTGGTTCCCAACCTTGGGTCCCTAGACGTTCTTGGCCTAAAACTCCCAGAAGCCTTCACCACTAGCTGTGCTGCCCAGGATTTCTGGGAGTTGTAGTCCAAGAACATCTGGGGACCCAAGGTTGGGAACCATTGCTCTAAAGAGTATGATATAACGTAATGGCTGAGAGGCCCAGCTATGAATAAAGAACCACTGGCAGAACTTCTGCATCTGCAGTATGATCGTTGAAAGGCTGCAGGCCTCTCTGGGTGTGTTTCACTCCATCCCATTAGATACATGTCCTGTCATTATTATATGGAAATGGCAATGCTGCCTTGCAGGGTTGTTATAAAGGTTGCCACAAAATAACATATATTAAGTGTTTTGAACTCTCTTAAGAGAATAGTTTTATAAATGTATGGTTATTTTCAGTCACATTCAGTTTTAAATTATATACCATATTTCCACACAACATAAATAATAACTGTAATATGAAACAAAATGCAGAATGAATTCAGGATTAAAATAATAAAACATTAGTGTAGCAATTTAGGGACGTGCCACTCAGATTTTCTGGACTCCCAGAATTCCAAGAATGTCTTGGACACTGCATGGCCTAGTTTTAGCTTATTTTCTACTGTAAGTGTACAAAAAAGGAAACTGCCATGGTGTTTCCTGGAGCTGTAGGCTTGTTGACCCTTAGGCTCCATAGACGATGCCTCCCAAAGAATTACAACATCTGGGAAGCACCCTTGCAGCTTCCTTTTTTGTATAATAGCAACAGGAAGTAGGCAAAAGCTAGGCCGTGCAGTCTTTGAAACAAGGCCCTGGTCCTGGTGAGCAAAGTGTAGGTGTCTACAGATGTCTGTAGGTGATGGGGGACACGGCTAGCTGCTGCGAAGTTGATTGTGCAAGGAAAGATCTCACACACACACTTCAGAACCTCATGAGAAATTAGGGAAGTACAGGAATCCTGAACATCACCCAGAAGAATTAATCTGAAACTCCTTCTTTAAAATTATTTTTGAAAAGAATTAGTTTTCTATCAAGTTGCAAGAGAATTGCTGAATTTTCTGTGTGAGAGGGAAGGAGAGAGAGAAAAAACAGTTAAGGTATTTTACAACAATTAAAATAAGTCAAAGTTAAAACAAAGCAATGTATCTATATTTTAAAAATGTTGTTTCCCCTGAAAATAGCAAACCATTGTGTAATCAATGAGCAAAAGGTCAGTATGAACCAGCCGGTCACATCAAAGCAAATGTCTGAACTTTGCACCAAAGAGGCGATAATGTTCAGTCCAGATAGGACCTAGTTGGGAGAACATTCCATAGACTGGGGTGAAGAGAGTTGCAAAGACCATTTCCTGTGTCACCATTCTCTTAACTAGAGATGGGCATGAACTTTGGTCCATAGCTTCATGCCAGTTCATTGGAATGGCACCACAGGTGCCGCACATTCCCTTCCCCCCCCCCACTAGCTGGCTTCCCCACCCACCAGCTGGTGCATGCTGCTCTTCCCCTCCTCTTCATGCATTTGAACAGTTGCAGCAGGAACGCGTGCTTCCCTCTGCCTCCTCCGGCAGCCACCCACTCAAACGAGTCGGGGCAGGGATTACTGCAGTTCTGCCTTTGAGTGGGCGGCTGCTGGAGGAGGCGGAGGAGGGAAGCATGCATTCCTGCTACAACTGTTCAAACGTGTGAAGAGGAGGGGAAGAGCAGCATGCGCCAGATGGTGAGTGGGGAGCCGGCTAGCGGGGTGGGGGAAGGGAACATATGGCACCTGTGGTGCTGTTCCAATCAACCTCAAAACCGAGGTTCATGCCTGTCTCTTAACCAATTAGAGAAACATTAATTTGATTATTGAGCACCACACTGATATTGTTGCTTTAAACATCTATATCCTGCATGAATATAATGGCAGTCTGACACCTATACAAAACCTTTTTGCAGCTGATACAAGTATATCCCTGAATTTGAATCAGAGGTGGGAAAAGTTACTCTTGGGGATGAGGGGATGTTATAGATTCAAGAATAGGCAAGGCTTCTGATTTAAACAGCAAACCACTTTTACCTTCTGGGTAAACATGCAGGGGACCAGGTTTTGTGGCTGGCTGCCATTCCAAGCACAATTACCTGACAACAGGTCTTGCTGCCGTCAGAGGAGGCTTAACTTCAGAGAGAACATACTCTGTACTGGTTGTAAGCCACCCAAGTCTGATTTGCGTTGTGTTCAACAGTGAAGGAGAGCAATGCTATGACCTTATTGGATGCTCCTCATGCCTCACGCAAAGGAACGCTTGTCACAGCTCTAGTGATTTAGGATGAAGCCAGGCAAATATATCTTAGTTCTTCCTGCCTAGACGGGGCAGTTTCCTTTATAATGCAATATGGAGAAACCGTCGGTGTAATTGGTGACAAATGGCAGTGCCTGAGAGGTGCCCTTTGCTACAATTCAGAGCTTCTGCAATTCATTTGTCAGAGGTCTGGCGCAGTGGATGCTTTTAGCTCTGGGACACACATGGCTCCGGAGAGATGATCGCCTTTTTATTGCACTCCACTCTGCGGCTAAAAGATGGCAGACTTTTTGACATTCGCAGCGCTCTTGTTAAAGCAGCCGAGCTCGAAAGCTGCCCCATGCATTGAAATACTGCGAAGTTACGCATGCTCTCCCCAACTCTCTCTTGTGTTTGCTCTGAAGTGTCCTTGAAGTGAAATCGTAATGGAATGCCACACAGGGTAGACTACGTCCATGATACCAGGTGAGGAGAAACTGCAGTAGGGGAACATGGCGAACACATCTTGGTCCTCATTTCATGGCCTTCTCTCCCCTCCCCCCCCCCGATCTTTAGAACTGTACAAAGTATCTAGCCATTAAAAATAAATAAGCAAGCAAGCAGAACTGCAGAGCTGGAAGGGAGCCTATAGATCAGGGAGCCCAGGCTCTGCCAAGGCGGCCCAGTGGGGAATGGAACTCCCAACCTCTGGCTCCCCAGCCAGAGACCTACGCCACTCAGCTTTCCAGCAGGTCAGTGTACCTTTACAGAGGATCAAACCTGAGTATCGGGGTGGGGTGGGCAATTTGGACATCAAGGTGAGAGCTTTGGACACAGGCCACCCATCAGGCTGTCGACCAGAGATGGAAAACATTGTTTCGTTTCGTCCACAACACCTAGAATGAGCCAGCCGCTATAGCCACCGGGGCTGTTGCCTGTGGTGCTCTGGAAGTGGTCGGCTAAGCAAGTAACTTTACCCATCCTTACAGTGGACATGCTGCCCCTCAAGCCACTCCCTGCCCTCCTTCCATTTCCCTGCTGCAGGCTCCTTATTTTATTTCTATATTTACAGCACTTGATTTAATAACATTTTTCAAGACTCTTCAACTTAGAGCAT
Source organism: Intellagama lesueurii (assembly GCA_037013535.1). Lineage (NCBI taxonomy): Eukaryota > Metazoa > Chordata > Lepidosauria > Squamata > Agamidae > Intellagama > Intellagama lesueurii. The sequence continues at coordinate 223,319,190 of JBAJHW010000001.1, forward strand.
CTGTTTTACCAGCTTTTTGTTGCTGAAGGAGCCCAGAGTTTCCTGTGATTTGTTGGAGTTTGATTTGGAACCTCACATGTCATCTGTGGTTTATTATGTGACTGGGAAAGATTTTTCTGGGCTGGGATGATTGTCCATTTATCTGGTACTAACCAATAATTCCTTCCATCCTTTGAATTCAAAGAGCCCCGCCTCTCTACTGAGGTTTCTTTCCTTCTTTAATCTGTTGGTGGTGGTGGTTTGTTTGCTGTGGATCAGTTCAGTTGGTTGCTAAGTATGTGTGCAGTAAAGAAAGCAGTTCACGTGAATCTGTAATGTCAAGCAATTGTAAGTAAAGAATTTTTAAAATTCTACTCATGTCTCAAAGTGAGTTATTGAGACTTTAAGTGGCAGTCAATGAGAAAGGGGTGGCTTCTGGGGAACTTGAAGCTATTCTTCTCTGTGTGTCTCTGTGCTGCATAGCAAAAACGGGAATTTTACCAAAAATTCAAAACTCTGCAACATGATTTGCACCTAGACTTCTCTTTATAAATCCATTTCTTTTCTCTTCAAGAAGATGCTTTTTAAAAAGAAATCCGTAGCAAACCTTTAAGAAATCATAATGACCTCCATTTCCCTGCTGAAGCTTCTCTGCTGGAACTTTTTATGTTGTTTGAGTGCAAACTGAAACCTTCCTACTTAGAATTTCACACGGTGGGTGTCCACTGTTGCCCCTTAGAACAAAGCAAAACTAAAAATAGTCCACATTTTCAGGAGTGAGTGGGAAGTCACAGGAAAAAAAGGGCTGTCCTGTGCAAAACAAGAGGCACATCAGATGGAGGGCAAGAAAATTGCTGCTATCATCAGCGCACAACCGGGGAATTTTAAAAACACAAATGTTCTGTCTGGAAGAGCCCTCACATGTTTTCATTGAAATATTTATGCAATATGCTATACAAGCAACACAATAACTATTTGGAAATAATGTAAAGGCCCTTCTAAAAACAAGAATAACACCTAACATTAAAACAGTTATACAAAGAAGAAAAAGACAGATGAATAATTATCATTAGCCAGGAAAAAAACAGTGTCAATAAATATGGTCTCAAGGGGCCTTTTGTCTTCAGGTATAGGAAAATTTGCAGGTGCAATTTGGCCTTCCACATCCAAGTTGCCCCTCAATGGAAAATGATACCCTTGCCTTACTAAGCAATGGAGTTCAGTGCAGAGTTAAAGAAGCCTATACCAGCTTTGCAAAATGTGTGGTCTAGTGAGAGCAGTGGAAAGAGTATACACCTCCAATCCTTTCTGTGAGGAAGCCCCTGACTGTTACAGGCAATCCCTGTCACTGTGTCATTTGGTTTTGCCACTGGAACAATCCTCCTGATAAATGGAATCCAGTCATAAGGGGGAAACATAGAAGGAAGCGAAGGGAACCAACCTCTTACATCCTGACCTTCTCTCCCCTCCCTTCCCCCTGTACACAGAGGGGTTATTTTGAAAAGTAACATTTTGGATTACAGATACGAAAATGCCCCAGCCAACACAGCCATGCTGGTTGGGTGATTTTGTGGGATGCAGTTCAGAAAGAGAAACGTGTTCTGAGTTCTGACTGCACCCCTAGAGCCATTTGACGCAGCTCCATTAAGATCCGCACTGAAAGAATTGGGCAGATTTAGCCTTGAGAAAAGAAGACTGAGGGGACTTAAGATAGGACATTTCAAATATTTGAAAGATAGTCATATAGGGGAGGGGCAGGATCTGTTCTCAAGCATCCCAGAGTGCAGGACACGTAATGATGGGCTCAACCTACAGGAAGCCAGATTTAGGCTGAATATCAGGAAAAACGTCTTAACTGTTACAGCAGTACGACGATGGAATCAATTACTTCGGGAGGTGGTGAGCGCTCCGGCACTGGAGGCATTAAAGAAAAAACTGGACAACCATCTGTCAGGTCTGCTTTGATTTGGATTCCTCCAATGAGTGGGGGATTGGACTTGATGGCCTTATACACCCCTTCCAACACAATTATTATATGATTCTATGATTGTGTTAATTTGTTTCTTCTTTTTCCACACAACCTAGAAGAACATGTGGAAGCCAAGACCTGCAGTTTCTTACAATCAGCTGACTTCCAACCTGTAATGGATTGTGTGCGTGCGCACGCATGCACATTGTTGTTGTTGTTTTTTTCTTTCCTAAAATAGGCCATAAACAAACTTGGAAGAGAGATGACTGATCTTATAATGGAATTATAGACATCCAGCAGCTACAGGGCTTTATCTCCTTCAACTCCCTCCTCTTGCAACAACCTTCTGCACCTGGCAATGAGGGAAAAACATTAATTTTATTTAATTTATAATCAGAGAGACTGAAACAACAGTTGAGCACCACTTGACAGTCGGAATGCTCATGACTGGAATACAGTGATTGCCTTGAAAGAGCAATGAACAATACCTTCAGACAAAGTTGAGGAGGTCTGGTTAGCTGCCATTAGAATTCCCTCCACTTGGCCCTCCTTGCTTTCTGAAAAACATGACAGAAGGAGAGGAAGTGGCTTTCTTCTCCCTGCAGCTGATTTTAAGGATGGGGCCAGCCTTTCTCTCCCCTAACATGTTCTCTCTGCAGTTTTGTAGCGCAGATTATATTTTGGGTAAGGTCTCTTGAAAAACAGGTGAAGAAAGTGGAACTGTACAATTCATGACACCTTATGAAAGACCTGCATTCTCTAGGGATCTTAACCTCTTTTGTATTGAAATGTAGGTGCATGACGCATAGGTGTATGGAGGTTTTCCATATGCCACACTGCTGCTTGGCAGCTACTGCTAATATAAGCTGTGTACTTGCTCTCTTTAAGTATAAGCACCCAGCATATTTTGTAAATTAGACTTCTATCATCCTTCAGCCACAGTGTGTGTTCTTTTAAGATGCAGACGGGATGAATCAAATCCCTTAAGTGCCAATGCTGAAGAAAAGTCTGTCTTTCCCAACGATTTATAAGCAGCTGCCTGTTACAACTGCAGCAGGTACGCCTAAGGAATTCAGATGAGTTGTGAACCGTAAATTAGGCACCCTAATCGGCCACCATTGCCATGCTAGCGTGGCTTCTCAGGAAAGTGAGTATTTTATTGTCCTCTTTTTATGTCACATTATCTAAGAGAACTGATATAATTATACCTTGGCCAAGGTGAAAGGCTTTCATTAGAACATAATATAAGATACCTTCCAGCTTATGCATAAATCTAGGTCAGTAAAATATGAGGCCTTGGTCAGCAAATCAATGGGGGGGATGGGGGAGCAATTTATGGGGACGGCCATAAGAGAATTGGGGCCAACCCTTCTCCTCACATTCTCATCGCCCCACACATCTCACCCTCTTCTTTGCTTCACTACTACTGTTACTTAAACTCCCTCTTTTTTGGGGGGGAGGGGCTGTCAGGTTTGACCCTAGCACTATGATTACGTCTTCACACATGCAGGTTCCCACTTGCTGGTGTAGCCATAAATGAATGAAATTATCTCGGAGATTCCTTCATAATTTGCTAGCTGTGTTCAGCCAAGGTTGCCGAATATCCTATTACCTTTAAAAGGCTATTGTAGGTTCCAAAATGGAATAAAGGATATTGTTTCCCCCTCTAGAGTTCAGTAGAAGATAATGAATGTTCTGTGTTTTAGAAAGCACACTTGCTCTAAGATATGAATGAAACATCTTATGAACACACAGCATTTGCTTCGGTGACTATGGCTCTACTAATTAATCGCTAACTTTGATTTAGAAAGCTTTAATGTGAAAATACGCACAACAATGATTTCATGTTACTGTACCATCATCATCATCTTAGAACTGCAGAGCTGGAAGGGACCCTATGGATTATCATGCCCAGTCCCTGTCAAGAAGGCACAGTGGGGGAATTAAACCTCCAACCGCTGACTCTGCAACCAGAGACCTAAACCACTGAGCTATCCAGCAGTTCTCTAGAACAACACCTGATGTGCTCAGATGTTTTGTTTTGTTTTCAACAAGGAAAAAAAATCTAATTCAGAAGAGAGCCATCCTGCAATTACTGGATCAAGATGAAAACTGACAGTTTACCCAAACTGCCATCTAAAACAGCCCACAAATTAAGCCCATTGTAGTTTTAAAAATATATAATTTAATGAGATCTTTGTAAAGTCTTGGATCTGGCGGTTTTGTATTTATATACCACTCAGGATCACTGAAGAAAGATGGCATCTGCCTTAGCTTAATTAATCAAAGAGCCTCACAAAGTTGTCAATGCTGGATGCTTAGCAAAACATGAGTTAATTAGTTTGAAGATATTTAATTTATTTCTTTGTTAATTGGAAAACATTTCTTGATTCGATAGTATTATTAAAAATAACAGCAAAAAGTCCTGTGCCACAACAAAGCAGCCTTCCCCAACTTAGTGCCCTAACATTGTCTTAAGACTTCCACTCCCATGGTCCCCTGGCCATGTTTGCTGTGGCTGATAGAAGTTATAGTCCAAAACCTCTGGAGGAAGCCTGGTGGGGGAAGGCTGTCTTAAAGTCTAACGGTTATAGAATAAATTTGCATGCTTAAAGTGCTATTCAGAATTTTAGGTATATCTACAGTACACATGATGGGAGACCTCCCTTGTTGATGGAGAATTCAGATTGAGTTGAATGAACAAATTTGTGATAGGAAGACATACATTATGAACATTGGCCCTCCATTAACTGGAGAAGCAGATGACATAAACATCCCAACATTAAGGGAAGCCAGTTAACATAAGCAGTGTGTGGTAAGAGACATTTATCATAATTCTAGCCTCTTTGGATAGACTAGAATCAGGGCAGCAAAGGGCACCCTACAGACCTTAAGCCAATTTGAGCCACCCCCCCCACCCCCCAAGAGCCCCCAGTGTCCACAGCCTGCTTTTTTCTTCAAAACAGGTGAGGGGCTCAGTGCTCCCACCTCAAACCTCTCAACGCCCCCAAACTAAAATGATGTCTGCTCCCACCCAGGTCCCCCTCGGCTGCCACTTCTGGGCCTGGTGCAGCCTGTGGTGAGTATTGGGGGTGAAAATTTGGCCTCCAGTTCAGCCCACCCTTGGATTCAAACCTCCTGCTTTATGGTAACACAGTCGTCTCTTGCTGGTATCTCCCTGTCTCCACAATGGTGACACTAAGTTCATTTTCCAAAGAAGTAGCTATGTCTCTAATTATTTTGGTGAAATTAAAGGAAAGAAAGGAAAAAGAACCCAGAAACCAAAATCCACTTCTTCAGAAACATCAAGCAGAAGTGGATTGGCATCCATGAAAGTGTGCAGTGTTGGTCCTTAAGGTGCCACAATATTTTATCCTTCCCTCCCCTTTCTCCCCATAATTATGTAACATTACGGTCACTGCCAATGTCTGCTGGGAGACTGAAGTGTCTTGTCCCTAAGCACTGAAGAATAAGTAAGAAATAATATTTACAAATAATCATGGTAAACATAATAAAATAAGATGGAAAGTGAAATAGCACATTCTGTAATAGGAAAGAGGCATATCATAGTTTGGGTCTTATCTTTGCAAAATGAGAACAAAAATTCAGCCCTGTGGACACAGCTTACCCTCCATGAGCCTATAAAAGGGTTCAGACTGTTATCTAAGCTTGGTAAACAAATCTTTTTGAATTGTGGTGCTGGATGAGACTCTTGAGAGTCTTCTGGACTGCAAGGAGAACAAACCTATCCGTTCTGAAGGAAATCAACCCTGAGTGCTCACTGGAAGGACAGATCCTGAAGTTGAGGCTCCAATACTTTAGCCATCTCATGAGAAGAGAAGACTCCCTGGAAAAGACCCTGATGTTGGGAAAGTGTGAAGGCAAGAGGAGAAGGGGACGACAGAGGACGAGATGGATGGACAGTGTCACCGAAGCTACCAACATGACTTTGACCAAACTCCGGGAGGCAGTGAAAGACAGGAGGGCCTGGCGTGCTCTGGTCCATGGGGTCACGAAGAGTCGGACACAACTTAACAACTAAACAAAAAAAAAATCTGCTCTATCAAGCAGCACACATCTGAGCATTAAACCCCGCAATGTTCCTGGAGGTCATGTATATCTGGTAAGGTAATGAAAAGCTAGCACCATCTGTCTGCCAGAGCAACAGGACTTCAAGGGTACTTGCTCGTGGCAAGACATAAGAAAAACAACTACCAATTGCTAGCTTTACTTTATTAGCTGCATTGGTATGCTTGTTGGGTCCAGGTCTTTGTAACAGCTGAACTGCTACCCTGGCTCAATCTAACATATCCATTAGTTCCTGACCTTACCGAGATGGTTAATTGTCAATCTTCAGCATAATGTCGTTGCCAAGCAAACAATGACATGATTAATCTCTTGTTCTATCTTCTGTGGATAGAGAGAGAAGAGCCACAGAAAGAAAAGTCATGATGGATTAGGCCAAAGCCCTGTCTAGTTCAAGAGTCTGTTCCCACACTGTCCAAACAAATGTTCGTGGGAGGACCGCAAGCAGGACAGGAGTGTGATAGCACCACCAGACTCCTATTCCCTTAGTGACCGGGACTGAGAGGCATCCTTCCCACTGATGCCAAGGTAAGATAGAGCCAGCCACCATGCTTTGTTGCCACTGATAACCCCCATCCTCTGTGATCTGTCTAGGACCCACTTTAATCCCCAAATTGACAACCATCACCTGTGTGAGTGGATTCCACCGTGCGACTAAGGGCCCTAACGAAGAATATATTTCCTCTCATCAGTCTCAGCTCTCCCACCACTCACTTCTAGGATTTTAGGGAAAGAAGGAAAATACTTTCCCCTATTCAGTTGCTCTACTCCATGGATAATCCTTCATCTCTTAGTGAGGCTCCTTTCCCTTACCGACCCTTCTGCCTAAACTAAAAAGATCTGCCATTATAAACTGCCTTTGTAAGGAGACTACTGCATCCCTTGAGGGGCTTGGTGGCCACAATTTGCACCTTTACTAACTCTAGAAGCACTAATGGGATTTCCCCCCCTGCTTCCAGTTAGCTTGTTATTATGAAGTGCAATTTTAGAAAATTAATTTAATGCATCCTGAAAGGAGACAGAGACAACCTGAAAGAGGAGGGAAATGGAAGCAAGTCAAGTAATTTGCCCATCCTATCATTTCACAAATTTTACGTTGTAGATTTACATCCACTCACCTCAGACTTACATAATTGTATTAAAATTGGGAAGCAGGAAATGGTGGAAAGGGGGATGGTTAAAGAAGATTACCATGCCTCCGACAGTCCAGGCATCAGGCAATGGCATATGCACTGATGTGTGAAAGGTACTCATTCCCTTGGGCATCATTCCAGAAGCTTGTGGAGCTTGTGTTCTGATGCTTAAAATAGTTTTCTCTGAGGGTCAGTGCTGATGTGAGGTTTTTCCTCCATGAAGGGAAAAAAATGTGGAAAGCCATTTAGCTGAGCTGAATGAAGCAAGAACATTGAACCCCAAGCCCTGAAAAAAGGACAGAACCCCAGTGGAAGGTCTTTTCCTAGCCCAGGGTTAGAGAAGGCTTGGGTCTCCAGATGTTTGAATCTGTGGCTCCTATAATCTCTGAGTGTTGGCCACGCAGAATGGGGTTCACAGAGGTTGTGAAACAAAACATCTGGGAGAGCAAATGGTCTGCATTCCAGCCACAATCCTACTCCTGGCTCCCAAAACCACAACGAAACGGGCAGCAAAGCCACAAAGTTGTGCTTTTCCTTCTGCCTCCACAGGTGCTGTCACCATGTGGAGCATGATCTTGGCAGGAGGTGGTTTTCTGGTACTTGCAACAGCTTCTGATGCAATTCAGAACCCTAATTGTCCTGGGTCCTAATTGTGAGAGGGACCTCCGTGATTACACACGTTTCCCCTCTTCAATGCCTCAGATGTTACTTAGGCTATAATGGCGTTGGTGATGGAATGAGCAGCTTGTTGGGGGTGTGTGTGGTCTCCCTCATTGAAACTTTGAAATATAACCATATAGATTAGCATTTGGTAATTATACAAATATAGCCAGTGCAATGTCCCCAAGGCAGTGTGAGGAGACCACCATTTACTGAAAGGCGTAAGAGTAAGGCATTTACTGAAAATACGTTTCAGCAAAGGTACGTTAAAGACAATAAAGTACTTAGGGTCTTTCCTAAAAGAAGATCAACAGAAACTTCCTGAGAATATCAAAGGAACCGTAGAATCATAGGATTGTGAAGTTGGAAGGGACCTATATGGCCATCGAGTCCAACCCCCTGCTCAGTACAGAAACACAGATCAAAAGATATCCTCAGGAACTTCCTCGGAAAGACAGTTCGAAGGAACCTACCAATTCCCATTACTCATTTTATGGCTCTTTGTGTGTTTCCTATATAGTTACGTACTATCTTTGATTCTGTAGACTGTCCTTACACGCATTGCTCTATATGGCTGTCTCTGATGGCCGGTACTGAATAAAACGCTGTCCTAAACCTGCAACATGCCTCCTTAAGAGAAATTCTTAAGAGAAAAGTTCTCCACGGAGTACAGTCCAACTGCCCCATTTCCCAAGATTTCAGAGTTCCCTGGAGTAAGATGTGAATGGAGCTAAAGTGAGTCGCTTGTTACGATCAAACAAAGTCTTCTTGTGTGTTCATATGTGACAGAATCACACAGCAGTGGGGGATCGTCTTCACCAGTATTGCCGAGATTGTCTCATGGTGCCATAAGTGGAATTCATTCAGGAGGAAGCTGTTGAGGACCTCAGTGAAATTTTGGGGTGATTCTTCATGCCAGCAACATCGCTTTCATGATGCATAATCTCTGAAGCAGCCAGCAGGACCAGTTATCTCCTCCCAGTTCACATTGGGTAATGTGTGAATGTGGTAATGCCGCGGAGATTCTGAGTCTAACCTGGCCCAATATTGTTCGTTTGCTTGTTTGTTTTATAGGCCGCCTTTCTCCCAATAATGAGGACCCAAGGCAGCTCACAATATTAAAAGAATAGAATTAAAAACATAATTAAGTTAAACATTAAAGAATAATTAAGTTAAACATTAAAGAAACAAACTACAACTGAATAATTAAAATACAACTGAAAAATTAAAAGCAAGTAAACATTTAAAAAAATCTTAACTTAAAAAAATATTATCTCCCTCATGAGAAAAGTAGACTCAAGAGGAATGCATCAATAGTCCATCTTCACTTCCACAATGGGGTTTCCTCAGAGATAAGGATTTCAGTAGTCAGACTTTCAGGGACCAGTCAGAAGATAAAGCAGTATACAATAAAGCAAGCACTTGCGTATACCAAGATGTGCAGGTCACAAACCTCAAATACTCTGACAGACAGACATCTTTCACCACTTAAAGAAATAGTTCTTCTAGACATGTGTTAAATGTATTGTTTAATTTGACCCCCAGCCTGTCGATATAAAGCAGTACGCATGTTTGAAAAAACTGGTTCATAAGAGCTGATAAATTTTTCCCTGAGAGCTATCTAATTCTCAGTAGTCATCATCTCCTGGCTGCTCATTGCAGACCTTTAACAGCTTGAAAAAGGTAGTCTGCACCCAATCAGCAACCAGTGACCAACCCCACACCCCAAACAACAACCAGACCTGATAATCTTGTAGTTGGAGTTGTTCAGATTCCCTTCTTAATGTCATGAGAAGGCAAGACTCCATGGAAAGACAGTGATGTTAGTAAAGGTGGAGAGCAGTTGGAAAAAGGAAGATTTAGCCTGAGGGAAATTGACTCATGTTTTCACGTTTGCAAGACCTGAGCTGGGATCTTAGTGATAGCAACTTTTGGAGATCCTTTGTAGAGTTACAGTCAGACAGAAGCAGCTTGAGGGCAGCTAACAACAATTCATAAAGGTATATGAAAGTTGGCCTTCCTCCATTTTTACATGAAGAAAGAAGAATGAGGTCCCTTGTAAGCCATTGAAAAGAGAACCAAATACTTCTGTGAACCCTATTTTATATTCATGAAAACAAACTTGGTTAATTATGTTTTGCCATTTGGGGGGAGAGGAATGGAGAGCCTGCAGGCAGCTTTGCTACCATGTTAGAAACAGCTAGCCCAACAATCTGCAGGTGTTTCATCCACTTTAGTCATAGTAGTTCTTCTTTTAAATCTCTGCGACTCTTATGCAAATGCACATCAGACTGGGGAATCTTTTCAGAAATGGCTATTTCCACAATTACAGTCTTGTGTGTGTTGCTTTTAAACTAAGAGGAGACATAAATATTAAGGCATTTCTCAGGCATATATCAGTGCTCAAAACACGACTTGTCCGTGCTCTGTAGCTTTGTAAACGCTTTGCCCATATTTGGAGGAGCCAGTGCCGACGAAACGGTAAGAGAGGGTTGCTTGTCATGATGAGCTTTTATGGCTGCTGGGAAATTTAGCCAGGCTCCCACTCCTGCAGCACAAATCTAGGCATGTTGACTCAGAAGTAACACTTACTGTTTTCAGTGGGGTTCACACCTCTGCACACTTAGTAGGTATAAAATCTTACATATATCTTTTTAAAATGTGTGGAACAAAAATACATATCATTGAAAAATACATACAAACACATTTTAGTCATTTGGGGAAAATGTGTACAAAGATGAGAGAAAGAATGCCAATAAGTGCCTAGGTTACTGATAATGCATATAGAAAGTGTGCACCATTCTCCATGTGGAAAGAGCAAAGCCAAAGCTTTCTTCAGGGATCCTGATTCCATGGGGAATAAACATTTCAGGAGAGTTTGCTAGCTCTGCCCTCCTGTGAACAGGAGACCCTCTGTTATCTCCAGAGGTTCTCACTCAGTAGAGGATGCTGGAAAATCAGCGGCTTTCTGTGTGTGGATCACAAATGACAGTAGAGGTGGGGCTAGTGCCCTCTCCTGCCTTACTTGATTCTCTTGGGGACAGAGTGTGTGAGGAAATGGAGTGTGGCTTTAATTAAAAATAAACTTCTAATTACACAGTGGATAAAATGGTTCAGTCAGAAACCTGCAGAGCAGATTGAGCTACAAGTTTCCCTCAGAAGACCACCCCTTATTTGTTAGTTTGCTTCAACTGGCACTTACTGTCTCAATACATTCACTCGGAGACTCTGGTAATAAGACAGAATAAAATGTTTCCATTCGTTTACAGTTCTTCATAGATTTAAAACAAACATCATATTGTGTAAAATATTAATCTGTTACACACCACAGAGCTTAACTGGTTAGCTAGCTGCATTATTGACTATCTGACTGGTTACATAGCTGACAGAACACTTCACTCCAACCATCCACTTCTGCCAGACTTCATTGCTAACCCTGACTGGGAAAAGGTGGGAAAAAGAGTCTGAGATAGAGAGGAAATAATTAACTATTACTAGACTGGCTGACATTCAACACCAGTCCAGAAAAGTCCCTCCCAGCTAAAAACTCTTTAAAGGCATCATATGCAACATATATCCAGCAGTTTCTTCCTGACAGAATCAGAAGGACTTCAATTGGGCCAAAGTTTCACTGCCTGCTGCTAACAAAAAACGGGATGAGAACGCAGGTTAAATCTGAGGCAAAGCGCCAAGACTGAGGTTTTCAAAGACCTAACTGGGGCAATGGCTGAACAAAGCTAAACAGCGCTTCTCTACAGTTTTCTGGAAGAGGTGTCTGGCTCCTACCTTTACCAAAGAGACAGTCAGAGAGAGTGGACCTATCATGAAACCAGAAGCATTGCTGCAATGCCATGTTTCAAAGGTTGCCTGCAATCTTTTCCCTCGGTCAGAGGAAGCCATGCTAATAAGCTTCAGGCAAGCGCGGGCCTAATGTGCTTCAAAACAGAGAGCAGTAATTGGGAACAATTAGGGAGGTAAAGCTCAGAGACAAATTCTGTTGAACAGCAGGGCTTTGGAAGCTCTTCAGAGAATGAATTAAGGCAAGGTGAAGGCATAGGCACCTGGCCAACTTCTCCTCACCTGATTTCTCCTCTGGTCTTGCAATCCAGATCTGTGGTCCTTTCTATGTTTTGGACCACAACTCCAATCACCCACAATCCTTGGGCACAATGGGAGTTGTAGTCCAACAGCACTGGAAGGCTGCTGGTTGTCTGGTCTGATTTAGTGTTAAGAGCAACTGAGCATTAAAAGGCAGGCCTAGGCTTACAAACATCTAATCCTGCTGGGTGGAGGTGATCCCAGCATCTTATCAAAAGGTACCAACTGTGAGGGTGTTTATAATTCTAAAGAGTATAGAAGTAGTAAACATTCTTAAAGGGATGGACAAAATTAACTGTTATGTATCCTGTGTCATTAATTAAGAAACAGAGTGCAATTAAACCTTGACGGAAACGGCTGAATCATTAAGGTGATTGATTAAGGAGGGAAAGAACGGCTCTTGGTTTGCTTGATGACATCATATGCAGAACTATCTTACTGCATAAGGCCTATAATACAAATTGTACTTTTTGATTCTAGTTACATTTCCTCTGCCCCCACTTTTTTTAATTTACAAAGACCAATCATATTTTGTTTCTTGTGTACTTTTGCAGAATTAAGTCTTTTGCCATTTTCATAGATGAAGCTTTGTGTTCAACCTGCTCTTAATGCCAGTGTAAAAGCTGCATGGGCTGGGATACACCTTCCTCCCCCATTCCCTTTCTCCAGAATTATAGAGTTCCTCAACTGTGGGACCATCATGAAGAAGACCCTACCCTTAGTAGTTGCCAATCTAATCCATGTCAACATCAGACATGCAAGAAAGGTCTCTTAGGAACGGGATGGGCAGGTTCAAACAGGGAATGGTTCTTCATGTAACCTGGTTCCAAATGTTGAAAATTTTGTGAGTTTACACACAGTGGATCAAGCATGAGTATAAAAAAGCCCACACAGATCAAGAATAATATTCTCCCTTCATACCTATATGTGTATGCCAGCAGTTAAAAGAATAATCATGAAGTCACAGTAAACTTTAGGAACTTTTACAGGTATAACATGTTGAAGAATAAACTAACTGTACTTGAACATTTGACTTGGTATAGATTTTGGTTTGTGCATGACAGACTTCGAACAGTTTCATAACAGACACTTATTAGACAGCACCTAGCATCAAACTCCTACCATGTTTCCCCGAAAATAAGACAGGGTCTTATGTTAATTTTTCCTCCGGAAAACGCATTAAGACTTATTTTCAGGGGATGTTTTCTTTTTCATGTACAACAATCTACACTCATTCAAATACAGTCATGTCATCTTCTTCTGGTTGCTGCACAATGGTGGAGGGCGGGCTTTCACTTAACTGGGGTTTATTTTTGGGGTAGGGCTTATATTACGAGCATCCTGAAAAACCATACTAGGGCTTATTTTCAGGTTAGGTCTTACTTTTGGGGAAACGTAGTTGAGCACCTACATATCAACAGAGGAGCCTCATCCTGCTTGCCACTTTTTCTTCTATCTGACATTTAACCTCCTAAGCACCTGTTGGCTGACACTAGATAGAATCTGAGCAGTTACACATACTCTCTTATGCAAACAGTACATTTCATTCATTCTTATAGACATACATACACATATATACATGCTGGGCTGTGTGATTATATGTTCTAACACCAAACCCTTTGTAGTTTACCACCGCCATTTTAAATTGCACTGGGTCTGGAGATGTATTGGTCTTAGTGCCACATGTTTGGATTGCCTCGCCCCAACCAACATCCAAGGGATGGCATTTTGCACCCACAGAAATGTGTGGACTAACTTTAAGGTAGCCTGACTTGTGACATGTGACAGTAGTCTGGTATGGAGGTCACAAAGACCCACAGGGTCAAAATGCTGCTCTCCAGCTATTGTTAGTCTGCAGCTTTACAGCAGCCCTAACCAACATAGCCAGTGGTAAGGGATGGGTGGTGGAGGATTTGCAGTCCTAACTACGCTCGGAAGGCCACACTAGGGCATGGTAACCAAGAGAAGGTCTTCCTCCTTTAGAGAACATTATAATAGGCGCTCCAACCTATGCTGATGCAAGCCAATCCTATCCACCACCATCTGTTTTTTCCCCCATAGATTGTGCCAAGCCAGGGAACCCTTACGGTGCTCACTTTAGCAAGAGTACAACAACTGCATCCAGGATGGTTTGAGTACCTCCATCAGCAACAGCTGATTTCCCCATCCAAGCAGCAGCTCTATCTTGTCTGGATTAAGCTCCAGTCTGTTGACTTTCTTCTATCCTCCAGCTGCCTCCAGACTTCCATTCAAGTGCTCCAGAGCCTGGCCTAGGTTAATGGAAGCAAGAGGTAAATCTGCATACCAATGGCACTGCAGGCCAAACCTCCAGACACCTTCTCCCACAGTTTTGTGAAAATATTACACAGTGTGGGGAACAATATAAACTAGAGATGGGCACGAATCAAAAAATTGGTGATTTGTTGCGATTTGTAATTTGGTAAGGTCAACGAATCACACATATATTTCAAAATTCTATAAAATGGCCCCCTGGGCACCTAGAGACACCAATAGCAGAGAAGCTTCTCCAGACTCTCCTCTACAATCCCTCCAAGTTTGGTGAAGATTGGGTTTTGGACATCCGAAAGTGCCCTTTAGCAGCTGGCTTGGGGAAAACCCAATCACGAAACTTGGAAGGATTGTAGAGGAGAGTCATTGGAAGTGTACCTGTGATTTTGGTGTTTCTAGGTGCCTGGGGGGATCTTTCCTGGGGGGCCCTCTTTGTGGGTGTATAACTCGGACATCCGAAACCCAATCTTCACCAGACTTGGAGGGATTATAGAAGAGAGCCAGGGGAAACTTCCCTGTGACATTGGTGTTCCTAGGTAACTGGGGGGGGGGGGGCATTTCATAGCCCAACAAATCAACAAATTGAAAATCACACCAAAAAAATAATATTCATCGGGGGGTTGCTTCTGACACATATGAATCAACGAATTAGTGATTTTTGATGAATTTTGCAATTCATTTTTTAATTCATGCCCATCTCTAATATAAACCCGTGTGTCTCCCTGTAGTCCTCTCACTCCTGGTGTAATGTTCGCCTGTGGAACTACTCAGTGGAGGCGTAGTGGGTGTCTTGTGCATTTGTTCATTGACAAGCATGACCACGATTATGTAGTCTAAAGCCATGGTCATTCACACTTTGTCCAAAACTCCTTTTATAATGAATATGGTTATTTGCTTTAATAGTTCGGTTTAGGAAGGGTGTCTTGGTTATTACTGGTTCTAATTAAATTCATACAAAAAAGAAAGATAAAATGGGATTTTATCATGACCAAGTTTTCCTTTCTCTGGAGAAAGAATTCTTTGATAAGCTCTGGACAGACGGAACCCAGACTTGAACAATAGTTCAGAGATATTTAAGGAGCCAGTAAAGGACATTGGAAGGAAATCAGTGAGACCTATCAAATTTCACATCTTCTGACAGCATATTAAAAAGTGTCATATTTCAGAGCAGGCCTATGTTTAAAAACCCATGGATTGCAAGGGCTCCAATAGCTGCTGGGAGTCATGAAATAAAGCATGATGTGGGACATAAGGTCCATTTTAACCAGCTTAAATAAGTTGAACAATCATTCTTAATGGCCTATAGAAGTGACATGGTTTTATAGATAAGAAATCTTAATACATTGATCCTATTTTACCCATATCAACTAACAAACATTAAACTGTACAAATGCTGCTTAATTGGCAGGTGCTACAATGATAATGAATTCTTTGTGGCAGAGCCTAGGGCAAACAGCAATAAAAATGAAGCCAGACCTAGTTGGTATGGTTGCCAATAGACATTTAGGTCAGAAACTACCGTTAAGTGTCTGATGGTGTCAGGAGCAATATCCCAGCCATTGGTCTTTTTAATGTTTTAGGCAGATATTCCTTTGCCACTGATGGATTCTAACATTTAAAACACACACACACACACACCCAAACCACCAAGTTCTTACACTAATCCTTTGTACTTTCCAGTTTAGACTTTAATATTTGGATAGTTTACCTCTTGGTGGGATTGAATTTGGCTACCATGGTTTTGAGCAAACTATTCTTCTGATTAAAACTTGGTATAAAACATTGTTCGTGTACAGTTCCAATTTATCAACATGAAGAGGTTATGAACTTCTTTTCATTAGTGCTGTATTAATAGCATAGGGCTGCTTCCTCGAGATTTCCTGAAAATGGTTGACTTCCATAGCAACATGTCCTCATCAAGAAAGTTCAGGGGGAGGGGAACACCATTAATGATTTCTTTATGGGGACAGCAGAATTTCTGAACATTTTGGAAACTCGCGTCAAAAAAGAATAGAAGAATCAAAACCTGTATGTCAGGCAGGAGTGGAGAACGGCTGATCACAGAAAAGACTTTAAACTATCAGATGTGGAGCAATGATCACTCTGTGTATTCGTTTGGGATTGGATTTTTTTTTTTAAAGGCAGTGTCAGGTTTGATGGATTCTACAAGATATAATGGATAGTATAATTTTGCTGTCCATTTAAAAGGGGGGGAAAGCACGCTGACAGAAAAGGAAACGCGACTCTCATGAATCCATCAAAAGAATAAGGCAGAGTAAATAGACATTGCATTTCCTCACCTTTTCCTGTGCCAATCACAGCTGAAAACTGTGTTTTCTGGGCGAGGATGGCGATTTTGAGATTTCCCCTCACCTGTCAAGTGTGGCACTGGTGAAGCGCCATGCGTTCTTATTCCTCTTAGGCCCATCACCCAATATCAGCAAAGAGAGATGAGACTCAGTACTGCGTGCTGACTCCCTGTCTTGAATGGTGGATAGATCCACACACGCGTGGCTTATTATTCTCCTCCCCACCCCCTTGTTTTAGACTGAAATCTAAGCACCGGAAGGAGTGGCTGAATTCCTCCATCTAGTTACTCATGCAGTCAGGCAGGCCGCATGTGGCCCTTGGAACCCCTTCTCTTTGGTGCCCCCAACTCCTTGCCCCGGTCACCTGCACTGCCTAACCTGCTGGTTGCTTCCCCCTTGCCGTCACTTCTTTTGGTGACAGAAGGCAATAAGGCGCTCTGCCCTGTAGCACTCTATGGTGTGTTTGTGGAGATAATCTGCCCAACTCTTATATCATATTGTTGTAAAAATACAACTGGTGACTGCCTTCCTCAGCAAACCAACAGCACATCTGGCTCAGAAGTCGAAATGATAAAATCCATCCAGAGAAGCCTCACTGCACACACACAATTACTTTCACAGGCCATATAGGACAACTTTGAGAAACTTTCTTCATTTCTCTTTCAGTGTATATTTTGTTCTGCGTCTTTAAGAAATCTTTAAGAAAACCCTGGGGTCATCTTTTCCTGAGGAACAGAGGTGTTTTCTTTCTTCATGGAAGCCCCCTGCTGCCGCTTAGCTGGTATATCATGTCCACAGATGGATGTGTTAAAATCACTCTAAGTGTTCAAGCGTAAGATTAACCCTGGGAGAGCCAAACCCCAGCTGTCTGAATGGGTGCAAAGTCTCTAGACTGTGGTGCGCACCTGTCCGAATTAATTAATCCTGTAATGGAGTTTTGTTTGGGCTGCAGTTAATGGCAGCCTGGCAGATGTTGGCCACCAGAGTGCCCCTTTTACTATAGTGCTTTATCGTTTGCTATGGTGACAGAGAAGTGAAGCAACTTAAGAGCTGTCAGCCAACAATGCTTTTTAGGATCACAGCAACACATTTAAAAGAACATTGCCTTGTAGACATCAGGTAAACAACTCAAGGTGTACTTGTCCTCCCTCTGTATTCAAAGAGTCCAGAGATTATAAAGAGCAGAAACGAAAAGAGAATGGCGACATATTGGTCATATTCTTTGTCAATCTTTGAATTCAACTGGGCTCAGAAAATAATTATTTCCAAACAGCATCTCTGGAATTATTTCCAAACGACACCAAAACATTAAGTGTTAGAGACACTGGTCTGGCTGCTACATAGCAACAGTGCAGGCTGCAGTCTTACGTCAGCGATGAACTCCTAACGTGGCCTCTTGCGTGGCCGTGCGAGCACCTCCACCGCCATCCCTTTTTGCTGCCACCTTCTCCTTTTGTGTCGCCAGTGTCTGCCTTGCATGACTCCCAAGAGCCACATCTTTCCCCAGAGTCAGACACTGTAGGCAGGGAGTGCTGAGAGATTTCCTGCAGTTTTATTGTACTGGCAATCTCCCAGGCGAACCCCACCCAGAATGCCAGGCCTGGACACAATTCACATTCTTGCCATTAAAGCTCTCCAGAGCAGTGCTGGGAGCCTTCCCAGGAGAGAGAGGCTGACTGCCATTCCTAAGGCACCTCACTCATCCTCATGGGAGCACTAGCCCTGAATCCCCTCAATTTGCATAGGCTATACAGAGAAGGCAAATGAACTTCCCTTTACTAGAAAGATTCCTGATTCTACCACAGACTCTTGTCCTTGGTCTAGAGACAAAGACCTCTAGACTACAGGATGGCAACTGCAGTCCCCTATGTATGTATGTATGTATGTATGTATGTATGTATGTATGTATGTATGTATGTATGTATGTATGTATGTATTTGCTTGCTTGCTTGCTTGCTTGCTTGCTTGCTTGCTTGCTTGCTTGCTTGCTTGCTGCAATTCCCATCATTCCTCAACACTACCCATGCTGGCCAGAGCTGATGGGAGTTGCAGTCCCACAACATCTGGAGGGCTGAACTTCACCCATCCCAGCTCTAGACAGGCCTTCTCTTCTAGATGGTTTATTTAAAAATCCCTTCTGAAATACTTAAAACAAAGAATATCAGAAGACTTTGTAAGACAGATGCATCCTATAGAAACCCTACGAATGCAATGTCATCTGCAGCTGATAGATCAGCTTTTTCATCAGTGCTTTTTCATAATACGGCCTGTTCTAGATTCTTTCTCTAAGATAGAGTCCATGTTCCACCCTGTACTGGTGACTTGCTGTCATTCAAGCCTCTCATGTTCAATTCTACATAATATATTCAGTCTATGAATATAAGGATTAAGAAATATTATTGGTATATTAATGGAACATGTCATTAAATGTCTGTGTGTCAAATCTAAAATAACAGTGGCAGTGATTCCAAATCAATGTTTGGCTTTGGAAGCTTGTCTTCCACCTGAAGAGGGAGTATGTCCCAATGGTTCCATTTCCTTTCAACCACTAGACTATTGGATTTAAATGCATGTCTTTACCAATTCCATCACCTAAAATTTATCCTGACCTTTGATCATATAGATACTGTCATTTATTTCTCTTCTATGCCCAGTCACAAACCTATGTGTTTTTTTCCTCAAGGCAAAAGCAGACCTGAGCATCACATGGCCTTTACGTTTTCAGAAACAAAATTCATTTTTAAAAAATCTTTGTTCTAGATTTCTTGCATTGGCCTATATCAAGACTGGAGGTCATGTGATCCTCTAGATGTCACTGGGCTGCACCTCCCAGAAACCTGAACCTGAACCATCCTGGTTAGAGCAGCCGACGTGTGCTGTGATCCAAAGACGCCTGGAAGAGTGTGCACATACACCCAGCCCTGATACAAGCAGACAAGGAGCTAAGGCTCTAAAGATAAAGTCTCATATCAGGGAAGATGTAACTGGAGAAGGAGGAGGAGACATGGAGAGAAAAGGGTTGGTAGAGGGAGGAAGCGGAAGAAGGCTGAGCCCAGGAGAAAATATGGCTGAGCATGATTTGGCACATGTCGGACTAGCAAGAGTTTTGTGTTATTGGCTCAACAGAAATTGGTCAGAAAGATCTCTCCTAGAAGTGGTTTGTCCTGAGATGCTGAGAACTGAAGAAGGCAAAGAGAGGCGGTTGGTGAATTTCATATTGATTTAAATTGTCCAGACAATGCTTCGTCTGCAGACTCTATTAAAGGTTTGGATTTCAGTGTCAAGTTTATTGTTGACAAGTTATTCCTTTAAAATGGTTCGGTAAAAGGTGCTTAGTGATTCAACAAAGAGCACAAAACTTAACAATTTTATAGATATTCAGCATCCTTAAGAACTATGGCAGCAAAATTTAGTTTTCATTCATTGGAAAAATAGTCCCATACACACTAAATTGCTGTCCAGTTCCAGGGCAGGATTTTCAAATCATGCAAGGCTGGGCCACCCTCCAGATGTCATGATTTCCATTTATTCTGACTACTGACCATGCTGTCTGGAAGTTCTGGTCCAAAACATCTGCATGATACAAGGTTGCCTATCTCTGTAATAGTGCATCTTGCCTGCTGAAAATCATCCTGAGTTGCTATTGCAGCTCTTTTTTCCTCCGCTTTGTTTGTACTATCTGCAATAGCAACTGATTAATTTAGATGTGATTTCCTTGCTTTTGGGTTCTTTTGTCTTTCCCAAGCAGAGAGATAGAGACAAAAGCCATTATGTTCGTGTAACAGAGTGTTGGGAGTCACCGTTTTCTGTCCTCTGCTCATTAGGTGATGCTGGGTGATTGGTTGAGGTGACAACCAGATTGATGTCACCACCCTGTGCCATCTGCTTGGCTGCCAATGTGGCAACACCAGAGTCACAGCTGGCAAATGGGCAGAGCCACCTCCATGCTGGGAGAAGAGGAAGAAGAGCCAGCGAGCTGGAGAGCAGAGACCCTAGCAGTTCTAATCAAAGCTCCTGAAGGCTCTCAGAGCTGGGGCCTTGTAGAGAGGGAAGGGTCTCCATCCTTACTCTCCCTCCAGCCAGGGAGCAAAGGCTTTGCTGGTGCTAACCGGCCAGTAACACCAGGGGAAAATGCACTTAGCCAAGGAGTTTACTGATTTGATCTGCTGTCTCTCTATCCAGAGCAACTGATCCCCCCTTACTCTTACACTCTAAAGAGGCCCAACACAAAAGGTATAAGGAAGAAAAAAAGGAAAACAAGAAAACTTAGGAACAACCTCTTAATGTAATGACATTCCTCACCTTGGTGGAATAGCTGTTGTGAACAAGCACAGCCTGATGGGGATCAGTTATCAGAAGGAGAGGCAGTGGGTCTTCCCTTAGCATTGAAGGTGGTGGCCAACCTGAAACTAAGCATAGTGTAGGATACCAAACCATAGGAATGAAGAATAGGTCCCCTTCCCAGGTGTTGTGTAGTAGTTGACAGTCAGTGTGGCATAGTAGATCAGAGTATTGTATGAGAACTCAGGAGAACTGGGTTCAAATTGCTATTTAGCCACAGAAACTCACTGGGGTGTCTGTGGCCATGGTAAACCCCTCCTTGAACATTTCACTTGCCTGTTGCCATAGTTTGGAAGCATCTTGATGGCACACAGAAAGGGTTGTTAGACTAGAACTCCCACGATCTGGTTATCCTTCTCTCTACTTCAGTTATGAAGGCTCAGGTCGATGGGAGATTCAGTCCCAAGACACCAGGAGGGCCACATGTTCTCCAGTACTGCCCTGCTGCACCCATATTCCCTAAACAATGTCTCTCCTACCAGCACAACCATTAATAGGCACCATTTCCAGCCATTCTGAAACTTGAAGGACCTGAGACATTAAGCCTTTTAATTGAATTGCTTTACATGCTTGCATATAGACAATCAGTAAAAATAAAGAGTGCCATCTGCTGTTGACATGTAGGAAATATGTACGCATTGTTTGAAATATTGTACCATACAATTAAGGTTGGGCTTGTTCTTTTCCCAGTGTCTGTTTCAATTCACAGAGAAACTGTTTGAAAGGACAGCCTTCGCCTGTAAGATCTGGATGGGACTTTGGACCGCAGCTGGGAATTGTAACGGCAAGGGTGTCCGAGTCAGTTCTGAGGTGCTTTTGGTAGCTCGTGTTGACACGGGAGGTATGAAAGAGGCTGCCATCGCTCTGGTAATCAACAATCAATCAATCAATCCTGATTTTACCACAACAACCATTTATCTTAACATCCACCCATTTAAGATCATATCAGCAGAGTTTAAAATCTTGATATCTTTGATCCCTCGATATTTCAGTTTACACAGTGATCTTGTGGAACATCTCCAAAAGACCTGTCAACAGGAAAAAGCCCTAGGTGTTTCCCCCTCTCCCTCCCCAACTAATTATGCTTATGCTGTCTGTGTGGAAAATGGGAACACAACATATCCATATATATTGGTGATTGTCAACCAAGAAATGTACCCCATCTGTGGGAGTCTATTGGGATTCTGGAGAGCTCAGTGGTTTAGACATCTGGTTGTTGAGCCAGAGGTTGGGAGTTTACTTCCCCATTGTGCCATCTTGATAGGGGCTGGACTCAGTGATTCACAGGGTCCCTTCCAATTCTGCAGTTCTAAGATTATGATGATGATACATGTGTAGGGGATACATGTGTAGTTTGAAAAAGCACATTCACTATTATAATACAGTTTCCTTTTTGGTGGGAAAAGGAGGAGGAGAATAATTAGGAATTGTTGCAGCTTATTGTATCATCTCATCATGTGCAGCATTGCACACAGTTTCCAAACATACAAGTACTTTTATTTATTTTTCATTACAACATTTTGAATTTCAAATAACATTACTGGCAGAGACAGTTTGAAGAGGGGGATGAGATTTTTAAGTCTATTAAAAAGGGACACAGATTAGACAAAGCTGTGAAATGACTTGCTGGGATGGAATTGCTATTAACATTTTCTCAGTCAGCCCTGAGCGTTTTTGTTTTAATCACTCCTTTGGACTCTGTCTTGGTCCAAGATGATTTTTTGCTTTCATCGAGAGATGACCAACTTGCCGGCTGTGGACCAAAATATTATATTGCATATTTTTATTTCTGGAGGTGAACAATTTATACATATGCCAGCAGCAGCCCAGTTCCTGAGATTTCAAGACTGAAAGTAGGAGGCTGGGGCCAGGTCCTTCTGATGTCACAGGGGAGGCTTCTTGTGGTGTTGCAGAGTTTGAGAGGGAAGCAGGAACTGATTCTGGTCCAGCTGGTTCTGGGAACTGGCAAAAGGGGAATCCAGGTAAACAGAGTGAGAAATGTCATTAAACCTTGCTAACTAGGTAATATGACTAAGACAGAGTTGAGCAGGAGGGCGGGGTAGGGATTTTGCCAGGTAGCAAAATGTGTCCCTCTGTGGTAGTGGCTGTCACCATTCCCACAAGGTCCTATCTACAGAACACATAAGTACATGGGGACTTTTCTCCCCAAGTCCTGTGTTGTTGCTACCACCGCTTCTGCAACAGGAAGGCTCATGAGCTTCAGTGTGGGTGCTCCACTCCCCAGTATACTTCAGATGGCACAGTGTGCTCAAATGCTTGCATCTACCAGCTACCTCCCTTGCTTCCACCCCACACCTGGCTTTTTAGTGTGCTGAGGTTGTGCATGTGCATTGCAGACAAATACTTTCACATTGAGCCAATGAGCCTCGGATCCAACTGGAAATGCATGGGCGAAATGTCGTTGTCCACCTTGCACTGAGAATTCAAACATTCTCCTCCTCCAGTGCTGCTCAGTCCAAGATTTGTCTGCCCATTTGGAGCCCTGGAGAAACAGAGCAATTCCCTGGGACTCAGACCAGTGCCCTGAGACTGGCCGAGCCCAGTTGTATACCGCATTCTTGCCCTCTGTTCATTAAGAGTTCTGGTCAGATCTCATACTAGCTTCGGAAATTGTATTCCACCAAGTATGGTCGCCCACACTGAATTGTATGGCCTGGGCACTCCCTGAACAGCACAGTGTGTGTTCCCCCAAAGAAATAAATCATTGTGTAGTAGACATTTCAGAAGAGAAAGAACAACATTGTTATCATGCCAAAAATCAATAAAAATGACTTGTGCGTTGGGTTAAAGCTTGAGCTGATCTCCCAGGGCCAGCTCAGGGTTTATATTGATATACCTATATCCCTTCCCCTCCATCTGTGCATACGCACATACTCTGTCTCTTTTGCCCCCTTTATCTCTGCTGCTCCACTGAAACATGAACAAATGGCTTCCTTGGGAGGCAATAGTGGTAAGGATGGGAATCACAGAGAATTTTGAAGGACAGCCTGGTCTTGAAGGAATGCTGCTGTGCAACTTGAACTTACCTGATGTGCCACCGCCTGACAAACTCACTGTCTGCTCATTCCTTTGAGTTATCAACACTGTCGACTTCAATTTACAGCAGCCTGGTTTAATGCAGAGCTTACCAATAATTTGTAGTGATCACTGGATCAATCGAGATTTAGTGCCTGCTGTCTGAATGACTGCAACAAAAGGGCCAGCCAGCCTTGGGAGAGGTTTTCCATTTTTTATGCCTCGGTGAATGGAGTCTTCCAAGTTTGAGCTGAAATCTACACTTCTTATAAAAAGAAAAACCAAACAAAATATACTTATTTTGGTGTTTTTACACCACTGCCTGAATTACTGTCTATCTGTCTATTTCTTCCTTCCTTGCTTGCTTGCTCTCTCTCTCTCTGTCTTTACAGATGGCATGGGGACTATGGCTAATGGGGACCAGAGTGAACAGCAGTATGTGGGTCATTGTGAAGGAATTCTCCTTCAGGATTTTCTCCACCAGCTATGAACCGAACTCTTCCCATCAACCATTTTGAAATGAATTGCTTTAGGTTTGTGGACCTGGTCTGGCCAAGACAAGTGATGCACTGTGGTTCTTACAGTGGAACAGATTACTGAAATGCCACTTTGCGTCATGCATGATGCACTTTGCTAAGATTGCCTTGGCATTTACACAGCTATTTCCAATTGCCTTCCATTACTTTTCTCACAAGATATTTGTTCAGAGATCATGCAGTTATAGATGTGCATTAAATTAGGGGTGTGAAGAATACTGAAAGAAATTCTCATTCTTTGCCATTTTCTCATTCTTCCCGTGTGTAGACTTCTTGCCAGGATTTCTCCTTGTCAAAGCAAGGATCCTTGCCTTCCTGTAAAAATGAGACCTGGATCTCATTTTAATTTCCCCTCTTGGATTCTCCCCAAGAGTATATTTAGGGTCTCAATACATGTCAGAACATCTTTCTCACCCGCTCCTCTCAATCCAGGCTGCGAAAAGTGACCACACTGAGGGAGGCCAAAAAGGTAACAACAAGGAATCAAGCCTTCTTGGTGGTAGCCCCCAATGTGCGGAATAAGCTTCCAGTTGACATTCAGGAAATTAGTGAAGACAGAATTATACAAAGCTGCCATCAGTAACTTATCCCCTGGATGCCATTAATATTAATATTTAACTTTTTTCTTTTCTTGTGGTTTTTGTTTCTTTTAGTTTCAGATCTAGGTTGCTGAACCGCCATATTGATGTATTGCCATTGGAGCCATGTGGGGTTCTGAGTTTTAAATTTGTAAACTGCCCAGAGGAGTGTGTCCACTAGATGGCTGGTATATAAAATAAATAAATAAATGAATGAATAAATGAACAAATAAGGATTGAAGACTGCATTAGCTCACCTTTCTGATGCAAGGGTATTCTGGAACAGGAAAAGAGGAAACGTCTTCCTGTGGAAAATCCAACAAACTGTAACTCCTCTAACTGTTGATTTGCAGGGCAATTCTAGGCATTTCTCTCAGAAGCATCCAGAAGAACAGGGGTGATCCAAGTCCAATCAGGTTGGTTGGGATCACTTTTCTGCCTGAAAGGAAGAACAAGGTTGCTCCCCTGCCCCATCCCAGGTGCACCTGCTCAGTCGTACTGCCCTGGGTGATGAAAGTGGCTCCTCCTCCAATATACATCAGGATGATTCAGGGAACCTAGGGCACGTTGCACAGCAGAAGATGCCACGGCTACGCCATCACCTGAGAAGATGGTCTCATTTTGCCTTGGGTGCTTGACTTGTTTATGCAGGTGCTTTCTATGACCAGCTACTGTATAACACCTCTTACACAATGTTCAAGATAAGCTACCATCTTATGTGTTTTAGTCCACTTTACCTCTGTCATGGGGTAATAATAATGCCGGCCTTTCCAACAGGATTTTGGTAAGGATTACTTAGTGAACATTGACGTGGTGTGATTATTGAGCTCTCTCTCTTGCTCTCGTTTGGACATCTTGTTTATCGTCAAAGCAGAATTTCAAACCTCCTTTTCGCAGTGGCCATCTTTTTATGCAACCATATCCAGAATCCATCTGGAATGTATCCAACTCTGAAAAAAGACTCAGGGATAAGAAGGTCTGGTTACTTGGAGGCTCGGTTATTGCAATGCACTTTTAAAATAATTCAGAAACTCTAACTAGTACAGAATGCAGCAGTTAGAATTCTTGTGGAGGCCAGATAAATGGACCACATTATCCTATTCTGTCATAGTTACACTGACTGCTCACTTGTTTCCGGGCCTAATTTAATTTAATTTAATTTAATATGAGTCTTTACGCTGTTAAATGAGGACCAAGTTATCTGCAACTGTAAGAGCCTTCCAAGCCTGGAAGATCAGCACCAGAGGTTTGTTCTCTGGTTTTCCATGGAGAGCTGTTAGATTGTTTTCACTACCACAAACAGGGCCCTTTAGGTGGTGACCCCCACTGTTCCTAAGGAAATATACATGGCTCTGATAGTGCCAATATTGTTGCTAGGTGTCAGTAGCTGAAGTCTCAGGGAACTGATCTGCTTTCCTGGGTCTCCAGGCAGACATATAAATCTCAGGATCACTGGGGGAGGTGAAGAAAATTTGATTTTATGGTCTATGATAGTTTTAAAGCCTGGCTGCCCATCTCCTTCCCCAGTTTTGACTCGCATCTGGGCTCCCTAGCTCAGTGCAATGGTGTCTGTATGTGTGTTACAGAAATGTTTTGTTTAGGAGACAGAATGGGGAATCCACATGGCCTGTCACACTTTCTCGTGCACTGCACACACAGATGCACACACATTATTCTGCAATTGTCACACTAGGGTCTACCCCCTAGTCCCAAATTCTGGCCTTGAAATCTGAGGGAATGAGAAACTGCTGGCCTGGTACTCTTTTAATTGCCAGTCTTCAAAAGATCCTTTTGAAGAGTCGAATATCTTTTATTCTTGTCTATATTTGGCTAATTGTAATGTAAAGGTAAAGGTAAAGGTTCCCCTTGACAATTTTGTCCAGTCGTGTTCGACTCTAGGGGGCGGTGCTCATCCCCGTTTCCAAGCCATAGAGCCAGCGTTTGTCCGAAGACAATCTTCCGTGGTCACATGGCCAGTGCGACTTAGACACAGAACGCTGTTACCTTCCCACCGAGGTGGTCCCTATTTATCTACTCGCATTTGCATGCTTTCGAACCGCTAGGTTGGCGGGAGCTGGGACAAGCGACGGGCGCTCACTCCGTCACGTGGATTCGATCTTACAGCTGCAGATCTATAAACCTTACAGCACAGAGGCTTCTGCGGTTTAACCCGCAGCGCCACCACGTCCCTTCTTTGTACATACATTGTAATGTACATACATTGTAATGTACTGTGCTTTAAAAAAACACACCTTACTGCTCTTGATTACAAATCATTGGCATCAGTTCTGTCAACCGGAAACTCCCCTTTGAGTTCAGTGGTGGGGAAGATCAGTCCTCCAGAGCAGGGGTCCCCGACTCCCGGTCCACGGCCCGATGCCGGTCCATGGCCTGGGCCGGACCAGGCCGTGGAGACAGATCTCCCAAGCCCCCCAGCACGCACCCCCCCCCCCGCACAGCCCCTTCGCACATGTGTGCAAGTGCGCATGCATGAGAGCACCCCCACCCCTTTGTGCACACGCACAAGTGCCCCTGAGCGCCCCCTGCCCTTTGCACATGTGCGCGAGTGCATGCGTGCCCACTCGAGTGCCCCCCACTCCTTCACGCATGCGTGCGAGCGTGGGGGGGTTGCCCTGCCTTCCCCAACCAGTTCGCGGTGTTAAAAAGGTTGGGGACCACTGCTTTAGAGGCAATAAAAGGAAGAAGAATCTGAACGCCAAAGTCAGAGAGGTGAGGTACACGAAGCCTGGATAGACACACAGAGAGAGAAACGGCAGTGCAAGCATAAACAAGGCCTATCTAAGCAAGCAACATGGTGGACTGCTTGCAAAGTTAGAGGCAAAAGTGGGGAAGCAGAATATGAAAACAAATTCAGACTACAAGTATTTCTTGCCTCATAAGGAAGGAAGGGAGCGTGCCATCTTCTGCAGGAGCCATTGTTTTCCTGGAAAAGTTACTTCTTTTGACTGTGGTTCTCAGAATTCCCCAGCCGGCATGACTATGCTGTCTAGAGGATTCTGCAATGTCAAGAGTTTATCTTCAGTGCCAAGGTGTCAAGGCTGCTTGGGTATCAACTAGTGGGGAGCCACAGGCAAGAGAGCCCTGTAGGCTCCTGAAGACTTACACCATAGAGGTGTTTTTGGACAGAAACCTGGAGAGAAAACACAAGGCTGTGCATTCCCTCAGATCAATTAAAAACAGCAGAGAGCATGATAGAAATGGAGCTGAGACTGGAAGACTGGGGGAAGTGTGGAAAGACGAACAAAATCTCAGCAGCTGCAGGCAAAAGACTGAGACTGAGGTGAACCTGGGTTCTCCTCCTAGCAGTCCTTTGGAATATGTTGCTCCGAGAGGATGTGGTGTAATGAAAAACCAAGAAGGGGGGGGCAATTGCGAGTGCTACTTGGAGCTGAACTTTCTTCTCATGGGTTGCAAAAGTGAGAATGAGCAGCATGCAAGAGGATGAAGGCTCGCCTGCCTGCTTGGGGTGTAGGTCTCTAGACTTGGGCTGATGTACACAACGTCCTTGGCCTACAGGACCACAAGTGATGCTTGTGAGCTGTACAAGTACATTCACACACACATACATGCACACAAGGCACTGTTTCTCTTTCCTTGTTGGGAGCAAGTGTAGCACCTTCTCCCTCCACTCTCTTCCCCAAAACCCTTTAGGAGGTTGCCAGGAAGGATATTGTGACAGGGCGGTCAGTGTACTCCCAGGGCTTCCTTTAAGGCCAGGAAGAGGACAGACATGGGCCCCAGGCTGCAACCGGAGCCCCCGGCCTCAATGGACTGTGACTGGGGGAGAACAGGCTTATCACCAGCAGCAGTGCTTTGGGATGGAGCTTCTTTCACCAGGCAATTCAAGGCACGACACATTTGTTGCTCTGTGTGCCTAGCTTTAAACTGCCCTCAGACAAAGACTGCAGCTCCCGAACTGCTTGTCGATCCTAAGAAAATAAAGATGGGCAAATAACTCCCAAATGGATTTGTATCCAAATATTTGCCATAAATTGGGGCCGATCCCTTCAGAGCTAATTTGGAGGTGTCCTGAACCAACTTGCTCTTGAATTGTTCAAAGCATTTGTAGGTAATATGTATTTCTGGACTGGGTGTGTTTGTTTGTGGGAGAATAAAGAGTTGTGACTTGGGATGTGGAGGGCTACACAGTACCGTGAACTTCAGGAATGTTGTGTGTGTTCAGTTTATGGGCAAAACTCCCCTTTCTTTCTTTCTTTCTTTCTTTCTTTCTTTCTTTCTTTCTTTCTTTCTTTCTTTCTTTCTTTCTTCCTTCCTTCCTTCCTTCCTTCCTTCCTTCCTTCCTTCCCTCCCTCCCTCCCTCCCTCCCTCCCTTCCTTCCTTCCTTCCTTCCTTCCTTCCTGAGCTGTGCTCATTGAAAAATATGGGTTACAGTATAGAAAATGCCTTGCAGTGTCCTTGATCTGTAGCCTGGCTTGCCCATGTGTGCCCATTCACTGTCTTGTCCAATCAAAGTGCTGTATGTTTGGGCTTCACTCACTCTGGAACATATATATATATATGTTCCAGGGTGAGTGAAGCCCAAACATGTGTGTGTGTGTGTGTGCGTGTGTGTGTGTGTGTGTATGCATATATAGGAACTCAAAGCTAGAAAAAACGAAGCCTGACAGTAGAGGGCAGCGGGAGGCATTAAACTATAAGATAGAAAACAATTGGGTGGGTGCAGGAGAAAATTGGTCCCAACTCTCTTTTGACCTACCAATCCAACTTGCACAAGAGCCATCCCCCATCCCTTATCCACACATGCTGAATCCTAAGTGAAATGCAGACTCTGTATAGTGCAGAGAAGAAAAAGCAAAACAGTTCTAGAAGATGGTTGGTCCAATAAGTGATGCCTGTGTAAGGACAGTCCCCCTCTATAAGATGGGTCTTGCTGAACAAATGGCTAAAAATGCACATAAGTGAAAAGTTTGCACAATACACTTTAGCTAATGGGGGGAAATGCGCACAAACATCTGTGTTTTGTGAAAAACTATGTCCATGGGTTTCCAGGTGGAAAGAAGAAATAGAGTCCCACAACAACCTGACATGAACCAAGGATGGGAGGACATCCCAGCGGGCTTTAGAGAAAGACAAGGAAATGGAGTCTGGGAGATTTTCACTGTGGATGATCTCTCTGCACCCCCACCCCCACCCTGCTTTCAGGGCCATGGAATAGCATGATGGTTGGACATTAATATTTGACAGGGGATGTTGCAGTTTTAATCATCATCATAGATCTGCAGAGCTGGAAGAGACCCTATAGATTATTGAATCCAGCTGCTGTCAAGGAGGCCCAGTGGGGAATCAAACTCCCAGCATCTGGCTTCGCAGCCAGATGCCTAAACCTACTGAGCTATCCATATTAGTACCCCCAAACAACACCCCTCCCAAAAACTCAACTCCAGCTATATCATCATTTCCTTATGAAAAAGCCTGCTCATTCTTGTGCTTGCTTTGCCACTTTACTTAGATTTGTTATTTGGGGCATGATATTCTTCCCTACACATTTTTGACCTCGGCTAATTATCTACACATTTCAAAATCCCCCTTTATTTTCTATTTCATCCCTCCAGGAGGTAAGGGTAAACACTACCACAATTTCCCCATCATGCTGTGTATTTATTTCCAAACTTCATTAAAAACGAAGAAACTGAAGCCGTTATTAGTTAAGAGGAGATCCCCAAGCTTTGCTAGGTGTACCTTCTTGGTGGTTAAACGACACTATTAGCACACGGCTGCTGGTTGGTGTGTTTGTTCTTCTCTTCCTCTGTTCTTAAGAGCGGAACGTCTCCCAGTAGAACCTAATTGCCAGGTCAGGGAAAGGTGAACATGCGCCTTCTTCACAGCCTGACATGAACATCCTGCTTTGGCAGTTTGGCTGTTTACTTGTCATTTTCTGGAATCCTTGGGATGGCTTGCTTTATATATAATGAGTAGGGGCTTCAAAGCCCACTCCCTTGCCAGCTTGGGCTTTTTGCACATTGATATAATTGCTAGCAGGCACAAATCTTTTCCCTTTTGAGATTACATTCATGGCCTCAAAGGCAATGCTGCTGCTCTGATGCTGGTTATATGTATCATTCATCACCCTTTATTTTGGGGTCTTGAGAACCACAACCTTGGCTGTCATACAAAACTTTGGTTCAGCTTTACACTGCAGTTCATCTTGTAGAGGTAAATTGGCCAATAGCTGGTGCCACAAGGAAAGGAGCTCTAACCTCTGAGGATGTCTCTGTTTCTGGTACATGTGACACACTCAAGACTCTCTTGGCTTTGCCAATGCAGTGTTGAGATCTGTCAGGAACAGAAGATCTTATGTGTGTGGTTAGCCTAAGAGCAGGCCGTGGTCTGGATGGTACCTGGGAGGGAGGGTTGCGTAAATCTGTGGAATCTACTTTTTTCTACTATTGAATTTTGCAAAAATCATTACAGTCTATTACTACTGTTACCACCAACACCAACACCACCATCATTTCTAAATGGTAATTTCTAAAATCAGCCGAAATTACTGAGATATTGTCTGGCAATACCATGTAGACCACCTTGAGCTCAATGATGAAAATATTTCAGATGGATGTATAAATGAAATAAATAAATCATAAACACACAAGATTTTGTTTGCAGAGGGACGAGGATGGAAGCAGTGACAGTCATGTATCCTTGGCATGGGCTCAGTGTGTTTACATTGTTTAAAAAATATTGACTAGTACCCTGTTGTCAAAATATAGAGCAGAAAGGAAACTGCATTATTGCTACATGAATCAACAACAACAGCAACAGTGCTTACACTTCCATTTTAAAAAGCCAGGAAATTCAATTCTTTAAAAAAACCCAACCCTCTGGTTTATGAATGTGGAATGTTGTGCTTTGTATCCATAATTCAAATGCCAGGAAATGGCCTGATATTGTTGCACAGTATCATGCTTGCGTTGCCAGCAGGAAAAAGGATTGCAAGCTTTACATAGCAAAGGGTAGCCTGAATGTTGACAACAGCAATGGCAGCAATCAAGATGGTCTGCAGGATCCCCTTTTGTGCTCACTACCATTCAAAAAGAGACAATAAGCAGGGGAAATCCCAGAATTTAACTCCTTTTTTTCCATCGGTGAACCACTTCTCACCTACACAAAGCAAATGTCAAGGATGTTTTTCAACAAGCTCTCT
The DNA here is from genome assembly GCA_037013535.1 of Intellagama lesueurii. Taxonomy (NCBI): domain Eukaryota; kingdom Metazoa; phylum Chordata; class Lepidosauria; order Squamata; family Agamidae; genus Intellagama; species Intellagama lesueurii. The sequence goes on from JBAJHW010000001.1 coordinate 223,351,387, forward strand.
AGGTATCAAAATGCTTAGAAGAAATCGTAGTGTGCACAAGAGAGTATCCTGCAGAGTCTAGGCCATCTTGACTGCTGACATGGGAGTCATTTCCCCCCTAGATGGGCACTCCAAGCAATGGCAGATAGCTATATCTAATGAAATGTCCCTCAATGCCACTCATGAAGGCTTGTTTTGGGATACTGCAGGAAACCTATATGGAGGTGGAGGTGGGCTGGAGATCATGATCAGGCCCACTGAAGGGGCACCCTCCCCAGAATCACCTCTAACCTAGAGCCTACCTCATTTGTTTGGTTAGAATCCAGCCCTGTCCAAACTGATGTGGTTCAAATGTGTTGGTCCACAACTTCCATCATCCCCACTGGCCAAGCTGGCTTGAGAGGATGAGATGTTCTGGCTCATCTGGAGGACACCAGTTGGAAGGGGCTTCTTTACACTAAGGGTTCTTTATGATCCAATTGCTTCTCCCAGTTACTACTCTACAAATCATAAGCAGCAATAAGGAGAAGAATGTTGGAAAGTGTGTTCACCATGAACACAAAGCTAATAATAATAACTACATTTGATGCTTTAGGGACCATTCAGAACGAAGCACTTGAATTGTCACTGAGGTCAAGGGAACAAGGGGGGGAGAACGAACCTTTTAAAAGTATGCAAATCAGATGTATCTGCAGCTGTAAAGTGTATCTTCAGCTGAAACTGAACAGATACTCCGATGGCCTGAATCATTACAAAGAAAGCAAGAGCGAGGGAGGGAAGCAGCAGCAGCGGCATGCTCTTGTTTGTGTTGCGTTCGGCACTGAGAATGTGCTGGCAGACAATGAAGGGACACTCAGACAGCAGCCTTGAGACTCCAGAGCTGCGAAAACGCGTTCCTGCAAAACGAGAAACACTGAGGCACATAATACTCAAAGAGACCAGAAGCCACTTAGAGCGGTGATGTTACCTTGAAAGCGGCGGCATGTGCTTCATTTTTAAACCGGTGGTTTCTCCTGCCTTCTTCTGTGACAGACGTTGCCCAGAGCAAAGGCATTTCATTTGTGGAAGTAGCAACTCTTTTGCAGCTAGGTTTATCCTTCAGTGGAGTGATAGCAGGGCTTGGGAGAGTTACTTTTCTGGACTATAAACTCCAGAATCCCCCAATGGATTCTGGGAGTTGAACTCCAGGAAAACAAAAATCCTCCCAACCTGTCAGCGAAAGATAGGATTACAGAGTTGTAAAGCTGGAAGGGAGCCAGAGGGTCATCAGGCCCAACCCCCTGCTGAAGCAGGAAGTCCATAACGAATGCATCCGTATAGGCCCTCTGAGAGCTCAGATCAGGCCTGGACAGTTTCACTTTGTGAGGCTCCCTCATTGTTTGGGAAGCATGGTAAAATATAGGTTTTAAGGTAAAGAATGGCATGTAAAAAATTAGTAAATGAATGCATGACAGTATAGGTTTATCTAGCTTTATCTTTAGGCTGAAGTCAAGCGGCCCTCCTGCCCCCGAACGTCTGGTAGGACCTGCATCCATGACACACTTAGCCTTCCATGTTTCAAAACCTCAAATAAGAGACAGTATGCCACCCTCTGAGGCAGTCTGTTCCACTGTCCAATAGCTCTTCTAGTCAAGACGTTCTTCCTAATGTTTAGGTGAAATCTCCTTTCTCATCATTTGAATCCACAACTGGAGTTCCTACTCTCTGAAGTTACCAAAAACAAGCTTGCTCCATTCCTGAGAGTTCCTCAAGTATTTGAAGATGGCTAGCAATATTTTCCTCTGAGCTTTTTCTCATAGGGCTTGGTTTCCAGACTGAGTCCCATTTCTCTGTACACATCCCAGCTTGTTGATATTCTTCTTAAACTGTGGTGCCTAGAAGTGGACAGTGTATTCCTGGTGAAATTGGATCAAAACGAAACAGAGTGCTATTACGATTTCCCCTGACCTGGACACACTGTAGAACCTCATAATTCACTTGCTTTTTGTTTGTTTGCCGCTGTGTTACACTGTTGAGTCACGTTTAGCTAGTGGTCTAAATGCTCTGCGCATGTACGACTGCCAAACCAGCATCTGTTTTTTCCTGCCTAAATGTAGAATTTTACATATTTTTTTCTCTGTTGAATCTAATTTGAACCGCCCAGAGTAGATGCAGTCTAGATGGGCAGGATACAAGTTTAATAAATAAATAAATAATAAATAAATAGAGATGGGCACAAACGGAACTACGAACTAGAAAAACCCACAAACTGGGCTGGTTTGTGGTTTGGTTCACAACCCAGCTCAGGGATCCCGTTTTGATGAAACAAAGTACTGAACATTTTTCCCCTTGATACTTCGTTTTGCTTTGGGAAAACGAAATGTCTGTCCACCCCCTTCCCATTGCCCCCATCACCTCACTACCTGGCCCTGAGGCTGTTGCGACAGTCGCTTTCTCCTCCTCCGCCACCCTGAGAGGCAGCAGGCCTGGCTCCTTGCACAGAAGGAGAGGCTCCTGGGCCCGATCCAGCTAAACTTTCTATGCTGAGTCAACCTTGAGCTGGCTACCAGAACCTGTCAGGATTGAACTAAAGTTGTGAACAGAGGCTTAATTGCAGTACTGCAGTTTAACCATTGCACCATGGAGTTCTTGTTAAGATCTTAGTGGTTGGTCATCAACAAGGTGCTGGTCTCCCTTTTAAATAACTGCATAATAAAACAGATTTATTATATACTCGTAGTTTGTAATATAACTGTCATAGTCATAAAATTATTATTATATATTTAAAGATAAAAGAAACTCATCCCTTTATAATCTCTTCCTAAGTCATCCATACATATCTAGCATATATCCATTTCAAATGACAGAGGTGTCTAAACTGGGCTATCTGGAAGCCATAGGGAGGGAGAATAAGAAGTGGAACACCTATGTTTACTCAGCTCTGAAAATGTGCCTACGCCAACCCAAAATTTCAGGCTAGTAGCTTTTTGGGGATGTGAGTCTCTCAGTTTCAGTGGAGATGTGTCTGCACTGGCCTATCTTGAAGCACAGGAAGTGCCGTATCCAGGGTCAGACCATGGCTCCATTTAGCCAAGGGCTCACAACACAGACTGGCAGTGGCTCTTTGGGGCTGAAGACACGTGTTCTTCCTAGCCCCACCTGGAGACACCTGGGGCTGTCTGCCTGCAAAAGAGATGTGCTGCTGCTTAGCTGTGGCCTTCTCCCTACTTGCCACACGTAAACTGGGTGACATTGACATGTGATAGGAGCAGGCCTTCAAAGGGCTTCGTTTTTCTCTTGCAAGCAAGCAAAACAAAACAAATCCACAATTTCCCTGGCACCTGAATGTTGCACACAACCAGGATTTTATTGTTGTGGAAAACTGCAACCTGGGTGGCTGGTTTTTTTTTTTTTTTAAGGTGGCTCATTTGAATATGGAGGCACATCCGAGCGAAATGTTTTGCAACAACGAATTTCAGCAAGCCTGAAGTCGTTCGTCACGCTCAGCAGGAAGAAAAAGAAAAACCCAAATTGAAGGAAATGCTATATTCGAGGCTCCCTCCCTGCACCGATTCAGATTTGGCTGAACTTTATTCTTCAGTTCATTGACTTGTGTGACATTAAGGAGACAAGAAAGGTCAGTCAAATGACTGCAGAGGGGGGAAAAAAGAAATAGCAAGGCTCTTCCTGTGTTAGGCAAACTGTGGTTTCTCTGCTCCTTTTAGTGATTGAATTCTCTCACTTTGCCTAGAAGCTGGAAGGGATGCACACAGCGAAAAATGATGGAGGGAGCACAGCAACAAGCAATCCTTTCGCAAATTATGATATTCAAAATTAGACCATTTGATTTTTATCCCATCTTTCCCTCAAGGTGCATAAATGGTTTTTGGTTCCCTTGATTTTATCCCTGTACAACCCTGTGAGTCAAATTGGGCTAAGAATCAAATCACACATTAAGGGAAACACATATTTCTACCTGTTACAATGTTTTCTTTAAAGGCATGCTGTTTGCTTAAAGCACAACCAGACTTGCAAATGAAGCCTGTGTTTACCGTCTGCTGACCAATCACAAAACAAAAGCAAGACACTTGTAAAATGAGGAGGTAACCTCAGGCCATGTGAGTTAGACCCCATTTAATGCTGCACAAAACTCCACTTCTAATGATGTGCTAAGTGTATTGTCTAGTTCAGGCCTGACAGAGAGAGTGACTGGCCCAACCTTGGAACTTAGCAAGTTACTTTTTTTGAAGATTTGCTGAAACCATTCATAACTGAGCAGTGATAAGAGGACACTCTTGGACACAATGGGTTTTGTGGCTGGATGGGGATTTGAACGTGGATATCCCTGGTCCCGGGTCAAAACAATACCTGTTGCACCACACCAGAAACAAATTCCATTCAGCACAGTGATGACTGAGGCACTGAGAAGATATGGAGTCCCTCTTTCTCTGCAGTATTAACTAGGCACATCTGCCCTGTTCTTTCTTTAAAGAGAAATTGACATTTGTGCAGTACATCCTGAGCGCATATTTTAATTTTGTCTAAACTGATTACCCTGACAGACCTTCTTCTGAAGAACTGTAGAAGCTAGTTTTGGGAAAATATTGAATATTTTGAGTTTGAGCCCTCCAGTCTCACGCTTTTGACTTGTCAACCATTAGCCCACTAAACCGTCTTTCCCTACATTTAGACAGACTTGTACTGACTCATAATGAACAGGCATTCGAATCCCTCAAAGTCAGTTTCAATGTCTAAACCCACACTTGATACCTTGCTATGCTGAGGGAAAGAGTCTTCAGAGAGACAACAATTCATTTGCAGCAAATTCCTGCATGGCTCTTCTTAAATTGCTTCTTCCTCAGGAGCAGTTTAAATGTTGTCTATTCATTTAAGCAGCATACTGTGGGGAAAACAAAAACTCCACATCACGCAAGATCTCATTTACAAAGGGGTTCTGGAGATCAAGAAAGGACACATGGATGCCATATGCTCCGGCTTCTATGCTGTGGTTTTCCTGCTGTTATGAGAAAATTGGAAGATTGCCTAAAATTAGAATCTACGGGTGCTTCCAAGAATATATGGGTGCAAGGAAGCTGCTGTAGAAAGACAGCATGCCCACTCTGTTTTCTTAATGGGTGCTGATGACATCATGGATCACCTCCTTCTCTAGCAGTAGTTGTTCAACTAAAAAAAACACCACCACCACATAATTAGCACAGAGGGTTTATTGTAAAGGTAGCCAAGTCGGGGAAAGTTATATTTCTGGACTACAGCTCCCAGAAAACACCTGCTAGTGTTGCCTCAAGGTGTTCCTCTTCCAGGCCTTCAGGCAGGAATCTTTCCTGGCTATACTTGAAGATGCTGGGGATTAAACCTGGAAAACTGGTGCCTCAACACTGAGCCCTGCCTCCCCTCTGTGTATCTTCCCTTTCCCCACCTTGCCTCCCAAGGTGGCCAACAAAATCAATGGAATCTAAAATACTGCAATAAAAACACCTCTGGTTGATGCTATAGATTACACAAATAAAGCCAGCAAAACCAGTGAGCCATTAATACAGCCATCCAGCTGAAAAGGGGAAGCAATTACTGTCAAAGACAACCAAGTGCCACTAAATTGGAGAGACCATGGTTGCCTGCATGCTTTGCTCTGTGGGGCAAACAGCTTCTCAGGGTGGTGGTAGTGGAATTAATCGGTGTGTGCGCGCGGGGGGTTTCAATTCCACCCCAGTGGTATGACTCAGGCGTTCCATGGGTGCTGCTGACATTTCAAAAAAAAATCTTATGACATGGCTATATTCTCCACATTCCATCTGATTTTGTCCCCAGGACACTACAAGGTTTTGTGAGGAGAGGGAACGTTCACAGAGGAAAATTTTTTGTTTGGGGTGTATTTTGCAGCTCATGAGGTGGAATCCTCCATAGCAAATGCTTCTTCTGTCAACATTTTGACAGCAACGGCTTTCTTCGTAGCAACAACACTTTACTGAGGTAAAAGTAAGAGATCCCAGTTTCTGCTTTTATCATATTGTCAAAATTAGAATTTGCATTATAAAATATTAGCAGGTGCAGTCCTATGCTAGTTATGTCAGCTGATGGGCTTTGGGATACCAGTAATGCGTTGAATATATTGCCAATAGGAGAGAAGCCACTCCACCCACCCCGCCCAGCAGAACACCTCTGACATATTGGCGGAATGCTGACTTCTCCTGTTAGGTTGTTTCTCCGGTAAACAATGCTGGCAAAGTGGATAAAACAGGATGAAGGCAAGGAGAGCCATAAACAGCACAAGGGAACAGCACCATTACATTCTACCCTATGCCCCTTCTAACTACTGTGGCACAACTTTATACAAGCTGCAGACTCTGTGTAAGGGATCTGCGTCCTCTGGACTTTAAAGGGGAGCTGGAAAAAAACCCGTTCTGTGTCAGTGAATGAGTATGCAATGGGGTATAGAGGATGATACTTCTCAACAATCCAAACACAACATTTATACATAAACTCCACGCAGGGAGATCATATAAGTGGATACAGTGCAACAGGGGGCTATATTTCTCTGGCCACTTATGGTTCAGTGCTCACAAGAGGGAACTTTGATGAAGAGAAAACACTGAGGATGGGGCATTTTGCACAAAACTGCCCATCTCCAGAATATGCCTAGGAACGTGAGCACATTGCTAAGGCTTCTCTGCCAAGAAGATGATGAGCAGGTATCTGAGCAGGTATCTGACTTTGGGGTCCCACAGTTCTCCAACAACTAGGAGTGCTAGGACCAACCCACATAGTTAAGGCAAAGGGAGATGCATGTGGGAATATTAACTAACCATATCACTCTTGGACCTGTTTGTCATATATGACTACTGTGTCTTGTCTGGACTGCAAATGGATCTACTCTATGCAGTTATAGCAGTTCGATACCAGTCTGTGTGGAGTTGCCTGCTAGGGAACTCTAGCACAAATCCCCTGAATTAGAGCCGTTCCTTATCCAAAGTACATGTCCCAAGACCCTGTGGGATGGATGGAACCAAGATGGTTAAAGTGGGATCAGATTGATACAACTGGATAGTGAAAATACACTCTGTGTCGCTTCAACAAGCTTGACCCTAAACAGCAGAGAATAGTGGCTCTCACGCACAAGGAGGTGTTTGGCCTTAAAACCAAGAAGACTCCCACTTGGTGAAGGCCAGGTTCTCCGCTTCAGAAGTTCCTGCTGTTGGCCAAACATAGATGAGTCTTTTTGCCTTGTGGGATCACAGCCTGGAGCAGAGCAAGCTGTCACTGCACACACCATATTTAGCTAAAACCTGCAGAGGAGAAAGGGGCAATGAATTTACAGGGACAGAAACCGAGTGACTTCCTTGATTGGTGGGCACTGCCAGAGTTACTGGGGACACTCTGGATGTCTGTCATTTTCCCATCCTTTTTCTGTTTCCTCCTATGTTTTTCAAGAAGATTTATCATTGAATAACATGCATAGGATTACTCAATACAAGACGAACTGCTCAACGCTTCCTGCTCAGGAATTATTAATTTAGTCTGTCTTTTATAAGGCACACCAACTAGATTTGCACTACCTGGGTTAATATGTAGATGGAAACACAGCTATTCACCAGACTGTGCAAGTGCACGAATTCCATGCTGCTTTTCTCAGCTCAAATGTTTTTCTTTTTAAACAAAACCCCATGCGTTGGGGCTGGTGGATACAAAATGAGTGTTTGTGGTGATGGTGGTGGACAGAGCCGTAACTACCAGTGTTGGTGCCTGGGGCTTTTTTTCCTGTTGGTTAAGCCTACATCATGTGAGACTGGCACGTACAGCAAGAAGACGGAAGTCCGGCTGCCTCAGTTTGACCTCCTATAGTGTTTCAATGCTGAGAATACCTGTTCTGTGTTTTCTTATATCCAAAGAGGAGGAGCTGCAAACGATGGACAGTATGTGTTTGGGAGGTGGCAGGTTCATGCCCATTCATCAGGAGAGAGCAACAGGCAGGCTGACACCCTTCTAAGGACAATTTTTTGCACCCTCTAAATTTTGGCATCCTGCGGCACCCAAGTTATAGCTCTGTGCATTGGTTTTGTTTTGTTTTGTTTAATCACTGGTTGATGTGGAAATCTGACAGAATAGATTTGTCAGAGATTGGAAACTTTGCTCTATTTTTTGTATTGCAACTCCCAGTCTGGCTGGGGGATGATGAGAGCTGTATTTAAAAAAGAAAGAAAGAAAGAAAAGATAAAGCACAGTATTTCTGGAGTCTGGATTGACTGCATGTGAAAATGACATGGATCAGAAACAAAATGCGCAGCCTACCCCTATTCCTATGTTCTCTGCCCTTCGCATCCTCTATAAATGCTTTAGCTACTTGATTACCCTTGTGTGTTTTCAATTTTTTGTTTGTTGTTCTAAAGGGTAAATGTACCCTTCCTTCTTTTGCTTCAGTGCAGCTTTTATGATAGCTGAGCCCCAGCTTTCTGTAGCTGTGGAAATTCAACCCATTTCTTTGACTTCTGTAACCTAATCAATATTTCTCATTATGGGATGTCCCCTTTCCCCTCCCATATCACCCTTGCTGATATTGCCTCCTCCCTCCCCCTCCCCCCCCCCGGCTGCTACTAAGCCTTTTAATATCTAACTGACCAAGAGAAGAACATCAAATCTAACACAAAGAGATAAAAAGAAGCAAAGGTGGAAGAATCTGTGAAAATACCCCAAAGAAACGAAGCACCATGTGGAAGACGATGATTCACATCTCTGCAGTGATCCTTCAGTAAAAAGTAACGGAGCAGAACAGAAAACCATTTTCAGCCTTCTTGATTCATTTCACTTGATCTCAACAGAAATTTTCTTGCTCTCTGCTGGAGGTTTTGTAGCAGAGAGATAGGCTTGAGCGCAATCACCAGCCGAAAAGGAATTCACTGATCGAGCAGGTTGTAAACAAAACAATGCAGAAGGAAGGTGCTGTAGTCGTAAATTCCTCCAGCCAGCTCCCACCATCCATCTATCTTAATGAGATTTATGAGCCTACATAAAATCTCAGGCAGCCCGCCCATATGATCAAGTCCCCTGCTCAGTAGTCAATTATTATTTGTGTTATGCTGATAAAAGTTGGATCATGGCTGTGACTCCTATTTTCTCTCCAAAAAATAAATACATATATAGTGTAACCCTGAGTCCTCGCTAATTTGCTTTTCTCTGAGAAAGCAGAGGGTGGTTTTACTTAAAAGTTTTTAAATAGGCTACGTTCTGGGCCATGGATTGGGGATGTATGCAGGCAAAACAGAAATGATATTACACTGATCACAGTGTCAGCCCTTGCCCTTTGTGGCTGGTGGGATGGACGTCTCGGCAGCCAACAGTGGGGTGGAACAAGGTGTGACAGGCAGAGCCAAGAACATATGTGAGTATTCTATTTCTCTCTCTCTCTCTCTCTCTCTCTCACTCTCTCTCTCTCTCTCTCTCTCTCTCTCTCTCTCACTCTCTCTCTCTCTCTCTCTCTCTCTCTCTCACACACACACACACACACAAACAGCAGGCAAGCAAACATCCACACACAAAGAGGCAAGAAGGCATTCAGACAGATGCTGTCTCAGCCTTCAGAGGCCCTAAGCACTGAAAAGATTATGGTGCCCCCTACGAATTTAACACATGGCAAGTTCCATGGCTTGGGGAAAAAAAATATAATGCACACATTATATGCATGAAATTAAGGTAATTTAATTGTATAGCATGTGGTAAAAAAGAGCCACACATCGTATGCAAAATCATATGTACAATCAAATTACTGGCTTCCAGCCAAATCTTGCACTTTCACGCTTTGATTAATGTGGACAGATTTAGTCAGAATCAGTAAATTGAAAAACTCAAACAAGAGCTTAAAACTCCTTTTGGGGACATTTTAAACAGTGGCTGTTATTTCTCTGGCTTGCGCATATCGTGCAGAGGCCATGGGTCTAAAAGACCAGCAGCCCTTTTTATCCTTATCCCCACCCTAACTCCCAAAATACAGAAGTTAAAAAAAAAACAAACAAGTGATGATGATGATTGATCATTTCACTCAAACCCTGAGTTTTCTCACTAGGTGAGTCTTTATCCTTTTTCATTTCTACTGGTTCTTACTCAATGGCTTTTAGGTAGGGAGGTGGTTTTCTTGGGGCTCTTGAGGGAGGGAGGGAGGGAGGGAGAGAGCACTGAGGGATTTGGAGAGATGGATGTGGTTTGTGAAGGAAGGTGTGCACCCTCATTTGCACCATGGTCTGTGATAAATCCAGCACTGAAAAAAAACCAACCTCTGTGGTGTCTCCTTCCCTTGTTGATGTCTTAAGCATGTGCTTATTTTGCTTAATGGTCAATTCGTGGCTGGTCTCATCCCCACTCCATTCACAGGTTCCACAACTCAGCTGAGGATCAGAAAGATACATCTAGGCACCAAACTAGATGCATTCCGATCTATTCCTTTTCCCCTCTTCTCCCTTCTCCAGGAACTGGATGAGTTCAGCAGGAGGGGGGGGGGAATGCTCTTGAGACTCCGAGCCTCCACCTCTGGCAAGAGGATAGAAGGGAGTGGAGTGGCTGGTTGCAGGTAGCCAGAACCTACAGTGGTAGCCAGGACCCACTTGCCTTGACAGAGCAGGCCACAACGTAAGAAAGTCATAGACATTTGTGTGATTCCAGACAAAGTTGTGATGAAGGCAGGCAGACGGACACACTCTCTCACTCCGTTCTTCAGCCATGGTGATAATCCATCTTCCTCCCACCTTCACGAATAACATGCTAGATGTTCATTCCACCAAACTGATTTAGTGCCTCACCTGTCAAGATTTCCCTCTCTGCGTGCTTTGGGTAGACTGTGGAGTTTTTGTTTTTATTTTTTAAAACGCCACAGAACTATTCATGCATTTATGTCTTCATTGCTCATCTTATAAAGCTTTGGAACCTCTACTTAACATGGAAGATTGCTCCAGAGATATTGTGTGTGTGTGTGTGTGTGTGAGTGAGTGAGGTCTCCTGGTAATATCATGGGATGGAGCTCACCTGTTGCATTTACAGCCAGCTTTGGCTTCAGAGGCATAGAACCAGTCATTTCCAGAGCTCAGTCTGGGAAAGAAGTGGTATGTCTGCTGTCAGTACTAACTGACTATGAAGGGGAAGAGTCTGAGGCTTAATCCAAGCAAGGCAAAGGTATTCCTGGTCAATTAAAAGGCAGTTCAGGGAATTGAGGTCCAAACTCTGCTGGGTGGGGTTACGCTTCATAACCTGGGCGTACTTCTGAACTCACCCCAAGGCTGGCGGCTCAGGTGTCCACAGTGGCCAGGAGTATATTGGCATAGTTAAAATTGATGTACCAGCTGTGCCCATTCCTGGAGACACTGAGAGATCAACAGGGTCCCACTTATTCCATGTCTTACACAACAAATTCTCAAACTTTGGGTATGGCTCAAATAAAATGGAGCTGTTATGCAATCATCACCATCATGTGCTGTCAAGTCAATTCTGACTTATGGTGACTCTTTCCAGGGGTTTCCAGGTAGAGAATACACAGAAGTGGTTTACCGTTCTCTTCTTCTGGGGGCAGTCTGGGATTCTGCAGCTTGCCCAAGGCCGCACAGGCTGGTTCTACTCACAGGCAGGACAGTGAGAAATCGAAATCCCAGCCTCTGGCTCCACAGTCAGACCACCGAGCTATCCAGCCAGCTATGCAATAGATGTGGCTAATTCTGCTGTTTACCCACACTTTACCAAATGTGATTTGACAACATTTGGACAGTGGTGTTAGTGCAGCTGACTGAGAGTTCTTCCTTTCCTCCATTCACACATAGTTGAAATGCAGCCTATTTGCCATGGGGATCAGTATCCTCAGGGTGAATTTCACAACAGTTGGCTCTTTATTTGTTTATCCCACCTTTTCCCCAAAGGCACTTATTTAGTACCATGAATCATGTCAATTAGAGCCACAATGCAGTATGTTTTCCTGCTCCCACATGATGGATGTTACTTGCATGATGTAGTCTCACTACAGGGGGACTGCCTGGCCCTGTGTTTGCCCATCACTATGGGAGCTTGATTTTGATTGAATTGTTGTATCCAGTGGTGTGACTCTATTGCTGTTTTCACACAAAAGCAGGTACCAAATACAAATGAAGCCTCTCTATTTTCACATGCAGGCAGGTAACAAATCCAAACACAAGCATAGTATGAACATTTCTATAACTCATCATGACTTCATTATACCTGATGTTCATCATGCAAGTTGTTCTGGCAGCACTTGTGTGTGTATCAGCAGAATACAGAACTGTTTATGGGGGGAAAAACCACACCTACTTTTCTGTCTGTCGAGATGAAATGGCCAACAAAAATGTAAACAAGGGAAACAATGCATTTGGTTGTTGTAGGTTTTCCGGGCTGTTTGGCCGTGTTCTTAAGGTTTTTCTTCCTAACGTTTCACCAGTCTCTGTGGCTGGCATCTTCAGAGGACAGGAGTCAGAACTCTGCCTGTGCTCTGGTGCAGTTTGTGGGATAGTTGAGTATTTATAGCTGTGGGATCAGCTTTTTGTCCTATTCAGGAGATTGGGTGATTACGGTGATCAGCGTGTTTTTTGTTGTGGGTACCCATGAAAGCCTTCGAGAATACAATGAAACAAAACATTTATTTATCATTTGAAGTTACAAGAGATTGTGGGGGAAAAAATCAAATTGACATCTGGCATGACAAGTTATAAACATAGTAAAAGGGAAGAATGTGAGAATTATTAAAACTAGAAGGTAAATGTGAATAAATATGCCTTTTTTTTCTTGGTTTGTCTTTGTAACATGTAATGTGTTACATTGCTATGAAATAATGCTCTAAAGCCTGGACACAAGGCTGGCCCAATGCATTTTGCTGCTTCAGGTGGAGGACAAATGCAGTCTACACTCCCTCAGGTCAAGGTGCATCTGTATCCCAAACCAATGAATTATTTTGACATATGTCGTAAAATCTCACAAGAACTTCTCACCATAACCTGGCAGTCAAATATTAAATGGAATTGCTAACAGTTTACTGCCCTTCCTTGTCACCTAAAGTCTGTTCCCTGAGGCAACCGCTCCACTCTCCCTAACGGTAGAGCTGATCATGCATAGATGCCTATCTTCTGCTTCATATTATGTAATATTTAAAATAAAATGAAGTTTAAATGCAAAAAAGAAAAAAGAGGATAATGAAACGCAACCATAACAAAAACGAAACAATGAGAAATGGTGGCAGCTCAAGCTATATCCTCAGCCAGCAGCAAGGGACTGATGGCAAAAACTGTGTCTAGATCAGTTACCAGGGTTTCCTGTAATCCCATCTTTCTAGCCTCAAGAGAAGAGGAGGCGGCTGTGGTAAGATTCAGAGGGATTGGTTGCTCCCTCGCTGAAATTTCACTGCCTTTTCTTGCTCTGGGATAATATGAGATAAATGCTTTTGTTCTTGGAACACTTAGGCATCCCAGAGACTACAGCAGGTGGAAACGCAATTTGCAAAAATACTGCCGGTCTCACTCCTGAAAATATCTGGTGCCGAATTACTTGTGCCAAGAGATGCATGGGGTGTTGGAGGGGGAGAAAAAGTGCTAGGCTAATTTGACACGCAGGGATCCCTCATCTTACCTTCTGTAGTGGATGCCTCTGTGCAGCAGAGAGCTCAAAGGCACACAGCTTGCCTGCTAAACACGTCCTGACAGATTTGCGGTCTGCAGAGTCCTGCAGAGAATTGAGGACGTGCATTACAATGCATGGCCTCCTGCAGAAATCCGCAGTGGCTGCACGAGTTCGTCACTGTGCAGGCATATTCATTTTTGAAGAGCAAGCTGTAACGGCGAGGGAAGGAAAGAAAGAGAGCTACCGTTGCAGAGAAGCTGACAGTTTTTAGAGCAAGACCGAACATGAATCAGAGGCTTTACTAATTTGTAGACGTGAATCCCACTGAGTCACCTCCGATCCAAATAAGAACACAGAAAAGAAGAACTGCCAGGTTTCTCACAGGATACTTTCCTTATGCAGTTTGTATTGCTTTTTTACTCCCTTATCATTTAAGGGACAGAGGTCCTTTTGAAGTGCTTCTCCATGAATTAAGGCAGTCTTTTGAAAAGACTGATATTTTAGTCTCAGTGCAAAACACATACTAGTACGTGGGGAAACTCTGCAGCCCTCAGCAAATAGCTAGTTGTGCACAAAGAAGCACAAACGCTGGCAGCAGTCAAGACAATGCCACGTGTGGTGTTTTATATACCTTCTTGGGAGAGAAGAATGTCCTCTTATTAATCCTGACTCTCACATTAACAATTACAATTAAGGGGGGGGGGGAAGAGTCTTTTCAATCCTGGTGTCTCCTTAGAGCTGTGAGTGGAATGTTTAAAAGGTGCTGTCCAGAGAAAGCGAGACTCTTTCAATTCCCCCAGTACTAGTCTTGAGGTGTCTTGAGAGCGGGGAAATAAACATTAACCTTAAATGCTTAAGCAAGACCCTTTCCCGGTCAAGTATCTCCTTGGGAGACATATGAGGCACACCTCATGCTTGAGCAAATGACAATGAGGGAGAAAGAGGGAGACAACCCAGAGGGAGATAACAGACAATAAACTCCTCCAGAGGGAGGTGAGGGTGATCCTGTACATAGAACTAGAGAATGGTGTGGGGTTTCTCAACTTTAAAATGGCAGATTTCTTGTCTACTCTTTCCTGTGACTGGAATGGGGCATTCTCATTCCAGCTTAGCCTTAAAACAGGGTTGGTGTTTATGCATTTGGTGACATCCATATTGGAGGAAGATTCAACTCTCAGTCAGATCAGCTATCCATTCAAGAGGAGAAAGCGAGCATCTTCTTACTTTGGAGGTGAAGCTAAACTTCCTTAGGATATGAAGAAATACGAGTTTCTTACCATATCTACTCACATTTACAAGATATGTGAAAATGAAAGATACTTCTCTCATCAGAAATTAATAAAATTGTGGATAGTCTGGGCTCCAGCTACAGGAAGCCAGGTTTCAATTGAATGTCAGGAAAAACTTCTTAACTGTTAGAGCAGTACAACAATGGAACCAATGACCTCGGGAGGTGGTGAGTGCTCCAACACTGGAGGTATTCGAGAGAAAATTGGATAAACCACCAGTCAGCTCTGCTTTGACTTGGATTCCTCCCTTGAGCAGGGGGGTGGACTCGATGGCCTTATAGGCCTCTTCCGACTCAATTTTTCTATGATTTTATTATTATATAACTTACAGAATGTCTTCCATTAAAAATAATCACCTGTCTTAGAATCTATGGGGTTGTGTGTTTTTTTGAAACACAATCATCTGCCAGTAATCAAGAGAAGTTATTGAAGTAAACAGACAGCATTTCCCTTGTTCCCATCTGGTGTGTAGAGACAGAACAACCACTACCTACTTGATCATCTTAACAACACATACTTTAAAGTATCATAAGTATGATATCCCAGTAAGAAAAATGGTTTTCCATGCTGGGGAAAAAATGGCAAAATCCAGTTAGAGAGTAATGTAAGTGCCATTTTAATTTTATTTTTTTTAATCCAGCTCCAAGGATTCTCCAAGTACTTCCCAGGCAAAATTCTGGGAGTTTCAGCCCACTGACAGAGACCTACCTTGTTTCCCTGAAAATAAGACAGGGTCTTATATTAATTTTTGCTCCAAAAAACACAGTAGGGCTTATTTTCAGGGGATGTTTTATTTTACAGTCATGTCATCTTCTTCTGGTTGCTGCACAAGGGTGGAGGGCAGGTTTCACTTAACTGGGGCTTATTTTTGGGGTAGGGCTTATATTACGAGCATCCTGAAAAATCATACTAGGGCTTATTTTCAGGTTAGGTCTTATTTTCGGGAAAACAGGGTACCTACCTACCCCTGAGGCTTCCAAAGCCTGTATTTCCTGTTGTTAATCTACTAAAAAAGGAAACTGCCCTGGCACTTCCTGTGTGGTCTAGCTCTTTGGTATACCTCTATAGGGAAGCAAGACTATACCTCTCAAGATGGACTATGCCTCCCAAGAAGCACCAGGCCAGTTTCCTTTTTGTTGTTGTTGTAAATTAACAGCAGGAAACACAGGCCTCAGAGATGAGCCCTGTTCCAGGTGAGTGAAATGTAGGTTTCTGTTGGTGGGCTGAAACTCCCAGAATTCTGCCTGGGGAATTGTGGGAGTTGTAGTCCAAAGCAACAACAGAGAGCTGGCACAGCCATAACACACACTGCTGCTTAGCCTTTCTTATGTATTTGGTTGTCTGGCTTGCAATGTAGTCAAATAGTGTGCAATGTAGTCAAATAGTGATCAGATTTCCACCTTCTGCTCTTGTTTCTGATAATGGGGTGAGTGCTAATCTGTTTGGAACCTAAATGTAAGAAGATACACGAGGAAATGTGAAGTTTAGGAAAGGACCTGCAATGGACTACAGTGCAATAAGGGGAATGTGGGTTCCCTCACTGAAAACGTGGAGAATAATGGAGGTTGAAATAGAAGTATAACTACAGGAATATGCCTTGTCAACAATGTTTTTTAAAAAAATCTTGTTCATCCAAGCAGGAAGAATAATTGGCAGTGTCAGAGTTTCAGGAAGTTACTTTATTCAGGCACAAGTACCAGAACACTAGCCACAATGCCCACTGAACATCTTCATTGGCGGTTTTGGGGAGTCATGGCTGAAAAAGTTATTTTTGCAGGCTCCGCAGTGCAACCTTACACACGTTGACTTCCACTGGCCAGAATCCTATTGGTGCTTATATAAGATCTGTGTAACTTCCTATAGCTATTTGTGGCTACTTGACAAGATGCTAGGGCATGTTTTGGTTGCATGCATAGTCATGCACCTAACTGCACAACTGAGATGTGCCCTAGCATCTTGTCAGCCACAATTAGCCTCAGGAAGTCACACAAGCCTTACACAATCATGAATAGGATTCTGGATACTATATACTTTAGTGCTAATCAGTGCATTAAGGATTGCATCTGAACCGTTTCAAAATGTCATCTTCCCGTGAGCAGTAGGCAAGAAAATAGAGATGTATGACTACAGATAACATTTATCTTGTCTGCAATCAAAGGGTCCAACATGGTGAAATAATAATAAATCCCTTCAAACAGCATTCCAAAGATCCCCAATGCAGTTGAATAAAAGAAGGCACATTTTCACACACATCACATCATAGCAAATATGAGGACAAACTGGGATGGTGAGATAAAGCAGTAACCAGAAGATAGACTGATTGTAACCTTCCATATCCAAAGTGAAAGCTGAGTAAGAAAGACTCTTTGGGTGGGGTGGGGGGTGCGCGTGCACGCATGCGCAATGCTAAAAAAAAGTGCAGTAGCCAAGAACAGTACTTTAATCTCCAAGTTTATAACTTTTCCGATAATGGACTGTCACACTGAATCTAGAAAACAATGAGCCACCATCTTCTCACTTCCTCTTGAATGCCAAGGCACCTCATTCTTCATTGCAGAAGGCAAATAATTGCTTCCATGTATGGTGGGTTCTTTTGTTTAAAGGGTTACTCTAAAATTGATTTATGAAACAATTTTCCCTGTTTACTTCAGAGAAGAACCTTCTCCGGTAATTAATTAGGTATGCCTCTCTTCTCTGGAGTGGCAAATAAATCTGTACCTAGCACCTATCAGGTCCTCTCTTTTCTGGAGAAGCAATCAATGTCCTGCCTGAGGATGCTCAGCCTCAACTTGCTTATTAAATTGTAGCTCAAGTCGAGTGTTTCCTGACGGACATATTAACAATTTGATGATAAAAGGGAAACATGGCAGCACATTTGACACAGGCCACATTGCCCTCAACAACCTATGTTTCTTTATCTCTCTCTCTCTCTCTCTTTTTTTTTTTTTTTTTGAGGTAAAATGTAGGGCTCATTCCTGGTGTTTTGAAAATATAACTTTTCCTATTTGACCATACAGTTCTTTAGTGGAATAAAACAACTTACGATTCAGTGGACAAGATTTTCAACTGTGTTTAACTTTTATCCGCCAGAACAGTTAGGCTTAGACTGAGTGAGTTGTGAGGTATTTTCTGATGGCATAAGAATGTGGCATGTTGAAGGTTATGGTTTTAATCAGGGTATAATGTACTCATCTTGCATTTCCTGTAAGTACTCCACCATGCCCCTGAATGGGGCAAACCTACTGATGACCTACATTTCTATTTCTCACATCATGATGTGCTGAAAAATGACACGGGCCCATTTTAGTCCTACACTGTTATATGGACTAGGACGGAAAATTACCCCGGTTGAAACACACCGTAGTTTTTTTTAAAAAATAATTTTTAGCCCAGTTTTTTCTTCTTCTTCTTCGTTTTCTGTTTGTAGCCCTCCCCTTTCTCATATATGTCTAACAAAAACAGGGAAAACCATTATGGCACAAAACAAGTTCCTTAATCTACCCCTCCCCCACAGGGCAGCATATTAATAACACATTACGTATTGTCAGGTTGATTCCAACTTACGGTGACCCTTGCTAGAGTTTCCGAGATATAATGTATTAAGAAGTGGTTTGCCATTCCCTTCTTCTGGGGGCACTTTAGGGCGGTGCAGCTTGCTCAAGGCTACACAGGCAGGCTCTTCGACAGGCACAGGCTCCCTGTACTCCGATTCATTGAGCTGTTGCCCTTAGGAAGGTGATATTTTTATTAGGCCAGGCAAAAAAGCATGAGAAAGTGTTCAGGCTTTCAAGATTGAGATCTCTTCATTGGAAGGTCTCTCGCACAAAATAGCTACCTGTCCCACCCACTCTTCACAAGTGAATCCTGGGATGAAATGGAATTCTTTCGGACCGACAGGTGATTGTGGAACTCCTGCTGAACGGATGGACAGTCCTGCTGGCATAGTCTACACAGTGCCCTGTCTCCTCTCCCTCAAGATGTGGCAATGGGGACTATTGTGATGAGGGTCTGCACGTGACGTTTCGTTAAAACACCGCTGGTTTTAAAACTGGAGAATTAGCTCAGGGCTCAACTGCATGACGCAACAGTCCTGTTTTTGCATCAGGTTTACCAGGTTTGAAACCGATGTTAAGACAACCAACTACTTGATGGACAGCGCAGCATGCATTTCGCGGGGAGGAAAGGGGGGTTATTTAAACATGCCCAAGGAGTTGTTTGTTTTAAATTGATTCTGGTCAGGCATTTTAAAAACTTGTTTTGGCATGCGTGAAAGTTTGTGTTGGAGTAAATAGTGTCTGTGGGAGTCTGTGGGGTTAGCCAAAACGGGTACAAGGGGTTTTGGACTGTAGGACACCCTGCAGTCGGAACTCTTCCTTTTCGCCCGACCTATTTTACCCTGTTTTCCCTAAAATAAGACCTAATCTGAAAATAAGCCCTAGTATGATTTTTCAGGATGCTCGTAATATAAGTCCTACTCCAAAAATAAGCCCTAGTTAAGTGAAACCCCGGCCTCCACCATTGTGCAGCAACCAGAAGATGACATGACTGCATTTGAATAAATGTAGATGGTTGTACATGACAAAAATAAAACATCCCCTGAAAATAAGCCCTACTGCATTTTTTGGAGCAAAAATTAATATAAGACCCTGTCTTATTTTTGGGGAAACAGGGTAGTGCTGCATCGATCCATCACAATGCCACTTCAAAATGTATGTTTTAAAAAATGAAATATTAAAAAATGCAAGGAGGCTTGGGACAAACTGCTGCTGACATTGTCACCCCCTCAGCTGCACTAAAACTCACAATTCTCGCTCCTCCGGCCTTCCCTGGTGTGCTGGCAAAGGGAGCCTTGAAGCTGCCTTCGCCACCGCGCTGCACGGGTGGCTCCGTGTCTTGCCAGGAACCTGCTCTCCTCTCTTCTCCTCCCTGGATTGATGCCACTCCTTCTCACCAGAACGCAGGACCGCACCCTCCCTTTCGGCATCACGGAGTTCCCAGAGGTTGGACAAAGCCAGCTTCCTGAGAGTGCACACACCAGCACAAAACCACGTGACCTTATATTGATTTCTAAAAAAACCCGAACAAGCTCCCAATTTAATTCAACAGTGTAGTCATGCCTTTAGTTTCTTAGCCACAATGCAATACTAAGAATTTTTTTTGAAGGCGAGTGTTAGGAATATAGCATTAAATGAGAACAAGAATATAGTAGCAGACGTTTTAATACTGCCCAGAATTTTTGGTACATTGGTGAGATTTCTAGAGTCAGGGGACAAAGAGATAAAGACAAATTGGGGGAAAAAATACCTTGTAGACTGTATAAATTATGGCTGATCAGTGAGGTTGAATTAAAACAGGCATGGCCTTTTCCACAATACTGTCTAGCAGAGGCAGGTTAGAAATAATGCTATATAAGGATTTTTTTTAAAGCATCTAACCACATTCAGATCTCTCTGAAAGTAAAAATTTTACAACTTTCTTGGGAGGATCAGTCTTTAAGATTAATGGAACATTCACTGCGTATGCATAAAAGGTGATTTGAAACGTGGGAGGGGGGAAAATCATAAACCAGGTGAGTTAGGAGAGGCAGAGAGAACGGATGGAGCCACTGTCTCTATAATCTCAGAGGAGGTAATTATAATACACAGGGGAGAAAGGAAGAGAATCACCCCCTTGACATGACTATTGCTAAGAGACCAGCAGGTTCCCACAGGCTCTGGAGAGTGGAGGGCTAGACAGAAATAGAACTCTGATATTATTGATCTTTGTAATAAAAAATTTAAGGAGTGTGAGAGAGGTCTTTTTTGCAGAGGCAAAGAGGAGACAGAACACTGATTGTAGCACAGTATGGTACCGTATCGATCACTTGCAGATCAGCTGGAGAGAAATCCTGAAGATAGGAGAGGAAGACTAATGACCTCCACAGAAAATATATACCAGGGCTTGAACTTTACAGACAAATTCAAGGAACAAAGTTTGCTTCAAGTTAATACATAGGATCTTTCAAAAATTATCCATGAAATTATTTGCATTTTTTTTTACATCTCAAACCACCTGCACTTACATTTGTGTGTGTGGGAAATGTACAGAATTGGAATAACTGTTTGGAAATCAGTTTATACCACATAATTTTCTCTCTGCAAGAACTGGGCTTTGTTCCTTTGGAACAGGGCCTTGGAAGGGAGAGGAGCTGTATGAAATGGAAGACTTGTCTTCTTCTCCTGACAAAAAACATTCTGCCTGGGAATGTTTTTCCTCTGATTATGGTCACGTGGGGGAAGAAAGAGGCCGTGCTTTCGAGCCCCATCCTCCTGGGGTTGAATGATCTGTTACAAAAAAAATTGGCCAACAGAAGAAGGGATTCTTTAACTGCTGAAAATGTCCAAATGGCTCTGCAGGAACATTTGCAAATTTGCCCTCTTTTTAATTTATGAATGGACTTGGGAAGTAGGACAGGGGTTGCAACGTACCAGTCTGTTTTTTCAGATGTAAAAGTCTGCCTAAATCACATTTCTGGAACACTAATTTACTTTCTGCTCTTACCGGAGGAGGCCCATGCCATTGACCCCGCTGAGGTTGTCCTTCCACAAACGGGCAAACGCCCTTCTCTTGAGGTAGACTTTCTCTCAATGACTAGCTGTCTAAGAGTTTTTTTTAAATGAGGTTGATTATGTGTTTTTGTTGTTTTTAATATGTTTTTAGAACGGTTATTATTTACTAGCTTTACTAGCATCTGTTTTTAAATACTGTAATAATTGAATTTTCTTAGCTTTTAATACTGTTTGTTTTAATCTTGTAAACTGTTTTGGGTCCTTCTGAAGAGAAAGGTGGGTTATACATATTTTAAATAATTAATAGACTCTTAATGTTGCTGATGTCACTTCCTTCTCACATTTCCTTCTTTGTTGAGAGGTGAGGAGCAGCTGTGGCTCTCTGCATCTCCACCTCCATTAACTACCACTAGGATTCCTATTATCTTTCCCATCTCAGTGTTTTTCTCCAATAAGCACTACGTTTCTTATTTTTTTTGGAATAAGAACTGTGGATGTGATCTTTTTCCAAAGCAGTCGGTGTGCTCTGTTGACCATTCTGATTTTCAGGGGATGGATCTGCAAGTTAACTTAGGGGGCAATCAGACTGCTGCAAAGGTGAGCACCTGGTCACATTGGAAAGGGCTGTTTTAACAGAAAGCAATTTCCCTTAAGGTGACCCTTCTCTCTGCCAGAAAGCAATGGCTCCATCCCAGCCCCCAAAAGCCAAAGCCCTACAGCTGGACTAAAAAGGTCCAGCTTGGGCATGGCTTGGGGTCAGGTTGGCAAACCTTTCCCCATCTGTCGTGTGATTGCTGGGAAATAAATGGCTCTGGACTGTTTTGCAAGTGGTCCCAATTGCCATTGATTTCTCCAAGAGATTACCCCTTCAGATGCTGCTTGGTGTTGCCTGCTCTGCTAACACATGAGATTCCACCTAATTTTCCAGCCAAAGAGTCCCCAAAAATCTTCCCATCCACCTCCAAGAATCACAACCCCCTTCACAACATCCTCCCAGCATGCCTTGTTTTGAGAAAAAGGGAGTGGTTTAGGAAAACTGAATGGGACATCTGGTCATATCTGGTTTCAGCCCAGGACCCCTTGGCCCATATCTGCATGATCCTGCTGCTTCTGCTATAATTCCCCTCCATCCTGCAGCCTCTTGTAAACACTGGGGAAAAACATCTGGAGCAGGGTTGTTTTTTTAAATAGACTTGATTTACATCCCACCCTTCTCCCAGAACGGGAACCCATGGTGCCTCTCAACAAAATTAAAACATACAGATAACAGTAGACAGAAAGACGTCCCAACATACAAAACGTTATCATGTTAAAACAAAATCAAACAGATTATGACGTCAAAACTGTATGAATTAAAAAGATCAAATACAAATAGAAAGCAAGCAAGCAAGCACAGGCCCTTTTCTCAACCATCAGTGAGTTGTCAAAAGCCTGCCAGAATAAAAAAAAGATCTTTGCCAGCTAGTGGAAGAACAGCTGGAAAGGCAACAGTCTTGCCTTCCTTAAAAGGGAGTTCAGCACTATAACCTGGAAGCAGCCACCAAAACTCTATCCCACATCCCCACTGAACATGCCTGGGAGAGTGGTGGGACAAGAGAGGATCTCTCAAAAAAGATTTCAGAAGCCAAGCAAGTGCCTCTGTGAGAGTATGGTCCTTCTAAAGTCTGAAGCCACTAGCACTTCAACGTTTGCTTGGAAGTGGAACAAGCTGGTATAACAAAATTGCACTCCCAGCAACTATACCCAACCTCTGGGTTCAGGCCTGAGTCTAGGAGTATGAACAAGCTGCAAATCTATGTCTTCAGGGGAAGCATAACCCCAGCCCACACAACATGAATGCCTATTCTCTGATGTGCTCTTTGTCTGATCAGCAGCACCTCTGTCTTTGTTAAGACTCAGTTTTTTCATCCTCATCTGGTCCATAATTGATGTCAGGTGATGGATTAAAAACAAAACAGCTTCTTTGGATTTTACTGGAAAGGAGCAATTACCGTGGGAGTCTTCAATGTATTGTCAGCACCAGCCCCCAAAACCTCAATCTCTCCCTGTAGTTTCATCCATACGCTAGGTATCAGAGAGGACAAGACAAAACCCAGAGAAGAGCCCACAGGCTGATGACCATGCTGTCGAACAGGCCCCAGACCAGCTTCCCAACTTTCCTCTTCCAGGAAAGACTTGACTCTGGATGGAAAAAAATTCCTGCAATAATGAAGTTTGTTTCAGGAAAAGTTCAACCTTCCTGCTCTGGAAGGAAAAGATGGCAGAAAAAGAAAACAATGGATTCAACTGAATGGCAATTTGGAGGAACTGCAAGAGGAAAAAACCTTGACCTATTATCTGAGAAAAAATTAATAGCTCTTCATATCACCATGGAAGCTCAATGGAAGGGAGGGAACATTTTTCTTGCAGGTAGGGAAGAAGACGGTAACGTGTTGTTGTTTTTTTTTTGAAGGGAAATATGTCATTCTGTTTAAAAAGTGAACCATTTTAAGGCAGTATTGAAAGTTTATGTAATGCACATTGAAACTATGGGGATTTGAGTAGTCAAGAATACCCTTTTCTCAAGGTATTCCTGCTGTACTCATGCATTTGAAATCTCTTAAATGTGCCAGGGGTTGATGGTAACACTGAAGGTTCTTGTTTTAAAAGCATAGTGACAGGAAAGCACATTTTGGAGCCTGGTTGGATTCTGCCATTTTTGGGGAGAATTCAGCCCAGCCTACTTTACTAGACAGTATTTTACAAATCAGTTGGGCAAATGCTCTCCCCATCACTAATTTAAGGATTAAAGTTGGAGGCAGATGTATTTGATGGCCACTGTCAGTCTTACCTAATATGACAAATAGTATGTTACTGTTACAAATGTATTGTTAATGGAGGAGTGGAAATCCATTACTCCCTCATCTTGTAGGAACTGTGATCAGCTTGAATTTCGAATGCCTGGTGGCTGCTCCTTTATGCATTTGATATCAGTATTACTGCCCCACTATAATTGACAGCTAGTCAGATCCAGACAGTCTGTTTTCTCCAATGCAGTTGACATCAGAATGAGGTGCTTTATACATTGAAGACAAAAGATCTATGGTATCCCCTCCTTTTGGGAGTGGGGTTCTCATTCTCAAACTAGCGTCTCCTCCTTATACCCAACCACAACTTGCTCTTTCGTTCATTTTATATGCAGCCTCCGTTTCTGTGTAGGAGACTAGAATTCCTTCGTATGGAAAGGACAGTGTGTGTGAAAATAGCCTATGCACAGTTTGGGTGGGTACGGAATTTGGTTTGGACCCTGAGTTAGAGTTTAAGAAAACAGATCTGTTCATCTTGGAATTGTTTGGAGACTGTGGGATTTGACTTGGTCTTGAGTTGAGATTCAGAAATTCAAAAGTTTGTTTCCTCCGGTGGATTATCATGGGAAAAATAGGGCGACGCTCCCCACCCCCTTTAAATAAAAGAAATGATTTTTTTTTTGCTGCAAAGAAAAAAAGATTAAATTAGGAGAGAAAGAGAAAGAAAACAGAGTAAAATAATACACAAATAGATCTTATAGCCACCTTCCCCTTACAGTCACAACCCAACACTTGCTGTTGTGCTACAGAACAGTCCAATAAATGAGAGAAGGGAGAAACCATAATTCATCTGTGTCACAATGCCTCCTGTGAAGCCCAACGACTGGAGAACCTCTGGAAAAAATATCACTCCACTCCACTCCTGATTCTCAGTTTTGTCTCAGAAATGGAATTGTATTTTTTGGGTTAAGGGGGTGCCTAGCTTTCCAAAGCACAAAGTGGTAATGAAGATTTGTATGGCTCCACCTTAAGTTCAGGTTACTTTTGAAGGAAATCTGCAAAGCAATAGAACCAGTCTGAAGGGGACTTCCACTCAAGGTTTGTGTTTGGTCTGAACAGGAGACACGTTTCTGATAAATGCTGTTTCATGTATAGAAAGAGGTGAATAAGGAGCATCGTTGATTGGTGCATGAATTAGTACAGGGTATTTTTCAAAAGGTAAGTTGGATGCTTTGTTTCCATAGGACCCTTGGGTCTGATCAGAGAACTGAAAACCAGAGACCTATATAGTCTCTTGCATAAACACACCAGTGCAAGGTATTGCACAAAGAATTTCACAGTTTCTTGTACATGGTTTTACACAGGGTTATACAGTGCCTTCCATCAGCTTCTTGGCCCTTTTGTGATAGTTCCAGGCAAAACCACACATGATAATTTATTGCTCAAAGGATCAAGTGATGACTTCTTTTGGTGATGTTAGCAGATGGCATACAACTTGCATCATCTGAAAAAGCTGGGTTGTGTATTTTCAAAAATAGGTGACCTTCCCTTTTTGGTTTCATCCTGCCAACCACCCCTGGAAAGCTCCCAAATGCAAGCTTAAAGCCAACCTGGTCGTCCTTAACTGGAATATCGTACACACATCCCCACACTCTTTCCATTTTAAGATTGTAAGCTCATGCAGTCTCTATGGTTTTAAAATAAGTCTCTTTTCCCTCCCTTTCAGACTGCTTTGCCTTGTTTTCCATTCCACAAGATGAAGCATTTTGAAAAACTCAAAGGTTTGAGCACTCTTTTACAACCTTTAAGGTGGCCCAATAAGGGAGTGACACAAACAGGAGGCTCTTTCAGAAAACCTGCCTCAGCAGCGGGATAGGGAGACTGCTCATGGAGGAGAAACTTGGGAGATCCTGAGTCTTGCTTAGGTGGACTTATTAAATCGGCTTCTCAGTCAACCGTCATGTTCTTCAATCAATGAACATTCTGCTTTGCATGGTGTTTGTTTGCATAGCTGTAATAAAGTAACTGGAAGAACAACTCCTTTTTGGTCATACCTTGAAACTAGCCAACAAGCCACGATCTTCATGTAGCATCAGCAAGGGATTAAGAAATCAAGGAAACGAGCCTAGAGAGGGGACAGGAAGTGACAAGGCAAGGTTCAAAGGAAGCAGCATGAGTAAAACTTCTTCTCCCTCTCACATAGGCTCTTTCTCTGTCTTGGTTGTGGACAGAGTTCCCTGAGATTTACCCTTGTGGTTAAAAGCAATCAGTGCCATCATTGCTACAGCAGATCCTCCTGAGGTGTGAGTAGGTGGTATGTTTACCTGGACATTGAGTCATTTTTCTTTAGTCCATTGTTTTGAGTCTTCTGTGCAGGCAGATGAATTTCTCATTGTGCTGTAAACTTATGATCATGCCCAGAGAAACCATTTCCTGTGTTTTTATGTGTTACAGGTGCTTATAGTACTAAGGAAGAAAACCGTACCATTCCAAATGCAATCTTCTTTTATATCCCTTTTTATGTTTGGGATTCCCCCCCCCCCAACTTCTAAGGAGGGAGGTCTACATACATAAGCGAAGGCGACAAAGTCAAGGCAGCCGACAAGACTGAATACTGGAGACTTGACAAGTGTGTTCATTAGCTGAGAAATATATTCTGTCTCTGGGGAAGGGGAGGCAGAGTTTGGGAGACACCTTGCAAAAAGAAGGCCCCCAGTAGAGATAAGCACGAATTGCTTCAGGTGTTGTCATTGTAGCACCACAAGTGCCACCCGTTCCCTTCCTTTTCCCGGCTGGCTTCCCCACTCACCACCCAGTGCATGCTGCTCTTCTCCTGCTCTTTGTGTGACCGTCCCGTTGCAGCAGGAGCTTGTGCTTCCCTTCTCTGCCTCTTCTGGCAGCTGCCCACTCAGACAAGGAGGTGGGACAGGGATTCCTGCAGGGCTGCCTTTGAGCAGGAAAAGAGCAGCACATGATGGCTGGTGAGTGGGGAAGCCGGCTGGGTGGTGGGAGAAGGGAATGCACGGTGTGGCGGCCGCCCAAGTCATGAATATTCATATGCTATCTGCATAGACCAATGGGAGTGCTGGAGGGTGGAGTCATGAGATATAAGAGACTCAGCAGGAGGAGGGGGAGTTTCAGATAGGGAGTTTGAGATTAGTTGAGGGAGGTTGGGAGATTGAGAGTTGGGGGAGAGTTTTTGGAGTTTGGCCGGGAGAGTGGTGATTGAGAGTGGATAAAGGAGAATGTTTGTTTAAGAGTTAACAACATTGTTTGTCCTGTCAACATCTGTAACAATAAACAATTTCTATTCGGTTCTTTTAAAATGACATATGGCCTGGACCTCGATCATTAATAATAGATAATGTTGATGTAATCAACGGGTGGCAGCTGAAAGACACGTAGCGTGAGCTCTTAGTTTGGTGAAACAAGCAGGGGCCATGTGGGATCGTGACACACGGCACCTGTGGTGGTGCAGTGACAATGCACAACAACCTGACACAAAGCAATTTTGTGCCCATCTCTGTTTCTGAGTTCCAAAGATGTAAGTGGGATTGGTGGCAGCAGACGATTCAAGGGTGAAAGTGACCCACATCTGGAAAAATAGTGAGACCCAACCACCAGGAACTAAGGATGGAGAGTGGAGGGATTTCTGTTTGCTCCTAACTTATGGACTCAAACCTTAAGTGTATGAAATAAGCTTTAGCAGTAGCTAACTAAGGTATTTGTAGGGACGTGGTGGCGCTGCGGGTTAAACCACAGAAGCCTCTGTGCTGCAAGGTCAGAAGACCAGCAGTTGTAAGATCGAATCCACGCGACGGAGTGAGCTCCCGTTGCTTGTCCCAGCTCCTGCCAACCTAGCAGTTCGAAAGCATGCAAATGCGAATAGATAAATAGGTACCACCACGGTGGGAAGGTAACGGCGTTCCATGTCTAGTCGTGCTGGCCACGTGACCACGGAAAACTGTCTACGGACAAATGCTGGCTCTACGGCTTGGAAACGGGGATGAGCACTGCGCCCTAGAGTCGGACACGACTGGACTAAATGTCAAGGGGAACCTTTACCTTTACCTAACTAAGGTATGTTTTGCTAAGCCTTCAGTTTTGGACTCATTCATGCAATAGCTCTTAAATTAATACAATAGTGGCCCTCTTGCATGTAATAAGGAACCCCAACACAATCTGACCAGTATTACCTGCTGCATCCAGACCTTGAAAATCCCTCCCAATGGAAGCCAGCCTCATCACAAATGGGTTTTTGCCATATTTGTAAACCCTTCTCTTTTATTTAGGAAGCCTTTTGGATTTTACTTCTTTAAGCCTGCAAGCCCATATTCACTTACCTAGAAGAAGTAAATCTCATTGAACTCAGTTGGGCTTACTTCTGAATTCACAAGTGTAGGATTGGACTGTAATACTACAATATATTGTTTAATTGGTTGCCCTGGACTGTTGTTTTTACTCTGCTGTTCTCATTTTTTGTAGTTGTGTTTATATTGTTTTGTTTTATTGGATCAACGTGGGCCACTATGAACTGTTTGAGGAAAGATGGTATAAACATATTTTCAATCAATCAATAAAAATGTGTTGTCCAGTTTTTAACTTTTGCTTTTTAACGGAATGTCAAGAATATATACAGACTGTGACCTTTCATTTTCTACCCGACTTGGATAACCAGTGTTTAAGAATGAAATATTCATCATGTAAGATTTAGGAGGTCCATTCTTAGAGCGCAACAAATGTCATCCTGTATTTTGAAGGGCAATTTTACCTGAATGCCTTTGCCGCCACTTTTTCTCCCAAATCTCTATGATTCTGCCATGTGGGTTGAATGGCTGTTCTAACAACTACACAGGTTTGTTCCTGGGAGTGAAATGCCCTTTGGGCAAAGCAAATTTTACAAACAAGGTATCTCAGTGACCTTGTATGTATGAGCCAGACAGGCGTCATTAGCAAGTGATTTGGCTGGAGAGACTCCTGTAGAGGCTGGGGATATTGTCTGCTGTTCCTATTACAAAAGCCCAGTTGACATTTGTAAAAGATGAAGGTTGGAGCAAATGGCACAAATATTCCCGACAGCTTAAAGGCTCACATTTCACTTAAATATAGCAAGAAGTAGAGGCTTCTGTGTCTTAGCTGATAAAAGGCAAGGAGACCAACCAAGCAAGGCACCTGAGCGTGCATTTAACATCATGAACGCTAATAGTACTGTTTGAACTGGAGAGTGGTTCCTTATGTGGCTTACACCCAATAAATAAGCTGTTTCAAATGTTCAGGAGGACATGTAGTATAGTCTTCTTATCTGACTGTACCATCATGGAATCTGTGTAGGGGCTCACTTGTTCAAAACAACCTTTTCTAAAGGTTTCCTAGACAGTGGAGTGCAAGAATCCATGTTCGTTGTGGTGTGGAAACTGTCCACGTATACAGATTATATATATATATAAAAGATCAGAGTTTAGTGGTGGAACACCTGCTTTGTACACCAGGTTCAGTTCCCAGTCACCATCTCTTGAGTTGGTCACAGGAAGTTGGACTTGTCTGAAACCCCGGAGAGCCCTTACCAGTCTGTGTCAACCATATTGAACTAGATGGATCAATGGTCTAAGGCAGTTCCTTCCTATCTAGATATAGGATTAAGTATCTAGAAATTCTTTCAAACAAGGATTTCTGGAACCCACAGGTACCATGTTTCTCCGAAAATAAGACAGGGTCTTATATTAATTTTTGCTCCAAAAAAGGCATTAGGGCTTATTTTCAGGGGATGTTTTATTTTTTTCATGTACAACAATCTAAATGTATTCAAATACAGTCATGTCATCTTCTTCTGGTTGCTGCACAATGCTGCACAATGGTGGAGGGTGGGGTTTCACTTAACTGGGGCTTATTTTTGGGGTAGGGGTTACATTACGAACATCCTGAAAAATCATAGTAGGGCTTATTTTCAGGTTAGGTCTTATTTTCGGGGAAACAGGGTATTTAAATTAATTAAATAAGAAATATTTATACAAATAAGAACACATTTCGAAGGGAGGAAGATTTCGGTATGGAAGAGCTTATAAAATGTGGGCCAGAATTATAAAACAAGTCTACAATGCTGTGTTGGGTTATACATATGGGGTTAAATCCCGGCACAACATGAATGGAACCCTGCTTATAGGATGCTTTCATCAGTAGAAGCTAATTTTTATTTCCTTCACTTTCCCCTTGTACACCCCATAAATTGGCTCTGCTGGGAGCAGAAGTCCTCTGAAAGTGGAAAGAGAGGTGGGGGGGGTAGCTTCAAAGAGAGAGTATGGGATGTACAAAAATAGCCATCCTTCCTGCCAACAGCATCCTCTATAGCTGTGGTCCCCAACCTTAGGTCCCCAGACATTCTTGGACTGCAACTCCCAGAATCCCTTGCCAGCACAGCTACTGGTGAAGGCTTCTGGGAATTTTAGACCCAAGGTTGGGAACCACTGCTGTACAGGATGAGATGCCTTCCAAAAAAGGAAAGCAACTCAGCCTTGAAGCCACCATGTTGAAACTTACGAAGATGTGTCAGGAAATAAATATTCTGCTGCCTCCAACTTCATTCTTAATCTCCAGACCAATCCTCCATGCCACCCAGGCCTCATCAGATAAAACAAGACATTGAAGGCTTCATTCTGTAGAGAAAGCATTGGACCCCTTCAAGGCATAGTACTGTGTGTTTCTGAAAGAAGCTCATTATGTTGTCATTTCAACTTACATACTGCTCCATAGTGCTAGAGCGTTCTCTGGGCAGTTTACAACATGATTATGCAAGTAACACTTTGCTCCCCAATGAGCTGGGTACTAATTTACTAACCTCAGAAGAATGGAAAGCTGAGTCAACTGTGAGCCAATTCCCTAAACCTGTCGGGATTGAACTCAGGTTGTGAGCAGAGACTTGACTGCAGGACTGCAGTTTAACCACTGTGCCATGGGGCTCTTTTATCTCTTTTGATGTATCTCTTTGGGATTTCTTTTGGAAAATAACAGACTTGATTCCATTTAATTAACATTTTGAAATTGTGGAGAGAACATAAAGGGATCTGGGTAAACGTGAAGCTGCAGGGGTGCTTTTCCATTCTAACACATGGAGGGCAGGGAGGAATGGGTAATTTGCTGGACTGCAGCTCACATCAGCTCTTGCCAGCATAGCCACTGATGAGAGATCATGGGAGATGCAGCTTTAACTACAACTGGAGGGGAACAAGTAAGGAAAAGTGAATGGGTTGCTTGCTCTTTGAATGCACTACTGTTTCCTTTCAATATATTTCAGTGTCAGTTTGGGCTTCCTCATTTGTAAAAATTAACTTTCCGTATGTGGAAAGAAACTCCCAACACTGTGATTTGTTTGCAATCATTATCAGCCTTAATTACAGTATATGTGCTTATGATGGAACTGGATTGAATACATGCAATTATATAATTAAAACATCTAGTTGCAAAATTTAATAAATGTGTAGCTAACTAAAAAAACCATAGTGTATCATGGAATAGATGGATGCCTGAAGCTGCTCAGCTCTCTGGTGAGCAGGTTTGTGTGTGTGTGTGCACGTACACACACACACACACACACACACACACATGTTTGCACACTTCAGAGTTCAAGGTCTGTGCTATTTTGAAGTACAATTTTACTCCTGTCAACAAATATACAAAAATAGATTAAGCGATTTGCAAAGTCAATTCATCTTGCTCTTTTTGTGTGCTAGGAATAGGAGCCTCGTGGCACAGTGGTTAAACTGCACTACTGCAGTGAAAACTCTGCTCATGACCTGAGTTTGAACCCTGGCTCAGGTAGCTAGGTCAGAGTTCACTCACCCTTCCATTTCTTCTGAGGTCGATAAACTGAATACCCAGCCTGCTGAGAATTTGGATAATTCTTTTTGGTTGCAAACAAAAGGACGATGGCTTCTTTTATTGAATAAATCCATTTTATATTTGGTCTTCCTCACTTCACTTTATGATTTTTTATTTTCATTAGACATGGGGACGAATAAAAAAAGGATCGCGATATTCGTCAGAAATCGCTGATTTGTTAAATATTCATCCCTTCATATTCATGGGTTCCAGAGATCCCGACAAATACGAAGGGATGAATATTTTCCCATTTTTATTCGCCCTAATACGGGGAAAAAAGCGCCATCCTATGGCTTTTCCAATCTGCCTACCGGCCCGCCGATCAACTGATCAGCAGGCCGATAGGCAGCCACCCACCCCCACAGCCACCCACTCTCACAGCCTACCCCTGCCCCCTTCCTCTCCCTACCTTAGCCTTGGCTGCCAGATGGGCGGTATATAATTCAAATAAATAAATAAATAAATAAATAAATAAATTCCTCTTTTCCTGCTGGCTTCAATTTTTCCAGGCATTATTGTCTTTTCCATTGAGTCTTGTCTTCTCAAAGCATACCAAAATTATAGTGGCCTCAGTTTAATCTTTCTTTGCTTGTAGACAGAGTTTGGGCTTGATTTGTTCTAGCTCCTACTAAATTGCCTTTCTGGCAGTCCATGGTATTGGTAAAAATCTCCTCCAACACAATATTTTAAGTGGATCACACACACACCCATTAGCTTTCTTCACCATCCAGTTTTCACATCCAGTGGTTGGGAATACCATAGTATGGATGGTCTTGGTCTTCAGTGATACACCATTGTATTTTAAGGGTCTTCTCTAGTTTCTTCACAGCTGCCCTTCCCACTCTGAGTCTTCTGATTCCTTGGGTGCAGCTTCCCTTTGGATTGGTGATTGAAGCAAGGTTTCAAAAATCTTTAACAATTTCATCATTATTAAGATAAAAATTAGGTAATCATTCTGTAGATTTCTCTCTTCCTAATGTTCAGCTATAATCCTTCTTTTTCACCTTCCTCAGTAGTTATTCAGTTACTGTTTTCTAAGGTAATATTCAGTCACAGATCTTAATTTACCAATGTTTTTTCCACCAATTGCCACTCCTTGTTCATCTGAAACTAGTCTAATATTTTTGTGATGGGTTCTGCATATAGTTTGGACAGATGGGGAGAAAAAGTACACTCTTGCCAGATACCTTGTTTCCCCATATTCTAACCTATTACAGTAGTAGCCTCCTCCCAGAGTCTATTTTATGCA
The DNA here is from genome assembly GCA_037013535.1 of Intellagama lesueurii. Taxonomy (NCBI): domain Eukaryota; kingdom Metazoa; phylum Chordata; class Lepidosauria; order Squamata; family Agamidae; genus Intellagama; species Intellagama lesueurii. The sequence continues at coordinate 223,384,700 of JBAJHW010000001.1, forward strand.
TCAAGACAATGAAGTGTTCAGGCAAACCCATTTCATTCAAAACAAGCCATAGCTTTTCATGATCCTTGCATTCAAAGGCTGTGTTGTAACCTATAAAGCATAGACTGATCTCCTTCTGAAATTCTTTGGTATGCTGTGGTAATCAACATATATTTGCAGCATGATCCCCAGTGTCTCTCCTTTGATTTCTTCCTCCCAAGAAATACCATCTCAATAAACAGTAGTTGACATTATTGACAGTTTCTTAGCTTGAGAATTTTCCCTTTGGCCTCTGAACAAGATCAAATGTGCATCTACAAATGTTCCTGTTGTTGTTGTTATGTGCTGTCAAGTTGCCTCCGACTCATGATGGCCCCATCAATGAGCAATCTCCAAAGGTCCCATTTTTAACTGCCCTGCTCAGCTCTTGCAAATTCAACCCTGTGGCTTCTTTTAGGGAATCAATCCATCTCGTATTTGGTCTTCCTTTTTTCCTGTTGCCTTCCACCTTCCCAGCATTATGGTCTTTTCCAGAGAACTCTGTCTTATCATGATATGCTCAAAGTAGGACAGCCTCAGTTTCAACGTTTTTGCCTCCAGATATAGTTCAGGCTAGATTTGATATAGCAGTGGTCCCCAACCTTTTCCCAACTGCGGATCGGTTGTGGGGTGTGGCACGCTTGTGGGGGTGGCGTGGCACGCTTGCAGGGGTGTGGCGTGCCTGCAGGGGGGTGGAGTGCACTCTCGCACATGCGCGCGGCAGCGCTCATGGGGGCGTTCGCGGGGGGGCAGGAGATCTGTGTCAGCGGCCTGGTCCTGCCTAGGCCGCGGACCTCTGCCAGGTCGCAGACCGGTGGTTGGGGACCCCTATGATATAGGATCCACTTGTTCATCTTTCTGGCAGTTCAGGGTATTCACAGAGCTCTCCTCCAGCACCACATTTCAAACAAATCAATTTTTTCTTCCTGTGAACTTTCTTTATTGTCCAGCTTTCACACCCATACATAGTGATTAAAAATACTGGCTTGTGGATGATCTTAGTCTTGGTCTTCAATGGCCCATCCTTACATTCAATGATTCACCCCCTGCTGCATAAATTTCAAGGTTGCTCAGATAAGTGGCTGGTCTTGTTTTGCCTATCAGACCAGAACTTGCATATAACAACTCAAGTGGTTAACATCTACATGGCTGCCATACGTAGCAGGGCTATGTTGCTGGCTGACACTTGTTAATTGTATCATTGTATTTGTTTCTTGTTCTTTCTTTTTAAATGCACTGTCTTTATGAATTTGTACAGGTCATATGACCGCAATACACTTGATTAATTAAACTTTAAACACTTGATAATCTTCTCTAATTCCTTCATTGCTGCCCTTCTGAGTCTCGGTCTTCTTCCAATTTCTTGGCTGCAGTCCCCATTTGGATTGATGATTGAACCAAGGTATACAAAATGTTTAACTATTTCAGTTTCTTCATTGTCAACGCTAATGTTGTGTAGTTCTTCTGTAGTCATGATTTTGGTCTTCTTAAAGTTCAACTGCAGTCCTGCTTTGGCACTTTCTTCTTTCATTTTCCCTAACAGTTGGTTCAGGTCATAGCTGCTTTCTGCTGGTAATATGGTGTGATCTGCAAATGTTTCTTGTACCAATTTTCACTTCTCCATCATCTGAATCTAGTTCGGTTTTCCATATGATATGTTGCTGTTCCTGTTAGTGTATGATATGTTCTGTACAATATGTTCCATATGACATGTTCCTGTTAGTGGATGAAAAACCAAAGTGTATTTAGGTATAAAATTCCAGGACAAGCAAAAATCAACAACTAACAGTATGTCTACAAAATAATAAAGGAACAACCCTGATAGATCAGAGTAAATACCATCTCACCCAGACTCCTGCTTCCTTTCATAAAAGTGGTTTATAAAAACATGAGGCAATAGTCTGGTAGATACTTACTGATACCTGTTGCATAAAATCAGTAGAAATATTCATAGAAGGACTCATAGTTTACAAAGAGCCTTTTAGTTTCATATGTACATTCTGAGCTTCCCCGAATCTAATATCCTCCAGATACAGTACACACATTTACTGTTCCCTCATTTCACAAGACTGTGCTGTCTGAGGATGATGGAAGCTTTAATCCAACACATCTGGATGGCATGGAAAGGCTAATTTACCTGTTGTAAAGGAGGAAGGAGAGGCCTGTGCTTCACCCAGTCTTAAAATTATTTTTGTCATGTGAAGCTTGCTTTACAGGATCCTGCAGTTTCTCTCACACGTGTTTTATTTTGTTGCTTTTGTTTTGTTTTGTTTTCTTCCTTTAAAATAGCCAGTACTGGAGACTGTCTATTGAAGTAAAGAGGCCACAAATATTTTTGTCTTATTATTGGCATTTCCATGTTGGTAGAAGAATCTGTCTGATGGCAGAAAGTGAGGAGGAATTAAAGAACCTCTTAATGAGGGTGAAAGAGGAGAGCGCCAAAAATGGTCTGAAGCTCAACATCAAAAAAACTAAGATCATGGCCACTGGTCCCATCACCTCCTGGCAAATAGAAGGGGAAGATATGGAGGCAGTGACAGATTTTACTTTCTTGGGCTCCATGGTCACTGCAGATGGGGACAGCAGCCACGAAATGAAAAGACGCCTGCTTCTTGGGAGAAAAGCGATGAGAAACCTAGACAGCGTCTTAAAAAGCAGAGACATCACCTTGCCGACAAAGGTCCACATAGTCAAAGCTATGGTTTTTCCAGTAGCGATGTATGGAAGTGAGAGCTGGACCATAAAGAAGGCTGACCGCCGAAGAATTGATGCTTTTGAACTGTGGTGCTGGAGGAGACTCTTGAGAGTTCCCTGGACTGCAAAGAGAACAAACCTATCCATTTTGAAGGAAATCAACCCTGAGTGCTCACTGGAAGGACAGATCCTGAAGCTGAGGCTCCAATACTTTGGCCATCTCATGAGAAGAGAAAACTCCCTGGAAAAGACCCTGATGTTGAGAAAGTGTGAAGGCAAGAGGAGAAGGGGACGACAGAGGACGAGATGGTTGGACAGTGTCATCGAAGGTACAAACATGAATGTGACCAAACTCCGGGAGGCAGTGGAAGACAGGAGGGCCTGGTGTGCTCTGGTCCATGGGGTCACGAAGAGTCGGACACGACTTAACGACTAAACAACAACAACAACAACAAGAAGAATACATTTCAACCTCCCCAGAATATTCTATTTAAAGTTTCCTCAAGAGAGCTAAAGACAAAAAGAGGTGCTCAAAACATGGAGGGAAAGCTGGTCATTATGATGACACAAAAATGAATTAATGGAGAAATGAGCATCCCTAAGTAGTTCACTTTTAGAAAGTCTGACAAACTGGCAAGTGTATCGGGATAATTAAAGCTATCAAAAAGTCAGAACAGCAATTCAAATATCAAAGACATTGGGTTAGGCACCTGTTGAGGGGAAAGACCGAGGGAGGTTCTGGCACGACCAAAGAGTCTGACAATGGCTGAGGGACAGGTTCAAAAGCTGAGGAGCCAGTGGCCCCAGCAGAGGAAATGCCAAGCCCAGACACCATTGGAGAACCTATGACCCCTGAGCGTGAGCCCTCAGTGCCTGAGACATCTGAGGCAGGACTCGTGCCAGTCATGCCTAGCTCCACGACTGGGACAGTAGATCCTCTTCCAAGGTTTCTACGATGCCTAGGACTGGTATGTCCATTTTGGCAATGAGAAACGCATAAGCATTATGAGTTATTTGGTTATTTGACTTGCGATAAAGCAAAAGGTGACCTGCCTGATTAAGCAAAGAAAGTTGGTGCTGGCCTGATAATGCAAGAATGCAGTACATAATTTAAGCAGTGTTATGATTCAGTCACTGTTTATTGATTCAGTAGGACTGAACGTTTTGGAGACTTATAAAGGTATTTCACCGACGTTTTGGTATTAATGCAGTTATTTGTTCAAAAAGTTATACCGCCTCTCAGAGTTGGATAGAGCAGTGATTTTCAAGCAGTGATGTGTGGAACTCTAGTGCTTATTGGAAATTTACTGAGTGTTACTCAGGAAAATTACCAGTTATCATAGGTAAGGTTCTTTAAAATACAGCTTACCATAGCTACCAATCTCCTCTAGCACTACAGAGTTATAACAGAGTGCCAGACGTATTCTAGTATATGTGGGCTGACAGGCCCCTTGGGTGTGCCCAGTGCATCACATGTCCTGTGCAGGCAGCCCTTGAAAATTGAAGTGTGGATGGAAGAAACACAAGTTTGCAAACACATGTTTGTTATAGAGCTGTTATTTTTTTAAAAAAATATTTTTATTTTTATATAACACAGAAACAACCATCAAAAAGATACAACTACAGGGAGGGAAAAGGGGGTAACACAAAAGAAAACAGAACATAGACACAGAAAGTATTTGCATTCATACAATATCTAATATACTCTTGACTCCATGGCTGTGATACAATACTAAAATCCGTAACCTATATTATATTCTCTACTCATATCTGTTTCTGGGCCCAATCATAAAACATTTTCCAGCTTTCTTGAACATGTGTTCTCGGGTTTTCACCTAATGTCTCTGACAATCTATCCATTTCTGCGATATCTAATAATTTTTTAAGTAGCTCCTCTTTCTTCGGATTTTCCTGATTTTTCCACTTTGGGGCCCAGATCAGCCTTGCAGCTGTAAATATGTGCAGCAACATATATTTAATTTTTTTATCAACAATTTCTGGCATATTCAGCAAAAACATTTCTGGTTTAAAAGCTATTTCTTGTTGTATAATTTCTTATGTAATATCTTTTGTCTGTCTCCAAAAGCTTTTTGCTTCATCGCATGTCCACCACATATGAAAAAAAGTTCCAGGTTGCTGAGAACACTTCCAACATGAGTTGCTAGCCCCTGGCGCCATTTTTGCCAGTTTTACAGGTGTAAAATGCCATCTATGTATAAAACATCTTTAAAACATTTTATCTCAAGTTTACTGGT